>JAWRVZ010000050.1:2357500-2977500 GCA_037043235.1 Rhodeus uyekii
GTGAAAGCACATATCACACGACGCACAAGATGATCGCAACGCACCCCCAAAGTCAAGAATGGCGCCCTGCGCATTGCATACAACCAGTCGCGGCTGAGTGGTAAAGGTAATAGATAAGAAATCCATTGGGGTTTCTCTGCGCAGGTTTGAATCCTACCCAGTACGTCATGCTTGGCCCCCTCATTTTAAGCTGGGCCCCCTCAAAAAAAAAATTCTGGCCACGCCCCCTGCGATGCCAACAGAGACAGAGACACACTGATCCAACAGAAACTGAGTCTCTGTTGCAGTTGTTCGACCGCTGTCAGTGTGGATTGACCTGAACTGAACTGGGTTTGGTTTATTTAAAGTGAAGTAAATGTGAAACTCACTAAGTGTCCAAATTATTTTTGCAGCCACAATAAAGTCACAATGAAGTTGATGATAGAAACGCCAAAACAGGAAGTGATGATGTGTCTCAAACACTTTCACCTAATTTGGTGTTGTTTTCTGTATCTTGTGTTTCCAGTGAACAATCAGTGGTGTGAAACATTAATGTTTGATTGTAACGCATGTTTGAGAGTCTTAAAACACACAAAAGAGATGAAAACTACTGTAGAATCATAAATGTTTCTATACATGTTATTTAGATATTTTCATGTGTACTTAAACATCAACATAAACATTGGAACTGTTGGAACTGACTAGTTCTATAGAGAAGCAAAAAGAGGGAGCAAACCAAAAAATTAACAGAAATTAACAGAAAACAAGCAATAAAGAGCAAAAAATAAATTATTTAGATGTTGACGAGTATGTCATATGTTGTCAAGTCACATTCATTTATACAGACAGTTCTCCTCTGACCAACAAACACACAGTGCATAATTATGATATACACAACATTTCAGGTCAGAAGTCAGATTGTGTGTGTGTGTGTGTGTGTTTGTGTGTGTGAGAGAGAGAGAGAGAGAGAGAGAGAGTCCGGATGAGATCTTCATAGGGGAGGGTCTAGTAGAGTCATAGTCACTTCAGACACTTGAGGGCTGTGTGTGTGTGTGTGTGTGTGTGTTATGCTCATGTCGAGGTGCAGGTCCTTCATCTGATCTGAATATGACCTGGATCCGACTGACTACAGTATCCTTGGGATAAACAGAGACTAATATCAGCATAGATGCCATTCTTCTTGTCAAAGACTGAGTACATCAGTTTGCTAAGTCTGTGGGTAACCTGGGTGTTATTTTGGACAAAAACCTGCAGTATGATAAACGGATTGGTACAATAGTGAAGGCGAGTTTTTACCAGTTAAGACTTCTTAGTAAGGTCAAATATTTGTTGTCCACAGCCGACCTTGAAAAAGCAATTCATGCCTTCATCAGATCGAGGATCGACTACTGTAATGCCCTCTACACTGGACTAAACACATCACTCATCAGTCGCCATCAACTGGTGCAAAACGCAGCCGCACGTCTACTCTCTAACACATCTAAACGGTCACACATCACCCCTGTCCTCCGCTCGCTTCACTGGCTCCCAGTGCAGTTTAGGGTGGAGTATAAAGTCCTGTTGTTTGTGTTCAAGGCCATTCATGGCTTGGCCCCAGTATACCTCACTGACTTAGTAAAAGTCTATCAACCAGCCAGAACCGTCCGTTCCTCTGATCACATTTCTCTGGTCACTCCAACATACAGATATAAAAAGTTTGGAGGCCGGTCATTTAGTGTTCAGGGACAAAAGTTGTGTAACGCACTCCCTGTGCACCTCCGAAGCATCACAGTGCTGAGTGTTTTCAAAGCACAGCTGAAAACCCACTTTTTTAATCAAGTTTTTAACAGATAGCGTTGGACTTGATTCTGATCTCATTTCTTTACCTTGTTTTCTTTATGTTGTCATTTGATGTTTTTATTGGAAAGCGCCTTGTGCACCTTTTGGCTGTTGTAAGGCGCTATATAAATAAACTTTGATTGATTCTTATGATGACACTGTGATCACGCATGTAGTTTATTCTACATGAACTGAACATGTTTTTCTGTTCTGATGTTCATTCAGACGAGAACTGACGCTTTATTATCCAGTATTTAACATCATCACACACAATGACACACGTGAACTGATACGAGAGTCGATTCACTGATTCTCTGATTCACTGTCAGTTGAGATCCCAATATTCTGGCCGGTTGATAATACCTAGAATATAAAAATGAACTGCAGGCGGTCGATCCTTTTCATATTCAGCACCTAAACTCTGGAACAGTCTTCCTAGCATTGTTTGGGAAGCATTTTAAATCTAGACTGAAAATACATCTCTTCAAACTGACATATTGTAGCATGTGATTCACATTGTGTTGAATTAATGAAAAGCTTCATATCTGTGTTTCTTCTGCTTTTAGTGCTGATGTTCCTCATCCACTCTGGACTCACTCGAGGTACGGTGTATTTTACATTCATGCATTTGGTAGACACTTTTATCCAAAGCGACTTACATTGCATTCAAGGAACACATTGAATCAGATCTTGCTTTCCCTGGGAATTGAACCCATGACCTTGATGTTGCAAGCACCAGTGCTTGACTAGATGAGCTACAGGAAAGCTTGATCAGTTATAGATCAGTAAGGAGTGAGATGATCAACTGATATCTTGGGGAGATGAAGGACTTGTGTTTCTTGACGAGATGTGGCATAGAAACGCAGGTCTGCGACCTGGAAGGTCATTTAATGCCTAAACCAGAGGCCTTGTGGTCAACCATGTGCTCAATTAAGATATGCTTGTGGTCATGAGTGGAGATGTTCTAGATTTATCTATTTTTCTTAGCCAATCAGAATCATTTAACCTTCAGTAATGATGAAGTTAGTAGCTTCTGTTAGAGTATAATTGCTGTAATAATGTGTAAGCGGGTCGGCCTACGAACTCCTTGTGAGACTTTGAGCTTCTTCTGATGAAATACACACTCTTCTAACATATATGCTAACACATGCAACGACTGATGAGGACAAAGGGAAACATTCAGCCTTCCTCCTTCCTTCCACCTTTATTACTCCTTTTGGAAGGTTTTGCTTCAACCTCCTTGGATTTGAAATGTCTTCGTCTCCAGAACATTTCCAGAAAAGGATGTCATAGATGATGAAGGATCTAGAGGGAGTTTTGTTCCACATGAATGATGTTTTAGTGTTCGGAGCATCCCAGAAACAACATGATCATCGTCTCTTTGCTGTAAAACTGCAAAAGAAAGACCATGGCTATGTATTTTTTTTAACTCAATTTAATTTTCTGAGTGCTCTATAACATTTGCTTGTTCAGCAACTAACATTCACTTCCAAAAACAGTTTTCACATCCAATCATGGGAACCCACATCTTGCTTAATAACATCAAAACAGTGTTAAACTTGATTTGAAGTCATACATTATTCTTCATCTGAATTGTATGCTATATCAACCATGACAATTTCATGTTTCATAAGTGAGCATATCACCTCGTATGAGTTTCCGTCAACCCTCCCACCACAACGGCACCCAGTTTACAGATGGTGGTGGATATCAGTGACTCCATGTGCGCTACTGAACTTGCGTTACTCGCACTGAACCATCAAAGTACAAACAACAAAATAACGATACATTTTCACAGAATCTTCTTAATATTGCCAATCCTTGTTTTGCTTACGAGCGTCATTACCGTTGTTTCTGATCACACTATCTCCATGAGTATTGAAAATACCATTTTATACTCAAAACCAACATAACACAACAATATATAATCACAGCTGTTCATGGACCTCATTAATTTCTAATATTCTGAATTAATCTTACCTGCAAGGAAAGATATAACAGTATAAAGTCAAATACAATTTATGTGTGTCATATGCTAGTTTCTGTGTTAACTGTTGTATTTTGTATTATTTTTTATATCTCAGATCTTGGCAAAGTCTTTCTTTAGCGGTTCAGAAAATTAACGTCGCTGCAAACAACAAACATCTTAAACATACATTACATTTAAGACATAATTTGACTTTGTTAGATGTTTAATCATAACTTCTGTTTGTTCATTTCTTACAGGGAAACCTAAAGCTGTTCTGAATGTTCAGCCGAATCCATCACAGATATTCAGAGGAGAGACTGTTACTCTCACATGTGACGTACAGGGGAAAGGATGGAGATACGGATATTGGTGTGATGGTAAAAATCATTATCCTGAAGGGAAAGAGTTCAAGTTCACAGCAGAGAAAACACAGAATTGCACGTGTTGGGGCTACAACAAAATAGTATTAGGATCAAATTCCTACTCTGAAGGGAGTGATATAGTGACTCTGTCTGTGTCGGGTGAGTGATCATCACTGACTCACATCAGCATCTGCTCACATTGAATATTAAATGTTTTTTAAATGTTTCCAATTGTTGGAATAAGGGATGGCAATTTATGATCATTCATTCAATTGGTGGAAAAAGGAGTGTTTGGATGGTTTTATTTTAAATGGAGGTTATTGTTGTTATCTGTCATCCTGCTGGTCGTTGTGTTATTGCATTTAAAACACAATCTCAAAGTGTTTAATGAAATAGGTAGTATAGTATAAAGAATAGTAGGGCTACTTTACCTGAAAGTTCTGTTTTTGGAACTGAAAGTTGAGTTCTCCTGTTACTTACCCTTAAACACACCTGGATATTTCTGTAATCCCCTGAGTTTGATCAGTGTTAGTGCAGAGTTGGTCTGGTATCACGGATGAGAATATTATCTGATGTACTTTTCCGTGATCTTACTGTTTTCATTTTAATGTAGGATAATTCTGGGGTGGCAGTTGCCCCTTGATACCGTGTTAGTGTTACACTCGGGGAGGAACGGACGAAGACAGATAAGAACTGAAGTCAAAAAATTGTTTATTAAACTTAAAACAAAATACTTTAAATATAAACAAAAAGGCACTAGTTGTGCAAAACCCCAAAACACGAATAGACCAAAGACAAATGGCACCTCGTGTGCAAACCAAGAAGAACTCGGAGGGGGAAAACATCCACATAAACCACCGACAGGAAGACATCCACAAAACGTCAACCACGGACAAAGACAGGGGAGAAGCCAAGGGGTGAAATACACTAGAAAATTACGATCACCTGGGGAACACTAATGAACTAGAGACGAGACAGGTGCAGGGAGGGAACGAGAGGAAAACACCAATGTGACCCTGGAGATAAACACCACACCCACTGACAGTGACAACAAAGACTCGACAGCCAGGAAGTGCACAAATAACACCACAACCAGGGCAAATGGTAACAGTAACCCCCCCGCCCCCCCCCCCCCCCCCCCCCCCCCCTCCCAGCAGGCACGACAGAAGAAGGGAGAGAAGTGCACAACAGAGAAGGGACATAAAGACAGGGCATAAAGAACAGGGCATAAAGAAACCTATGAAAACCAGAAGCAACAGGCTGGGTATAACACAAAGAGGACTAAGTGAAGTTCATGGGGGTCCGGCTGAGCCAGCGAGTCTGGAGGGTCCAGCAGAGCTGGCGGTGGGTCTGGGACGACCGGCTGACACTGACAGTGACAACAAAGACTCGACAAACAGGAAGTGCACAAATAACACCACAACCAGGGCAAATGGTAACAGTTAGTAATGTGAACTTATTTCATCCGAGTCCATTAAAAAGGAATATTTATTAATATAAAATTAAACCGCAAGCACTGCTTAACACTTAATGTTTCGGGGTAAAACAAGGATAAAGGAGCGCTGGAGTAAAAGTGCGTTTGATACCAAACATAAGGTAATAAGGGGAAAATCCAGTGGCCTCATTGACAGTACAATTATATGCATGCACCAGATGCGCTATGTGCTGACTCCACTTGCACTTCTGACTAGGCTCAAGAGTACCCAGCATGTCCAACAAAGTCCGGTTGAACAACTTGTTACATCACATCCCAAAACATCCGCTTTTCAAGATGCACAAGGTTATTTGCCTGATCCTTGACGATTCTGGGATAACTTGGTCAAATATCCGATGTTGTTATTTATAAAAAAAAAAATGTTATAGATGTAGCAAATTAGCTCAAGGGAAATATGAATAATTAATCATAACTCATTATAATTACAAATACTTGCATCAGTTTATTAAATTAACTTGATTTAGTTTAATATGATAATCAGTGACTCCATTAGTCCAGCAATTACTCAGTGATCGTCTATTAATTTGTCAGAAAGCAGAAAGTGACATTGATGTGTAAGCAGAGCAGAATCGACTTCTGAGAGGCTCATATGTATTGTGCACACAGTTTTATTATCTAATCACGAACACATAACTAATCTAAACAAACATGCATTCATGGGAAATGGTCAGGTGGATCAGACCGGAAACAGGAAATGAAACTTATGGTTACGGGTGATGGAGTTGCACGTGTTTCACTTTCTCTCTTGACGTTCTGCAGGTTTTAAGGTCTGGTTCAGCCTGTACGACCCCGACGCCACAATCCTTCAATTACAAGGATTGCATGTGCTTTTCCTGATGTTACTCTTGCAGCACATGCTTCACCCGCCAGTATTTCCTTACAAATTCTCCACGACTGC
Source organism: Rhodeus uyekii (assembly GCA_037043235.1). Classification (NCBI taxonomy): domain Eukaryota; kingdom Metazoa; phylum Chordata; class Actinopteri; order Cypriniformes; family Acheilognathidae; genus Rhodeus; species Rhodeus uyekii. The sequence continues at coordinate 2,364,022 of JAWRVZ010000050.1, forward strand.
ATGAATTATGTCTTTGTAATGCAGTGGCCTTGTAAATAAACAATATGTAAACATGACAAAAAACCTCATTTCAACTTCAAATGCTCGAATGCACAATGAGTGCGATTGTACTTGCAGCTCAAAATGATTTTATGATGCAAAATAATGTAACAGTCAGTTATGATTGAAGAGATTAAACTGCAGCACAAACACATCTTATATTTCAGAGGAGAATTAGAGTGAAAGCAGATTATTAATCTCCTGCTGTCTATGATGTCATCAGTGATAATCAATAAAGACGAGGAGGAGAAATCACTCACATCTTTAATATAAAACTTTCAGATTCTCTTAAATACTAAAAACACTCTTTGCTTATTGCTTGTAATATGTTTATTTGTTCCTCTTTATGAGACCTATTTTTGCTTTTATGATTTGAAGCTTTATTAGTTTATATAGTTAAAATTCTTAACATAAAATTGTATTCTTTTTTTTATTTGAATCATTTTAAAATGTGCTTATAATTACAATTGGAATAAATAATGATAATAAAATGTTTTAAGATTTTCAAGTCGGTTCACTAATTAATAAATGAATGAATATGAAAAAGAGTAGATTAATAATTGTTTTGAATCTGATTGTTTCTAAAGATTCACATCCCTAGTTTTAACTTCTGTTTCTTTTCTTTTGAGGCTCATAAACAACCAAATACCATAATTGCCAGTTTTTTCATTTGAATTAATTATATTTTCTTTCATAATGTTTTAGTATTATTTTATATTTTGAAGGCATTTCATGCTTATTTATCTCCATATTATGACTTATTTATTCCATAATAATGAATCTATTTGCAAACACTGTTTAAGTTTAAACTCCTCATGAACTCAAAATGTAAGTTTTTATCTTTTATTATGAATATGTGAGTGTTACTGTAATCTATAAGCTTGTGCTCTAAAACAATGACAAAATTCACATTTAGAAGATAAAAGTGTTGAAATCTTCAGTCTCTCACTTCTGCTGATATCAATGATTTTGATGACGTCACTCTGAACTTCAGCTTCATCAGATTTTCTGTCCAATCAAATGCATCTAGAATATAAATGTTCTTCATAATATCTTCTTTTCTGCAGTGACATTTATGCAGGTTTAGGACAGATGGAGAAAATTCACTTACTTTGACTTTGTTAGATGTTTAATCATAACTTCTGTTTGTTCATTTCTTACAGAGAAACCTAAAGCTGTTCTGAATGTTCAGACGAATCCATCACAGATATTCAGAGGAGAGAATGTTACTCTCACATGTGACGTACAGGGGGAAGGATGGAGATACAGATGGAAGTGTGATGGTAAAGATCAAACATCTACAGAGAAAGAGATCAAGATCACAGCAGAGAAAACACAGGAGTGCTGGTGTTACGGCTGCAGAGGATCAGGATCATATTTCTGCTCTGAATGGAGTGATATAGTGACTCTGTCTGTATCGGGTGAGTGATCATCACTGACTCACATCAGCATCTGCTCACAATGAATATTAAATGTTTTTTAAATGTTTCCAAATGTTTAAACTCTGTTTATAACGGATCCTGAGGGGTTTCTTCTGTTGTATTTTGCGCTCTTCCTCAGACCTTGCCAAGGTCTTCCTTTTGTGGTTCGGACAATTAATGTCGCTGCACACAACACACATCTTAAACATACATCACATTTAAGTCAGATCAAGTCAATTCACCTACTTTGACTTTGTTAGATGTTTAATCATAACTTCTGTTTGTTCATTTCTTACAGAGAAACCTAAAGCTGTTCTGAAAGTTCAGCCGAATCCATCACAGATATTCAGAGGAGAGACTGTTACTCTCACATGTGACATACAGGGGGAAGGATGGAGATACGGATATTGGTGTGATGATGATGGTAAAGATCATTATCCTACAGAGAAAGAGTTCAAGATCACAGCAGACCAAATAAAGAAGTGCTCGTGTTGGGGCTGCAGAGGATCAGGATCAGATTTCTACTCTGAAGGGAGTGATGAAGTGACTCTGTCTGTGTCGGGTGAGTGATCATCACTGACTCACATCAGCATCTGCTCACATTGAATATTAAAATGTTTCCAAATATTGGAATAAGGGATGCCAATTTATGATCATTCATTCAGTTGGTGGAAAAAGGAGTGTTTGGATGGTTTTACTTTAAATGGAGGTTATTGTTGTTGTTTCATATTCTGTCATCCTGCTGCTCGTTGTGTTATTGCATTTAAAACACAATCTCTAAGTGTTTAATGAACATTATGATCAGAATAACCGTCACACCAGATGAATATTCAGACGCTGAACAACAAAGATTTGCTTACAAGAGAAATTATTATTATTAGGAAAATCATTGCGTTCTTGGAAAGAAAGAAGTTGCATTGACATATCAAATATTTTGAGATGTATTTCAGAGATGAAATGTATTTGTTTTTTCATCAAGTTTGTACCTTGAAATTATCTAAATTATGAAATTTAAATGATGAGAAATAGTTCAAGATGGACAAAAAATATATAAATCTGTTAAACCTAAATATATAACTTATTTTACATCAAATCAATATTGAAACAATATCAAATCAATCTTGCTTAATGCATGTATGCCTGTGTGTGTGTATATATATATATATATATATATATATATAATTATAATTATTTTTATTACATATAATATTATTTTTTATTAGAGTTGTCTTATGAATATTGTTTGTATTGATGAAGAGAGAGTTTTTCACAACGCGGAAAAAGTAAAATCCTGTCAGTTTTCACTTCTTTCCATCAGATCATGAAGAGCTGAAATTAAAATGACAAAAAGTCACTGACTCCAAAACAGCTTTTCCATCTTCACTTATTATAATCCAGTTTGACTTTTATTTCTCTCATACATCTTCAAAATGTCTCAAACTCTGTTTATTACGGATCCTGAGGTTTTTCTTCCGATTGAAAGAATCACGCTTCTATTGATGTCTTAACGTTTAATATCTCTGCAAACGTTGGCATTATCATCTCGACTTCGACATCACTTAAACATCGTGACACTCTTTAGATATTATTCGACATCTTTACATCACGAAACAGTGAAAAATATTTTTTTTCTGTCCACACAGTTTCCAAGTCTGTAGCTTATTAGTTTCAGCAAAACACATTAACTTCCAAATTAACAGACAAAATCCCTGTAATGCCTCGCCACACCACCAGGGGGAGACCATGTTCACAGTCTGTCTGCTACCGCTCCCTCTGCGGCCACTTCCTGTTTGAGGACTATATAAGTGCTGGGATCGTTCATGTACTTGGCGACGTATTGCCCGGTCTGCCCCCCACTCCGTGGGCGGAGCCACTTTACTAGCCATGTCGTCTCGTCTCGTCTCGTCTCGTCTCGTCTCGTCTCGTCTCGTCTCGTCTCGTCTCGTCTCGTCTCGTCTCGTCTCGTCTCGTCTCGTCTCGTCTCGTCTCGTCTCGTCTCGTCTCGTCTCGTCTCGTCTCGTCTCGTCTCGTCTCGTCTCGTCTCGTCTCATTGTTATGTTATGTCTAGCCATGCTTTTGCTTTACTTGGTTTCTTTCTTTGTCATGTTTTGGGGTTTAGTTCCATGTCATTTCATGTTTAACAGTTTAGTCTATGGGAATGCCGTAACCTTGCTGGTAGCACAGCCCTACTAAGCCTTAGCTAGTACCGCTAGTGGTAATGCCAAGCAACCTTACTGGTAGCATAGCTTTCTGTACCATGTTTGTCATGTTGAGCTTATGTCATGTCTAGCAATGCCATGTCTAGTTATGTCTTGTTTCATTGTTCTACCATGTTTGCCATGCCAAGTTTACCATGCCAAGTTTATTCATGCCAAGTTTATCCATGCCTTATTTACTTTTTGTATCATGCCACGTCTTGTTCTATGTTTCATGTTTTGGACTGATCTTATGTTGCTGACCTCACGCCTGGAAAATGGTTTCTGATCTGGATTGTCCCAAAATAAACTGCACTTGGATTCTACTCGGCTTAACGCCTCCTGTCATTACAATCCCCAAATAATCAAACATACGCGTGTACCTTCTAATCAGAAATCCAGGAGACATTAAGAGTTAATCGGACACATTTTTCAGTCAAATATTCTTTTTAATCAGAAACCTTTTAGTTCATGTACATCATCTCGTGGTTCTGCTGTTCACATGACAGGATATAACACTGCATTTACCAACTTAATTCAAATATAATTTCCAAATAACATTTGATGCATTAAATATTTGCAATAAACAGATACCTTTTCATAAAAAACTGAAATATTTACAAAGAAAATGCACTTTGTGTGCAACAATTACACTGTCAGTTCTCATGATGTCGGGAGGATTTCTGGTGGTGTGAAATGGAGTAGAGATTTTACTATACTCTGCCTTAACTACCTTTATTATCTCACCAAGATCATTTTATCTGTGAAAAACTTTATTTATTCAGTCATGCACAGTTCTTGAGATAATGACAAAGCCAAACAAAGTTAAAATGGGCGATAAAGGCACAGAAGAGGAAGAAGCAAAGACGATGAAAGCTAGTGATGGTGCTAAAGGGGTAGATGCTAGTACAAGCTCTTCTGCTCCATCGGTTGGTAATGTTACGTTCCCCTCCCATCAGGGACACAAGAAATACCAAAACATAGACTACACAAGCATCCATATCTTAGCTGAATCATCATCAAGTGTCTGATGATAATAATCACAATGAAAATAACGTCCTGGGACATAACAGTACTGACAACATCACGGTCACTATTAACACCCTCAGTGCCAATATGGATTTAACAATATTTCAGCCTCACCCTCCAAACTAAAAACGGCAGTAGATGAAATGTAGTTTAAGTGGAAGGAATAGAGCAGGTGTTGAGTGTGAATAAGCAGTGAACTGAGGCCTTTGAGCGGCTGTGTTTGAAACTGGTCACGGATTCGTCGCAAATGTATGCAAAGCTGGACGACATGGAATTATAAATCTCGCCATAAAAATATCTAGATAATGGGTATAAAAGAGGAGCAATGAACACCTTCCAGTTTCATCAAAATGCTGCTTCCCAGGGTTTTGGGAGAGGAGCACTATCAGGCTCAATGTTGTCTAAAACTGCCAACTGATGACAGGCTGAGAGCAATTCACGAGTTCACACTTACAAATGATTCAGGAGCAGTAAATGGTAAGCGTATTTGGCGTGCTGTCCGAGGAGAGGGCTCGGAGCTCGGTATTTAGCCCGAACCTGGAGCACTCCCCCGTATCCTGACTTTGATAGGAATGATTAAGTGTGAGGAGTCGGGGTGGTGGAGGGATGCCGTAAACCATCAAGAGGTGTAGGTGAGTCGAACTTGACTATATATACATGTTTCCTCTCATGCTGATAGGATGAGGTGTAATTGCTGATGACGAGTTGATTGCGTTAATCCTTTGAACGTGCTCCTCCCGAACTTTGTTAATAAAACATCATTTATTGCCAGGCTTCACCATTATCAGAACAAGGAGCTCGTCCTACGCTTGGCCAGACAGAACCAACTGATGATCTATGTGGGGATACGGGTATCAATATACCCAGATCTGATGACGGATACCTTGAAAAAGCAGCAGGTGTTCAACTGCAATAGAGAGAAGTGTTATGAAGATACGGTGTGGTTTTCGTTTTCTTATGAGATTCATTGTAACGGCAGACAGCATCATTTCTTTGAGATCTGTGAAGGACTAAGCACTTATTATCTCAGCGTTCTTAAATTATGTTAAATAATTTGTGTTGTTTTATGGGCACTCTATCACAAACATACACTAAAGAGATAAAACTGAGTAATAGACAGAGAAAGACAATATAAATAGCAGAGGAGCAATGGGAAGAGTGAGAGGAGCTGGTCAGCCTGAAGACACAGGGAAACCACACACCAATGACAGCGAAGAGGCACTCAGCTCAACCAATGGGGATGCCGCTAGGTGGGCTCACCAATAAAATCAGTAGCTGAAGACAAAATTTACATTTGACGTTTATTCATTTAGCAGACACTTTTATCCAAAGCGACTTACAATTTGAGGAATACAGAAAGTGATTTGTCCTGAAGATACAAAACTACATAAGAGTGCTTACAATATAAAGTTGCGTACATTTAATAATCAAGTAGAACAAGCATGGGGGATAGAGGGGGGGTAAGAGGATTCTTTTTTTTATGTGTGTGTGTGTGTGTCATGTTAGGTGCTCATGAAGAGATGTGTTTTCAGTAGTATTTTAAACCTTGATAGGTAATATGCATTCCAGATGAGGGCAGGGAAATTGTTCCAACAGCAAGGAGCGGTGAATGAAAATGTTCTTGCCAGTGATCTTTTTCCTCTCTGTGATGGAACCATGAGTTGTCGTTTGTTAATCGATCAAAGGTTTCTGGTGGGTGTGTAGATTTGTAGCAGTGAGTGGAAGTATGAATTTGAAGTATGAAGTATGAGTATGAAGTATGAATTAGCGTAATTTCTGTATGCAAGAGTCAGCGCTTTAAACTTAAAGAGTTCTGCAAGGGGGAGCCTGTGTAGTGAGATGAAGAGTGAAGACATGAGACCAGATGAGCTGCGGCGTTCTAGATCAGTTGCAGGGGTTTGATTGCGCTAGCAGGAAGTCCAACCAAAAGAGCATTGCAGTAAAGCATTGAGCCGTCTTTGCGATGTGATTCCACTCCAAGATTTCTGGCAGACCTAGATGGGGTGATCGTGGTGGCACCAATCTGGACGGTGAAGTCATACTGTAGAGTTGGATCAGCAGGAAAGACTAGAAGCTCCGTCTTTGCCAGGTTGAGCTGCAGATGATGCTCTTTCATTCATGTCGAGATGTCTGCTAGGCAGCTTGTGATTCTCGCAGCCACCGTGGGATCATCTGGTTGAAATGATAGATAGAGCTGGGTGGCATCGGCGTAGCAATGATAGGAGAATCCGTGTGCCTCTATGATGGGACCCAGTGATGGAGAAAAGAAGTGGTCCTCACTCCCCAAATTGAAAATTTGCATATCAAACCTGAAAAATTGCGAGTTGCACCGAGTAGCGAGCAGAAAGAGCATAAAGGGAGCACAAAAGTACAATGAATGCACAAAATCTACAGTGACAACAGCGAAAGTTGAAGCTAAATCAATGATATTGGTAGCTTAGGGACACCAAAGTACTGGGCAGACACAGCCACACAGAAGCGCATAGGCACAAACTAATGATCGAAAGCAACAGTGTCAACAACAAAGTGGTAAGAAACTGTGCCCTAAGAGAATTGCAATATCTCGGGAATAATCAATCACTGAAGCACTTGAGGAGCAAAAGATGTTACCTCCAGCTTGTAAAACCTGGCAAAGGGGTTCTGAGAAGATCAACCAGCCACAAAACAAATATGCTGTATAGACATACCTCCAGACCAGACCCATGAGGGTGCAATTGCATCCCCGTTCCTGGTTTGTAACAGCCAAAGCAATAGTGTCCATTATCCAGAGAGAAGATTTCTGCTTAAAGACAGTTACAATAACACACAAAGAGCTGTTCCAACTGTCGGAGTGGTTCAAATAAATCCACTATGCCTTGACTGGGCAGACAGCCCTCTAAGGTCATGCAAGATTTACGGCTCTAAAGACAAAGTGGGCAAAGAATGCCCTGTGCCTTACAGGGAGTAGAAAGCGATTTAGGCACACAATCCGTCTCGGCCGTTTAGAGTAAAACTGCAATTTTGGGGTCTGAGCAAATACAATCATCTTTCACAGAGAATGCCTTCAAATACCCAATACACTTGGCCGAAACAGGGGCAAGAGTAAAGCTGTTTTAGAGAGAACTCCTCAACAGCAATAGCTCTCAGCACCAGCACTAAGTCCCACGCTGGTACAGACAGAGGGCGTGGGGTCTGTAACCTCCTCGCTCTGATATGATCATCATTGCATGTCTCCTGATAGAGAGCCTGTCAACCAGGAAACAAAACGATTTGATAGCGACCACAAATACCTTTAGCGTAGATGGCAGGAACCGTAAAACATCCAACACCGGATCGATATTGTATTCACTGCTACAGTTCACAAACACACCACACTTCTACCTCTTGAGAAGGTAGAGACAAAACAACATGACAGGAGAAAAAAAAGAACAAATAATATAAAATTGTGAAGACATGTAGTTTTTAAAGTCCCCACCCCCCCAACTGAATAATACACGTAAAATAAGAGCTTCTTTTTGAGTTTATTTGTATGTTTATGTCTTTCTTCTCAGATTTCCCCACATCTACAGCGACTGTGAAACCAGACAGATCTGTATTCACTGGAGAAACAGTCAATCTGACGTGTGAGATAAACTCTGATCACAGTGACTGGAGATTTGAGTGGAATAAAGACACAAAGAGTGTAAAGTTAAACATGTCTGAGCGTTACACTGTAAACAGAGACACTCTCACTATCAGAGGAGCTGCTGAGTCTGATCAGGGTCAGTACTGGTGTAGAGGACAGAGAGATGGAAGAATACCATCATCCTCACAGGAGAGTAACCGAATCAATCTCTCTGTTAATGGTGAGTAAACACTGATAAACACTCAGACAACAGCAGCTGAACTCTGACTCTGGAGGATCTGAATCTGATCTTGTTCTCCTGCAGGTCTAAAGCCGAAGCCTGAACTCACATCAGATCCTGCAGGAGCTGCACTGACAGGAAACACAGTGACTTTGACCTGTCGCATGAATCCGTCCACTGGATCCTGGGACTTTTACTGGTACAAACACACACTGAACCCTGAGACAGAGAAGAGAGGAATAAACTCCTACAGACTGAAGATTGATTCAGTGTCTGATGGAGGCCAGTACTGGTGTAGAGCTGGAAGAGGGAAACCAGTCTATTACACACAATACAGTGATGCACTGTGGGTAAATGTTACAGGTGAGAGAGAATGTAGTGTGTGATGCAACATATACAGATCAGAGACAATATCTATAAAACTACTACAACTATAAATGCAATAATCTGTGTATGTACAGAGAGTCCTAAACCTGTGCTGACGGTACGACCTGATGAACGAGTGTTTAGAGGAGAAACAGTCACTCTCAGATGTGATATAAAGTGGGGAGGAGACACTGAGTGGACATACAGATGGGAAATAGAGGGAACCAACAACCAATATAACAACACTGTCAGCCGAACCTCAACACAAGAGCTGAACATCAGCAGTGTTGAAGACTTTGACAGCGGTAACTACACCTGTACAGGACAGATGGACACTCAAAGCTCTCAGCGCAGTGATGCTGTTACACTGACTGTATCAGGTGAGTTTGTGTTTGCTGTGATCAGCTTCTCCATCAGTTTCTCTACGGCTCTGTAACTCATGATGTTTTGTTCAGCTGAAGCTCAGGCAGTCGTGCGAGTGTCTCCACAGCCGTGGCTGACTGAAGGAGAATCAGCGACTCTGATCTGTGAGGTTTCAGGCTCCTCTACAGGCTGGAGGTTCAGCTGGTTCAGAGATCATGATCATCTGTCAGACAGCAGCAGAGGAGCTGGAGGATCTTACACTCTCAGTCCTGCTGCTCTACAGCACACAGGAGTTTATACGTGCAGAGCAGAGAGAGGACGAGCGGCCTATTCCACACGCAACAGCAGCTCACAGCCACTGTGGGTCACCGGTGAGGATTTCTGCTCCTGCTCGTCCCTATTTATGTTTCATTGCAGTCTCTGTGCTGTCAGGTGTGATTGAGATGTTGCTCTTTTCAGGTGTTTCTGCTTCAGTGTCTCTGCTCATCAATCCCAGCAGAAGTCAACACTTCTCATCTGACTCTCTCTCTCTGAGCTGTGAGGATCAGAGTAACTCTGCTGGATGGACAGTGAGAAGATACACAGACAAAGACACAGAAACTTGTTCAAAACGAACAGGATCTTCATGTGGAATCAAGCCTCTCCGCACATCTGACACTGGAGTTTACTGGTGTGAGTCTGAATCTGGAGAAAAACGCCATCCTCGAAACATCACTGTACAGGGTGAGTCCGGTTTCTAATCTCAGAAACTCTCAATCAGGTTGAAATTCGAATTACAGTCACACATTTTCCTCTAATTGTTTTCTTTACCGCTGATCAAAAACTTTCTTGTGTTTGTAGATGGTGAAGTGATTCTGGCGAGTTCTGTTGATCCTGTGATTGAGGGAGAGACTCTGACTCTACACTGTTTACATCGATCTACAAACTCCTCCATCCTCAGCGCTGCTTTCTATAAAGACGGATCACTGGTCCAGAATCAGACGACAGGAAAGATGAGCATCACTACTGTCTCAAAGTTACATGAGGGTTTCTACTCCTGTAAAACAGAGAGAGGACAGTCGTCCCGCAGCTGGATCTCAGTTAGAGGTCTCTGAATAAATTAATGATTTTATGTACTTTTATAATATTATCATACAGTACGTCACTCACAAACAGATCTGTGTGTTTTTCATGTTCTTCAGTCTCAACAGCTTCATCGTATCTTATGGCCATCGGTGTGTCTGTAGGATTGAGTGTTTGCTTGTTGTTCTTCATCTCGCTGGTCCTGCTGTGGAGACACAAACACAACAACGGTATGGAGAGTTTCATGATATGTGATGAATGGTTAAACCACATGAACACCAACAAATGGAAGATCCAGTTACTGAATGCTAAAATGAGCATTTAATTAATGCAATCAGAAAGTATGTGACTGAAAATACTCTCACTGTAGCGGGTACTCAGGTTAAGATCCATTTGCAGTTTATTAGAAATAAACAGAGTCAGTAGTACAAACAGGCTGAGGTCGAAATACCAGGCAAAACAGCAATGTCCAGGGCAGAGCAGAGAGAATGGTCAGAAACAGGCAGAAGGTCAGAGTATGCAGCAAACAATCAGAATCCAGTGAACAGGCAAACAACAAACAGGAGGCAGGCAGACCTGGGTCGTGAACGATGAACAAGGCAGAGTCAATACACAGGCAAGGTAAACACAGGGGAATATAATGCTCAAAATTGTGGTCGGGGGCAAACAAGACTTCGCACTGAGCTGTTGGGTAGCCAGGGTTAGTCAGTGGGAATGTGTAACAGGTTTGGGTTGATCAGTCCAGGAAAGTGGGGGTATGGGAATTGTAGTTGGAATGAATTAGAACTCTGGAGAGTGCGACCTCCGGTGGGCGCTGGTGGCAACCTTGTTGGCATTTGTGGCACTTACCATAATGATCTTTGTCTCTAATATAGATCAACACCATAATATTCAACAGACATCAGTCTCGAATCAATCTGGAGGATCTCAAGCAGAAAACTCTCCTCTGCACTCTGGTCAGACTCAATAACTAATGATTTAAATGGATGGATTTTCACAGACGAAAATAAATTAATCTCATGTCATTACAGACCTGTATGACTTTCTGATTTAATATTTTGTCCAGCAGGTTTTGATCAAATTTATGATGATGTGACTACAGTGAATAAGAGAGATGAAGGTTGAGTTATAAACTTTATATAAACGCTTATCATTTAAAATCAACACACATAATTCATGTTGGCTTGACCTTCTTTGTTTTAGAGCCACTGGAAGACGTCACATATTCTGAAGTCACTTTTAAGAAAAACACATCTGTGGATAAAGGTTAAAAACCCTCTTCAATACTCTTCAGTCATAAACCAATAACATTGATGCTGTCTGTATTTATTCTGCATATAATATGAATTGATATTTTCATGAATTCACTACTATTCCAGACAATACCAAATCAGAGCAAAATAATGTGATGTACTCAGAAGTCAGAACACAAGGTAAGAAATGAAAAAGCAAAGGTGAGATCCTGTTTTTCCTGAAGTCCAATATTTCCAGCTTGTTCTGAATAATCTGATTGATTTTCTGTATTAGATATTAATACTGCAGGACCCAGTGATTTGACTTACGCACAGATCAATATACAGGACAAAAAGAAAGCAAGATACAGATATATATATATCTGTGTTTAATTAAATTAATGAAACAAAGTACAGTAGAACCCCGACTTACGAAAATAATCCGTTCCGAGGTTGGCTTCGTAAGTCGATCTTTTCGTAAGTCGGTCAGGCTTTTACATGTAAATTGCCTATCCGTTCCAAGCCCTACGAAATCACCACATTTAATTGGGACAAGCGCATCCCAGATTCATACTTCTCAATTATCCCCCTTTTCATCTCCATGGAGAGCATCCTTTTCTTCCCTTTCACTTCAGCAACAATCTTCACATCCATGGCTAGTGATTAAAAAAAAGTTTATGTTAACTGGGCACAAAATAATGGTGTTGCAGCACGATGAAATCAAAATTTGTATGCGAAAGCGCAGACGAATTTTAACGTTAGCGTAGCACAGACGAAATGGGAGAGGAACGCCACTACGCAGAGGCTGGTGGGAGCGATGCTGACCAATAGGAGAGCAGGATGCTGCAGCGAAAGCTAGCGTCCAAGCCGGGAGACAGCCAATGGAAGAGCGGGACGATTGGTGCGAGTTTTTACGGGTCAGTGGCGCACGAATTTCAAAACAAAACTCGGAAATCATCGCCTCGGCCGAGTTTTCTTTTTCCGCATCTCGATCATTTTTCCGTTACTCGGGCGAAACTGACCTGGTCTGACTTGAGTTGCTATATCTTTTCAGACTGATCAGACTCATGATTTTGATAAAATTGAAGATTAAAATCATAAAAGTTCCATAGACTTACATTGAAGGTGCGAAAACTAAATATTAGACCATTCAAAAGGGCTGAAATTAGTAGACAAGCTTTAAGGATACAACTAATCAGACCTCTAAAAGCAGCGTCATCATTCAGTGCTTCAGTGCTCTGACAGAGCGGCCATTACTGATGGAGAGAGAGATCATAATCTCCTGCAATGGATTTATGTGAGCCAGTTTAGGATCAAACGGAAAGTGTTTCCGATTGTCATGTAACCGCTTTACTGCTTTAAAGCTGTTTGCTTGAAGATTCATGTTCTTTATTGCCAAAGTCTGACTCTCGTTCGCGTGTCCTCGGTGAGGGTTCATTCAATACGCGTTAAAGGCTGATCGGTGTAACGCACGCTGAGTCTCTTCAAGTTCAAATCAAACGCGCGTCCTTTCGCGGCAGCGCCTAACCGTCAGAGTTTATTTATAACTAATGCCTGAGGAATCTTCCTCGAGCAGATTCGCTTATAGATCGATGTTTTGTGTACACTTAAACAGTACATGAAATAAGGCATGTAAAGCAATGGTCCCCAACCCCCGGTTCCCTTTCATGGGAACTCGAGCTGCGTCAGAAAAACGCTAGGGGAAACCCTTGACGTCAGTCACGTGAAGATGTGTACAACCAATGAGAGAATTACGCGTGTGAATGCGAGTCGCGGGTCAGTGACGTCATGAACAGAGCATAAAAGCGCACCGGAACCCGGAAGTGACAGCTTTGAGTGTCTTCAGCGTGCGTGTGTCAGAGAGTTTGTGCTTGCGAGTTACAAACCACTTTTCTTCCGGATTACGTGCGTTTGTATTATGGCGGAACAGGCATTTACCCCGTGTGTTTCTCCTTGCACCCGTTTTATTACGGGTAAGGATACACACAGGCAGTGCGTTGTCTGTTTGGGAGTGGAGCACGCTCGTCAGCGCTTGAGGGCGCTGACTGTGAGAACTGCGAGAGGTTCTCATTGCGTACTCTCCGCTCTCGTCTGGCGGTATTTGCGGATACTAACCAGACTCGCGTTGCTCAAGGTTCTGGACCCGCTGCGGCTGAGGCTCGGCGGCGTTCTCAATCTTGTGGATTGCAGATGGATCTCACGGAAGGTTGCAAGGCGGGTGCGCCCGTTTCGCAGCCTGGCTGTGTTGATCCCAGTTCCAGGCGGGATTTGGGAGCACGCGCCTCAGGCGCGGTTTCTCCCGATCCTACTGGGGCTTCGGTGCTATCATTATCCTGCTCTGAGGATGAGGAAGTGATTAGCATTGACCCGGTTGAGGAGGCTTTGCCACCCTCCTCACCGGCATATGAGGAATTGATCGAGGTTGTGACGCGAGCAGTCTCTCGATTGGCCGGCGGAGACTAGGAACGCCCGTCCCAGAAAAAGAAATAAGCTGGATGAGCGTTACCTACCAGCTCGCGTCGTTCCCCAGCGCCGGGCAATGCCTTTCTTCCAGGATCTCCACACTGAGGTGTCGAGATTTTGGAAAAGGCCAGCTTCCGATAGGGTGCATACGCCGTCCAGTGCGATGTATGTTACCCTCACCGGAGCTCAACCTTATGGTTATGGAGGGATGCCGAAGGTGGACGAGGCTCTTGCGGGATACCTTGTGCCCCAGTCGGCATCCACTCTCAAAGCCCCGGCGCTCCCCACCAAACCATTGCGGGTCACATGATCATTGGTGGGGAAAGCATATTCTGCCTCTAGTCAGGCTGGAGAAAGGGGCCATCGAGTATGTGCCCCTCACAGACAGACAGTCCGGTTTCTATAGCCGGTTCTTCGTAGTTCCGAAAAAGGATGGAGGGTTGCGGCCCATTCTGGATTTGCGTCTTCTAAATCGCACTATTTTGCGTCTAAAATTCAAAATGTTGACGCTCGGGCAGATTGTGACGCATATCAGGTCCGAGGACTGGTTCGTCACAATCGACCTAAAAGACGCATACTTCCACATCTCCATGCTTCCTCAGCACCGGAAGTTCCTACGGTTCGCCTTCGGGGGGAAGGCGTACCAGTATCGTGTACTTCCGTTCGGCCTATCGCTCTCGCCCCGCACGTTCACGAAGGTCGTGGATGCTGCACTTGCTCCGCTGCGATCACAGGGCATTCATGTCCTCAATTATATCGACGATTGGCTAGTAATAGCCCATTCGTCCCAGTTAGCAGCTCGTCATCGAGATGTCGTGCTTGCTCACATGAAGGAGCTGGGGTTAAGGTTGAATGCCAAGAAGAGTGTGCTTTCTCCTGCTCAGAGAACCACCTTCTTGGGAGTCATTTGGGACTCGGAAACAATGTTTGCTCGGCTATCCCCCGGGCGCATTTATTCCATTCGTTCAATTGTCGAGAGCATCAAACTAGGCCAACTACTCACTGTCAAACACTTTCAGAAAGTGTTGGGGCTCATGGCAGCGACGTCCAGCATTATTCCGCTCGGCCTGCTGCACATGAGACCTCTGCAGTGGTGGCTCAGGGCCAAAGGGTTTTCCCCGAGGGGCAACCCGCTTCGCACAATCAAGGTCACGAGGCGATGCCTACGCACCCTGACCCTGTGGAAGAATCTCTGGTTCCTGTCACAAGGCCCTGTGTTGGGGGCTCTGTCCCGACGGGTGACTCTGTCAACGGATGCCTCCCTCACGGGTTGGGGTGCGGTTCTGAGGGACCGCTCCTCACAAGGGCTGTGGAGCTCGCGGCACCAGTCCTGGCACATAAACCTGCTGGAGTTATTGGCAGTCCGCAGAGCACTACTTGCTTTCCTCCCGGACCTAATTGGGCATCATGTCACTGTGTTTACAGACAGCATGACAGTGGTGGCTTACATCAATCACCAGGGAGGTCTTCGTTCTCGTCCAATGTACAAATTGGTGAGACAGGTTCTTCTCTGGTACCAAGGCAAGTTGCTCTCCCTCAGGGCAGCTCACATCTCTGGAGTCCAGAACATAGGAGAAGACTTCCTGTCGAGGCAGGGGCCGAGGCCCGTGGAGTGGCGGCTCCACCCCGAGGTGGTGGAGCAGATTTGGAGAAGATACGGGCAGGCACAGGTAGACCTGTTTGCCTCAGTCGAGAATACTCATTGCCCTCTGTGGTTCTCCTTAACGCATCCAGCGCCCCTGGGGCGGGATGCCATGATGCATGTGTGGCCGAGGCTACACTTGTACGCTTTTCCCCCGATTGTTCTGCTCCCGGGAGTTCTGGCCAAAGTTCGTCGGGGTCCGTCTCACGCTGGTGGCCCCCTATTGGCCCAGCAGGATCTGGTTCTCGGACCTGATATCCCTCCTGGACGGAGTCCCCTGGGAGATTCCTGTCAGGAGGGACCTTCTGTCCCAGGCGGAGGGTTGTGTCTTTCACCCCCGCCCAGAACTTCTGAAGTTGAAGGTCTGGCCCCTGAGGGGACCCAGTTCTTCGAATCCGGTCTCACAGCCGAGGTTGTAGAGACCATCCTTCAGTCCAGAGCTCCCTCCACGAGGGAACTCTACGCTCTAAAGTGGAAACTCTTCTCTGCTTGGTGTAGCGAAAGGCAGTTGAACCCAGTAACCTGTCCCATTTGCAAAGTGCTGGAGTTCCTGCAGGAAAAGTTTGCGGCAGGGTTGTCCCCCTCTACCTTGAAGGTTTATGTGGCTGCCATAGCGGCTTGCCACATACCTCTGGGTGGGGTGTCCTTGGGCAGGGACCCCCTAGTCTCTCGTTTCCTTCGTGGCACTCTAAGGCTGAGACCTGTGGCACAGACCAGGGTTCCTGCCTGGGACTTGTCTGTGGTACTCCAAGGCCTGTCCCAGGCACCCTTTGAACCATTAGAGGAGCTTCCTATTATGGAAGTTCGCGCCTGGTATGACTAAGGTTTTTCTCTATCCGAGGCCAGGCTATGTCCCCAAGGTTCTAACGAATGTGGCTCGGTCTATCATGCTAAAGGCCTTCTGTCCTCCCCCCTTCGACGATCATGAGCAGGAGCTTAGGAACAAGGTATGTCCAGTACGAGTACTGGACGCTTACGTCCTTAGGACTGCCACCTGGCGTAAGTCAAGCCAACTGTTCGTTTGCTTTGGGGCTCCTAAGGGGGCTCCAGCTTCTAAGCAAACCTTAAGCCGATGGATAGTTGAGGCTATCTGTCTGGCTTATGAGTCGGCCGGACATCCCTCTCCCCTGATGGTCCGGGCCCACTCTACTAGGAGCGTGGCGGCCTCCAAGGCGTTTCTCTCAGGAGTTTCCCTTGCTGATGTTTGTGCTGCGGCTGGCTGGTCCTCGCCGCACACATTTATGAGGTTCTATCAATTGGATCTCGATTCCGCTCCGGGAACGAGGGTGCTCTCTCAGTGAGCTGAGACACATCCGTAGGCCGCCGTTGCTGAGGTGACATTGGTATAACGTTTCCCTAGCGTTTTTCTGACGCAGCTCGAGTTCCCATGAAAGGGAACGTCTCGGGTTACGTATGTAACCCTGGTTCCCTGAAGGGGAACGAGACGCTGTGTCTCCTGCCTCAGCTCGTTGCGCCTCCGGGCCCGCTTCAGACACTCTTTCGCTGTCACTTCCGGGTTCCGGTGCGCTTTTATGCTCTGTTCATGACGTCACTGACCCGCGACTCGCATTCACACGCGTAATTCTCTCATTGGTTGTACACATCTTCACGTGACTGACGTCAAGGGTTTCCCCTATCGTTTTTCTGACGCAGCGTCTCGTTCCCCTTCAGGGAACCAGGGTTACATATGTAACCTGAGACGTTTCGCGGAGCGGTCCGTGGATCAAATGGTACCGTGGATCGAATTCGCGGACCGGTCCATGAGCGGCTGCAAGCGGCTGTGGCGTTGCAGCTTTGGCGGTGAGGTGTTTTTTAAAAATCTTGCGTGAACCCACCCTCAATCTCACGCTCACCACCCCCCCCAAACAACAATCTCGTGCGGACCCATCATCAATCTCGCACGCAAAAATTGTTTGCATCCTTTATAAAAAAAAATATTTTAAAAACACTAATTGTAACAACGTTCAACGTTTTGTTTCCAATGAAGGAAGGCTTTATACATCTATATAGTATGTAAAAGGCTACATGTACATGCAGTGTAACTGCAGTCTGTTTTGAAAATGGTTAGCCTATATTAATAATGCTTAATTACATCTTTAAAATAGAAATAAAACAAAGTATTATTCACATTAGTGAAAATGTGTGAACCCTAGATGCCATCTTGTGGATACAGAGTATTGCAAGAGTTCTGTAATCAATTAATAATTTAATCATGTTTATTACCAATGTAAATGTTGTTGACTTTAGATTTATATTTAATAATCATTGTTATTCTTTGATATTTCAGACCACTCACTGTTCAACTGAATCATCAGTAATCTCCAAATAAATATTGCTAGCAACATGTAAATTCATGTTACATTTTTTAAAGTTTAAACTCTCAAAACTTTTCAAGCTTGAAGCGTTTACAACTAATTTAAACTTTCATGCTAGGCTTTCTCAAAACAACTGAAGTTTATTTATAAACTTCCCCCATTTAGTTCAAAATTAATATTGTAGAAGATTAAACGATAACAAGCAAGTCATAAAATGAAGAGCAGAGAGCAGATCCTCAGATTCTCAAGCTGTGGTTTTTCATGACAGGCGCTGGACCGGCTGATGGTCTGATGGAAATGAAATCTCAGCAGAAACACAGAGGTGAATAAAGAGATGCTCTGAGAATTATTGCAGATTACAGATCATGTGAAAATAATGTAGAATAATATCAAATATCAAACAGAAGCTGCTAATAAATGTTCAGTGGTTTGAGAGGTTCTGTTCTCTCTGGATATAATCATGGATTATCAGTTATTAATGTAGCTGCAGATGTAAAGCGTTGTGTTTTGCGCTCTGTTTCTGTCGTTCACTACAAGGGAAGAGCAGCGAGTCTGGAGACACTTTATACTCTGAACTGAAGCACAACACAGATAGAGGTGAGAGAAACTCAAAGTCAAGCATCACTGTTAAACTCAAACTAACCTCAACTATTAAACATCATCAGATCAGAATGATTCATAAAGTCTTTGAGGAAGTGTGGAAATCATTTGTGTTCTTCAGGAGCAGATGCTGGAGTCGCTGATGCAACTTATGCTCAAGTTTCAAGGAAGAAAGCTCACAAAAACAATAAAACACGTAAGAATTTTACAACTAATTTGCACTTTCATGTAGAATATGAATCTGCTGAAAGTGATTGTGTTATTTGTGAGGATCAGAAGTTCATCAGGATCTTAAATCTGTAAATCATCAACAGCATGAGCTCAAATCAGAGGTTTCTATCCTCCACATTACCTGAATAATTCATCAGACTGCGTTCTCTTTTTAAAGGTCCCTGAGAGAAGAAAAGAAAACAGACGACAAAAGAGAAGAAATTAATCTGAGACATGAATAAAAAGATAATATATCATATGCACACATATTATAAAAGCAAGTATATCTATAATGTACAGTAAAAAACATCTCTAGTAAATTGTATATTTTTGATGCCAGTCTCACTTTAGATTTTTTTGTGAGGATTGTTAAAGTCTTATTCCACTTCAGAAATATTGCAAGATCTAAATTTCTCTGTATCTGAAAAGCTGATAAAGTCACTCGTCTCTCGGATGGATTCCTGTAACATCCTTTTATCTGGAGTTTCTTCATCTTCACTTCAGATCTGATCTGTATAAACTCTGTGCAAACACATCACTCCTGTTGTGGATTCTTGCACGCTCAGGTTCTGTGTCGATTTTAAAATTATGATGCGAAGCATTAAATAGATTGGCTCCTTTATCCACATTGTTAATCCCTTACATCCCAAATCACAGACTGCGCTCCTCATGCTCTGATTTGTTGCTCATAAACGCTTCAGATCTGTGTGTGACGAGCTTTTCTCTCCATGTGCTCCTGACCTCTGAACTCTCTTCTTCTTCAACTAGAGAAACTCAGACCGATGAAATTTTTCTCAAGAACTTTTTTTTCAAACTAGCATTTACAGGTTGAAGTTTATTTTTATTTTGTACTTATTGTGCTGTGATTTTATTATTTTGTGTTCAGCGCTTTGAGAAGATGCTTTTAAAGGCTCTCAATAAGATTGTTTATTATTATTAATATTAGTGAGCGTTTATGTTTAACACATTACTTGTCTTTTCAAATAATCCCTGTGTTATTGCCAAGATAATTTTTCGAATATTTCATATATACTGTTCTTCTACTTCACAGGTTGTTGGGTTTTTTTTTCTCCAGTAAATGAAGTGTGAAATTTCTATTTGATAAATAAAGACGTAAAAACATGATTTTCTTTGCTTAAGTTTTTCACATGTGTTAACCGGAGGTCAATAAGGGTTGAGAAATGTTAAAAATGTTGTTATTATTATGAACATATGTCAGTTTCTGTGAGGATTTGTGCATCTCTATCAGAACAGTGTGTGATTCACTGGAAAACTCAAACATCTTCATCATGCTGAGAAGGAAGCTTACATAAGTGAGATAAAATAGTGATTAACCAGGATTCAAACAGACCAACAAAGAGATGAACGGCTGAAAAATCTGTTTCCATACAATGACCTGGCATCAGTCTACGAACCATCACAAACTAAAAAACTTAGTGAAACTTAAAAGCTGAAGAAAATAAAGTTGTCACAAAAATGGAGAGAGGAAGAAGAATGTAACAGAATATTTTCAGATTAGAAAAGAGTCATTTAAGAACCTCATTAAATACATCTCTAAATATTGATGGGAAAGTGAATAACAACCCTGGAACGATAAATTGTGTCAAAGACTTTGTTTTTCAGTAATAGATTTGAGAAGAAAATTGTAATATTTCCCCAGTTATTTAATTCATAAAGTGCTATTTTAAATTATGGGATATGAAAAGCGACAGGGGGATCTCAGACCAATGACGAAAAAGAGTAACAAAGTCAAAGTTGTTGTGAGATGAGTTATAAAAGAAAGATGTCAGTCTCCCATTGGCTGAAGTCTGACAACATTTCCAGCCAATCAGTGAACTTGCTCACACACAAACTCCTCCCCCTTCTGCTGCTCTAAACCCTTGTTACATTACACGCTTAGATTCCTTTAAATGTGTTTCTGTTTTGTTGAAACAAACCTCATCCATTTCTTGTTTGTCTTTTTAGAGAACACCTGGTCTATTCACCCAATTCGTTCATACTCGAGGTCTGCTTTGTTCAAGAAACGCCTGGTGGATTAAGAAACGATATGCAGTTAGAAAAGCTTTTTTTTTTAAACATCGCTTATGTTTTAAAAGGGGGATGAAGCTGAAAGAAACTCTGGATTTACAAAAGAAAACAGGTTGTGTCACATAATTATGCTTAAGAGTAAGTAACCGGATAATTCAACTTTTTATTTGTACAGTAGAAAATAATTTATAATAGGCTATATCTTACGTGAAGCAATGTGGAAGCAAAATGACTAAACAAAAATAAACGTTTACATGCATTTGTTCTAAGCAATTAAGAAAATGTCATTCTTACACAATTCAATGTGTTTCTTGAATGCAATGTAAGTCTAAATGTAAAATGTATTTATATTTGTAACATATTGTAAAAATTGTCGCTGGAACAGAGAAATTTCCCCATTGTGGGACGAATAAAGGTTTATATTATTTTAAGTCGTTTTGGATAAAAGCATGAATTTAAATGTAACACAATCTTCCATGAGAAATGAAGTAAAGCTAAGAGAACATGATCATGGATGAAAGAAAACATATTAATAAACATATATTTAAAAACTAATAATATTTAGTCCCAAAACTGTAATATGATTTTTTTTTTCATGTGTTCAATAATATTACAAATCGATCGATGGAAAATTGCATTTCATATCCACAGCAGAAGCAACTATCAAACTCAACATGATCAACACCTGCTGTCAGTGTCGAGCCAAACAGCACATTTACTGCAGCTAATTAATTAAAAATGTCTCATGTTTTTTTATCATGAGAGATCTTCGGCAATAAAAGTAAATAAAAAAAATATTTGGACATGCAATACCCTTTTCCACCAGTAGGGGTGAAATAAGAAACTGTGAAAGTTGTCCACTGTCCCCATGGACAGAATGACAGTGGTTTTGTGTCTCTATGTCCCTGTTGAAAAAAGCTATTAAGAAAGTGTAATTTTTGGACATGTAATTCCCTTTTCCGCCAGTAGGGGTGAAATAAGAAACTGTGAAAGTTGTCCACTGTCCCCATGGACAGATTGGCAGTGGTTTGATGTCTCTATGACCCTGTTGAAAAAAGCTATTGCAAAAAGAAAGGTAAATTTGGACATGCAAACACAATTGCATGTCCAAATATTTGGACATGTAATTCCCTTTTCCACCAGTAGGGCAAAAGACAGGGTGTGAACGTTGTCCACTGTGTCCCCTTAATGAATGCCACTGGTCTCATGTCTACACACACTTAAATTACAGCAGAAAACGAAAAGAACATGCACTTTTCCCACGGTCCCTTACGCACAGCTCTGCAACGAGCGAGCTTCCTGGCGAAACTCACATTCAGACGGTGTTTACGGCTCAGTGCTCATTATATCCAGCGAAAATAATGAAAAGGAAGCTTGTGAAACATTAAGACATATTTCCTTTTAGTGATAACGTTGTTTAGATTTTTTTTATGCGAGCCGTTTTGGAGTTATTGCCATTTATAGCTGAATGTGTCACGAATATCGAAAACTAAACTAACTTCACCCCGCTCAAAAAGCGGCCTGTTTCTGGCCTAGTCAGCATAGGCCACGCCTCCCTGCTGCTATCCGATGTTTACATTTAGCCTGAGTGTGCGGTTGAAGGTGTGTTGTGCCCGTGATGCGTGTCTGACTGGAAAAAAAACTCGACATACAGGTATGTCACTCTACTCAAAAGTTTATTTTTGTTGACATAAACATTGAATAACTTTGAGCCAGTTGTAATGTAGACTAATGGTGGATGTTTTTTGGTGGTTTACATGATTATGAACAAGCCCGTAGTTTGGTGATTCGCATGCAGTTGACCTTGGTTCAAATGAACATGACATAGAATAGGCCTTTGCGCGGGGCAAAACGAAACAAGCCTAGATGGGGCAAAACGAAACTGTTTCATTTTGCCCTGATTATTTAAAAATTGTTGTCGAGTAGTGCATATATAGGCCTAATTGTTTGTTATTTGATTTGTATTCATTTGTAAGTTTGTTAATTGGGAGGTTTATGTTTGTTTTATGTACATCACAGAAATGGTGCGAACTTACCTACGAAAAACGGACCGGCAGTCGTGGAGCATGGATAATTTGCAGGCTGCCGTCGATGATGTGAAGTCAAATAAGATGAGTCTCAGAAAAGCTGCTGCTGCTTATGGAGTACCATACACTACTACCCGCAGACACGTGGCCTAGTTAAAAAAACCGGGAAGACTAGGTCGGTTTCAGACTATTCTAGATGATGTGTTTGAACAGGACCTTGCAAAGTATGTGATTGACATGCAGCAGTTTTTCTACGGATTGTCAGCAATTCAGCTGAGGCATTTGGCATTTGACCTGGCAGTGAAGAACAGAATTAACCACCCATTTAATGTTGAGAAGGGCACCGCAGGTAAAGATTGGATAGCTGGCTTTTTGCGACGACATCCAAATATTTCATTTCGTACCCCAGAAGCAACCAGCTTATCCAGAGCCACTGGCTTTAATCAGGTGCAAGTGCTGAGATTTTTCACAAATCTGCGCACGGTCCTGGAACAGGAAAAAATGGCAGCACACCAAATTTACAATGTGGATGAAACGGGTATAAGCACAGTACAGAAACCAGGAAGAATTTTGGCAGCTAAAGGGTCAAAACAGATTGGGAAACTAACAAGTGCAGAGAGAGGTCAAAATATAACAGCAGTATGTGTGATGAATGCAGCAGGAGTATACAATGTTCCACCAGCCTTTATCTTCCCAAGAAAGAACATGACTGCAACCTTGTTGAAAGGCACTCCACCCGGAAGTGTTGGTTATGCCGTGCAAAGCGGTTGGATGGATTCGGAGACATTCATCAAGTGGTTGAAACACTTCCAGCAACATGTAAATGCGACCGTGCAGAAGAAGGTGTTGTTAATTCTTGACAATCATGCTTCTCATAGAACACTTGAGGTGGTTGATTATGCCAGACTAAACGGCATCGTGATACTGTCATTACCTCCTCACACTAGCCACAAACTACAGCCACTTGACAGAACATTTTTTGGTCCATTAAAGCGGTACTACAATCAAGCATGTGACCACTGGCTTGTTGCAAACCCAGGCAAACGCATTACACCATATGATGTTGCGCCATTGTTTGCCGAAGCTTATGGTAAATGTGCCATCATAGCAAACGCTGTTTCTGGTTTTGCCTGTAGCGGGATTTTCCCATTTAACCCGGACATTTACATTACATAGGCCTAATTCTTTAATGACTTTGTATGCAATTTTTGGGGTAATCAAAGTACAAATGCCAACCTTTTGAACAGAAAATTAAGTACAGCAGGTTGTCAGTTGTTGGCCAATTCTCTGGTTCTTTTGGCTATTTGTCCTTTCCCGAAAAGGAAGTGCGGATGCTTTCCATGCCAGTCATATTTGTTGGTGGGTTGTTCTTTGCCTTCTTTTTCTTTTTCTGTCTGTCTTTCTGCCGTTTCTCCTCTTGACTAATGGTGGGCATTTGTGTTGTTGTTTGTTTCCTTCTCATTGACTGTGTTTTGGTGAATTGTAGTGAAACCACAAATTAATTCATATATATTTGTGCAAAATCTCCTGGTGGAGTTTGTTCATTTCCTGCATCACCACAGTAAGTGACGGACCCTGTATTTTAATAAACTATACGTGTGCATCATTTTACACTAACCTTGTGATTCTGATTTCAGTATCTCTAGAAAACCCTCATCTGATCCTTTACTGGGATTAACAGAGTCAGTGGAAATGTTCAATGTGCTGAAACACGACAGTATTGATAATCTGCATTTAATGTGAAAGTGATTTATTTGATATATTTTACATTTTCAAGATGTATTTATTTATTAATGTACATTGCTTGAATTGTGTGTTGCAATTAGCTGGTGCATCTATCAAGTATGTTATGTTTAAAAAGCAAGAGCAAAAGTTGAGGATAACGGTGTCTGTCTGTGTGTTTTAGCACAGAGGTGTGTTGATTGACAGCTAAGAAACAATAATGTAATTTTATTGGAATAGAAGGATGACTTCTTTATGAAATGTACTGCTGTTATTTTTGAGATGTGTTTTCTGTTTAGCAATAATGCCGGATTACTCCAGCTTGAGAATTTCACCCAATTAATCTTGCTTCAATAAACAACACATGGAGAGACTGACTGAACCAGCCGGAGTTCAGCTAAACTAACATAATAATAACTAATATCTGTGTTAAAGTTCATGTGTCATTGTTTATGAATGTTCAGATGTTTCTATTAATCTGATGATCGTCTTTACACTCAAACTCATGTGTGGAATATAAATAATATGCTGGAATGGATTCATTTTGTATGCTTCATATTATTAGTTGTTCTTTTTTTCTGTTAAATTGTCAAAAGCTCCTGCTGTTCCTCATTCACTACATGTCATGATATTTGTTTTGTTTCGGCTTTAGACATGAGACATTGATTCAGGTTTAGATGATTTATTACAAATGATGTAATAAACATGTGAGACAAAGACATTTTATTAAACACTTTTTGGCAAATACATATTAACTTCAACAGTTATTCACACAGAATATATGATAGAGAATTAAACTTTGGTCTGTATGTTTATAAATGACTGAAACAAGAGAAACTGAACAGGAAACTGGAGACTAAAACCAACAAAACTGAAGAACAGAAAGACGTCAAGCTTTTACTATTGAAGAACAAACATCACAAAGATGATAAACACATTTTACTTTAAGATTACGATACATTTAAATATTAATAATCATAAACAACAGCAATAATATGGACAATATGAAAGCAGAACAACAAATATTTCTCATGCTTGACAGATTATAAAAAAATAACAAATACAATGAGTACTAAAATGAATGAATCTTTTTTTTAACTTGTTAATATCAGATTGAAGTTTCTTCCTCCGTTACGGCGAACTGACTTTGACTTTCATTAGTTTTACATGATTTACAATAATTTATTATCACACCTGCTGTGACAGATTGATCTTGATCTCTTTCTCTTCAGATGGGTGATCTCTACCATCACAGCTCCATCTGTATCTCCATCCTTCCCCCTGTAAGTCACATGTGACAGTAACAGTCTCACGTGTTTTTCATGTACAGTTTATTAATTTTTCATGTATCATCTGAGCAGATGCTGATGTGAGTCAGTGATGATCACTCACCCGATACAGACAGAGCCACTCCATCACTCCATTCAGAGCAGAAATCTCCTGATCCTCTACAGCCCAAACACCTGCACTCCTGTGTTTTCTCTGCTGTGAACTTGATCTCTTTCTCTTCAGATGTGTGCTCTTTATCATCACACTTCCATCTGTATGTCCATCCTTCCCCCTGTACGTCACATGTGAGAGTAACAGTCTCTCCTCTGAATATCTGTGATGGATTCGGCTGAACATTCAGAACAGCTTTAGGTTTCTCTGTAAGAAATGAACAAACAGTGCTTACAACTGAGGAATACAGAAAGCGATTTGCCATGAAGATGTATGAGATGTTTTTGTTGATTTGTTTACCAGGAGTGTTTTCTGTGACGATTCCAGGATAGTTATTTTAAATATGAAGCGGTTATTCCTCTTATTTAAATCAATCTTATTTTGGTTTTGGATTAATATTTTATACTCAAGGGTAAAGTTCAAGTATTTAAGCACAAACGAAAAAGACTATTTTTAGTAATTTTGGGCTGGTGACATCATCGCCTATATTTCAAGTCAAGTCAAGTCACCTTTATTTATATAGTGCTTTTTACAATTCAGATTCACAGCAGCCTTAAAAGAGCAGGCGAATCAATACAATTGATGAATATTAAGCGTTACGTTTCCCCAACTGAGCAAGCCATAGGCAAGGAACCCAAACTCCAGCAGGTGACTGAATGAAATTAATGAAGAACAGAATGCAGAAAAAAACCTTGGGAGAAACCAGGCTCAGTTGGGGGACCAGTTCTCCTCTGGCCAACAGCCAAACAGTGCATGATTATTATATTGACAACATTTCAAGTCCAATATTAAGTCCAGTTTGGTCTGGTTGAAGATGATTCATGATATGGGGAGGGTCTAGTAGAGTCACGGTCTCTGCAGACACTTCAGGGCAGTGTGTGTGTGTGTGTGTGTGTGTGCGTGCGTGCGTGCGTGTGTGTGTGTGTGTTGTGCTCGTGTCCAGGTACAGGTCCTTCATCTGATCTGGATACGGCCTGGATCCGGCTGACCACGGTAACCTCGGAATAAACAGAGACCAATATCAGCGTAGATGCCATTCTTTTTCTGATGTATCGAGTACATCAGGTATTATGGGAATGTTCCCGGTTTCGGCTGACCTAAATTATGCAGCCTAACAATCATTTTACATGATTTGGATTAAAAATGTATGTATAATGTGTTATGTGTATGCCAGGTTGAAGAGATGTGTTTTTAGTCTAGATTTAAACTGACAGAGTGTGTCTGCTTCCCGAACTGTATTAGGAAGACTGTTCCAGAGTTTAGGAGCTAAATAGGAAAAGGATCGGCCGCCAGCAGTTGACTTTGATATTCTAGGTATTATAAGCTGGTCAGAATTTTGCGATCGCAATAGACATGAAAGTCTATAATGTGTTAAGAGATCACTCAAGTACTGTGGAGCTAAACCATTTAATGCTTTGTAAGTAATTAGCAAGATTTAAAAATGTATTCGGTGTTTAATAGGAAGCCAGTGCAGGTTTGACAGAACTGGGCTAATATGCTCATACTTCCTGGTTCTAGTAAGAAATCGAGCTGCTGCATTTTGGACCAGCTGGAATCTGTTTATTAAGCGTGCAGGGCAACCACCTAGTAGAGCATTACAATAATCTAGCCTTGAACTCATGAACGCATTAACTAACTTTTCCGCATTTGTCTTTGAGAGCATGTGTCGCAATTTAGATATATTTTTAAGATGGAAGAATGCCGTTTCACAGATGCTAGAAACGTGGCTTCAAATGAAAGATTGCTATCAAAGAGCACACCCAGGTTTCTAACTGACGACGAAGTGGTGGAGCGAGTGAAAATATTTTGCACCATTGCCTATGAAAATATCATTGGGGGGGGGGGGGGGGGGTTGTGGTGCGCTCTCCTCCAACACTTACACATGCGCCAATATGCCAATATGCTCATCCTCGCGCGGCCCAGTGCCGCAGACCGGTAGCACCAGGGGTTGGGGACCACTGCTCTAGACCACTGCTCTAGTCCGCGGTCCGTGAGGGTACTGCAGGTGGTCCGTGGAAAGGCAAAATTTTTTAAATTGTTTAAGAATGTTTTTTTCAGAAATGCCAAAGGTTTTGAAACGTTGAAATGTTGACTATCCAAGTGTTCTTTTCCATTGCTATGGAAATAAGCCTGTTGTTCAAATGAACCTGATTATACCCTCGGGCACATAAGTAAATAAATAAATTAATAAATTAAATAGGTGGCAGCCGTTGTGTGCAGTAAACTTTCTTTTAACAAGCCTGTTGCACACTGATGTGATGACTAGTTATAGTAGTGCTAGTAAGCCTATTTAGTGGTGCGGATTAATTCAGGTAAGACTGTGTTATGAGGTGGTCCGCAAAATTTTTTGATTACAAAAAGTGGTCAACACACACAAAAAGTTTTAAAAACCCTGCTCTAGACTGTCAGTGCAGACAGTCATTATTAGAAATTATTCAATGTACAATTTTAAATTATTCATTCAACCATTAATTGAGAGAACTGGAATGAGACTCACTGAGAGACAAATCTAACATTCACTAACTCCAAAATCACTGCAGTTCAACTACTAGCCTTTTATTGACATGTGGAGTAAAAAAGCTTTTGCTTCGGATGAGGAAGCTGCTGTTTTGAGCATGTGCTCATATTCATGCCGGTGACTGTATGAACTGCAGTAAACACATCTCACAGTGTTAAACTCATCATCCATCCATCATTCATCATTCATTTAAACCACCATCCATTATGGGAATGATCGGGAATTACATCCCTTATTCCAACACAAAGAAAACATTTAATATTCAATGTGAGCAGATGCTGATGTGAATCAGTGATGATCACTCACCCGACACAAACAGAGCCACTCCATCACTCCAGTAAGAGCAGAAATATCCTGATCCTCTGCAGCCGAAACACCTGCACTCCTGTGTTACAAATGCTGTGATCTTGATCTCTTTCTCTTCAGATGTGTGAACTCTATCACACTGCCATGTGTATCTCCATCCTTCCCCCTGTATGTCACATGTGAGAGTAACAGTCTCTCCTCTGAATATCTGTGATGGATTCGGCTGAACATTCAGAACAGCTTTAGGTTTCTCTGTAAGAAATGAACAAACAGAAGTTATGATTAAACATCTAACAAAGTCAAAGTAAGTGAATTTTCTCCATCTGTCCTAAACCTGCATAAATGTCACTGCAGAAAAGAAGATATTATGAAGAACATTTATATTCTAGATCAGGGGTCTCAAACATGCGGCCCGCGAAGCGATATTTTGTGGCCCGCGGGACCATTTGAAAGTTTAATGTAAGTGCGGCCCGCGAGTGATGAATGAATAGCGCTTTACCGCGTTGTGTGCGGAAGATTCCTTTTTCGTGCGAGGTGGAGCTGGAGCTGTACAAACCAACCAATCACAGTGAAGTAAATGACTCCCGGGGGCAGGGCATCGGCCGGGCTTGATGCAGACAAAGAAACAACTGTGGAGCTGCTCGTGTAACATCACATTTGTCAAAGCCGTCATAGAATTATTACTTCTTATTGTGATTGAAATTGAGCATTTTCTACTTTGAGCTGGACGAAGTGAATGTTACTGTTATCGGCGTTGGATTTAGCGTCCTGCGGATTGTATTTGTTTTTCCATAATTTGAAATGGGCTGATTTGCGGGACATCGGTGTTATAATATAGAAAATAAAATCCAGTAAATATCGCCTCCGTGGCTGCATCCCATTGTTTGTATATAATAAATTTATTAATGGTGTCCCACAGTCCCAGCTAATAATTAACAGCCGGTAGCAGTCGCCTATATCTGTATTTTCTACCATATAAAATGTTACGATGTTCATGTCATCAGGAAAGTATGGAAGCCCGTTTCCACAGTTGAGAAAAAAATGATTATTTAAGTCATAATAATGAGAGAGTTTCTCATAATAATGACTTAGTATCTCGAAATAATGAGACAATTTCTCATAATAATGACTTAATATCTGGAAAAAATGAGAAAGTTTCATAATATTGACTTATCTCAAAATAATGAGAGTTTATCATAATAATGACTTAGTATCTTGAAAAAATTAGTAACTTTTTCCTCAACCTTGAACTTCAGTAAGTCCAAGTACATTGAAGAAGAACCCATTGAAGTTAAAGAACTGTCAATAATGACGTTTGAGAAAATATTTTTTTTGTGGAATACTTGATGCGGCCCTGCCTCACCCAAACTCTGCCTCCTGCGGCCCCCAGCTCATTTGAGTTTGAGACCCCTGTTCTAGATGCATTTGATTGGACAGAAAATCTGATGAAGTTGAAGTTCAGAGTGACGTCATCAAAATCATTGATATCAGCAGAAGTGAGAGACTGGAAGTTTTCAACACTTTTAACTTATAAATGTGAATGTTGTCATTGTTTTAGAGCACAAGCTTAACAGAGTGACAGAAAAGAGTGTGTGAGAGAGAGAAAGAAAGAAAGAAAGAGAGAATGTGTGTGAGTGAGTAAAAGAGACCGATTACGTATGTTTGAGTGCGTGAGAGAAAAATGGAACTAACCAATGACATTTGAGGCTACTAGTAAAACAAGCAGCCCGCCGTAAGACGGACAACAATAAAAGTGTTTGCGTGAGCAAAAACAGCAGTCGAGAGAAGATCGATAGTCAGTTTGCGCTCGTTTCTTTTTGGCATGGATTTTTTCGCCATAGTTTGGCTCCTTCACATTTGATTCACAGCAAAATCCTCAGGTTTAAATGAACACTGATCATGTCTATATGAGTTCAATCCACAGACTGTTCAAATAACACTGAAGTAATTTCACATTTATTCTGACAAAAAGACAAATTAAAGTGTCATGAAGTTGTGTTGGAGAGTTATTGATAATTACATAATCATAATCTAATGTCTAGATGAGCAGATCCAGTATCTAATCTTTTTATGTTATTATCTTTATATTTTTCAGTGTTTTGGTGTGAAGGATAAAACCGTTTCAAACTTCTGTATAATTCAAACACACACACACACACACACACACACACACACACACACACACACACACACACACACACACACACACACACACACACACACACACACACACACACACACACACACACACACACACACACACACACATCAAGAATCTGCATTTGATTCTTAACAATGAAGATGATCAACAAAATATTTCATGCTGCAATGCATGCTGGGTATCAGCATCCATGGCTCCCAGCATGCACTGCAGGATTAATAGATTATGCAGCTCAATTGTCCTGATTTCTCAAATTGTATCTTCCTGAAATACTCTTCAACTTGCCATGCACTGCTGATATATTTCTTTTCACTCTATATTCTTCATAATAAAAGTCTCCACTCAAACAGCTCTAAACAGTTTCAAAATAAAGGTTTTAACAAAATACTTAAATGATAAAATAAGCATGAAATATTCACTGACTTCTCTATCAGTTACACAAATTCCTACTGTTTGCTTTTGTATTTGCTGTTAATTTAGATTTTCAGAGTTGATCTGTTCATGTATTTTAATTGTGTCGATCATGAGAATCCTGTGGTTTTATCTTCTTCAACAGCGAGCGCTGCTTACAAGATAATCTATATTTTCACAGCTGAAATAAACTATTGAAAACTGTGAGGCAAGTATTCGCTGAGTTTCGGTTCAATTTTGAGACACATTTCAGAAAATCGTTCACAGAAATATGTAAACGGATCAAATATGTGCTTCCACTTGCTACATTTATTTTCATGTACGGTCTCTTTAGTGTTTATAATTATATTGTATGATTTGTGTTGGTGTCACTGTTATATGTGTGATAATATCAAGTTTAATGTTCATCTCCAGTATGTGAGAGTGATTCCCGATCTGATCATCACTGTTATGTTTTACCAACAGAATAAAAAACATCCATCCTAAAGCGTGAATTACTGTCAATCTTGAGTTCTTTCTGCAACACAGAGACAAACCGGTTACATTTACATTTATTCATTTAGCTTTAATCCAAAGCGACTTACAACTGAAGAATAAAGAAACAGATTCGCTGTGAAGAGGCAGAACACAAGAAAAACTCACAGAGACGACAGAAAGAGCATCTACTTTATCTTACAAAAGCTTTTTCTAATGTTTTGTTGCTATTGTGAGTGTGTGCAAATCAAAGCAGAACTTTTACAGCTTTACTCTCATCTGAATGACCAAACATGACGGAGTGTTTTAAGCTTTTTCTGCTGTTGTCAAGAAACAAAATGGAAGGAATCGCCGACCCGAGAAGTGTGTTGTTGTGTGTATATGAGATCTGTATTGGAAAGTGTTTATACAAGGTTTTTATTAGCAATATATGTATATATATATATATATATATATATATATATAATATATATATAAGAAATATATGTAACAGCCAAACAGGATGAAGGATCTTTACTGTAACTAATGTGCAGCACATCAGATGAAGTGTTTCTGCGGGAGCAACAGGCAGTTTACAGACGACAGGAGTTTAATAAAAGGAGCGATTCAAAGCCACTCATGCAATAATTATACTATTAATGCATCTCATTTTTTACCCAGAAACAAAATATGAAAAATCTAGTTTAATTATAATTTTTCAGTTTCTTAAACATAAGGGAGAATCAAACCTTTTTTTTTTACTCTTTATTTATTTGTATCAAGTTACTAGAAGGTAAACAGGCAATGTTGTTATTTCATTGTTATTAATATTTCTTTAAAAAGCCAAAACAAAAAAACAACAACAATAATTTGCATTAATTAATCATTTAATTATGATCAATTAAGATCTAGGAAACAAAAAACAATATTAAGATTTAAGGATGTAGTGAATATAAACTGTCAGGACGCCGGTTTGATCTGTCTTGTGTTTGTGCATTGTTCGTCGGGAGCGCATGGCGCTCCGTGTTTGTTTGTCTGTGACGTCATATGTCCGTTCACCACGCGCTTCGGCACGTGCGCCTTGTTGTGTTGTCATGCGTTCGCCTGTCAGTTGTCACCCCGCCCCCCCCCCTTGTTCATCTGTTAGCTCATTATCTGTTAGTTCATTCTCTTCAGGTGTTTCACTCATTAGCTTCCCCATATATTTCCCCCGTGTTTTGTGTTCCGTGCCAGATTGTGTGTTTTTTCTCCTGAAAAGTCACGTCTAGCTTCTGCCTGTTTTTCTCGGCTCGTTTCTGTTTAGTCGGCTCCTTGTTGCTTTAGTCTAGTCTAGCCTAGCCTAGCCTAGTCTAGTTTTTCTTTCTTTTGTTTCTTTGACCAAGTTCTCCTTTCTAGCCTTTAGATTTAGTTCTTATCTAGTTTAGTGGTTTTGTTCATTTTTAGTTTTTTCCTCTCCTACCTTTTTGCCCCAGTTCAGCCTTGCTTTTGTTTTTTGTTTTTTTTCCTTTTGGGTTTTCCCTGTCCCCAGCCTTCCAGTCTTGGACTCCCTGTTTCACCTGCACCTTGTGCCCATTCTACATTGATTCAATAAACAGCTTTCTGACACTGCAAATGGATCCTCTGTCTCTGAACCCTGACAGTACAATCTGGCCAGTTATGGATTCAGCAGAGTCCGATGCTGTACGAAACGCTCTCGCCCAGCAGGGAATTTTGCTGGGACAACACGCCTCTCAGATTACGACCACCACCCGTGATGTTGAGGTGATGGCCAGCCAGATGTCGGAGATCACTGCTCAGCTTCGTGACTTGCGAACAGGCCAGGATTCCATCATAGCAGCTGCTTCCGCCTCTCCTCCGGCGCCCAGTCACCCCCGTTCAATTTCTGAACCCCGTGTGCCCACGCCAACCCCCTACGATGGTGACCCTTTGTCCTGCCGATCATTTCTGACTCAGTGTTCCATCATCTTTGCCTTACAACCCACCACCTATGCTTCTGAGGCCACCAAGGTGGCGTTCGTCATCACTTTGCTCACTGGCAAAGCTCGGGAGTGGGGAACCACCGTGTGGGCAGCCAGGTCACCATTCTGTGCCTCCTTCGAGCAGTTTGAGAAGGAGATGTTAAAGGTTTTTGACCGGTCGTTGGCGGGGAAGGAAGCCGCTAGCCAACTCGCCAGGTTGAGACAGGGCGCCCAGTCCGTGACCGACTACTCTATCCGCTTCCGCACGCTTGCTGCCTTAACAGGCTGGAATGAGGAGGCCTGCTGGGACCGGTTCCGGGAGGGTCTTAGCGACGACCTCCAGGATGAGATTGCCATTCATGATTTGCCCTCATCTTTCGACGGCCTGGTGGACTTAGCCCTCAGAGTAGAGACTCGTCTGGAGATGCGTCGCCAGAGACGCGCTATGCGTGTGCCTGTGAGAAATACTCAGCCACCCTCAGTGGTATCAAGCTGTGGCCCTGAGCCGCTTCCTGAGCCAGAACCTATGCAGGTGGGGCGGATGCGTCTTGCTGCAGAGGAAAGACAACGCCGCATAGCTCAAGGACTCTGTCTCTACTGTGGCAAGCCAGGGCATTTTGCCGCACAGTGCCCGTTAAAAGCCAGAGCTCGCCAGTAGTCGGGGAAGTACTGGTGAGCGTTACTCCCCTGTCCTGTTTCCCCTGCAACCGTACACTTCTTCCCGCCAGGGTTTCCTGGGGTCCTTACTCTAGACGTTGTTCTGTTCTCATTGACTCTGGGGCGGAGGGGGACTTCATTGATGCTGATCTGGTGGCCCGTTGGAAAATCCCTACTTCCCCTCTCCAAAATCCCATCTCAGCTAGAGGACTCAACGGCTCCGTCTTAGCCCAAATCACTCATGTAACGGTCCCTGTTAGCCTAGTCACTTCTGGTAACCACAAGGAGGAGATTGTATTCTACCTCCTGA
This sequence comes from Rhodeus uyekii, assembly GCA_037043235.1. NCBI lineage: Eukaryota > Metazoa > Chordata > Actinopteri > Cypriniformes > Acheilognathidae > Rhodeus > Rhodeus uyekii. The sequence continues at coordinate 2,398,774 of JAWRVZ010000050.1, forward strand.
AGTCCCCCAGCACCGCCATTGTATTAGGGCATCCCTGGCTGGTAAAACACAATCCACATGTGAGTTGGGCGGAGAATTCTGTTTTGGCATGGAGTCCTTTTTGTCACAAGTTTTGTTTGGGTGCTGCTTCGTCTTCTGGCTCTGTTTCTTCTGTGTTACAGGAGGAGGTGGCGGATCTAGCCGGCGTTCCTGTGGAATACCTTGGTCTGCGACGTGTTTTCAGCAAGTCCCGGGCAACATCTCTCCCCCCGCATCGGCTGTACGACTGTGCCATTGACCTCCTCCCAGGCACCTCTCCGCCTAAGGGCCGCCTGTTCTCCCTTTCTGGGCCTGAAAGGGAGGCTATGGATAAGTACATCCATGAATCTTTGGCGGCCGGCCTCATCCGACCCTCCTCTTCTCCTGCAGGCGCTGGGTTCTTCTTCGTGGAGAAGAAAGATGGTTCTCTCCGCCCCTGCATCGATTATCGTGGGTTGAATGACATCACTGTAAAGAACCGGTACCCCCTGCCGCTGATGTCAACTGCTCATGAGCTGTTGCAGGGCGCGCGGATCTTCACGAAGTTGGATCTCCGCAATGCCTACCATCTGGTTCGGATCAGGGAGGGTGATGAGTGGAAGACAGCGTTCAATACACCCTCTGGGCACTTTGAATATAGGGTGATGCCCTTCGGGCTTACTAATGCCCCAGCTGTCTTCCAGGCCCTGGTTAACGATGTTCTGAGAGACATGATCAATAGATTTGTCTTTGTGTACCTGGACGATATTCTAATTTTTTCTCCTTCGTTACAGGTACACGTTCAGCATGTACGCCAGGTGCTGCAACGTCTTCTGGAGAACCAGCTGTACGTCAAGGCGGAGAAATGTACTTTTCATGCAGACTCGGTTCCGTTCCTGGGGCAAATTATCTCAGCGGAGGGGATTAAGGTAGATCCAGCAAAGGTGAGGGCTGTCTCCAACTGGCCAGTCCCCACCTCCCGCAAGGAGTTGCAGCGGTTTCTAGGGTTTGCCAACTTTTATAGGCGGTTTATCCGCAACTTTAGTCAAACCGCTGCACCCTTGACAGCCTTAACCTCCACTTGTGTGCCTTTCAGGTGGTCAGACCAGGCCCAGGTGGCTTTCCAGAAACTTAAGAAATGTTTCACGTCTGCTCCTGTCTTGTCTGTTCCTGACCCTGATCTGCAGTTTATAGTGGAGGTAGACGCGTCTGAAGTGGGGGTTGGAGCAGTCCTCTCCCAGCGATCCGCTCTCGATGGTAGAGTACATCCCTGTGCGTTCTTCTCGCACCGCCTGAGCCCAGCTGAACAGAACTATGATGTCGGTAACCGGGAGCTGCTCGCGGTGAGATTAGCCCTGGGTGAGTGGCGCCACTGGCTGGAAGGTGCAGCTGAACCCTTCTTGGTCTGGACGGATCACAAAAATCTCGAATATATCCGTTCAGCGAAGAGGTTGAACTCTCGGCAGGCCAGATGGGCGCTGTTTTTCGGTCGGTTCCGTTTCACCCTCTCGTACCGGCCTGGATCCAAAAACATCAAGCCTGACGCCCTTTCTCGTCTCTTTGACTGCCCTAGGGATGGGTCGTCACCCGACACTATTCTGCCTGCAGAAGTCGTGGTGGCTGCCGTATCGTGGGGGGTCGAGGGACGGGTCAGGGAGGCACTGCGGGGGGTGGCGGTTCCTGCTGGGTGCCCTGAGGGTCTGTTGTTTGTTCCTGAGCCTTTGCGTGCTGCGGTTCTGGAGTGGAGTCACTCATCTAGGCTAGTTTGCCATCCAGGTGTGCGGAGAACATTGGCTTCTGCCCGTCAACGTTTTTGGTGGCCCAATATGGACCAAGATGCCAGACAGTTCGTGGCGGCCTGCTCGGTTTGCGCCCAGAATAAGTCTTCTAACAAGCCTCCCGCTGGTCTGCTGCATTCATTGCCCGTTCCCTCCCGCCCCTGGTCCCACATCTCCCTTGATTTTGTTACTGGCCTTCCCCCCTCCAATGGTAACACCGTGGTCTTAACGGTGGTTGACCGTTTTTCTAAGGCGGTGCACTTTATTCCCCTTTCCAAATTGCCCACTGCTAAGGAAACTGCTCTGGTGGCAGTCAATCACGTCTTCAGGATTCATGGTCTTCCTATGGACGTGGTGTCTGACAGGGGGCCCCAGTTCATTTCCCACTTTTGGAGGGAGTTCTGTCGTCTGATTGGGGCTACTGCCAGTCTGACTTCAGGATTCCATCCGCAGACCAACGGGCAGTCCGAGCGGGCCAACCAGGATTTGGAGCGTATGCTTCGCTGTCTGGCATCACACAACCCCGCCTCCTGGAGCCAGCAGCTCACCTGGGCAGAATATGCACACAACACACTCCCTGTAGCCTCTACTGGTATGTCCCCCTTTCAGTGTTCTCTTGGTTACCAGCCTCCTCTGTTTTCTTCGCAGGAATCTGATGCCGCTGTTCCCTCTGCCCAGGCCTTTGTCCAGCGCTGTAGGAGGACCTGGAAAAGAGCCAGAGAGGCCCTGCTTCGGGCAGGGGGGCGTGCCAAAGTGGCAGCAGACCGTCGTCGGACTCCGGCACCCAAGTATGTCTGTGGGCAGAGAGTATGGTTATCTACTAAGGACCTGCCTCTTAAGGTGCCGGCACGCAAATTAGCACCTAGGTTCATAGGGCCATACCGCATCTCTAAAGTCCTGAGTCCGGCGGCGGTGCGGCTCAGGCTCCCGCCTGCTCTTAGTCGTGTGCACCCTGTCTTCCATGTGTCTCGAATTAAACCTGTTTTTTCTTCCCCTTTGAACCCCACTGTGTCTGCCCCATCCCCCCCACCCCCCCGTCTGATTGATGGGACCCCTGTGTATACTGTCAGGAGATTACTTGACTCCAGGAGGCGTGGTAGGGGATATCAGTACCTTGTGGACTGGGAAGGGTACGGCCCGGAGGAGAGATGTTGGGTACCATCCCGGGATATTCTGGACCGCTCGCTGATCGAGGACTTCCATCAACAGCAGGCTCTTCTCACCCATGGGGCATCTGGGGATGCCCCTGGAAGGGGGGGTACTGTCAGGACGCCGGTTTGATCTGTCTTGTGTTTGTGCATTGTTCGTCGGGAGCGCATGGCGCTCCGTGTTTGTTTGTCTGTGACGTCATATGTCCGTTCGCCACGCGCTTCGGCACGTGCGCCTTGTTGTGTTGTCATGCGTTCGCCTGTCAGTTGTCACCCCGCCCCCCCCTTGTTCATCTGTTAGCTCATTATCTGTTAGTTCATTCTCTTCAGGTGTTTCACTCATTAGCTTCCCCATATATTTCCCCCGTGTTTTGTGTTCCGTGCCAGATTGTGTGTTTTTTCTCCTGAAAAGTCACGTCTAGCTTCTGCCTGTTTTTCTCGGCTCGTTTCTGTTTAGTCGGCTCCTTGTTGCTTTAGTCTAGTCTAGCCTAGCCTAGTCTAGTTTTTCTTTCTTTTGTTTCTTTGACCAAGTTCTCCTTTCTAGCCTTTAGATTTAGTTCTTATCTAGTTTAGTGGTTTTGTTCATTTTTAGTTTTTTCCTCTCCTACCTTTTTGCCCCAGTTCAGCCTTGCTTTTGTTTTTTTTTCCTTTTGGGTTTTCCCTGTCCCCAGCCTTCCAGTTCATCCGCCTGCTGGTCCCTGTTCCCCCGCCTGCCTCACCAACCTTCTCCGCCCAGTGTTCTCCATCATCTCTCGCCCTGGTGCCATCTCTCTCTGCTGTGGACTGTTGCTGTCCGAGGTTTACGCTCAGAGCTTGGACTGCTTCTCTTGGACTCCCTGTTTCACCTGCACCTTGTGCCCATTCTACATTGATTCAATAAACAGCTTTCTGACACTGCAAATGGATCCTCTGTCTCTGAACCCTGACAATAAACCTTTGATTTGTTTGTTTTCTGTGATGATTCCATGATAGTTATTGAAATATGAAACGGTTATTCTTATTATTTAAATCAATCTTATTTTGGTCTTGGATTAATATTTTATACACAAGGATGAAGTTCAAGTCTTTAAAGCAAAAACAAACAACTATTTTTGAGTGATTTTGGAGAATGTGTGGAAAACTTTTGGAGAAAGTGTATTACTACAAAAAGTGAATCAGAACAAGCGAAAGATTATATTTTTATATTATATGAGATTATATTCTGTGTTAATTTGGAGCATGTGGAGGCGCTGTGTGACTTCAAAATGACTTATTCTTTTTAATGACTTAAATTAAATTAAATTATTCTTTTAATATAAAAAAGCAGCACAAATGAAAGAGATTATTTTGTGTTTTAGTGGGAATTATCCGACTATGAAATAAACATTAAACCAATAAGATCACAGAAACTTTCAGCAGAGTAAATATTTTCATCCTGAATCAAGGTTGAAACTGTTTGAGAAATTCACATGTCATTTAAAACATTAAGTGTAGAACTAGTGTTTGTTGAAGCACTTAATATGTCATTCAAAAAACTTAAGTGCAGAGCTGGTAAGGACATAAATCCTGCTAATGGTGTGAATATATGATTTGATGGACAGCACCCGGACTGGGCAGAGGGCCAAAACAGATGCACAGATAGTGAGTGGCCTTTAAACTGAAACTTCTGAAGCTCAAGAAAAAAGAAGAGCTGCCAACAAAGACAACTAGAAAGTATTTAAGCAAAATTTAAGGATGGAGGTGGTCAAGGTGGGAGTTATAAGAAAAGAGGACCGACCATTTCCATGTATGTATGTGAAAATCTATGATCGCAGGTGGTCAAGGTGGAGTTTTATGAAAAGGAACTTCAAAGAAACTGGAAATTACTTTTTGACATTGAAGGATGAGAGAAAAAGTATATAAGGAGATGTATTTGACTCGAAAATCAGATACGTAGTGGTCTGCGCTCAGATGTAGAGCTATCATCTCACTTTCTGGCTGGCAATAAAGTTTTCTTCTGCGGATTTGGAAACTGCGACTCTTAGCCTTTTTTGTCCGATTGACCCAGCGAGAGAAATTAGACTCTACAGATTTGCCACAACAAAACATTGATTCGTTTTATTATAAATCAGGTTTGCTCCGAAATAATGTTACTTCATTGCTGCAAAATAAACCATGCAGGACTGAAATTAATACGGTTTTGAATTAATAAAAAAGTCAGCAGAAGATTTGAGATGAAATGTTAGAATCAACATGAAAAAGATGGAGAGAAAGAGTTAATTTGTCATCTAAATGTTCTTTACATTATATGTCAACATCTGTTTCTCATCATGTGCAGGAAAGAATGGAGTTTTAGCAATTGGCCAAAATGGGAATAATCCCTCTTTCTCCCAATGTGAAAGAGAAGTTGTTCCTCTAGACTGTCAGTGCTTGAGGTAAAATTAGAGATTGTTCAATGTACAATTTTAAATTATTCATTCAACCATTAATTGAGAGAACTGGAATGAGACTCACTGAGAGACAAATCTAACATTCACTAACTCCAAAATCACTGCAGTTCAACTACTAGCCTTTTATTGACATGTGGAGTAAAAAAGCTTTTGCTTCGGATGAAGAAGCTGCTGTTTTGAGCATGTGCTCATATTCATGCCGGTGACTGTATGAACTGCAGTAAACACATCTCACAGTGTTAAACTCATCATCCATCCATCATTCATCATTCATTTAAACCACCATCCATCATGGGAATGATCGGGAAATACATCCCTTATTCCAACACAAAGAAAACATTTAATATTCAATGTGAGCAGATGCTGATGTGAGTCAGTGATGATCACTCACCCGATACAGACAGAGTCACTTTATCACTCCAGTAAGAGCAGAAATCTCCTGATCCTGATCTTCTGCAGCCGTAACACCTGCAGTTCTTTGTTTTCTCTGCCTTGATCTTGAACTCTTTAGTGTCATGATCTCTACCATCACACCACCATCCGTATCTCCATCCTTCCCCCCATAAGTCACATGTGAGAGTAACAGTCTCTCCTCTGAATATCTGTGATGGATTCGACTGAACAGAAACTTTAGGTTTCTCTGTAAGAAAAGAACAAACAGAAGTTAGGATTAAACATCTAACAAATTCAAAGTAAGTGAATTTTCTCGATCTGTCCTAAACATGCATAAATGTCACTGCAGAAAAGAAGATATTATGAAGAACATTTATATTCTAGATCAGGGGTCTCAAACATGCGGCCGTGAAACAATATTTTGTTTCTCTGGCGGGAGCTATACACGATTGGAAAGTTTGTTGTATAAACAATGTGCAAATTTTATATACATTTATATGACATTTTGGCGGGTTATTAGGCATCAAAAACAAGCCCAAATTTTATCAACCAGCCCAATGCATTTTTTCCCGGTCGGACGTGACCAAAAGGAGCCCAATTGGGGGGGAACCCGCCCGAACTGGCAACACTGGTTGCGTGCGGAAGATTATTTTTTCGTGCAAGCTGGAGCTGTATAAACCAGCCAATCACAGTGGAGTATATGATTCCCGGGGGCCAATCACAGAGTAGTATATGACTCACGGGGGCGGGGCATCGGCCGGGCTTGATGCAGACCGAGAAACGTTTCACAACTATGGAGCTGCCCGTGTAACATCACATTTGTCAAAGCGGTCATAGAATTATTACTTCTGATTGTGATTGAAATTGAGCATATTCTACTTTGAGCTGGACGAAGTGAATGTTACTGTTATCGGCTTTGGATTTAGCATCATGCGGTTTGTATTTTGCTGATTTGCTTAAAAGTTGAAAGCGATATGATCGCCACTATCCATGCGGATGATATGTTATCATGACGAATCTGCAAATTAACTACCAACGCCGATGCTTCATTGACAGTGTCACCGAGGGGAGTGGAGCTCGATTGTCCCGATGAACCCATAGGGTTAATATAGAAAATAAAATCCAGTAAATAACGCCTCTGTGGCTGCATCCCATTGTATATAATAAATATATTAGGTAAACCTGCGATATAGCGTCGGAAATTACCAACTATCACCAGCAGGGGGAAACCTCCGCTATAGCGTCGGTAATTCCGCAGGTAATTAATAACATTAAAATAGACACCCAACAAAGCTGTTGTTAACACAGTTTTAAATTTATTTAAAGTACCAATCACAGATAATTATCCACAAGCACAAATCTGAGCGCCGAAACTGGTTGGGACAGGCAAGTGCCGCATGCCCATCTCATACCATCAATTCCCTGCTGGTACCGATTCAATGTGCACGGCTGATTGCATGTTTTGCACGATGCTGAGTTGTGAACCACATTGCGGCGGGCACAATGCCGCATCAGGTTGTTGCAAGTGTGGTGAAAGCGTGGACAATCGCCATTCTTCATTTAACATCTCATTTTTACTTAGTATTTCGTTAGCTGGAACAATATTTATTAACGATCGTGGTCTACCTGCCATTGTGAAGTTAAATAATTTCAATTTCAGTTATGGTAATGGGAGCCGAGGGCCGTCTAATTACCGACGCTATAGCGGAGGTTTCCCCCTGCTGGTGATAGTTGGTAATTTCCGACGCTATATCGCAGGTTTACCATATACAGGGAGTGCAGAATTATTAGGCAAGTTGTATTTTTGAGGATTAATTTTATTATTGAACAACAACCATGTTCTCACTGAACACAAAAAACTCATTAATATCAAAGCTGAATATTTTTGTATCAATATTTTAAGTAGTTTTTAGTTTTAGCTATTTTAGGGGGATATCTGTGTGTGCAGGTGACTATTACTGTGCATAATTATTAGGCAACTTAACAAAAAACAAATTTATACCCATTTCAATTATTTATTTTTACCAGTGAAACCAATATAACATCTCAACATTCACAAATATACATTTCTGACATTCAAAAACCAAACAAAAACAAATCAGTGACCAATATAGCCACCTTTCTTTGCAAGGACACTCAAAAGCCTGCCATCCATGGATTCTGTCAGTGTTTTGATCTGTTCACCATCAACATTGCGTGCAGCAGCAACCACAGCCTCCCAGACACTGTTCAGAGAGGTGTACTGTTTTCCCTCCTTGTAAATCGCACATTTGATGATGGACCACAGGTTCTCAATGGGGTTCAGATCAGGTGAACAAGGAGGCCATATCATTAGATTTTCTTATTTTATACCCTTTCTTGCCAGCCACGCTGTGGAGTACTTGGACGCGTGTGATGGAGCATTGTCCTGCATGAAAATCATGTTTTTCTTGAAGGATGCAGACTTCTTCCTGTATCACTGCTTGAAGAAGGTGTCTTCCAGAAACTGGCAGTAGGACTGGGAGTTGAGCTTGACTCCATCCTCAACCCGAAAAGGCCCCACAAGCTCATCTTTGATGATACCAGCCCAAACCAGACCTCCACCTCCACCTTGCTGGCATCTGAGTCGGACTGGAGCTCTCTGCCCTTTACCAATCCAGCCACGGGCCCATCCATCTGGCCCATCAAGACTCACTCTCATTTCATCAGTCCATAAAACCTTAGAAAAATCAGTCTTGAGATATTTCTTGGCCCAGTCTTGACGTTTCAGCTTGTGTGTCTTGTTCAGTGGTGGTCGACTTTCTGCCTTTCTTACCTTGGCCATGTCTCTGAGTATTGCACACCTTGTGCTTTTGGGCACTCCAGTGATGTTGCAGCTCTGAAATATGGCCAAACTGGTGGCAAGTGGCATCTTGGCAGCTGCACGCTTGACTTTTCTCAGTTCACGGGCAGTTATTTTGCGCCTTGGTTTTTCCGCACGCTTCTTGCGACCCTGTTGACTATTTTGAATGAAACGCTTGATTGTTCGATGATCACGCTTCAGAAGCTTGGCTATTTTAAGACTACTGCATCCCTCTGCAATATATCTCACTATTTTTGACTTTTCTGAGCCTGTCAAGTCCTTCTTTTGACCCATTTTGCCAAAGGAAAGGAAGTTGCCTAATAATTATGCACACCTGATATAGGGTGTTGATGTCATTAGACCACACCCCTTCTCATTACAGAGATGCACATCACCTAATATGCTTAATTGGTAGTAGGCTTTCCAGCCTATACAGCTTGGAGTAAGACAACATGCATAACGAGGATGATGTGGTCAAAATACTCATTTGCCTAATAATTCTGCACTCCCTGTATTAAAGGTGTCCCACAGTCCCAGCTGATAATTAACAGCTGGTAGCAGTCGCCTATCTCGGTATTTCTACCATATACAAATGTTACGATGTCCATGTCATCAGGAATGTATGTAAGCCCGTTTCCGCCACAGTTGAGGAAAAATGAAAATGAGAAAGTTTCTCAAAATAATGAGTGTTTTTTCATAATAATGACTTAATGTCTCGAAATAATGAGAAAGTTTCTGATAATAATGACTTAGTATCTCAAAATAATCAGAAAGTTTTTTATAATAATGACTAAGTAGCTCCAAAAAATTAGAAAGTTTGTCATAATATTGACTTAATATCTCAAAATAATGAGAAAGTTTCTCATAATAATGACTTACTTTCTAATTTTTTCCAGATACTTTCTCATAATAATGACTTAGTATCTGGATTTAGACAAGTCATATTCAGAAGAACCGTTCATGTTCTTCAATTTTCTGTTTATGTTCAGGACAGTTCATGTTCAGAAGAACCCATTGAAGATAAAGAACTGTCAATAATGACGTTTGAGAAAATACTTTTTTTTGTGGAATACTTGATGCGGCCCTGCCTCACCCAAACTCTGCCTCATGCGGCCCCCAGGTCATTTGAGTTTGAGACCCCTGCTTTAGATGCATTTGACTGGACAGAAAATCTGATGAAGCTGAAGTGAAATGTCTTGGATGGGAATTTTTACATTTTAAAGAGACTCGACAACTAGCCTAAAAACAAACTTCAGTCACATGAATGATTGGAAATAAAGAATTCACACAATTTTGTTATAGTTCTACAGATCTTAAATAAAGATATCTGCATCTGCTCCATCCGTGTCTCATGATATGAGTGTGTGACAGTGAAAAACACTTGATGTGCTGCAGCTGAATGAGATCAGTGTGTCGATCATTACTGTGATTCTTTAGTTTCAGGTTTGTAATGATTCATGTGTTGAATCACATGCTGTCGTGATTCTGTAAAGTTATTGTCTTTGTTTTCTTTGTTTTTCATCGGCTTTTCATGTGTGTGAGTGCGAGTGTGTGTGTGTGTGTGTGTGTGTGTGTGTGTGTGTGTGTGTGACGTTGCCACAATAAAGCCTGTGTGATGCTCACTAAGGAAAATGGAATAAGTCATTGAACACCTATAAGTGTAATTCCTAAATGTTTAATTCTTTAATCTACTGTATTATCACACATGTATGCATGCATGATTTTATTTGAGGGGAATTAGAGAGAGTTTTGGGTTCACTAACGGCTTTTATTATGATGGAGGAGCTCATGGAGGAGAAGAGTTGTGTTGAACTGAGCTTCTAACAACAGAGATCTGCTTCAAACTGATTATGAACATAGTCATGGTAGTAGTTATTACAGGTCAGAGTGTCAAAAAGTGATTGATGGTGACCTTTGACCTATACCACCCAAGCCTGCCCCTCCCCCACGCGTCCCCCGGAAGTCGTGAGCCCCCGTCAACGTGACCTTAGCCCTATGGTATCCTCCGGGGTCAATAATGGCCTCTGACCTTTGAATATTTATGGGTGCATATGTTGTGCTATGACGTGAGATAAGCTCCGTGGTTAATTTGAGCGTTGATTTATGTTTGAAGTTTGAGAATGGGTATTTATGTTTCTCAAGAAGGTTTTTGACCTCTGACACGGGGATCTCATCCGTAGACCATGTGTTGGCATTCCGCAGTCCATGGGCAGTGGGGTTTTATGGGGGTGCACAAGCATCTCTGTGAGTAAGGGAGAAAATGAAGAATCTAATGAGGAATGAGAAATGAACAAGTATCTTTATCAGACAATATCACAGGGCTGGATAGCAGCACACACACACACACAGTCACACACACACATACAGTCACACAAACAGATACATACACAAACTCAAAATACACACACACACACACACACACAGTCACACACACAGATACATACACAAACTCAAAATACACACACACACTCAATCAAACAGTTGAATAAAAAGTGTATCTCTATTTAAAATAACTGATTATAAATTAAATTATCATAAATAAATAACATGGTTAATGAGAACCTTAAACATAGTGTTGTTTTATAGTTTAACTAAATTAATATATAAATAGTAAATAAATAAATAAATATATATAAAAACGTCTTACATCTTCTGAGAGCTGTATAGGTTGTTCATGTCCCAATGTCTAAATCATGAATGAACTGCATGCAAAACTGCTATATTTTTAAGTAGAAATATCCAATTTCTTGGCTATTTCTCAAAGAGAAGCAGAAGTGTGAGATTCAGGCAGAACACTGACAGTCACTGAACTGGGTGGGGAGGAGTCACAGACACAGACTTAAACTTTGTTTCCATCAGTCTTAAAAGTGTATCTTTCAAGATTAAATAGAATGCTTAAATTAAATCTTTAAAGTTAAAATCGAATAAATATTTTATATCTGATCTATGGTAGAAATTAAACAAAGCATATATTTATTAACAACATATGAGTGTATCGCGCCCACACACACACACACACGCACGCACGCACGCACGCGCACACACACACACACACACACACATAAGTAATCTCATACAATGTGTGAGAGGATCGATTCCTTAAACACCTATCCCTAAACATCCTTTGGGAAACGCTCCGCAAAAGAAAGGAACTTATTGACACTGACAGTGCAGGGGGTCAACAAAGTTTAACGCTAGTATCTCCTCAGTAATTTATCGCGACGTGGTATGTTTAAATAACATCGTGGGTTGGCATTTGTTAGGCATTTGTTTCAGACTCATGTGAAACACCGGCACGACTTTCCAGACTGAATGTTTGTTTGTGCTAAAAGTATCCCAAAACATGCACTTAAAATTTTAAATTAGATCTTTTAACATTAAAAGATTGTTTACATTAAATCTTTAAAGCTTTATTAAAATCATATCTTCATTTATCTTCCTAGAAGACTATTCTGATAACATCTGATGCCCAATGGCAGAAATGATTTTGCTTAAATCTAACAGAAAGTATCATTTTTATTAAACAGTGTAAAACCTTAAAGTGAAAAAGGTGCTAATTTGTCTTAGATTTTATTTCTACAAAGTTTTAAGCAGCATTTTGGTCTGGAAAATAACCCCAAGAAAACAACCCCGTTCATGGCATGAAACATGTTGACAAAGTTGGTCACAATATTTTTTAAGAAATCTTTTTTTTTAAATAAACTAGAAATATTTAAAATTAATTAAAGAGATTCCAAACGTGAAGGTGTCTGAGTGTTCGATCGAGGACTCAACGTTGCTCTTATTTAGTTTAAGATGCATCTTTAGGAAGATCCCCACACATTTTCAGTGAGAAGTCCTCAACAATCATTAATGAGATCTTCAGGATGTAGGGTGAAGAGATGATTTACAGACCACATGTTTTTCCTGTGGTCCATAAGTAAAGTTGGTCTGCTATCTTCTTCCTTTTACTCGCCATAATTCAAAGTATGACCTTACTTTAGACTTTAAATAAAAGCGGTCATATGTTATCATACTACTCTGGTGTGCCTGGACTCAACATCTGACATTCTGCGATATAGCAATGATCTAGTATTGCACTGACAAGTTTATATGATTTGACTTTGTATATTCTGAACTGTCTTTTACCAGTGAGGAGACATACAGTGTGCAACTTTTGGTTATCGGTTATCTGCTCACAAAATATGCAGAATTTTAAAATGTTACCGTACGTTGATTGCATCAGATTGTCTGTTGGCCTTATGAATAGACTTTTGGGAGCCGATGACACTTGCAGGACACTCGCCCTTTGACCCCAATGATTTTGCAGGCTGTTAAAGACCCTCTACTACAAGCTAGTCATTAATTTCAGTTGTGTTATTTTCAAAACAACATTTTTTCAACTGAGTGAATCTACACATGTGAGGTCTTTCAGAAGGCATGACTGCCTGGTCAATGTGGCTCCTGAGAATAATGTAAGATGAAATTAAATGACAAAGCGTGCGTGAATTCTCTGTACGCTGCATGTCCACATAAGTCTTTGATATCCTGAAGTGGAAAATATCTACGCTGTTAAAACCTAGTGTGCAATGTTAGTTAAATATGTTTATTTGTGTTTACAACACCCTACATTTAAGTTTACTTTTTAATTTCTTGTAGCTCTATATCATTTTACTTTTCTTATTTCTGCAAAGTTTCAATTTCAGTTAAATTCCTAGAAAATAGAAAGTAAAAAATGATAGAACAAAATGATGTTTTATTAACAAAGTTCGGGAGGAGCACGTTCAAATGATTAACACAACCAACACGTCATCAGCAATTACACCTCATCCTATCAGCAGGAGAGGAAGCATGTATATATAGACATGTTTGACTCACCTACAGCTCTTTGACATTTTTCGGCATCCCTCCACCACCCCAACTCCTCACACTTAATTGTTCCTATCAAAGTCAGGATACGGGGGGAGTGCTCCAGGTTCGGGCTAAATACCGAGCTCGAAGCCCTCTCCTCGGACAGCACGCCAAATATGCTTACCATTTACTGCTCCTGAATCATTTGTAAGTGTGAACTCGTGAAATAATAATATTGACAAAAATATTTGCTGCAATGTTTTTAAGAAATAGGGATTACCATACTTCAAACAACTCCTCACACAATGACAGCATTGGGAAGGCCATCGGTTCAGACCAACGGGTGAAAACACTACAGATGTAAGGTAGTTTTACAACTCCCCCCAAATACTGTATTTCAGAGTTTCAAACGATAATCTTGCTTTAAAGTCTAAATAAAAAGGCTTACACTTATTTGTGCTAAGCTTATCAGCCTGATAAATATGGAGCTAATACATTATGAATCAAGAGAATCATGCTACCAAATATACGTTTGACACCCTGTTTTTAAGAGAAAGAAGTGTATTAAAATACACCTAAACCAGATAACAGATTTTTCTTATTTTGACAAACTGTTAGACAAAAATTATTTTTTTCCATGCTTCCTGTTCCATGACCAGAGCCTGCTAAGGGTCTACCACAGTGAGTAGGCCCCTGAGCGTATCCTTGTTTTTCTTTGAAGATACTAACCCTACTATAGATCAGATATAAAATATTTATTCGATTTTAACTTTAAAGATTTAATTTAAGCATTCTATTTAATCTTGAAAGATAAACTTTTAAGATCCATGTTGGAGACAGCCTGTGTTTTCCTGTATCTGACTACTCCTCCCCTCCCCCGGCGCAGTGCCTGCTGGATTCTGCCTGAAGCTCACATCTCAGCTCTTATGAGAAGCAGGCAGGCAGGAGAATTTATATTTCAACTTAAACTTATTGCAATTTTGCGTGAAATTCGTTCATGGTATAGACATTGGAGCATGAACAACCTCTACAGCTCTCGGAAGATGTAAGATGTTTTTATTTATTATTTATTATTTATATTTATATTAATTTAGCTAAAAAATAAAACAACACTATGTTTAAGGTTCTCATTAAGCATGTTCTTTATTTATAATCAGTTATTTTAAATAGAGAAACATTTTTTATTCAACCATTTTATTTGTATGTGAGTGTGTGTGTGTGTGTGTGTGTGTGTGTGTGTGTGTGTGTGTGTGTGTGTGTGTGTGTGTGTGTGTGTGTGTGTGTGTGTGTGTGTGTGTGTGTGTGTGTGTGTGTGTGTGTGTGTGTGTGTGTGTGTGTGTGTGTGTGTGTGTGTGTGTGTGTGTGTGTGCACTGTAAAAAAAATCCTAATTTTACAGAAAATAACTCTTTTACAGTATTTTTTGTAAATCTAAATTATGTTTAAAGCTATGTAAAATTACAATAAATATCAGTAAATTAACAACTTGACTGTTATTTTAAGGATTATATCATTAATGACCAATTACAGTAATTCTTACTTTTTATACAGAAAATTACTGTATTATTTATTCAGTATTTTTCTATTTTTATACATTACGTACAAATTCATGTAAAATTACAACCAATATATGTAATAATTAACAACTTGACCATTATTTTAAGGATTATATCATTAATGACAAATTACAGTAATTTCCAGTTTAAATACAGGGAAATTACCTTATTATTATCTTTTCTGTTTTCATTCAATACATACAAATCCATGTGAAATTACGAACAATATATGTAAATTAATACATTGTTTTATTTATACCATGTTTTTCTGTAAATGAAGATCCAAGAATGTGCATCAGATGTGTTTTTAAGAATCCACAGTAAACTTTTTTGTTTATATATATAATACTCCTGTAAGGGAGTAAGGGAGTGATATATGTTGATTATAAATCACACTCAGTCACCCGCGATGTTCATTCACTTAACTTTATAACGTGAATGAATTCTCTCGCGATAACTCCCTTCATCCCGCCACGCAGCGACGTGCACGTCACACGTACAATCACAAAATTCCAATCACAAAATTATTAACCAATCACAAAATTATTAACGTGAAATGAATAACCTATTCTAGAGTTTTACACTGTAAAAAAAAAACGGTAAAAGTTTTACACTGTAAAAAAAAAACGGTAAATGACTGGCAGCTACGGCTGCCAAACAAAAACCGAAAAAAAGGTAAAATATCACTTTAAACACGGGAAAAATCTGTAAAATAACATGTTTTTTCACTATAATTTTTTATGAAAATTTCTGTAAAATTATTGTTTTTGCACTTTATTTGAATTAAGATATTTTACTTTAATTTTATGGTTTTTGTTTGGCAGCCGTAGTTGCTAGTCATTTACCGTTTTTTTACGAGAATTTTTTTTTTTACAATGTGTGTGTGTATGTGTGTATGGGTGTTGCTAAACATCCTTATGATATTGTCTGGTAAAAATACCATTGTACATTTATTTTATTTTAATACTACTCTTTCCTCATTAGATTCTACTTTTTGGACCTTGCTCACAGAGATGCTGAGCAGCCCATAAAACCCCCACTGTCCCTGGAATGCCAACACGTGGTGTGCGGATGAGACTCAGTATCAGACGTCAAAAACCATCTTGAGAAACACAAACACCCATTCTCAAATTTCGACCATACATCAACTCTCAAATTAACCCCAGAGCTTATCTCACGTCATAGGTCAACAACTGTAGGTCATATATTAAAAACTCATAACCCATTTTTGACAATAGAGATTATACAAAGGCCAAAGAAACATTGACGGGGATAGCTACTTCTGGGGGGAACACATGGGGAGGGGCAATGTGGGGGGTTGGGTCAAAGGTCAGGTCAAAGGTCGCCATCAATAACTTTTTGACACTCTGTGACCTGTAAAAACTACTCATGGTTTATTGGAGTAAATGAGCAGTTTAAAGCTGTTCTGGATCTGGAAGATACTCTGCAGTTCAAACTCTTTTTGTTTTTGGGACCATTTGATTTTTCCATGTGGGCTTTTTTTGACAAAGCAGAACAAAGGACGGTGTCCAAATATTGAGTATTATTTTTGTTATTGTTTTAATTATTTCATTTCTATGGATTAATCGATGGATGTGTATGTATGTGTGTGTGTGTGTATGTGTGTGTATGTGTGTATGTATGTGTGTGTGTATGTATGTGTATGTATGTATGTGTATGTATGGATGTGTATGTACCAATCGGCTGTATGTGTGTGTGATTTGTGACAAGTCCACAAAACAGAAGATATACTTAGTATTCTTGGTCAATGTTACAGTGTTACACAAAGGATTTCTGTAAGTTATAGTTTAGAACATTTAAAACCTCCAACATTGAATGTAAAGGTTGTGTGACTGTGAGTTTGATTCACAAACAGCGACAGTAGAAATCAGGTTTCTATCAATTAATGATTAAATATTAATTATATTAATTTAAAATATGTATTGGTTACTATATAACTAAATAAGCTGAACATAATTTAAGTCACTTGACAAACTGTTAATAATAATCATTTTATTATTAAAGCCTATTAAGTGAATAAATGGACATTCTTTTTCTAAACTAACCGTAAATCTGGACATTTAACTCTTTATTATTGATGTTTAAAATGCATTAATCAATGTTCTTGTGACTTAAGTCAAATGTGTGCTGGTTTCTCTCAGTTTCTGATAGATTGAATGAACAGTCGTGTTTCAGCAGCACGAGGAACTACAAACAGATGATAATGTGAGAAAATGTGTGAGAGCAAAATATGGACATAAACATCAGCAAAGAGACAAATGTGGGATCCTGATTTGATCATGTAGACAAATAAGTACTATATCAATTGCATTAGTTTAAAACACTGTGGTTCTGCAAAGTACCTCGAGTGAGTCCAGAGTGGATGAGGAACATCAGCACTAAAAGCAGAAGAAACACAGATATGAAGCGTTTCATTCATTCAACACAATGTGAATCACATGCTGAAACATGTCTAGAGTTTATTCTACATGAACTGAAAGTGTTTTTCTGTTCTGATGTTCATTCAGACGAGAACTGACGCTTTATTCTCCAGCATTTAACATCATCACACACAATGACATCACAGGACTCGTGAACTGATACCAGAGTCGATTCACTGATTCACTGATTGATTCACTGATTGATTCACTGATTGATCCACTGAGCTTGACAACATATGACATATTCAATCATATGACATAACTCAATTTTTTTCTCTTTTGCTCTTCTTTACTTGTTTTCTGTTTGTTTTCTGAAGTTTGTTTTGTGTTTTACTCCCTCTTTTTGCTTTTCTATTGGACTATTTATGTTCCATAATTTAGTTCAAACAGTTTGCTTATTTTTTGAAAAACTTGTGAAAAACATTTGTGAATCTATAGGCTTTTCATCTCTTTTTGTGTGTTTTTAGACTCTCAAACACACGTTACAATCAAACATTAATGTTTCACACCACTGATTGTTCACTGGAAACACACAAGATACAGAAAACAACACCAAATTAGATTAAAGTTTTTGAGACACATCATCACTTCCTGTTTGGCGTTTCTATAAACAACTTCATTGTGACTTTATAGTGGCTGCAAAAATAATTTGGACACTTAATGAGTTTCACATATACTTCACTTTAAATAAACCAAACCCAGTTCAGTTCAGGTTAATCTACACTGACAGTAAATGATGTTGTTTGATTATGATTCACTGATGGGCCCTTTTAATGGTTTCTGAGACAAAGGCGCCAATTTATGTTTCTGCCACTTGTTGCATCGACTCCATAATGTTTTATGTTGGAAATAAAACAGCATTTTAATGTTGTGCGGTTCAGGTCACAGTCTTTATGTCAAACGGGTCGGGACGAGTAAAGAACTGTTGGATAACAGGTCTGGTGTTTTGTTAAGTTATACTAAAATCAAATAAATCAAATAAATAAATCAAATCAATTTGATAAATCAAATTGACCTTGAGTCATTAAGTATATTTATCTCTCCCAAAGTGAGGAATCTGGGAGTGGTTTTTGACAACTGTTTAAAATTTGACAAGCAAATAAGCACTGTTGTTGGTTCTAGTTCCTTCTATCTTCGCTCTCTCTCTAAAATTAAATCCTTCCTTTCCGAGGGCTCTTTAGAGACTGCAATCCATGCCTTCATTACATCGCGACTGGACTACTGCAATTCCCTTTATTACACTATCTCTAAGGCGCAAATTTCTAGGTTACAAGTGGTTCAAAATACTGCAGCTAGATTTCTTAAGAGGCGTAATAAATTCTATCACATTACGCCCCTCCTGAGATCTCTTCACTGGTTGCCTACCCAGTCTAGAATTGAATACAAAATTATACTACAGTTTATAAATCTCTAAATAATCTGGCTCCCTCCTACCTGACCGATCTTCTTCACCCTTACACTCCCGTGAAAGGACTGAGATCGGAGGGAAAACTACTCTTAAAGATCCCCAGAACCCGCCTAAAGACAAGGGGAAATCAAGCTTTTGAAGTGAATGGCCCCACACTATGGAACAATCTTCCTGACAGTGTTAGAATGGCTTCCAGTTTATCTAAGTTTAAATCTTGCCTTAAAACTCACCTTTTCTCTCTCACATTTGGTGTATAATATGTAGTTATTTGGGGTATCTGTGTATATGCAGTTATTTATGCATATATATATATATATATATATATATATACATAT
Organism: Rhodeus uyekii; assembly: GCA_037043235.1. Taxonomy (NCBI): domain Eukaryota; kingdom Metazoa; phylum Chordata; class Actinopteri; order Cypriniformes; family Acheilognathidae; genus Rhodeus; species Rhodeus uyekii. The sequence goes on from JAWRVZ010000050.1 coordinate 2,417,887, forward strand.
ATATATATGTGTATATGTGGATGTGTGTATGGTGACTGTGTCTCTTTGCCTCTGCCTCTCAGTTTTAGTTTAATTTCTGTTTTGTTTTGTTTTCTATTTTTATTTCTTATTTTATTGTTTCTTTTATACTTTATGTACAATTTTCTTCAACCTGTTGCACAGCACTATTGTTGGCCTTTGGCCATTTTTAAATGTGCCCTATAAATTATCCGAACTTGAACTTACACTGTGTTTGAGTGCAGGTTTAGTGAACAGGATCTGCTCAGGCAGCAGAACTCGTGAAGAGAAACACACAAATACTCCAAATACTTTAACAACCAAAACCCACATGAGTGTTGTCGCAAGTTTCTCTTGAATTGATATTCCTGATGATTTTGTGGTTTAAACTTGCAGAAAACAGAAAGCGCAATATTTAGTGTCGGGTTGTTATGATGTAATGCTAAATATACTGTAACTGTACAAGTGTGTGAATTATGATGCGCCGGGACTCAATATGAAATCCACCAATCAGAAAATTTTCCTAATAGAAGTAGATTTTTGTATTGATAGAATGAATGGAGACAATCTTGTGTTTTTCATCAGCGCCTGTATTCTGAGATCATTTAATGTGTTTTTATGTGACGTTGATTCAAGACCATTTAAAGTCCTCAAATTAACTTCATGTGACAATACTCTTGAGCCACATTGAAAAACTTATTTGCAAAATATCAAAATAAATGACACTTGAAATATATCACAAACATTTTTCATTTAAAAAAATGTGTTATTAGTGTGTTTGAACTCGAGGAGAACTGAAGTCATACTGCCACTAAAAAAAAACACAAATCAGCATGTTAAAAATAACTGAAACACGTTTCAGAAAAGAGAAGTTAGTACTGAGAAAAGCTCAAGTGTCATTTCACGGCAGATCAAATCAAGTCAAGTTGAGCTTTATTGTCATTCTGCTACATGTGGGGACATACAGTGGAACACGGTGCTGCATAAGTACAGACATACAACCATGACATAAGACACTATAAACCTATACATGACTAACCTACGGACACATTTGACTATAAATAAATATATATATATATATATATATATATATATATATATATAAAAGTTAACCTATACAGACTAAAAAAGAAAATACAAACTATACAAATGCTTCACATAGAACTGTACATGTGCAAAGAGAAACATTTTTAGTCTGATGCTCCTGTACCGTCTTCCTGATGGAAGGAGCTGGAAGAGACTGTGGGAGGGATGGGTGGTGTCCTTCACAATACTGTTGGCTTTGCTGGAGCATCGCGCAAGGAAAATGTCCAGGATGGAGGGGAGCGGGGCACCAATGATTCTTGCAGCTGTGCTTTTGAACCGGTTTGGCGAGTTTCAGACGTGGTATGTATGCTGGGATTAACATAACGGAGATGTGATCAGAGTACCCGAGGTGGGGGCGGGGTTCAGCCTTGTATGCGTTCTTCACTGTTGTGTAAACACAGTCCAGGGTGTTGTTTTCCCTTGTTGCAAAGCTCACATGTTGGTAAAACTTTGGCAAGACTGTCTTTAAGTTTGTGTGGTTGAAGTCAACGGCTATGATAACAAAGCCGTCGTGGTTATTTGTGTGTTGATCACTGATGGCACTGTACAGTTCACGAAGCGCGTCCTTAGCGTTTGCACACGGGGGAATGTAAACCGCGACAATAACAATGGCCGTGAACTCCCGCGGCAGATAAAACGGCCGACACTTCACAATCATGTACTCCACCAGCGGTGTACAGTGTGTTGACACTACCACAGTATTTTACACCATTATTTGTTGACATACACACACAGGCCGCCCCCGCGAGTCTTACCAGACAGCGATGAGTCTCTGTCCGATCGGCAGCAGGTTAGCCCGTGTAGCTGAATGGCGGAGTCCGGAATGTTGTTGTTTAGCCATGTTTCAGTGAAAACAAACACACAACAATCCCTTGCCTCATGCTGTGTAGACCGGTTGAGTTGAATTAAGTCCAGCTAGTTTTCCAGTGAGCGAACGTTTGAGAGCAAAAGTGTTGGAAGAGCCGGTCTTGTGGGATTAGCCATTAGCCTGGCTCGTATACCTCCGCGCTTAGCGCGCTTCCGTCCTGTCTCACACCGCTTGCGACGCCTCCTTGTGCGGGTAGCGTCAGTAGGCGAGGCCGCGGTCTCGAGGTCCGGCTCCAGCAGTAAACAAAGGCCTCGTAGCTTCTCAGTAGCCGCCGGCGAGAGTTGGTGTTTGAATGTTTTGGTAGACATTGTTTGGAGACGAACAGACAACATTAAAAAACATAAAAACACCGTCTTTAGGACCCGGAGTAGCCACTGCGTCTGAACGCAGTATTATAAATAAATTGGTATTTATATTCCACTTGGTTTGATAAACTGTGTTAAACGTAATAAAACTCTGACGAATCTATGAGAGATTTAAGTGTCCAAATAATTGCAATTATTTTTCAATAATACGGTGAGAGAGAAAGAGAAGTGACAGAGAAGCTGATTGTGTGTTCGGTCACCGTTCTCAAGCTCTGAGTCTCTGATGGAGAGTTTATTTAGAGATACAGCATCATTCAACACTAACTCACATCAACACAGAGACATCGCATTTATCTCAACTACTTGAAATAGGAAGAAACAATATTACAACAAAAACAAGCTGAAATACACGTGTACAGCCTCCATCTTTCACGCATCATCACACAGATAAATGCATCATCAACCTCTTTATCTGATCAACACGTAACAATCACATTGCATTAGAAAAAAATATATAGAATATGATCAAATACTCACAGATGAGAGTCAGTGAACTGGAGCCCATCCTGTCACATTAATCAACTGTTTTAACACTTCCTGTGTTTGAACTGTCATTTCAAACTTCAAGAAGAGATGAGGGAGGAGACAAAACTCTACACAGAAATGCATGAAGAAAGAGAAGAGAGAATCATTCTAAGATATTTAGTTGTTGTACTCTTTTGTTGTATGCAAGTTGTTACTTCTTTGTTCATTTAGTAAAAGATTTATCCGGGTAATTGTTGTCGCACAGTCACACAACAGACAGTGAATACAAAGTTAAATCACCACATGATGTCTAGTTTAGGCCTCAGAGAGGCTGCAGATGAGTGGAGTTTATGTCCAGCTCCTCCTCTTTAGACGTCCAGTGAGAAGAGAATTTCATAATGATCCTAATGGGTGGAGCTGAAACATCCAACCCTCCCACAACTCTCTACTCTGTGGAGATACTCTATCATGTAAATAGTTTCCTAATCAGCAATAAATGTAACAATTTCTGATCAACCCATATTGTTACGTCCTCTGACGTATTGTGTAGGACAGGTGTCATTGTGGCCAGGAGTTCCTGTGTCTCTCTCTCTATCGCTATCTCTCTCTCTCAGGTGCCGGTGATAATTGGTAACGACTGCGGATTCGTTCGTCGCAGAACGTGCTCCCTTTAAAGCTGGAGTCTGCGCAGAGGACCAGCGCGGAAGAGAGGAAGCTAGTGGCTCAGTGTAATTGTGAATGTTGTGCCGGCAAGACGTGTTGTTGATCGCGTCCCAAATACTGTGTAAAAAGAGCAGGTCTAAGACTGTGATTTCCTGTTACTTTGGAAATTGTTGAGGTATTTAAAAAGGTAATCTGTCATCTAATGCCTCTCTTCCGCCAAAAGCTGTTGTGCTGTTGTAAATACTTTAGTCTTTGTAAATACTAGTAAATAACTTTTCCGCATTTGTCTTGAGGATCTGAATCTGATCTTGTTCTCCTGCAGGTCTAAAGCCGAAGCCTGAACTCACATCAGATCCTGCAGGAGCTGCACTGACAGGAAACACAGTGACTTTGACCTGTCGCATGAATCCGTCCACTGGATCCTGGGACTTTTACTGGTACAAACCAAGGGCGTAGCCAGATTTTTTTTTTTGAGGGGGCCCAGCTTAAAATGAGGGGGCCAAGCATAACGTACCCTGTAGGATTCGAACCTGCGCACAGAAACCCCAATGGACTTCTAGTCTATCATTTTAACCACTCGACCACGACTATTTGTATGCAATGCGCAGGGCGCCATTGTTGACTTTGGGGGTGCGTTGCGATCATCTTGAGCAGCGTCAATATGTGCTTTCACTTTCATTTCCACAGTCGCGATTTTAAACAATTGAAAATCTGAGGGGGCCGGACATGTAAATGAGGGGGCCCAGGCCCCCCCGTGGCTACGCCACTGGTACAAACACACACTGAACCCTGAGATAGAGAAGAGAGGAACAAACTCCTACAGACTGAAGATTGATTCAGTGTCTGATGGAGGCCAGTACTGGTGTAGAGCTGGAAGAGGGAAACCAGTCTATTACACACAATACAGTGATGCACTGTGGGTAAATGCTACAGGTGAGAGAGAATGTAGTGTGAGACGCAACATATGCAGATCAGACACAATATCTATAAACTTCTACAACTATAAATGCAATAATCTGTGTTTGTACAGAGACTCCTAAACCTGTGCTGACGGTACGACCTGATGAACGAGTGTTTAGAGGAGAAACAGTCACTCTCAGATGTGATATAAAGTGGGGAGGAGACACTGAGTGGACATACAGATGGGAAATAGAGGGAACCAACAACCAAAACAAAAACACTGTCAGCCGAACCTCAACACAAGAGCTGAACATCAGCAGTGTTGAAGACTTTCACAGCGGTAACTACACCTGTACAGGACAGATGGACACTCAAAGCTCTCAGCGCAGTGATGCTGTTACACTGAATGTATCAGGTGAGTTTGTGTTTGCTGTGATCAGCTTCTCCATCAGTTTCTCTACGGCTCTGTAACTCGTGATGTTTTGTTCAGCTGAAGCTCAGGCAGTCGTGCGAGTGTCTCCACAGCCGTGGCTGACTGAAGGAGAATCAGCGACTCTGATCTGTGAGGTTTCAGGCTCCTCTACAGGCTGGAGGTTCAGCTGGTTCAGAGATCATGATCATCTGTCAGACAGCAGCAGAGGAGCTGGAGGATCTTACACTCTCAGTCCTGCTGCTCTACAGCACACAGGAGTTTATACGTGCAGAGCAGAGAGAGGACAAACGGCCTATTCCACACGCAACAGCAGCTCACAGCCACTGTGGGTCACCGGTGAGGATTTCTGCTCCTGCTCATCCCTATTTCTGTTTCATTGCAGTCTCTGTGCTGTCAGGTGTGATTGAGATGTTGCTCTTTTCAGGTGTTTCTGCTTCAGTGAGAGGAAGTTTAGCCATCTCCCTCTCTAGTCTATGAGGAGAATGTCGAGGTTGTGAATTGTGCTGTCCAACAGCCAATATTATTATGGCTGCTGAGACAAGGGAATTAATCCTATAAATACTTGGACTAATTTTCCTCTACAATCCCATCCCAGCGTCAGCAAAATCCCCCGGCGCTGCCCACAAAAAAAATAAAAAAATAAAAGCGGGTAATTTTTTTTCGTGGTTAGAGTAGTTTCTGCGGAACTCTTTGGCTTCCTAGCCATTAAACTAGAGACATAAGTTTGTCCTCCTGTGTGCCCCTCTGTCACCTCTGGGGCTTTTTCGGCGGCTAGGTCTGAGGATCTGTCGTGGAGAAGTTTTTGGAGGCTGTCGCAGCAGGCGTTGTCCAGGAAGCTAATGTCCGCCCTCATTTTGAGGCTGTGTGCCAGCCACAGCCTCAGAGCTCCTTTCTTAGGGCCGCACACAAGAGTGTTGTTGCTCATCTATGTTGTAGGGCCTACATTCTTGAGCTTAGCCTGCCTGCCAGGACACATCTGAGGAGCGTTCTCTTCGCTGAAAGGGGCTTAGAGCTTGAGGTGCTGGTGCTAAGAGCGCCAGACCTCGCAGAGGCGATCTTTCCCAGTTCCCGTCCAGAACGGCGCAGTTCTGGTGGAGTCGCCCCCTCCAAGGAGGGTTCAAGAGCCTTCAACCCAGGAGTCCCCCTAGAATCCGGGCCCTGTGGTGGACGCTCTTCAAGGACCAGAGACCAGCCTTGGGGGTGCTGGTTCCCTTCATGAGTTCTGGCCGCGTAACGCCGCCAGATATCTCTCATGGGGTCCTGCGCATAGTATCATCAAAGAAAAACAAGGATACGCTCAGGGGCCTACCCACTGTGGTAGATCCCTAGCAGGCTCTGGTCATGGAACAGGAAGCACACTCTAAAAAACCTGAAGTATGGGGCATGGGAATGTTCCCCTCTTGGTTAGAGGTTCGGGCTGTGCAGCCGTCTCTTCTTTGTTCCATACGGATGAGAGCTGGTGCGGCCCTGGGAGTTTAGCGTCTTCTCTGGAAGACATGCTCTCCCACAGCTCTCCATCCACGAAGCTCCGCAGGTTCGCCTCTGGGGGGGAGGCGAACCTGTCTGCAGTTTCCTCTCGGCCTAGCTCTGTCACCCTCACTTTTACTTGGACGCTGCGCGTTTTAAGAATTTCCCCTGGCGACTGGTCCCCTCAGTCACCGGGCTAGTGGTTCGACGTTGATATGTCTTTCTTGCTCTCATAAGGTTGGGGGTTGAGGCTGAGCATGAAGGAGTGGCTCCTCTGGGCAGTTTAGTGCTAGTTTAGTTCCCCTGTGGCGCACTTTTGCTGTTCTTCAGCCGTCAGAGCTTATAATAGGCCAAGCACCCACTGCTAACTCTCTCCGCTAACTCACCGCTTCTCTCCCTAGACAGTGGCTCCGGGTGTTGGAAGTCATCTGGAGTGCTGTATCTGAGACTAGAGCAGTGGCTGCTAGAACCATAGGGGTTTACTCCGAGGAGTACCCCATATCCACACTTTTAAGGCCACGGGGCATGCCTACGCACCTTCTATAGTGTGGGGACTCTGGTTCTAGGACCTGTATCGGAGCTCCGTGTCATGACAGATGCATCCTTTATGGGCGGGAGTGGTCCTGATGGATCACTCCACTCAAGCAGAGCGTCCTTACCCGCTATCCTTCCCTAAAAACCGGAGGTTCGGGCCGACGCTCTCAAGCTGATGATTCCCCTCGGTCTTCGCAACCGGCGGACCGTTTAGGGGGGTCGCCCCTCCCAGACTGTCGCTACCATCCCTTAACACCGGATGGTCGGGACGACACTTTCAAGCTCAGCCCCTGGGCATGGGGCTGGATCTGACCGCCCCCTCTGCTAGTTGGCTGTGACAAGAGGTCCTGACACCGAGGTGTCCGACCTCACTTTGGCGATTCCCCTCGGTCTCCGCCACCGGCGGACCGTTTAGGGAGTCGCCCCTCCCAGACTGTCGCTACTCGCTACCATCCCTTAACACCGGATGGTCGGGTCGACATTCCTAAGCCTCCGGCACGGGACTGGATCTGAGGGTCCGCCCTTTCTGCTTCTCTAGCATCAGTAGGTTATCTCCCTTTGGCGAGTCTCGGATAGTGTATCTACGCTTACCTGAGGTCTCCCTTTGGGTTCTGACAGCTTGGCCTTCTGCTTGTTGTTCTTAATCCGGCAACATTGTAGAGGTCGCCTGTCAGTTGGGAGTAGGCATCCTGTCGAGGCAGGCGCCTAGAGTAATGTGGCTCCCTCAGTCCTCTGCGGGTTTCTCTTCCTCTTCCAGACCTGCTCGGGCTTACTCACTCTCATGTCATTACAGACCTGTGTAACTTTCTTTCTGCTGTTTAACACAATAGAAGATATTTAGAAAAAAGTCTGTTTTCCATTTATTTAAAGTGGTTCAATGTTACTTTGAACCCAACATTCTAATAGCTTTTTTAAATGTCACTTGTATTATATGAATTTTTTTGTTTCAGTTCAAGACTGATTTTATGTTTTGTCCAGAAGGTTTTGATCACATTTATGATGTTGTGACTCCAGTGAATAAAAGAGACAAAGGTTGAGTTATAAACGTTATGTAAACACTTATCATTTAAACATCAACACATATAATTCATGTTGGCTTGACTTGTTTGTTTTAGAGTCACTGGAAGACGTCACATATTCAACAGTCACTGTTAAGAAAAACACATCTGTGGATAAAGGTTACAACCCCTCTTCAATAGAGTCTTCAGTCATAAACCCAGTAACTTTTATGGTGCCTGTATTTATGCTGCATATAATATGAATCAATATGTTCATGAATTCACTACTTTTTCCAGACAAAACCATATCAGAGCAAAATAATGTGATGTACTCAGAAGTCGGAACAAAAGTAAAGAAATGCAAAAGCAAAGGTGAGATCCTGTTTTTCCTGAAGTGCAATATTTCCAGATTGTTCTGAATAATCTGATTGATTTTCTGTATTAGATATTAATACTGCAGGACCCAGTGATTTGACTTGCGCACAGATCAATATACAGGACAAAAAGAAAAGGAAGAGCAAAGGTAAACGCAACAAACTGCATCTAAACACAACTGTCTGCATGAATAACCACATTTAACTAGAAAATAATAATACAGTAATACCTCGGTTTATGAGTTTAATTCGTTCCAAGAGAGAGCTCGTAACCCAAAATGCTCATACACCAAAACAATTCCCCCTATAAGAATGCACTAAAAATCAATTAATTCGTTCCACACGACCATTTTGAATATTTTTTTGTTTTACCCTATTAATTACAGTTAAAATTATAACCATTAAGATCTCATATAAATACTAATTAATAATTGACAATTAAACTCTAAAAATACTTGACAATTTACTGTCTGCTGGCGTGAAGGAGATGAGAGACAGACGAGGGAGGGGGAAAACACAAAAAAAGTGCAAATGAGTGAATTTATTATAATAGTGCAGAAAACAAACAAAGTGATAATCCGAAGTGATAAAGTGAAAGTCGTGGAACGGGAGACGCACGTGCACGAGTACCGCGAGCTCCGGGAGACGCACGAACGCGCGCGCGATCACCGCGAGCTCCGGGAGACGCGAGCACCGCAAGCTCCGGGAGAGCTCTCGCGCAGACAAAACACAGGAGTGGAGAGACGTGAACTACACAGGCAGATGACATGAGAATCAGGTGTGATCAGCCACACAGGCAGAACTAGGAGACAATGAATTCATGAACCAAGTATATATTTCACTACGTGAACAATAGCGATCACAATTAATTAATGTTATCACTTCTAAAAGTATCAAACAGAGTGAGGCTGAGACAATGAATGCTTTAAGGGGTGATAAAGGGGTTGGAACTGCGTGACTGTTTTATGAGAGGCTGTGTTAAGGATATTTCCAGTAAAAATGCGCACAACGATATTGAGCGTTAGGACTTTCCACACAAAAATGCACGTGGGTGAGGGAAAAATTTGCTCATACTCCGATACAATGCTCGTACATCGATTTGCTCGTATACCAAGTCGCTCGTAAACCGAGGTATTACTGTATAACGCTTCTGTAATATCAGGAAACCCTTTTACAATAATAAACAGAACTGACAAAATCAACTTTATTCTGGAACAATCACAACAATCACATCTGTCTGTGTTTAATGAAATGAATGAAACCGAGTAGTTAAAAATTAATATAGTAGAAAATGAAACGATAAAAAGCAAGTGAGATAATGAAGAGCAGAGAGCAGATTCTCAAGCTGTGGTTTTTCATGACAGGCGCTGGACCGGCTGATGAACTGATGGAAATGAAATCTAAGCAGAAACACAGAGGTGAATAAAGAAATATAGCAGATTACAGATCATGTGAAAATAATGTAGAATAATATACAATATCAAACAGAAGCTGCTGATAAATGTTCAGTGGTTAGAGAGGTTCTGTTCTCTCTGGATATAATCATGGATTATCAGTTATTAATGTAGTTGCAGATGTTAAAATAACTGAGAAGTTCATAATTTGCACTTTCATGTAGAATATGAATCTGCTGAAAGTGATTGAGTTATTTGTGAGGATCAGAAGTTCATCATGATCTTAAATCTGTAAATCATCAACAGCATGAGCTCAAATCAGAGGTTTCTATCCTCCACATTACCTGAATAATTCATCAGACTGCGTTCTCTTTTTAAAGGTCCCTGAGAGAAGAGAAGAAAACAGACGACGAAAGAGAAGAAATGAATCTGAGACATGAATGAAAGAGAATGTATTTTCTGCACACATATTATATGAGCAAGTGTATCTATAATGTACAGTAAAAATATATCTAGTTAATTATCTATTTTTGACGCCAGTCTCACATTAGATTTTTTGTGAGGATTGTTAAAGGTTATTCTACCTCAGAAATATAGCAAGATCTCAACTTATGCTAAATTTCTCTGTATCTGAAAAGTTGATAAAGTCACTTGTTGTCTTTCGGATGGATTCCTGTAACGTCTTTTAGCCGGAGTTTCTTCATCCACACTTCAGATCTGATCTGTATAAACTCTGTGCAAACACATCACTCCTGTTTAGGATTCTTGCACTGGCTCCCGCTCGGGTTCTGTGTCGATTTTATAATTATGAAGCAAAGCATTATATGGATTGGCTCCTCATTTATCCGCATTGTTAATCTCTTACTTCCCAAATCCCAGACTACGCTCCTCATGCTCTGATTTGTTGCTCATAAACGCTTCAGATCTGTGTGTGACGAGCTTTTCTCTTCATGTGCTCCTGACCTCTGAACTCTCTTCTTCTTAGACTCAGACTCAGATAGACTTAAACTCAGACCGATTACATTTTTAAACATCTCATGAACATTTGCAGGTTGTTGTTTATTTGTATTTATTATGCTGTGCTTATTTTGTGAAGCTGGTTTTGAGAGGCACTCTATAAGATTGATTATTATTATTAATATTAGTGAGCATTGTTGTTTAACACATTACCTCTCTTTTCAAATAATCCCTGTGTTTTTGCCAAGACTAAATGAATTTCCTAAATGTCATATATGCTGTTTTCTTTTAATCCATGTTTTTTTTTTTTTTTTTTTTTTGCTGCAGTCAATGAAGTGTGAAATTTCTGTTTTGATAAATAAATAGAAACATTTTAACAAACATGATTAAATTTGCATTAGTTTTTTCACATTTGTTAACTGAAGGTCATTAAAGGTTACAAACTGCAGGTTTGAGAAGCGCAGACTCACACCCGCTCTGATCTGCACTTCACACATTCAACACCATCCAACCACGGCTTAGGGTCTGTGTGAACTAAGAGAAGCCTGCGCAGATCTTCAACAGGTCACTGGAGCAGTGTGAAGACTGATGTTGGCCTGAAGAACATCACTGGATGCGCTGTAGTTTGCATAGAGAGCAAACAGGTCGGTGGATGATGCAGTCAACATGGGAAGCCATTATATCTTGCAACATCTTGATAGACCTTAGACTTATGCAAGGATCTTATTTGTGACCTTCAGTTCGGCCTTCCAGCATGCCTGATCTTCTCACAGTCAAACTGACCCGTCTCTCTGTGCCCACAACGATCTGTATGTGGATCAACAGCCTTCTGATTGATAAGCATCTGCTAGTGAGACTGGGGAAACTCACATCCTGAACCTTCACTATCAGCACTGGTACCCTGCAGGGTTGTGTGTTCTTTCCAACGCTCTTCCTCCTGTATACAAAAGACCCATCTGTCAAGCTCCTGAAGTTTGCAGATGTCACCAGAGTCATCTGCCTTATCCAAAATGATGACACATCTGCTTATAGAGTGAAAGGTGAACAGCTGGCTGTCTGGTGCAGTCATACAAACCTGGAGCTTAACACAGTCAAAACAGTGGAGATGATTGTGGACTTCAGAAGAAACACCCCTGCACTCCCCCGTCACCATCATCTCTCATCACAATCACATTGACTCCACAGAGAAAAAGGCAGAGCAGAAGCTGTACGTTTTTCGTCAGCTGAGGAAGTTCAACCTGACACAAGAGGTGCGGAAACAATTCTATTCGCGCATCATTGAGTCTGTCCTGTTTTTCATTTATAACTGTCTGGTTCGGCACAGAAACCAAATCAAACATCAGGAGTCAGCATGGGTGAGAAGAGTCAGGACAAATTCCTTGTGTGTGTTTAAACACACCTGGCAAATAAAGCTCATTCTGATTCTGATCAGTTCAGTGCAATCATGCGTTTTTTCTGATGCTGTGATTAAACTGCATGAAAACTGACAGCAATCAAAATTAACATTATAAATTGTGTTTTGATATCACAATGTATTATAAACTCATAGTAATGTGTTGTCATTAAAACAATATATAATTCCCAGAATCAAGGACTTTTGGTGTTGCTGCTCTTTTATTCCTGAAGAGAAAAGTAGAACAGAGGAGGAAAAAAAATCTGCTTCTGTAAATCTCTGCACAGATAATTTTAAAGAACAGACACAAAACACTTGTTGCGTTTCCCCGTGCTCTCTGTATTATGATTGAGCAAAAGAACCATGAAATGTGTATCAACTTGCATATAATAACATTGGGTTCTATTTATACATCAAGTGATCCACATTGTATTTGCAAATAAGGAAAAGAAAAGAATATATATAAGCGTCAATGGATTTCAGAATCGTCCCCAAAACATCATATCCATTTTGATACACATAAATGATAAATCAATAAACACACATTAACCATGGAATAACTATAATAATAATAATAGTATTCTCTTATTAGTCATACCCGTTGCACTTTTTGCATCTTCTAAGTCTGTTTTCTTTTCTGTCAGGGTTCTGCCACATTCAGGCTAGTCACTTCTTGGTACTGTAATGTCTTGTGTTTTGTGTGTGTGCGCAGGATTGTGTTCGAGTGTACGAGGCGCGCACGCTCTTGTCTGTGTAGCGTCTTGTGTGCGAGTTATGATGTCCGATCCCGAGACTGGTCTTGTTCATTGTTTAACCCGCCCACCTTGTTTCCCTGCTTAACCTTGATTTGTCCCAGCTGTTCCCCGACCAATTACCCTTCCTCCTTTGTCTATTTAATCCCTCCGTATTTGCTGTCTTGTGCTGTTTCCTCGTCGTTTTGTCCCTGATGTTCCCTGTCTAGTCCTGTCTAACTCTTGCATCGAGTAGCCTGAATCATGTCATGATTTTTCCCCCATGCGGTAGTTTTATTTGAGTTTATTTCATTTTAAAGAGCCACTTCCTCTGCATCTCTGAGTCCTCGCCTCATCCCTGCAACACCATATCTGACACTTTTCTTTCTATTTTTGTATTAATTGTAAATAAATGTTCTTTATTTCACTGTCTGTGTGGATTTACTGAATAAGGATTAATGTGTATTCTATCCTCACATTGGCGTCTCTCTTTCGATGGACAGATTAACTCTTTCCTGCTTTATGCAAAATAAATCAGCGCTGAGAATGGAGGGGTTTTGTAGATCGATGTAAACAGTGTAGAGTCAGAGTCTCTCCCTCAATCACAGGATCAACAGAACTCGCCAGAATCACTTCACCATCTACAAACACAAGAAATGTGTCATACTGTAAGAAGACAGAATACAGAGAAACAATTCATGAGAAAAATACTGTGTTATGAACTGATTCTACTTTATGATTCCTGCATTTTCATACTAGTGTTGTGTAGTTTAACACAATATCATGAGAAAACTAATTATTTTCTATGAATTCATACAGTGATTTGTAAGAAAATGTGCAGATTTTTGCAAGAATGAATACTTTAGTTCCTTCTGCTGCACTAACTTTAACTGATTAAATTAACTGAATTGAACTGTCTTGGGATGTTAATATAGAAAGCACTTTTTAAGGAAAGCAACATGTCTGGATACTGGAATCAATAGCAAAAGATTAAACAAACGATCCAGAACAATGTACATGCATTATATGTCTACGGAGTTTTTATAAATATCTCGCATGTTATTGTTGTGACTGTTGTTGTAGTTATTGAGTCTGACCAGACTGCAGAAGAAAGATGTCTGTTGAATATTACAGTGCTGATCTATATTAGAGACAAAGATTATATAATGAGAGTATTTTCAGTAACATATTTTTTGATTGCATTGATTAAATGCTGCAGAAACTGGATCTTCTGTGTGTTGCTGTTCATGTGGTTTAATCATTCATCACAATCATGAAACTCTCCATACCTTTGTTGTGTTTGTGTCTCCACAGCAGAAACAGCAAGATGAAGAACAACAAGCAAACACTCAATCCTACAGACACACCAATGACCAGAAGATACGATGAAGCTGTTGAGACTGAAGAACATGAAAAGCACACAGATCTGTCCATGAGTGACGTACTGTATGATAATATTATAAAAGTACCGTATTTCTTCGAGTATAACGCGCACCCCTAATTTTCGATTAAAAATCGGTATAAAATTTTGTTTCACACCAAGCATTGTAATTGACAAAAAAACTTTGTTAAAGACGTGCAGCCATGATAAAAAACATTTATTTATTGTATAACATATACTTCACGAGTTCACACTTATCAATGATTCAGGAGCAGTAAATGGTATGCGTATTTGGCGTGCTGTCCGAGGAGAGGGCTCCGAGCTCGGTATTTGGCCCGAACCTGGAGCACTCCCCCCTTATCCTGACTTTGATAGGAATGATTAAGTGTGAGGAGTCGGGGTGGTGGAGGGATGCCGTAAACCGTCAAGAGGTGTAGGTGAATCAAACATGGCTATATATACACGCTTCCTCTCATGCTGATAGGATGAGGTGTAATTGCTGATGATGAGTTGATTGCTTTCATCCTTGAACGTGCTCCTCCCGAACTTTGTTAATCAAACATCATTTCACGAGTTCACACTTATCAATGATTCAGGGGCAGTAAAAGGTATGCGTATTTGGCGTGCTGTCCGAGGAGAGGGCTCCGAGCTCGGTATTTGGGCCGAACCTGGAGCACTCCCCCAAAAATTGCAGTCCAGTTGGACAGCCGCTAGGAAGGAGTTGATGACCCCCAAAAATGGCGAGGTAAAGTTGGGTGGGTTCTTGAAATGTCGGGAGGGAGTTTGTTATGTTGTCCGAGAGGATGAGTATCACTGGTAATTGGTTGAAGACCAATTGGCTTGAGGCACAGAGGATATGGTTTGCTTTGCGTTGGAGAGGTGCTTGATGTTTGACTTGTAGCAAGATTTCGGGACTGGGCTCCTGCGGGAGCGTCGCTGCTGCGGTGGTGGAGAATTTGAGAGAACTGGCTCCTGCGGTAGTTGAGCGGTTTTCCCCTTAGGCTGACTCCTGTGGGAGTGTGGGGGAACGTCATTGCTGTGGCAATGGTAAATTCGGAACGGAGCTTCTGCGGGAGCCTCACTGCTGCGGCAGTGCAGTAGTTTCCCCTTAGGCTGACTCCTGCGGGAGTGTTGGGGAACATTATGCTGCGGCAATGGAAGCAAGTTCGGAACGGAGCTTCTGCGGGAGCCTCACTGCTGCGGCAGTGGAATAATTTCCCTTTAGCCTGACTCCTGCGGGAGTGTGAGGGAACATCATTGCTGCGGCAATGGAGAAGATTCTGAACGGAGCTCCTGCGGGAGCCTCACTGCTGCGGCAGTGGAGTAATTTCCCCTTAAGTTGACGCAGAATATGGGGGAACATTATTGCTGCGGCGATGGAAGCAAGTTCAGAACTGAGCTCCTGCAGGAGCCTCACTGCTGCGACATTGGAGTAATTTCCCCTTTGGCTGACTCCTGCGGGAGTGTGGGGAACATCATTGCTGCGCCAATGGAAGAGAGTTCGGAACTGAGCTCCTGCGGGAGCCTCACTGCTGCGGCAGTGGAGTAATCTCCCCTTAGCTGACTCCTGCAGGAGTGTGGGGAACATCATTGCTGCGCCAATGGAAGGAAGTGCGGAACAGAGCTCCTGCGGGAGCCTCACTGCTGCGGCAGTGGAGTAATTTCCCCTTAGATTGACTCCAGCGGGAGTGTGAGGGAACATCATTGCTGCGGCAATGGAGAAAATTCTGAACTGAGCTCCTGCGGGAGCTTCACTGCGGAGTAATTTCCCCTTAGCTGACTCCTGCGGGAGTGTGGGGAACCCTCATTGCTACGCCAATGGAAGGAAATTCGGAACAGAGCTCCTGCAGGAGCCTCACTGCTGCGGCAGTGGAGTAATTTCCCCTTAGATTGACTCCTGCGGGAGTATTGGGGAACATCATTGCTGCGGCAATGGAAGAGAGTTCGGAACTGAGCTCCTGCAGGAGCCTCACTGCTGCGGCAGTGGATTAATTTCCCCTTAGGCTGACTCCTGCGGGAGTGTTGGGGAACATCATTGCTGCGGCAATGGAAGAGAGTTCGGAACTGAGCTCCTGCGGGAGCCTCACTGCTGCGGCAGTGGAGTAATTTCCCCTTAAGCGGACTTCTGCGGGAGTGTAGGGGAACATCATTGCTACGGTGATGGAAGCAAGTTCAGAACTGAGCTCCTGCGGGAGCCTCACTGCTGCGGCAGTGGAATAATTTCCCCATAGGCTGACTCCTGCGGGAGTGTGGGGGAACATCATTGCTGCGGCAATGGAGGGTGTGGCTGTGAAGATAGCATGTGGAAAGGAGCAGATATTGACTGATGAGAGTTTGTTGGGCTTGTTTGATGTTTGATCGGATGTAACTCTTGAGCTTCTGAAGACCAGCGGCCCAGTGCTTGTATCTGTTGTTGGGAAAGGCCTGTTGGGTGGTTGCTGCACCTATGCAGAAAGAGTGGCTGGAAAATTGGTCTGTTGGGAAGCCAGTATGGAGTACCATAGCTTTAAGGTGTATTTAGAATCAGAAATGTGAGATGGGGTGGTTGGAATCATCTATGAAGATTGGGTCAGATGGTAGTTTGACCTGTGAGTTTTTGAAATGGAGGTAGGCTGAGAGGGTTTGATATGGCTGAATTGGTGATGGAAGATTGAAGATGTAGATGAAGTGGCCTTTTCTTGTTAGGTTGATGGAAGATTGAAGATGTAGATGAAGTCGCCTTTTCTTGTTAGTTTGATGGAAGATTTAGATGAAGTGGCCTTTTCTTGTTAGGTTGGTCTTGCTTTGTTTGATGAAAATAAGAGATGGTTTCTTCGTCCAGTACTGGCAAGTCAGAAATTGTAAGATGTACTTTTGGGTTAAAGCTGGATGTGACGGTGAGTTCTAAGCATCTGAGGAATCCGAAAGCCCAGGATGAACATAGCATCACTGCTGCGACAGTGGGATAATTTCCCCTTGGCTGACTCCTGCGGGGGTGTCACTTCTGCGCCAGGGGACAATTCGAGAGGCCTTGCTCCTGCGGGAGCGTCACTGCTGCGACAATGGAAAGCAGTGGCCATGAAGTTGTAAGTGGGGAGGAGCTGATGCTTAACAGAGTTTGAAGAGCTCGTTTGATGTGCGATCTGTTTGATCTGATGTGGCTCTTGAAAGCTTCTGAAGACCAGCAGCGCAATGCTTGTATTTGCTGTTGGGAAAGGCCTTTTGTGCAGTCGTGGTTGCTGCGCCTATGCGAAATGAATGGCTGGATAAATGGTCTGTTGAGAATCCGGTTTGGAGTAGCGTAGCTTTAAGAAGTTTGGAACCAAAACGTGTAATGGGTTGGAATGGTCTATGGAGAGTGGGTCGAATGGGAGTTTAGCTTACGAGTTTCTGAAATGGAGGTAGGCTAGGAGGATTTGATATGGTTGGATTGGTGATGGAAGATTAGAGATGTAGGTGAAATGGTGTTTCTTCGTTTTATGAAGTAAGAAATGGTTTTGACGTCCAGCATTGACGAGTCGGAATTTGTAGGATATATTTTTGGGTTAAAGCTGGATGTGATGGTGAGTTATGAGCATCTGAGGGAACCGAAAAGCCAGTATGGCGATAGCTTCACTGCTGCGGCAGTGGGATAATTTCCCCTTGCTAACTCCTGCGGGAGTGTCGGGGAACATCATTGCTGCAGCAATGGAGGTGGCAGTGGAATAATTGCCATTTGAACTGAGCTCATGAGGGAGTGGAGGTGCATCGCTGCTGCAGTAGTAGAGAACTTCCTCTGGAAACTTATCACGTGTTGGATGATGGAGATTGTCTCTTTCCTCATCTTTTGTCTCTGTGGTAGTGAAAGCCATTTCTGGAGAGATTGATTTGATTGAATGTATCTCTTGGCTTCCGATGACCTGCGGCCCAGTGCTTGGATCTGTTAGTTTTAGAACGAAACATGTGATGGGGTGATTGAAGTCGTGTGGGTCGGATGTGAGTTTGGCCTGATCTCTTAAATGAAGGTAGACTACAAGGGATTGTTGTTCGTGGAAGTTAAAGGCCTTTATGGTTTGGTTTACCTTACTTTCGTCATGCAGCGCTGACGGGTCAGAATATGGATGGATTTGGATTAATGTTGGATGTGATTGAATTTGAGGAACTTAAGCCAATATGGCTCGATTATGGCGTTGAGTGGTTGGACAACATTTGGGTGAAATCCTTGGCGGAGAGTGGGGATACGGATTTCCAACGTAATTGGTTGTCTGGTGTCTGATCTGGTGGGTTGACTTCTTGGGATACCTCTGATGAGCAGAGGATTAAATTTCAGCAGAGGGAAGTAGATTTCACCTAGGTAACCCATGGTGAAGCTGGCTTGGAGGTTCTTGGTGTTGTTGAAATGCAATACGAATCGGTGGTGGTGGATAGAGACAATGTGGAGCAGATTATATGTGGAGTGGAAAGTCTTGAACTCTTCCACTCGACATGTAATCTTCCAAATGAGTGGTTTGAAGAGAAAAGGCTTGAAGAATGGAAATTTAAAGGCGTTGAGAAATATCAACTCTGAATATTGATATACTGGTTGGAAATGGGTCCGCCTCTGGTGGCAACAGCCTTAACTTCAGTGAGGATTTGTGTTTTAATGTTGTTTGGTGACAGGGGTGGTTCCAAGCAGGAGTGTTTGTGGAATGGCATGAGCATTGCAGAGAACAGGATGAAAGGAGATTTAGCATGGTGGAGAGAATTAGGTAGAAAAAAGGCCAGGGCCGAAGCCACTTGCGGAGGCAACCTCACGCTTGGGTTGACGCCTGGAGAGAGACAGAAGGGGTAGAAAGGGAAGATAAAACAGTGTCTGGGCCTGCGCCGCTAGCGGAGGCAGCCTCACGCTAGAACCGGATGGTAGGGCTGCAGGTCAGAAATAAGGGAAAGGTTAGGTATGTGCGTCTGTGTTGAGCCTGCAGCGCTGGCGGAGGCAAGCTCACGCTTGGAGGGCGGCGTGTGTCACTAAAGGCTGGCATGTGAGGTGCAGTGCTGGAAAACTGCAGTGTGCTGCTGCTGCGACTGAACGCTTGAGGATCTGGTCTTGCAAGGGAGAGAGATGAAGATTTAGGGAGCAAAGGTTTGAGGCTTTTTGAAGGTGGAGTGGATTTGGAGATGGTACAGCTGACTGGAGCGAGATCTGTATTCTAGTTAGTTTTGCTTTGGTCGTTCTCCTTTCACTATTGATGCAAGTGCTGAGGTGTCGTAGGAAGTTGAGTAAGAAGACGGTGGATGTCTTGATGGTGGAGGTGAGTGTAAGCCTCGGCATCATAGGGTGCGATGACCGCGTGGTGATGTTGGAAGCTCAGTTGCAGTGTTTTGTTGAGCTTGGGAACTCCTTTCATCAGTGGGATACGGCGAAGGAACTTGAGAGAGGAAGTTTTCCTCATCAAACAGGTACATCTCAATCTTGGACATTGTGGCGATAAGGCGGGGCATCACATGATCGCCTGCTAAATTCCAACACGTTGGCTGGCGCTGAGCCAGAGAAAGCTCTCAACACTTGTTGCTATTCAGTGTTTTCAATCGCTTGAAGATTATTTACAGACATCTAAATATATACGCAAGTAATAACAAAACACCACTATGGTTTGTAAAATACGCTGATTTCCATAAGTAAATAACCTTTCAATTATGGAATTGACAGGGGAGTTTAATTTA
The DNA here is from genome assembly GCA_037043235.1 of Rhodeus uyekii. Classification (NCBI taxonomy): domain Eukaryota; kingdom Metazoa; phylum Chordata; class Actinopteri; order Cypriniformes; family Acheilognathidae; genus Rhodeus; species Rhodeus uyekii. The sequence continues at coordinate 2,437,551 of JAWRVZ010000050.1, forward strand.
TATCAGATGCATGTTGCATATTTAATGACTAAACACACTTACTAACCTGTTGGAATTCGGATGATCAAAATTGATGAAAGGTCACAAATATATTGGCTTTGAATAAACCCCAAGCAGGGAATTATCCAAGTATCATAGAATTATAAGACTTATCATAGACTTAAGGATTGAGGACAGTGAAGGTAGTGAATTACTTTGAAATAAGAAGTGCATATGGTTTAGTTTCCAATGGGTCCACTTAATAGCTGGTTAAGTTGAATCATCAAGGCAGCGTTGGCAATAAGTTCTTGATTCTTGTGTGGGCGGCTGAGCGTGCGATCAGACTGTAATGAGCGCTATCTGAAAGCAGCGCGTGCGATCGGGCTGTACTGCGTGCGATGTGACTTCCGTGCGCGTTACTGCTTGAGCTGGCAGCGCGTTAGTTTAAAACAATCACATTTCAGACATGGATTCCCTGAAACAGTAGCATCAAGATGGCACGAACTGCTCATGATTTAGCGTTGCTGAAATCAAAGCGCCGGGAGGATTACAGCTGCTCTTGTTTGTGTGAGCTGACGGACAGAGAGAGTGTGAGCTGAAACTGCAGCGCGGTCTGCTGAAGGCTCGCGGCGGCGGCCAGACGCTGGTGGAAAGCCCGTTCCTTGCGGGAAGAGGGCGGCATCGCCTGAGAGTCGAGCTTGCTACTCAACCAACTTTATCTGAATGCGGATGTTTCGCTTGCAGCGGCGAGAACAGGCCTCGCGTCTCATTGCATTTGCTTGTTTGTTGCTCAGGATCCGTTTGTTTGGTCTGGCACCCGTGATGAAATGCTGAGGGTGATATGATATAGTCAGCACGTTGTTTAGGCGGATGAGAATCGCTCCTGAGTACGGAGTTTATTTTATTTTATTAGAAAATCCCTCTGAAGTGTAGAGCTCGAATCCGGCTGTATCGCGACCGGAAGGTGGATCCGTATGCCGTAAACTGACCAGATGCCGTAAACCGTCAAGAGGTGTAGGTGAGTCAAACATGGCTATATATACACGCTTCCTCTCATGCTGATAGGATGAGGTGTAATTGCTGATGATGAGTTGATTGCTTTCATCCTTGAACGTGCTCCTCCCGAACTTTGTTAATCAAACATCATTTATATAACTTATATAACATATATAACATAGATTTATTGACAACATATACTAATGAACAATACCGAAATAGAATTACAGGTAAAAATATTTATTTAAAATCCTTCAACGTCAGATTCCTCATCAGAGACACTAAAGAGTTGCTCCCATTCTTCTGGAGTTAATTTTTCATCAGTGTCCCAGTTGGCAGGAACATCTGTGTGGCAAGGGGGGCGAACGTGAGGCTCACGAGCGAAACGGAAAGTGAAACTAAGAGTGAAACGGAGAGAAAGTGACACGGAACTCAGAGGGAGAAGCGTGACTCAGCTGAGAGAAGCGGGACAGGGGGAGTGAAACGCACCTGCTTTATGTTTTGTTTTGTGTTTTGATTTACTTAAGACTCTAAAGCAGGGGTCTCAAACATGCGGCCCGCGAAACGATATTTTGTGGCCCGCGGGATAATATGAAAGTTTAAACCTCCTCTTTAGTCTCCTGGCGGCCAATCACAGTGGAGTATATCACTCCCGGGGGCCAATCACAGTGGAGTAAATGACTGCCGGGGGCGGGGCATCGGCCGGGCTTGATGCAGACAGAGAAACAGTGTTGCCAACTTAGTGACTTTGTCGCTATATTTAGCGAGTTTTCAGACCACTCTAGCAACAATTTTCCCAAAAGCGACTAGCCACTTTATCTGGAGTTATTGGCGACTTTTGGAGACTTTCTGAATGCACATATTGCTCTCTTACTCCTCCCTGTCAGCAGTGAGTGCTGCTGTGAATCCCCTCCCCCGCTGACAGGTAGATCTCCCCGCACCGCAGTTGCCAGTTGATCATTCCATATTTAAGTCAAGATTAAGTCATAATAATGAGAGGGTTTCTCATAATAATATAATGACTAAGTATCTCAAAAAAATGAGAAAGTTTCTCATAATATTGACTTAATATCTCAAAATAATGAGAGAGTTTCTCATAATAATGACTTAATATCTTGAAATAATGAGAGTTCCTTATAATAATTACTTATTATCTCATAATAATGACTTGGTATCTCAAAAAAATTAGTAACCTTTTCCTTAACCTTGAACTTCACTAAGTCCAAGAACAGGTCTACATACTGACGATCATCTTCAAGCTATACTGAGAGCTAGAACAGTTTCTTCTCTCAAGCCAAATGTGGCTCAGCTGTGTGAGAGGAAGCGATGCAGGCCTGAAGTCATATTCAGAAGAACCGTTCATATTCTTCAATGTTCTGTTTATGTTAAGGACCGTTCATGCTCAGAAGAACCCATTGAAGTTAAAGAACTGTCAATAATGACGTTTGAGAAAATATTTTTTTGTGGAATACTTGATGCGGCCCTGCCTCACCCAAACTCTGCCTCCTGCGGCCCCCAGCTCATTTGAGTTTGAGACCCCTGCTCTAAAGAAATAAAAGCTTGTGAGTCTCAGTAAGCTGACCCTACCTCCTTCCTTCCCCATGACGAACGAACCTTACCACAATCTGTTTCTCCGGTTTCTTCGCTTTCTTCTGCGTCTGAATTCCACAGCAGGTCGTCTTCTGTGCCGTCCATTTTATTGCTGATGCCTGTCTTCAAAAAACTATTGATGATCATTTATTTTGGTATGTCTTCCCATGATTTTTTAACCCAGGATGTCACGAGAGATAGTCCAGTGAGCGGCTGCAAAATGCGCAGCGCGAACTCACAATTCGCTGGCGCCCTCGAAGGACCGGCCGTCAAAACAAACCCCACCTCACCCCAGCCCAGCCCTCGTGTATAACGCGCACCCTGACCTTTATTTATTTTTTTGGTAGAAAATTTTGCGCATTATACTCGAATAAACAACGGTACATAAAATCATTGATTAATCAGAGACCTCTGACTGAGATCCAGCTGCGGGACGACTGTCCTCTCTCTGTTTTACAGGAGTAGAAACCCTCATGTGACTTTGAGACAGTAGTGATGCTCATCTCTCCTGTCGTCTGATTCTGGACCAGTGATCCGTCTTTATAGAAATCAGCGCTGAGGATGGAGGGGTTTGTAGATCGATGTAAACAGTGTAGAGTCAGAGTCTCTCCCTCAATCACAGGATCAACAGAACTCGCCAGAATCACTTCACCATCTACAAACACAAGAAATGTGTCATACTGTAAGTAGAAGGAATACAGAGAAACAATTCAGGAGAAAAATACTAATTTTATAAACTGAATCTACTTTATGATTCCTGCACTTTCATACTAGTGTTGGGTAGATTAACCCAATCTCATGAGAAAACTAATTATTTTCTATGAATCCATACAGTGATTTGTAAAAAAATGTAGAGATTTTTTAAAGAAAAAGCAATCTATCAATGAAGGTCCACATCTAAACCATCAAACGCAAATGAGGACAACAATTTGCCACGATGTAAAATAGTTACCAACTGATGAGAGTTTGTTGGTTGTGTGAATCAGATTCAAATACAAACATCAAATCAGGTCCATTTTGTTACTTATTCTGCAAATTTCGACGAGAACAGACTGATGAACATGAAAATTAATCAGCCATACTTTGTTTTTATGTACCATTTCAGGGGATATTAATAATCATAATAGACATGAGTGGAAAAACTCATTCAAAGAGTGCAGAAGTCTATGATCAGCTGTACAGAAAACAATTAGAGGAGAATGAGTGTAGAATTGAGATTATGACGTTAGTAGGTGTTGAGAGAAACCGGACTCACCCTGTACAGTGATGTTTCGAGGATGGCGTTTCTCTCCAGATTCAGACTCACACCAGTAAACTCCAGTGTCAGATGTGCAGAGAGACTCGATTCCACATGAAGATCCTGTTCGTTTTGAACAAGTTTCTGTGTCTTTGTCTGTGTATCTTCTCACTGTCCATCCAGCAGAGTTACTCTGATCCTCACAAATCAGAGAGAGAGAGTCAGATGAGAAGTGTTGACTTCTTCTGGGATTGATGAGCAGAGACACTGAAGCAGAAACACCTGAAAAGAGCAACATCTCAATCACACCTGACAGCACAGAGACTGCAATGAAACAGAAATAGGGATGAGCAGGAGCAGAAATCCTCACCGGTGACCCACAGTGGCTGTGAGCTGCTGTTGCGTGTGGAATAGGCCGCTCGTCCTCTCTCTGCTCTGCACGTATAAACTCCTGTGTGCTGTAGAGCAGCAGGACTGAGAGTGTACGATCCTCCAGCTCCTCTGCTGACAGATGACAGATGATCATGATCTCTGAACCAGCTGAACCTCCAGCCTGTAGAGGAGCCTGAAACCTCACAGATCAGAGTCGCTGATTCTCCTTCAGTCAGCCACGGCTGTGGAGACACTCGCACGACTGCCTGAGCTTCAGCTGAACAAAACATCATGAGTTACAGAGCCGTAGAGAAACTGATGGAGAAGCTGATCACAGCAAACACAAACTCACCTGATACAGTCAGTGTAACAGCATCACTGCGCTGAGAGCTTTGAGTGTCCATCTGTCCTGTACAGGTGTATTTACCGCTGTGAAAGTCTTCAACACTGCTGATGTTCAGCTCTTGTGTTGAGGTTCGGCTGACAGTGTTTTTATATTGGTTGTTGGTTCCCTCTATTTCCCATCTGTATGTCCACTCAGTGTCTCCTCCACACTTTAGATCACATCTGAGAGTGACCGTTTCTCCTCTAAACACTCGTTCATCAGGTAGAACTGTCAGCACAGGTTTAGGACTCTCTGTACATACACATATTATTGCATTTATAGTTGTAGTAGTTTTATAGATATTGTCTCTGATCTGTATATGTTGCATCACACACTACATTCTCTCTCACCTGTAACATTTACCCACAGTGCATCACTGTTTTGTGTGTAATAGACTGGTTTCCCTCTTCGAGCTCTACACCAGTACTGGCCTCCATCAGACACTGAATCAATCTTCAGTCTGTAGGAGTTTGTTGCTCTCTTCTCTATCTCAGGGTTTAGTGTGTGTTTGTACCAGTAAAAGTCCCAGGATCCAGTGGACGGATTCATGCGACAGGTCAAAGTCACTGTGTTTCCTGTCAGTGCAGCTCCTGCAAGATCTGATGTGAGTTCAGGCTTCGGCTTTAGACCTGCAGGAGAACAAGATCAGATTCAGATCCTCCAGAGTCAGAGTTCAGCTGCTAATGTCTGAGTGTTTATCAGTGTTTACTCACCATTAACAGAGAGATTAATTCGGTTACTCTCCTGTGAGGATGATGGTATTCTTCCATCTCTCTGTCCTCTACACCAGTACTGACCCTGATCAGACTCAGCAGCTCCTCTGATAGTGAGAGTGTCTCTGTTTACAGTGTAACGCTCAGACGTCTGTAACTTTACACTGTTTGTGTCTTTATTCCACTCATATCTCCAGTCACTGTGATCAGAGTTTATCTCACACGTCAGATTGACTGTTTCTCCAGTGAATACAGATCTGTCTGGTGTCACAGTCGCTGTAGATGTGGGGAAATCTGAGAAGAAAGACAAAAACATACAAATAAACTCAAAAAGCAGCTCTTATTTTACGTGTATTATTTTGTTGGGGGGTGGGGACTTTAAAAACTACATGTCTTCACAATTTTATATTATTTGTTCTTTTTTTTCTCCTGTCATGTTGTTTTGTCTCTACCTTCTCAAGAGGTAGAAGTGTGGTGTGTTTGTGAACTGTAGCAGTGAATACGATATCGACCCGGTGTCGGATGTTTTACGGTTCCTGCTGCTCAGGTTGGATAAGGGGAGTGTGCCATCTACGCTAAAGGTATTTGTGGTCGCTATCACCTCGTTTTGTTCCCTGGTTGACAGGCTCTCTATCAGGAGACATGCAATGATGATCATATCAGAGCGAGGAGGTTACAGACCCCACTCCCTCTGTCTGTACCACCGTGGGACTTAGTGCTGGTGCTGAGAGCTATTGCTGTTGAGGAGTTCTCTCTAAAACAGCTTTACTCTTGCCCCTGTTTCGGCCAAGTGTATTGGGTAATTGAAGGTATTCTCTGTGAAAGATGATTGTATTTGCTCAGACCCCAAAATTGCAGTTTTACTCTTAACGGCCGAGACGGATTGTGTGCCTAAATCGCTTTCTACTCCCTGTAAGGCACAGGGCATTCTTTGCCCACTTTGTCTTTAGAGACACCACTTTTTTGGAAGTGGTGTTAGGAGGCCAGCAGGGGGTGCTCACCCTGTGGTCTGTGTGGGTCCTAATGCCCCAGTATAGTGACGGGGACACTGTACTGCAACAAGCACCGTCTTTCGGATGAGACGTTAAACCGAGGTCCTGACTCTCTGTGGTCATTAAAAATCCCAGGATGTCCTTCGCAAGAGTAGGGGTTTAACCCCGGCATCCTGGCCAAATTTGCCCATTGGCCTTGGTCCATCATGGCCTACTAATCCCCCCCATACTCTAATTGGCTTCATCACTCTGTCTCCTCTCCACCAATAAGCTGATGTGTGGTGAGCGTTCTGGCGCAATATGGCTGCCGTCGCATCATCCAGGTGGATGATGATCCAGCTGCACATTGGTGGTGGTTGAGGAGATTCCCCCGTACTATGTGAAGCGCTTTGAGCTCTGGAAAAGCGCTATATAAATGTAACATTTCTTCTTCTTCTTCTTCTAGAGCCGTAAATCTCGCATGACCTCAGAGGGCTGTCTGCCCAGTCAAGGCATAGTGGATTTATTTGAACCACTCCGACAGTTGGAACAGCTCTTTGTGTGTTATTGTAACTGTCTCTAAGCAGAAATCTTCTCTCTGGATAATGGACACTATTGCTTTGGCTGTTACAAACCAGGAACGGGGATGCAATTGCACCCTCATGGGCCTGGTCTGGAGGTATGTCTATACAGCAAATTTGTTTTGTGGCTGGTTGATCTTCTCAGAACCCCTTTGCCAGGTTTTACAAGCTGGAGGTAACATCTTTGGCTCCTCAAGTGCTTCAGTGAGTGATTATTCCCGAGATATTGCAATTCTCTCATGGCACAGTTTCTTACCGCTTTGTTGTTGACTGTTGCTTTCGATCATTAGTTTGTGCCTATGCGCTTCTGTGTGGCTGTGTCTGCCCAGTACTTTGGTGTCCCTAAGCTACCAATATCATTGATTTAGCTTCAACTTTCGCTGTTGTCACTGTAGATTTTGTGCATTCATTGTACTTTTGTGCTCCCTTTATGCTCTGTCTGCTCGCTACTCGGTGCAACTCGCAATTTTTCAGGTTTGATATGCAAATTTTCAATTTGGGGAGCGAGGACCACTTCTTTTCTCCATCACTGGGTCCCATCATAGAGGCACACGGATTCTCCTATCACTGCTACGCCGATGACACCCAGCTCTACCTATCATTTCAACCAGATGATCCCACGGTGGCTGCGAGAATCACAAGCTGCCTAGCAGACATCTCGACATGAATGAAAGAGCATCATCTGCAGCTCAACCTGGCAAAGACGGAGCTTCTAGTCTTTCCTTTCGATCCAACTCTACAGTACGACTTCACCGTCCAGATCGGTGCCACCACGATCACCCCATCTAGGTCTGCCAGAAATCTTGGAGTGGAATCACATCGCAAAGATGGCTCAATGCTTTACTGCAATGCTCTTTTGGTTGGACTTCCTGCTAGCGCAATCAAACCCCTGCAACTGATCCAGAACGTCGCAGCTCATCTGGTCTCATGTCTTCACTCTTCATCTCACTACACTGGCTCCCACTTGCAGAACTCTTTAAGTTCAAAGCACTGACTCTTGCATACAGAAATTACGCCAGCTCAGCAAATTCATACTTCCACTCACTGCTACAAATCTACACACCTACCAGAAACCTTTGATCGATTAACAAGCGACAACTCATGGTTCCATCACAGAGAGGCAAAAGATCACTGGCAAGAACATTTTCATTCACCGCTCCTTGCTGGTGGAACAATTTCCCTGCCCTCATCTGGAATGCATATTACATATCAAGGTTTAAAATACTACTGAAAACACATTTCTTCATGAGCACCTAACATGACACACACACATAAAAAAAATAATCCTCTTACCCCCCCTCTATCCCCCATGCTTGTTCTACTTGATTATTAAATGTACGCAACTTTATATTGTAAGCACTCTTATGTAGTTTTGTATCTTCAGGACAAATCACTTTCTGTATTCCTCAAATTGTAAGTCGCTTTGGATAAAAGTGTCTGCTAAATGAATAAACGTCAAATGTAAATTTTGGCTTCAGCTACTGATTTTATTGGTGAGCCCACCTAGCGGCATCCCCATTGGTTGAGCTGAGTGCCTCTTCGCTGTCATTGGTGTGTGGTTTCCCTGTGTCTTCAGGCTGACCAGCTCCTCTCACTCTTCCCATTGCTCCTCTGCTATTTATATTGTCTTTCTCTGTCTATTACTCAGTTTTATCTCTTTAGTGTATGTTTGTGATAGAGTGCCCATAAAACAACCCAAATTATTTAACATAACTTAAGAACGCTGAGATAATAAGTGCTTAGTCCTTCACAGATCTCAAAGAAATGATGCTGCCTGCCGTTACAATGAATCTCCAGGTTCGGGCTAAATACCGAGCTCCGAGCCCTCTCCTCGGACAGCACGCCAAATACGCTTACCATTTACTGCTCCTGAATCATTTGTAAGTGTGAACTCGTGAATTGCTCTCAGCCTGTCATCAGTTGGCAGTTTTAGACAACATTGAGCCTGAAAGTGCTCCTCTCCCAAAACCCTGGGAAGCAGCATTTTGATGAAACTGGTAGGTGTTCCTTGCTCCTCTTTTATACCCATTATCTAGATATTTTTTATGGCGAGATTAATAATTACATGTCGTCCAGCTTTGCATACATTTGCGACGAATCCGTGACCAGTTTCAAACACAGCCGCTCAAAGGCCTCAGTTCACTGCTTATTCACACTCAACACCTGCTCTATTCCTTCCACTTACACTACATTTCATCTACTGCCGTTTTTAGTTTGGAGGGTGAGGCTGAAATATTGTTAAATCCGTATTGGCACTGAGGGTGTTAATAGTGACCGTGATGTTGTCATTACTGTTATGTCCCAGGACGTTATTTTCATTGTGATTATTATCATCAGACACTTGATGATGATTCGGCTAAGATATGGACGCTTGTGTAGTCTATGTTTTGTTATTTTCTCGTGTCCCTGATGGGAGGGGAACGTAACATTACCAACCGATGGAGCAGAGGAGCTTGTACTAGCATCAACCCCTTTAGCACCATCGCTAGCTTTCATCATCTTTGCTTCTTCCTCTTCTGTGCCTTTATCGCCCATTTTAACTTTGTTTGGCTTTGTCATTATCTCAAGAACTGTGCATGACTGAATAAATAAAGTTTTTCACAGATAAAATGATCTTGATGAGATAATTAAGGTAGTTAAGGCAGAGTATAGTAAAATCTCTACTCCATTTCACACCACCAGAAATCCTCCCGACATCATGAGAACTGACAGTGTAATTGTTGCACACAAAGTGCATTTTCTTTGTAAATATTTCAGTTTTTTATGAAAAGGTATTTGTTTATTGCAAATGTTTAATGCATCAAATATTCATTTGGAAATTCTATTTGAATTAAGTTGGTAAATGCAGTGTTATATCCTGTCATGTGAACAGCAGAACCACGAGATGATGTACATGAACTAAAAGGTTTCTGATTAAAAAGAATATTTGACTGAAAAATGTGTCCAATTGTCTCTTAATGTCTCTTGGATTTCTGATTATAAGGTACACGCGTATGTTTGATTATTTTGGGATTTTGTCTGTTAATTTGGAAGTGAATGTGTTTTGCTGAAACTAATAAGCTACAGACTTGGAAACTGTGTGGACAGAAAAAAAAACACTTACACATTTTTCACTGTTTTGTGATGTAAAGATGTCGAATAATATCTAAAGTGTCACGATGTTTAAGTGATGTCGAAGTCGAGATGATAATGCCAACGTTTGCAGAGATATTAAACGTTAAGACATCAATAGAAGCGTGATTCTTTCAATCGGAAGAAAACCTTCAGGATCCGTTATAAACAGAGTTTGAGACATTTTGAAGATGTATGACATAAATAAAAGTCAAACTGGATTATAATAAGTGAAGATGGAAAAGCTATTTTGGAGTCAGTGACTTTTTGTCATGTTAATTTCAGCTCTTCATGATCTGATGGAAAGAAGTGAAAACTGACAGGATTTTACTTTTTCCACGTTGTGAAAAACTCTCTCTTCATCAATACAAACAATATTCATAAGACAACTCTAATAAAAAATAATATTATATGTAATAAAAATAATTATATATATATATATATATATATATATATACATACACAGGCATACATGCATTAAGCAAGATTGATTTGATATTGTTCTAATAATAATTATTTCTCTTGTAAGCAAATCTTTGTTGTTCAGCGTCTGAATATTCATCTGGTGTGACGGTTATTCTGATCATAATGTTAATTAAACACTAAGAGATTGTGTTTTAAATGCAATAACACAACGAGCAGCAGGATGACAGAATATGAAACAACAACAATAACCTCCATTTAAAGTAAAACCATCCCAACACTCCTTTTTCCACCAACTGAATGAATGAACATAAATTGGCATCCCTTATTCCAACATTTGGAAACATTTAATATTCAATGTGAGCAGATGCTGATGTGAGTCAGTGATGATCACTCACCCGACACAGACAGAGTCACTGTATCACTCCCTTCAGAGCAGAAATCTGAATATCCTGATCCTCTGCAGCCGAAACACGTGCACTTCTTTATTCGGTCTGCTGTGATCTTGAACTCTTTCTCTTCAGGATAATGAGTTTTACGATCATCATCACACCAATATCCGTATTTCCATCCTTTCCCCTGTATTTCACATGTGAGAGTAACAGTCTCTCCTCTGAATATCTGTGATGGATTCGGCTGAACATTCAGAACAGCTTTAGGTTTCTCTGTAAGAAATGAATAAACAGAAGTTTTGATTAAACATCTAACAAAATCAAAGTAGGTGAATTGACTTGATCTGTCTTAAATGTGATGTATGTTTAAGATGTGTGTTGTGTGCAGCGACGTTAATTATCCGAACCACTAAAGGAAGACCTTGGCAAGGTCTGAGGAAGAGCGCAAAATACAACAGAAGAAACCCCTCGGGATCCGTTATAAACACAGTTTAAACATTTGGAAACATTTAAAAGACAATTTAATATTCAATCTTAGCAGATGCTGATGTGAGTCAGTGATGATCACTCACCCGACACAGACAGAGTCACTTCATCACTCCATTCAGAGCAGAAATATGATCCTGATCCTCTGCAGCCGAAACACAAGCAGTTCTGTGTTTTCTCTGCTGTGATCTTGATCTCTTTCTCTTTAGGTGTTTGATCTTTACCATCACACTTCCATCTGTATCTCCATCCTTCCCCCTGTATTTCACATGTGAGAGTAACAGTATCTCCTCTGAATATCTGTGATGGATTCGGCTGAACATTCAGAACAGGTTTAGGTTTCTCTGTAAGAAATGAACAAACAGAAGTTATGATTAAACATCTAACAAAGTCAAAGTAAGTGAATTTTCTCCATCTGTCCTAAACCTGCATAAATGTCGCTGCAGAAAAGATGATATTATGAAGAACATTTATAATGTAAAAATAAATTAATTATAATTAATTAAGTAAAATTAAGTAAATATAAGTAAAATATAATTAATTCAAATGAAAAAAACTGGCAATTATGGTATTTGGTTGTTTATGAGCCTCAAAAGAACAGAAACAGAAGTTAAAACTAGGGATGTGAATCTTTAGAAACAATCAGATTCAAAACAATTATTAATCTACTCTTTTTCATATTCATTCATTTATTAATTAGTGAACCGACTTGAAAATCTTAAAACATTTTATTATTATTTATTCCATTTTTAATTATACGTACATTTTTAAATGGTTAAAAAAAAAACAAAACATAATTTTATGTTAAGAATATTAACTATATAAACTAATAAAGCTTCAAATCATAAAAGCAAACATAGGCCTTATAAAGAGGAACAAATAAACATATTACAAGCAATAAATAAAGAGTGTTTTTAGTATTTGAGAAAATCTGAATGTTTTCTATTAAAGATGTGAGTGATTTTTCTTCCTCATATTTGCTAATTATTACTGATGACATCATAGACAGCAGGAGATTAATAATCTGCTTTCACTCTAATTCTCCTCTGAAATATAAAATGTGTTTGTGCTGCTGTTTAATCTCTTCAATCATGACTGTTACATTATTTTGCATCTTAAAATCATTTTGAGCTGCAAACACATTCACACTCATTGCGCATTCGAGCATTTGAAGTTGAAATGAGGTTTTTTGTCATGTTTACATATTGTTCATTTATAAGGCCACTGCATTCCACAGACATAATTCATGCAGTCGTGGAGCATTTGTAAGGAAATACTGGCGGGTGAAGCATGTGCTGCAAGAGTAACATCAGGAAAAGAGTGTAATCCTCGTAATTGAAGGATTGTGGCGTCGGGGTCGTACAGGCTGAACCAGACCTTAAAACCTGCAGAACGTTACGTGCTTTTCAGAAGAGAGAAAGTGAAACACGTGCAACTCCATCACCCGTACCAGAGTCAGACTAACATCGAGCTAATTTCCTACATCTATAAATGTCTTTATAAATAAATATTAGGATATTAGGATAAATAAATCGGATATTAGACCAAGTTACTAACATTACTAACATTACTAACACTGTATCAAGGGGCATCCCAGAATTATCCTACATTTAAATTAAAACAATAAGATCACGGAAAAGTACTATTCTCATCCGTGATACCAGACCGACTCTGCACTAACACGCATCAAACTCAGGGGGATTACAGAAATATCCAGGTGTGTTTAAGGGTAAATAACAGGAGAACTCAACTTTCAGTTCCAAAAACAAAAATTTCAGGTAAAGTAACCCTACTTTACATGATCATAATGTTCATTAAACACTTTGAGATTGTGTTTTAAATGCAATAACACAACGAGCAGCAGGATGACAGAATATGAAACAACAACAATAACCTCCATTTAAAGTAAAACCATCCAAACACTCCTTTTTAATCAATTGAATAAATGATCATAAATTACATCCCTTATTCATAAATTACATCCCTTATTCCAACAATTGGAAACATTTAAAAAACATTTAATATTCAATGTGAGCAGATGCTGATGTGAGTCAGTGATGATCACTCACCCGACACAGACAGAGTCACTTCATCACTCCCTTCAGAGCAGAAATCTGAATATCCTGATCCTCTGCAGCCCCAACACGTGCACTTCTTTATTCGGTCTGCTGTGATCTTGAACTCTTTCTCTTCAGGATAATGATTTTTACGATCATCACACCAATATCCGTATCTCCATCCTTCCCCCTGTACGTCACATGTGAGAGTAACAGTCTCTCCTCTGAATATCTGTGATGGATTCGGCTGAACATTCAGAACAGCTTTAGGTTTCTCTGTAAGAAATGAACAAACAGAAGTTATGATTAAACATCTAACAAAGTCAAATTATGTCTTAAATGTGATGCATGTTTAAGATGTTTGTTGATTACGTTAATTATCTGAACCGCTAAAGGAAGGATTGAGGAAGAGCGCAGAATACAACAGTTAACACAGAAACTAGCATATGACACACATCAATTGTATTTGACTTTATACTGTTATATCTTTCTTTGCAGGTAAGATTAATTCAGTATGTTAGAAATTAACAAGATCCATGAACAGCTGTGATTGATATATTGTTGTGTTATGTTGGTTTTGAGTTTAAAATGGTATTTTCAATACTCATGGAGATAGTGTGATCAGAAACAACGGTAGTGACATTCGTACTCGAAACAAGGATTGGCATTGAGCACAATATTGAGAAGATGCTGTGAAAATTAACTGTTATTTTGTTGCTTGTACTTTGATGGTTCTGTGCGAGTAACGCAAGTTCAGTAGCACACATGGAGTCACTGATATCCACCACCATCTTCTGTAAACTGGGTGCCGTTGTGGTGGGAGGGTTAACGGAAACTCATACGAGGTGATATGCTCACTTATGAAACATGAAATTGTCATGGTTGATATAGCATACAATTCAGATGAAGAAGAATGTATGACTTCAAATCAAGTTTAACACTGTTATGTTTTGATGTTATTAAGCAAGATGTGGGTTCCCATGGTTGGATGTGAAAACTGTTTTTGGAAGTGAATGTTAGTTGCTGAACAAGCAAATGTTATAGAGCACTCAGAAAATTAAATTGAGTTAAAAAAATAGCCATGGTTTCCTTTCTTTTGCAGTTTTAACAGCACAGCAAAGAGACGATGATCATGTTCTTTCTGGGATGCTCCGAACACTAATACATCATTGATGTGGAACAAAACTTCCTCTAGATCCTTCATCATCTGTGACATCCTTTTCTGGAAATGTTCTGGAGACGAAGACATTTCAAAAACCAAGGAGGTTGAAGCAAAACCTTCCAAAAGGAGTAATAAAGGTGGTGAGGAAGGCTGAATGTTTCCCTCTGTCCTCGTCAGTCGTTGCATGTGTTGGCATATATGTTAGAAGAGTGTGTATATCCTGTTGGACTAGCTTCTGATTTTGCTCAAGGCATGCCTATTTTTAAATTATAAAAGTGTCTGTTTTGAGTTTTTCGAATTAAAGTACCTTTCAGTTATCTCCTTGTTCTGGCCTTCTTCATCCTCTCGCCACACACGCCTGACAGTTGGTATTTTGGCTCCTTACTGGTATTTTATTCTGAAATAAGGTCAGACAGCCAGACAGGTCCACAAAACTCCCCATTGATGGGAATTTTACAGTTAAGACTGGTTGCCTTCCTGTAGCTCAATCAGTAGAGCATTGGTGTTTACAACGCCAAGGTCATGGGTTCGATCCCAGGGAAAGCAAGAACTGATTCAATGTGTATCTTGAATGCAATGTAAGTCGCTTTGGGTAAAAGCGTCTGCCAAATGCATAAATGTAAATGTAAGACCCAAAGGACCAAATACTGATATGTTCCCTTTCAGGGAACTCAAGCTGCGTCAAAGCGGTAGGGGAAATAGCCTTGCGTCAGTCACGCGAAGATCTGTGCAACCAATGAGATACGAACGCGTGTGAATGCGTCACCGCCGGTATGTGCCGGTGACGTCATGAGGAAGAGCATAAAGCGCGTCCGAAACCCGGAAGCGCCAGCTCTGAGTGTCTTCAGCGTGCTGTGTCTGTGTGAGAGTCATTTCAGAATCAGAATCAGAAACTAAGCTAGTTTAAAAATCAGTGATTGTGTGTGAAAAAGAGAATGGCGAATGAACAGGCATTTAGACCTTGTGTTTTAAAACGCGGACAGGGATACACATGTTATGTGTGTTGTCTGTTTGGGAGTGGAGCATGCGCGGTCGGCACTTGAGAATGCCGGCTGTAAGGGCTGTGAGAAGTTCTCCTTGCATACGCTCCGCTCCCGCCTAGCGGTCTCTAATGAGGTAGCTCAGGCTAGTGTTCCCTGTGGTTGGCGACCTGCAGCGGTCGAGGCTTTGCGGCGCTCGCAGTCATGGGGATCACAAATGGATCTCGCTGAGGCAGCTGGGATGGGTCCTCCCTTATCTCAGCTCTCACGAGATGAGGCGGGTCCCAGTCACGAGTGCTCCCCGAGAGACAATCGTGCTGGGGCTCCGGCATTACCTTTATCTAGTTCAGATGACATGGATCTAGCTAGTGTCGACCCGGTTGGGGAGGATTCGCCACCCTCCTCACCGGCATTTGAGGAGCTAGTCGAGGTTGTGGCTCGTCCTAGAAAGAGTATTTTGGACGAGCGCTACCTGCCTGCTCGCGTCACTCCCCCGCGCCGAGATATGCCTTTTATTTCTGATCTCCATGCCGAGGTATCTAGATCATGGAGAAGGCCAGCCTCCGAAAGAGTTCATACTCCGCTAAGTGCTATGTATACGAATCTTGTCGGGGCTCAACACTATGGTTACGGAGGGATGCAGAAAGTGGACGAGGCTCTTGCTGGATATCTCGTTCCCCAGTCTGCATCCTCTATTAAAGCTCCGGCGCTCCCCACCAAGCCGATGCGCGTCACATCGTCTTTGGTGGGGAAAGCATACTCTGCTTCGAGCCAGGCTGCTGCGTGCCTGCATACTACGGCACTGCTGCAGGCCTATCAGGCAGAGTTGCTTGGGGACCTCAACGAGGGCGGTGGTTTCGGTCCGGAGGCAGTGGCAGAGCTGCGCTGGACCGTAGATTTGTCTCTTCGGGCCACTAGGGAGACGGCCTACTCTGTCGGCCGCTCAATGGCAGCTCTGGTGGCCACAGAGACGTTTATGGCTCAATTTATCGGCCATGAAGGATAAAGATAAATTTGTGCTACTGGATGCCCCTCTGTCCCCTTCGGGCTTTTTTGGCGATGCCGTAAAAAGCGTCGTCGACAAGTTCCAGGAGGCTTCACGACAGCAGGCAGCGTTCAGTAAAGTTCTTCCCCGCCGCCCTCCACATGAGACCGCCGACCATTCGCGGTCTCAAAGCTCCGCACACAGGGCCGCTCAAAAGGAAAGTGTCGCTACCCGACTTCCTCCAGTAAACCCCGGAAAGTCGGGCCGACGAGTCCAAGTTCAGTCTTCGGGTAAAAAGGGTGATTTGAGGGTTGTCCTCAACCCTAAGAAGGCTAAAACGAAGCGGTCCTGACGCCAAGCCGCAACAAGGTGGTGTCTCCCATGTGCAGCTCCAGAGTCAGCCCGCCTCGGGAGAACCACCCCCTCTAAGGAGGCTCCTAGAGCATTCCACCCGAGTTTCCGGAAGCCCCGGCTCAGTGGTGAATATGCTCACAGTACCAGAGATCAGCCCCGGGAGGCTGGTTCCCTTAGTAGAGTTCCAGGCTGCGTGGTCACGGCTACCGGGTATCTCTCAGTGGGTCCTGCGCACGGTAGCCTCCGGGTATGCCATCCAGTTCGGGGTTTCACCACCCCGATTCTCAGTCAGGCGTCTAAAATTCAAGATGCTGACGCTCAAGCAGATCGTAGTGCAGGTCAGATCCGAGGATTGGTTTGTCACAGTCGACCTCAAAGACACATATTTCCACGTCTCCATCCTTCCGCAACACAGGAAGTTCCTGAGGTTCGCCTTCGAGGGAAAGGCGTACCAGTATCGGGTGTTTCCTTTCGGTCTGGCGCTCTCGCCCCGCACGTTCACAAAAGTTGTGGACGCTGCTCTAGCTCCGCTATGGTTACAGGGCATTCATGTCTTAAATTATATCGACAACATTCGTTCAGCCATCAAGAGCATCAAGCTGGGCCAGCCACTCACGGTCAGACACTTTCAGAGAGTGTTAGGGCTCGTGGCAGTGGCATCCAGCATTATCCCACTGGGCCTGCTGTACATGAGACCCCTGCAGTGGTGGCTAAAAACCAAGGGGTTCTCCCCGAAGGGAAACCCGCTTCGCACTATCAAGGTCACGGGGCGATGCCTACGCATCCTGAGTATGTGGAAGAACTATTGATTTCTGTCTCAATGCCCTGTGTTGGGGGCTCTGGGTCGGAGAGTGACTCTCTCAACAGATGCCTCCCTCTCGGGCTGGGGAGCGGTCCTGAAGGATCGCTCCTCACAAGGTCTGTGGAGCATTCGGCACCAGACCTGGCACATAAACATGCTAGAGTTACTGGCGGGCCGCATTGCACTCTGTGCGTTCCTCCTGGACCTACGCGATCACCATGTCACTGTTTTCACCGACAGTATGACGGCGGTCGCATACATCAACCATCAGGGGGGTCTACGTTCGCGACCATTGTACAAGATGGCGCGACAGATCCTCCACTGGGCCCAGGGGAGGTTGCTCTCTCTCAGGGTGGCCTACATCCCAGGGGTCCAGAATGTGGGAGCCGATGCCCTATCGAGACAGGGGCCAAGGCCAGGGGAATGGCAGCTCCACCCCGAAGTGGTGGAGCAGATTTGGGAAAGATATGGCAAGGCACAGGTCGACCTGTTTGCCTCAGTAGAGAACACCCACTGCCCTCTGTGGTTTTCGCTAGCACATCCAGCGCCTCTGGGGCGGGATGCCATGGTACATGCGTGGCCGAGGTTACGCCTGTACGCTTTTCCCCCCGATCGCTCTGCTCCCGGGAGTTCTGGCAAAAATTCGCCGGGACAAGGTCCATCTCACGCTAGTAGCCCCCCACTGGCCTTCCAGAATATGGTTCGCAGACCTTGTGGCCCTCCTCGACGGAGTCCCATGGGAGATTCCGGTCAGGAGGGACCTTCTGTCCCAGGCGGAGGGTTGCATTGGCAAGGCAAGGCAAGGCAAGTTTATTTGTATAGCACATTTCATACGCAATGGTAATTCAAAGTGCTTTACATAAAGAAGAATGATAAAAATAAAACATTAAAAATGATTAAAAGAATAAAAAGACGTATAAAATAAAATGCAAACAGTTCGGACATAGCACAGTGCTCAATCTGCAAATGCATAGGTAAAAAGATGTGTTTTGAGTCTTGATTTGAATGTGGCTACTGTTGGAGCACACCTGATCTATTCTGGAAGCTGGTTCCAGCTGCGGCTGGCGTAACAGCTAAAAGCAGACTCTCCTTGCTTTGAGTGAACCCTGGGTATTACATTCTTTACCCTCGCCCAGAGCTAATGAAGCTGTGGGTCTGGCCCCTGAAGGGGTCCAGCTCATAGAATCCGATAGAATCATAGAATCATAGAATCGGGGGGCCGCATACAGCTTAAACTGATGTCAAGGGGGAGTGGCCAGACCAGTGAACTCATAGCAAAATAAATAAAAAATTTACATTATGTTTTTTCTGTGTATTAGTGCATTATATTATAAATTATATTGAATTATACAAATCTTTAAAGTAAATGAAATGTCCTTTTTTTTCAAAATATATTATGAACAACCTAAGTAGTATGTGCAATTTCAAAAACACTATTACTCAGTGTAACACTTATTTAAGTGCATTATGCATAAAAACATTGTCAGTTATTGTACAATGACTCAAAGCATTTTTTCACAGTTTTGTGGAACTTAAAAACACTGTTCTGCATCTTAAATCAAATATCAAAATATAGAAATTATTTAAAATTAAAATCCATTTTCCAACTTTGGAAAGCAATTCTGAACACACTTAATCTTAAGTGGCAGATGTTTTAAAACGAAAATCTTTATACATAAGTATGTGTTTTTAATGTAAACAAAACAAATTTACTTTATCAATTTGCGAAAACTGTATTTAAAAAAAAAGCGAATTCTGTCTAGAGTTCGCTAAAGACCTGAAATGGTTTCTCAAACTCCTCAGCAACCCTGAATCTTCTCTGTGTTCTGTCTGACGTCAGGATGAACGCTTGGAGTTGTTCTCACCGCAGCATCGCCTTTCGGCTCCGGGTGAAAACAGATCGCTGTTTCCTCAGACCCACCAACACTTCATTTCATCAGCACAACTTCGTGGATCCGAACGACAGGGAGATCCACATGAACAACGTTGAGATTATGTGGATGCGTGCCAAACGCGAATTTAAAACACAGTTTGGCACGTCACGCATCCTATTTCCATCCTGCCTCACGAGTTTGTGTTCCGAAATCCATTTCGAAACGATGACGTTTGCAGCAGCATTATCTGCTATAGCTGCCAATTATCCCGTGTAGACGTTTGATTAAAACTGTTTTGTTGCATTTCTTATCTATGTACGATTATCTTTAAGTCTCATAGTGGCGCCAAATATTATATTCCTTGAGCACCGAAACTTGCTGCAGCACACCAGCACATGGGTTTCCCATTCGCCTCCGTGAACATATAGGAAGACGTCAATTTTTCTTTAAAAAATCCGACACTCTGTGTTGACTTTTCTCTTTTTTGACAAAGATATTTCGATGATGAGGTAACCACGGTCAACAGGACAGCGCGTAAACTGATATAACTAAACGCCACTCAGACCCTGAAGCTCAGCGCTGATATCTGCTGTTAGCTCCGCCGAAAATGAAAATGATTTTTTTCATATTGCAGATTTATCTCCCAGGCTGCACTGAACCCCCTGGCGGGCCAGATCCGGCCCGTGGGCCGTACGTTTGACACCCCTGCTCTAGAGGAGCTCCCTATCAAGCTCCTCTCTCTTAAGACCCTTCTTTTGCTGGCCATCACCTCGCTTAAGAGGGTCGGGGATCTTCAGGCCCTCTCGGTGGCTCCCTCATGCCTCGAGTTCGCGCCCGGGATGGCGAAAGCTTTTCACCACCCGAGGCCAGGCTATGTCCCTAAGGTTCCCACCAATGTGGCTCGGTCTATCACGCTGCAGGCCCCATTTGACGATCATGAGCAGGAGCACAAGAACAAGGTGAGCACTGGACGCTTACGTTTTCAAGACTGCCACTTGGCGTAAGTCGGACCAACTGTTCATTTGCTTTGGGACCCCTAAGGGGGCTCCAGCTTCTAAGCAAACCCTAAGCAGATGGATAGTCGAGGCTATCTGTCTAGCTTACGAGTCGGCCGGACATGCTTCTCCCTTGAGGGTCTGGGCCCACTCCACTCGGAGCGTGGCGGCATCCAAGGCTCTCCTCTCCGGAGTTTGTTTGTGGGATGTTTGTGCTGCGGCTGGCTGGTCCTCGCCGCACACATTCATGAGGTTTTACCAGCTGGACCTCGATTCCGCCCCAGGAACCAGGGTGCTCTCTCAGTGAGCTGGGACACACCCGGATACCGGCGTCGCTGAGGAGGCGTTGGTATAGCGTTCCCCTAGTGCTTTGACGCAGCTCGAGTTCCCAGAAAGGGAACGTCTCGGGTTACGAATGTAACCCTGGTTCCCTGAGGGGAACGAGACGCTGCATCTTTGCCTCAGCTCCTTGTGCCTCCGGGCCCGCTTCAGACAAAGTCAAAGTAAGTGAATTTTCTCCATCTGTCTTAAATCTGCATAAATGTCACTGCAGAAAAAAAGATATTATGAATAACATTCATATTCTAGATGCATTTGATTGGACAGAAAATCTGATGAAGCTGAAGTTCAGAGTGACGTCATCAAAATCATTGATATCAGCAGAAGTGAGAGACTGGAAGTTTTCAACACTTTTATCTTCTAAATGTGAATTTTGTCATTGTTTTAGAGCACAAGTCTATAGATTACAGTAACTCACATATTCATAATAAAATACAAAAAACGTTCATTTTCAGCTCATGAGAAATTTAATCTTAAACTGTGCATTAATGCTGAAAGAGAACAATGTGTGTGTCAGATTATGATAATGACTGTTCTGTGTTCAGATTCACGTCATCAAAATCATTGATATCAGCAGAAGTGAGAGACTGGAAGTTTTCAACACTTCTATCTTCTAAATGTGAATTTTGTCATTGTTTTAGAGCACACATGCTTCCATCAGTAACGACGTCTTTGTCGATATCAATGTAATGTGGGAATTCCTGGACAGTGAAGGTGAACTCCTGTGCCTCCTCTTCCAAGATAGCATCTGTAAAGCTTGATTTTTCCGCAAGTAATTCTGCGGCTGCACGGCGCTGCGCTGCAAGAGTGAGTGAAGCGTCATTGGAGTGAGCGACAATACAGACCGTGATGCACATGCAATGCGAACTCAGCGCATGCGCAGTGAACTCGGTACTATCATTAGTCATGGGGATCGAGTCCCTCTTTTGTGCTCGAGATATCAGGGTTCGGCGACATAAAAGAATCAACATAACCTATGAAATGAAAATGCTAAGATAAATAGGGAATTTGGCGGTTCCACTTTAAAAACGTCGGCATAATAGGGTTGGCGAGTTAACCGAGCTCAAGACAAGTGGGTTCCACTCTATTATTTTATTTTCCTTATTTGAATGATTTGTGATTTATAATCAGGTTAGGGATTTTTATTAGTTAAAGCCTTTCTTTGCTTTTCTGTATTTTTTCCATAGAATAAGAATGAATATTGTCTGCACTTCACAACAGATAGAACATGTTATCAGAATGAGTTCAGCCTTGGAGAAGCTGTGTATCTGTTTGTGTGTGTGTGTGTGTGTGTGTGTGTGTTAATATGATCTGTATTAACTGGCACCATAAGGAGACAGAATGACTTGTTCTCGAAAAGCCATATGGAAGGTCACTAACCTGTTCCACCCTGTGATTAACGAAAATATGCTTCTGACTGTCTGCTCCTGTGTGGAAAATAACTAGTTTTGTTTACCTTTCTTTCTTTCTTTCTTTCTTTCTTTCTTTCTTTCTTTCTTTCTTTCTTAGCCAATCAGAATACTTTATCCTTCAGTAATGATGTAGTTAGTAGCTTCTAGTTCTTGTCATTGTTTTAGAGCACAAGTTTATAGATTACAGAAACACTCATTAACACAGTAACACTCACATATTCATAAAGTTAAAAAAAAAACTTTCATTTTGAGTTCATGAGGAGTTAATATTTCAACATTTCAAATCAGAAGTTAAAAATAGAGCTGGAATTCTTTAGTCACGATGTCACGGTTGGTCAGGGGGAAAGGACTCAAGTGCTGGTGAAGTTAGAATATTTATTAACAAAAGAAACAAACTCTGAACATAACAAAAGAAAAACCCACGAGGGGGGAAAACATAACATAAACAAGATCCAAACTAGAACATAAAACAAACCAGGGACACGGCAGGGGACACGGCAGGAAACACGACACCACATAGGACAGCAAACACACCGGGATTATATATAGGGAACACATGAGGAAAGGTAACGAGCTGAGAACAGCTGACAACACTTAAAGGAAACGAGGTAACAAGGTGGGCGGGGTTACACAATGATAAGACACAACAAAGGGGTAGTGTCAGAGCTCTGTCAACCAACACACTAGAAACCCAAACTGAAGTGACAGAACCCTGACAGAACCCTGTCAGGTGCGTTGAGCCAGGAGTGCTCAGGCAGGGCCGGTGAGTTGAGCCAGGTGGGCTTCGGCAGGGCAAACAGTGTGGGCGGCACCGGCAGTTCAGGCCACAGGAGTTCAGGGTCTGGCCGAAAGAGTTCAGGGTCCGGACGCGGGGCGCAACAACGCTGGCTCAGTCGCGGGCTTCTCGGAAACGGGAGGCTGATGTAGCCTCCAGGTACGCACGGCTGCCACGGAGAAAAACAACTGTATAGCCCTCTGGGCCATGGCGGGGGTGATCGGTGCTGATGGACGGGTTGTCGTGGGTTCAGGTGCTGACTGACGGCTTGTGGCGTGCTCTAGGGCGGCAGCCTTGTGCAGCCTCCAGGCACGCATAGCTGCCGTGGCAAAGAACAGACGAATCGTCTTTTGGGCCATGGTGGGGGTGACGACGGGATCCATCTTCCAAAAGTCTTTTGGGGGTGACAAACCCTGGATGGTTATTCTGTCACGAAAGAGCGTGTTGTGCGATGCAGAGACTGACGAGGAGAATCCAGGAATATAGAAACATAGGTTTGTTCAGAGAACACGGTGGACCGGGCATCCACACAAATGGAGAAATGAACACTCAATAACTGACAAAACACAAATGAACAGGAGGGAATATATATGGAGACAGGATGAGGAACAGCTGGTGAAACTTAAGACACGGTGGGTCTGGAGGATCAGGCAGGGCCAGCGGGTCAGGAGGTGTCGGCGGGTCAGGTGGGTCCGACAGGACAGGTGGCATGGGCAAGAGTTCATAGGGCTCAGAAAAAGTTCAAAGGGCTCAGGCAAAAGTCCATAGGGCTGTAGCGCAAGGGGCGCCGGCGGGGCAAGGAGCACTGGTTGCGACGGTGGTGTCGTTTTGTTACGGTTGGTCAAGGGAAAAGGACTCAAGTGCTGGTGAAGTTAGAATATTTATTAACAAAAGAAACAAACTCTGAACATAACAAAAGAAACACCCACGAGGTGGAAAAACATAACATAAACAAGATCCAAACTAGAACATAAAACAAAGCAGGGACACGGCAGGAAACATAAAAGATAAAAGAAGGAATAACCACTAGAGGACAATAAAATACCATTTGATTAGAGTTTAAATCCTGATTTCATGTAACTGTCACGCTTTCACAGGATTCGTGTGCGACGCGGAGAAGTCGCGGAGACAGGATGCCAAAACAGAAAACCCTTTATTTCAGAACTACAAACAAAAACGGCACGCGATGGTGCAAAAACTCAGAACACAGGAGAACACCGTAGAAGAGCATCCACACACACACACGTAACATAACATTGACAACTGACCACTAAAGAGTGCATAAGGAGGACTAAATATACAGACAGTGATAACAATAATAGTTATTAACAATAATAACATATTGATATTGTTTAAATATATAAAACAATTTGATTTTCCTGGATGATTGTGTCTTTCTTTTATCAGATTTACCAATCGCAATGAATGCCTATTTGAGCTGGTCAACATTACGTAAAATTGAACTGATAGCAAAAACTACTTTATCACTGAACTACTTTACAACTGCAAGAATGTTTGATAGATTGAATGAACAGTCCTGTCTCAGCAGCACGAGGAACTACACAAACACATGACAATATGAGAAAATGAGTGACAGCAAAATATGGACATAAACATCATCAAAGAGACAACTGTGGGATCCTGATCTGATCATGCACACAAATAAATACTATATCAATTGACATTAGTTTAAAACACTGTGGTTCTGCACAGTACCTTGAGTGAGTCCAGAGTGGATGAGGAACATCAGCACTAAAAGCAGAAGAAACACAGATATGAAGCTTTTCATTCATTCAACACAATGTGAATCACATGCTGAAACATGTCTAGAGTTTATTCTACATGAACTGAAAGTGTTTTTCTGTTCTGATGTTCATTCAGACGAGAACTGACGCTTTATTCTCCAGCATTTAACATCATCACACACAATGACATCACAGGACTCGTGAATCCAAGAGTCGATTCACTGATTGATTAAAAAATAGACAAGAGGTTTGATCCACTGAGCTTCACAACATTTGACATAACCATCAATAAATGTGATCAAGTGAATAAAGTGAACAAAAAGTATTTTTGTATGTTGCTTGTATAACGTGTTCCTAACCCTTACATGAAAGTCATTATTAAAAATGTATAATAAATATAGAGATCCATTATTAAATCGAATACAAGAAATTCCCTCTAATAGTCGCTCACCAATACACATTAAAAGTAAATATAATTTTTTATTGTTCACCAGTTTAAACTTCAGTATCCAAATTTCCAATTACACATTCAGCCACTAGTCACTATCAGCAAAATACAATCTAAAGTCCTACTCATTCACACAATTTTTATGATCCTAAAAATGTTTTTAACCATCATGTTGTATAATAATATACTGTATAAATTTCCCCCTAGCTTCTTTTATGTTTTTACCCACATTAGATGGGATTTTCAGCCAGTCATTATCATGGATCCTTCTGCCATATTGTTTTCAGGTTATAACATTTACATTTTACATTTATCAGACGCTTTTATCCAAAGCAAATCACATTGCATTCAAGAAACACATTGACATTCTAATCAGTTCTTACTCTCCCTGAGAATCAAAACCATTGGTTGATCAGATCCAGGCTTGGGAGGGAAAGCATAATGCACTCTCTCAGTCTCAAACTCCCCATCTGAATCAATGCCCAGACCCTCCGATAAGATTTTACACGTGCATTTGATCAGTCCACCTGCCTCCATCCCCTCTCTCAGTTCGATTATCCTCACGTTATTGTGGCGGCTCCTGTTTTCTAAACCCTTGATTCAGTTCTACATGACCTGTTTATCATGTGCTCGCTGTCATCAAGTGGCGTTTTCCATATTGGAAATGCGGCCCTCCCCTTCATTCAGCCTTTCTTGGATTGAGTTCACAGAGTTTTTAAGATTGGGAACAACCTCTTTGATTGATGACACAGCCATCACTACAGTTTGTAAGGTACAGTTCATTTTACTTATTTCAGATTTACTTATATCAAGTATCTTTGAACCTTGATCTGTCGGCTGGGATGACGGCAACTCGTGCACCGGCAAAGTCTGTCTGGTTGTCTTTCAGCTCGACATTATTCCTTTAAAATACAGTGGTACCTCGAGATACGAAATTAATCCGTTCCGAGGCGGCCTTCGTTTAATGAGTTTTTCGTATCTTGGAACACATTTTACATGTAAAATGGCTAATCCGTTCCAAGCCCTGCAAAAACACCCCATTAAATTTCATAATAAAGCCAAATTGACCTATAAACAATGAAATAACGTAAAATGTCGAAGCTTACCTTTCGAGTGAGGCGATCTGCCTGTCCTCCGAACGCGGAAGTAGCGGAGCAATCGATCTGTTAACGGGGGACGGCGGCGTCAAAAGAGCCATATGCAGCCATCAAAAGAGCCATATATGGCTCGCGAGCCATAGGTTCCCGACCCCTGAATTAGAGAGAAGGATCTCATGGCTTGGCTAGCATCAGGAACCAATGGGAGAGCAGGAGGATGGTGGCGAGTCTACTATAACTAAGATGGCGGCGTGCGGCGCGAGTTTCAAAATTGTTATGGGGCGAATCTCGGACTTTCAGAAACCTTTCGTATCTTGAAAACTTTTCGTATGTAGAGCAGTAAAAAATTTCGTCTTTGCTTTCGTAACTTGGATTTATTGTAAGTTGAGCCTTTCATATCTTGAGGTACTACTGTACTTAGATTTGGAGGTCGACATTTACGATCTGAAGCACTTTTTTTGTTCCACAGGTATTTACTCTCGCCAGGAACACTAGCTTTAATAAAAAAAAGTGAATATCGTCGAATGATTTGAAAATATTGGCGGGCCTGCGGAGCTACGCAACTATCCAGCCATTTTCCTTGGTAGCTCCACGTGACTTCCAAAAAGCAAATTTTAACATCAAAGTGATTAATGTTCTGCTGATTCTTCACTGGAACAAAACAAGCTACAGAAGTTCAGACCAAATTTGAGACACACACACCACTTTGATGTCTGCACCATAACTTTTACCCTCTATGACTCCATATTTCCTGCAGGCATTTTAGTCTCTTTCAGTTTCGTTTTTTTCCTTTAAAGAACACACCCATGTATTGTTCAGATCTCTCAGGGGAGGAGAACTAGTGGAAAACAATTACAAGGCTCCATATTTCTCCTGTGAAAAGCACATATTCCACTCAGTTTCTTCTAGATAATCAGCCACAAAAATATCTCAGTCACCTTCACTAGTAAGTCAAGACGTATGTTCAAAAACTTTACATTTTATATCAACAATATCATCGTTGTACCGTAAGTAATGGCATAATGCTGCACCTGTCTTAAGCTGGAATACATTTTTTTAAATGTATTAGCATTGTTTCATGATTTTGTAATGCACTTCTAAGAATAGAAATTCACACACTATTTCTGCACATACTGTATTATGATTGAATACAGGAGATAAATCTGCAATTTTTTTTGACACTTTTAAAAAGATAAAAATTTCAGGAAGAACTTGATGAGAATGAGGATGAGGAGTCATGTTGAGGAATCTGACAGGAAGAGAGTGAGAGTGAAGATGAAGATGGATGTGATAATTTGTTAATATTTGTGCTCCACAATGGTATAATGTTGCCTGAGAGCAGCAGCTGGATATGAAATGCAACTTTCAAATTAATTATAAAATACGCTGAAAACTAGATTAACTGGTCACTTGAGAAAACAGATTTAAGAAACTGAGGTTTTTAATAAATATATTTATTTTTTGGCATTAAAATGTCAAATGTTTTAATTTGTTTTTTGTGTTCCAATAAACACAATACAACACATTTATAAAAAATACATTTAAACATAATGAAAGTTTTATTGATATGGTTATAGTGTCCATTTTTAAACAGGAAAATCATCACAAATATTTTTTTTTCCTCTAACTGAAATTACATTGTGCTTCATAGATGGTTTTGTCAGGCATGTGGTGCAGGAGCATGAGGAAGGCCAGAACAAGCAAAATAGCTGAAAATTACTTAAACTAAAAGAAACTCAAACAAACATTTCCTAATATAAAAACAAAAGGGACAACTTGAGCAAAATAAGAAGATGCAACAGGATAAATCCAATGGGCTATACACACTTCCAAAATATGTATTAACGCATGCAAAGAGAGATCAAGATGCATAGGGTTTAAATACACAGGGGTGATGAGACGCAGGTGACGAGGTGATTAATGATGAGACAGGTGAATCAAATGAAACCAGGAGAAGACTGGATGAACTAGAGAGTAAACAGGGACGTAACAGGTTCATTGTGACTTTACAGCGGCTGCAAAAATAATTTGACTGCTTCACATATAGTGGCACTGAAATGAACCGAACCAGTTCAGTTCCAGTGAACCAGAAAGAGAAGCAGCTGCAAGAGCTTTTGATGCTCACAATGTACATGAACTTAAAAGAGACTCAATCAAATCCCAAACAGAAACTTTAGATAATTTCTAATACATTTATATAGTTTTTAAATGTCATCTAAGGTTATTTTCACACTAGCACTTAATCAGTGTTATGTACCTGTGGTTTTTCTGTACGTTCGTGTGAAACGTCATCATGTAACACTAAACGAAGTTCAGACCAACTGAGAAGAGAAGCTAGTTCTGAGAAAAACTCCAGCATCATTTAATGGCAGATGAAACTTGGTTTGATAAACTGTGTTTTCATATTAAGACAATAAACTTTAAGTGTCCAAATACTTTTTGCAGTTATATTTCAATAAGACGGTGAGAGAGAAAGAGAAGTGATAGAGAAGCTGATTGTGTGTTCGGTCACCGTTCTCAAGCTCTGAGTCTCTGATGGAGAGTTTATTTAAAGATACAGCATCATTCAACACTAACTCACATCAACACAGAGACATCGCATTTATCTCAACTACTTGAAATAGAAGAAACAATATTACAACAAAAACAAGCTGAAATACACGTGTACAGCCTCCATCTTTCACACGCATCATCACACAGATAAATGCATTATCCACCTCTTTATCTGATCAACACGTAACAATCACATTGAATCTGATAAATAAATAATACAGTAAGAAGTGAGGCTGAGAACTAAACAGAAGATTTTATAGAAAATGATCAAATACTCACAGACGAGAGTCAGTGAACTGGAGCCCATCCTGTCACATTAACAGAGTGTTTAATACTGCTGTGTTTGAAGGAAGAGAACCTATTGTTTTCGTTTCGGTTTTATTCTTCTTCTTCTTCCACCCACAAGTCAATGGCAGCCAATAGAACCGTTTGCAGGAAAGTTTGGCACACATATAGAGGACCGTCCAATCATTGACCATAACAATTTTGGAGTCTCTAACTCAATCCCTGTTACGACTCCCAATTAGATGTTAATCTAGGAGAAAATAGGAGTGTAACACAGAAATAAAATAAAATAAAAATATAAATAAGGTTGCGCTAATTCAATGTAAGCAATGTCAATCTGTAACATTAGGAAGGGATAAATGAAACGGAGTCAAAGTGAAATCAAAGTTAATTTTTGTTTTGAAAAATAATAACACCAGTTAACAACCACCAACAAAACATGGAGTGAAATAATTAATAAAGAAGAGATATTTACAAACATTGAACATGACAAGGAATATGGGAAACAATAAGCAAAGCCAAAAGCAAAGAAATAAACAGAACAAAACATTTGCTACCTATAACCAAAAGGAACCTCTAATCTAAAAAAGGAACAAAACAAATCTTCGGCTCAACGCCGGCTAACTACTCTAAATAAAAAACAAAAATATACTTGATAGCTCCTGCTTCTAAACTAGTGGAACTAAACAAGTCAAAACTCTACGTGGTGCGGTGTATGTCACGTGACTTACTGAACTCATCTTCCTAGTTGTATCGGATGTCATAAACTCTGAATGATGGTAGACATATACACGATGACACAAACAATACACCAAACAACCTTTAAACAAAAATACAATACTTAACAACTAACCGACTTCGAAAATCAAACAAACAGTTAGTACACAGCGAGGAATCAAGAGCTACGTCAAAAGGACGCGCTCCTGTTACTTCCGAGTCTTTTATAGTTGGATAATTCCTTCGCGGAGAGGCGTGGCTGCATCACTGAAGATGATAGACAGGAGAGTTATCCAATGACAGGACCTGAGAAATGTGATAGGACAGACAAAAAGAGGGTGGACGAAAACACACTAGAACACACTATGGGACGTAACAATCCCTCTAGCGCCACCAACTGTCCAACATTACACTCACGTTTATGCTAATAACTCTTGAACCATAAGGGCTAGAAACAAAATTCTCTTGTCCACTGATTCCTTGGCTCAAGTCGATTCGAATACACCTTATGACGTCATTTTCCATCATGAAAATTTTTCTGCCATTTTGAATTTTACAAAAAAACTACTTTTTCATTCTCCTTCTAGGCTGTTCGTCCAATTTTCACGGAAATTGAACCACATCATCTCCAGACTATGTTGACCAAAGGTATGTTGACCAAAGGAAATTAAGTTGATTCGTCAAACCGTTTTTGATTAACTTGCGAAAGAATTTGACAAAATGGCAGCCAAAATGAAATAGAGGCTATATCTCCACAACGCATTTGCATGTTCTGACCAAACTGGGTGTGTGTCATAGCAATCATGATCTGAGGCTACCTGCTAAGTTTTGGCGCACTGCCCCCAAGTGGTCAGGAGATATAAAAAAGTGACTTTTTTGCTTATAACTTCTGAACCCTTTGGCCAAAAATCATAAAAGTGATCTCTTTAGATTCAGTGCATAATGCTGAGTCACGCGATACCAAATTTTTCCATGTCGGCCATTTAGAATTTTGTTGTAAAATGCTATATTTATTTAACGCATTGACGTATCGTTATGAAACTCAGTATGTCTTTAGGACCTTGATCTGACACTACGCAAAAAAGTTTCGGGGCAGCGCCACCTTGTGGTCAAAAGTTAAAACAAAACTTACAAATATGTTAATACGTTTAATTACTGTGGTGGCAAAAATCTTTTACTAGTTCTGAATAAGAGACAAATATCCCAATTGTAATTTAAAAAGGTTTATTTCTTTGCAAAGAAAGGACACAGTCATACAGACATCCGAAGCTGCCCTGCAGAGTGTGACAAACAGAGGCAGGACACTTCAACATTTATATCTTCCCTGACCTTGAAGGTCAGCACAGACCTTCTCACCCTCTATGGGAAAATTAGTCTTCCCACATCTTGAACACAACTACACAAATTCTCTCACACTAGTTTCACTAGAGAAAAGAGTCAGCTGCTACTCACTAATATCTTAGGATATACAGAGTAAAATATAATCATGAAATAAAAACATGTCAAAGGTAGAATTTCCATCACAATTCCCCTCTTTTTATCATTCATTGATAACAAAATCATTTCATTATTATTCAAAGATATAAAAAGAAATTAAAGTTCAAAACATACACATGTGAAAAGCAAATTCAGATATTAATACATCACATTTATACTCTTCATCTCAGAATTCATTCAGAATTTTAGTCCATTACATCTACTCTCTGATTTTCATATAAATGATCACTTACAAAGTTACTGACCATTTTCTTAATGAGCTCTGAAAATTCACTTTGAGAAGCAGAGCTGTTTACAGCCTCTCTTCTGCTTATTTAATTAATCAGTAATAATCAGACTACTCAGTTATTGTTTGCCATATTTTAGTCTTGAATTTTTGAAAGAAGAAATGCTAAGGCTGTTTTTGTAGGGATAGTCCCTTTGGTATAAACAAGCAATTATATATATATTCACGATGGAAAATACACCATAATTCGATTAATTCATGTCAGTATAATTCTCACTGGTCTCCTCATCATCATCATGATCATCTTGTCTTTGATACTTGCTAGGAATTTCATTGTCATAATCAGACATTAGAAGCATTTGATACTAATGCTGAAACACATTGAATTGCACATGGTAGACATACTATCAAAAGCAATCCTATCACAAGTAAACCATTCGAACCATTGGCTATCAAATCTTGGTAGATCTTTTACAGCCATCCTCATGTGATCAATTACATTTGTTATGTTGTCACTGTAATCTGGGATGTAAAAACAGCATGATGTACTTAGCATCTTACATACCTCTCCTTTCTCATCAGTTAACATATCTAACACCAATCTGTTCTGTATTACAGCATCTCTGATTTGTGCTAGTTCATCATTAATCAGACCCAAAGCATTTTCAGTACTGTTTGCTATTTCTAACACCGTCCATTCCAAACCATTGGTCTTGTTCATAGCTACCCGTTGTGGCATTCCAGTAGGAAAAACCCAGACTGATGCTGCTGGAGTGTCGTTCGGTTTGTTGAAAGGACAAGTAAAGATGACAGTTCTTGTCCCATAAGTCATTGAACAGTTCATGGTGTTGTCATTTTTAACATTGCTTACTACCGAAGTAGTTCCGGTCCGTTGTTCTCTACGGCCCACTAGCCAGTCATGTTTACTTAAGTCTCCTGGTTCAACCAGAGGTCCCGCAGCGCTGGGAGCCTTCGGTCCTACCTTCAGATAGATTTGTTGTTGCCAATCTGTTCCGCTTTTGTCGATTCCACAGTAGTACATTCCTTCATCAGATAGTCTTACTCCTTTCACCGCTACCACCATTCCTCCTCGATTGTCTCTGTTTCCAGCCCACCCTTTCTTGCTCACTCTGAATCTCTCATCAGTCCCATAAGTTGTTGGTTCGTGGAAGGCCAACACATCAGACCATTCACATGGGTGTCTGCAAAAATACACTTGACCATACCTGGCCCAGTAGCTGACTTTTATACAGTTAATGCAGTTCTTCTCATAGGGATTACACTTCAGACCCCTCCACCAGCGTGACTCCTCCCGCGATGGTGTGTTGTTGCTGCAGAGATGTTACTGCTCACAGCGGTGTCGTTGGTCTCTTTGGTCTGATCGATGGCCCCTGTTGCATATAGAATTATAGTACAGATCATTATTGATATCACAGTCAGAATACATGTGGTGCCTCTGAGGCCGCACAGCCCTGGGTGTCTGAACGGGTGCCAAGGTCTCGGTGCGGCATCCATTTCGGTTATCTGTATTCCCACCACTGTTTTGACTTTGATTCCTCCTCCGGGACGTCCTTGCTTGTTTAGATAACAGAGGTGAAGTCTGTGTGAGACGTAGACATCAACTGTTATTGACTGTTATTGAGTTCTGTGGCTTCTACGATTCTTCACCGCTCTCCGGAGGCGGCACCCTCCTAAAGTGGCTAGCGTGAACCCACGTGGCTCTCTCTGCGACCTTCACAGCCGTGTGCGTCGTCAATAGCACTTGAAACGGTCCTCACCACCTCTTTTCTTTCCAGTTTTTCTGCCTCAGATCCTTTATTACCACAAACTCTCCTGGTCTCAGGTCATGGAGCGGGGTCTCAGCTGTCTTTCCCTGAGCTGCTTTTACCTGCACAAAAATGTTAGCCAGCAGAAAATACATTTCTTTACAATAGTTCAACATGTTCTTTTCACACATATCGGTTGATGGCAGGCACTGTTTACCCCCCTCGAGTCCTATATAGGGTGGTCTTCCAAACAATATTTCAAACGGGCTCAGATTCGTTCTGGCCCTCTTTCTCATTCTCATGTACATCAGGACAATTGGAAGAGCTTTAACCCATGTGAGCCCTATTTCCTCACAGCACTTAGCCAATTTTGATTTTATTGTGAAATTTTCTCTTTCCACAGCACCCCCAGAAGCTGGGTGGTAGGCACAGTGTTGTCTCAAATCAATTCCCAAAAAGGTTCCCACCTGTTTGATTGCCTCATTAACGAAGTGTGTGCCATTGTCAGAACTGATTTTTCGTGGTATGCCCCATCGTGGGACAATCTCAGTCAGCAGAGCTTTTGCTACTGCTGCTGCATCCTGTTTGGAAAAAAGATCCACCATAACCAAACAATATTTCTTTCCCTCGCAAGGGTTCAGTTCTATGAAATCCATCATGAGATACGCAAAAGGCCCTGCTGGTGGTGGTTGCGATACAATGGGTAACCCCTTTGTAAACCACAAATCTGTCAGCTGTGTAACCATCCCCCCTTTTGACACATGATCTAACCGATGACATGATCTAATAGGCAGTAGGATAGCATCCAGCAAATCTAATACTAACGCAGCATTGAGGATGGGTTTCCTATCCGATTTCAAAAATTTTCTGTGTTTCCACAAAGCCCCAAAATCATGTACCACCCCAAAAGCATAACGAGAGTCTGTGTAAATTGTCACACATTTGTCAGTTATCAATTTACATGCTTCAGTTAAAGCCACAAGCTCAGCAGCTTGGACAGAGTAGTTTGAAGGTAACGACCCTGAAGTTGGCACGTCAAACTCAGTCGTCACAGCATAGCCTGCTCGATTGAGGCCTGTTGTTTTTTCTCTAGAGGCAGAGCCATCTACGAACAAAACATTCTCACAGTTATCTAGTGGTGTGTCCATCAAGTCAGGTCGTGGTGTACAGACTTGATCAAGGGCATACAGACAAACAACGTCAAATCATAGTATTCAACTCACAAATTCTCTTAATGCCACAGTTCTCAATCTGTCGCTAGGTTTATCTAATGTCATGCATCCATTTAATTTATGAAAATAAATAAAACTTTCTTTGTTCGCCCACGGGCCTTTCATAGATGTGAGGGTGCTCTCTGGATAATTTGGAGGGTGACTTAGCCAATGTGTCACTTTCTCTGCCGTCATTTAACATTTCACGAGTTCACACTTACAAATGATTCAGGAGCAATAAATGGTAAGCATATTTGGCGTGCTGTCCGAGGAGAGGGCTCCGAGCTCGGTATTAGCCCGAACCTGGAGCACTCCCCCCGTATCCTGACTTTGATAGGAACAATTAAGTGTGAGGAGTTGGGGTGGTGGAGGGATGCCGAAAAATGTCAAAGAGCTGTAGGTGAGTCAAACATCTCTATATATACATGCTTCCTCTCCTGCTGATAGGATGAGGAGTAATTGCTGATGACGTGTTGATTGTGTTAATCATTTGAACGTGCTCCTCCCGAACTTTGTTAATAAAACATCATTTGTATAGTTTTATCACACATAGTTGATACTATTTAAATTTATTCCCTCAGTTGAATCTAGACAAGGGTTTTAAACCCATAATGGACGGCAATCTTCAGCTTCACAATTTCAACTAACACAATTATTTAAACTAATCCAGTGAATAACTGAAATTAACATCATAAATGAAAAAACTTGTCATATTTACCACTAGCAGACAGAGGTGGATAATCAGTCTCGTCCCATGTTCTATATCGTCTTTTCATCAGATTCAATCAGAATTATCGGCTTCTTTAAAGTTTGTCACTTCACTTTAACCATCTGTAATGATAAAACACTCATTCCAGAGGTTAATGACACTATCGGGACATATAAAACATAAAGCGCAGTCACTCACACACACTCAGACATGAATCATCATTTGTTTTTAGAACAGTTAGTTAGGTTGTTTTGGTTCATTATCATTCACAGAGCGCCATTCCACTAAAACAGTCTCTCCCTCAAAGACAAATGCTTTTCTCAACAGACCATGTTAATTTGTCTTATAATATTAACCCGTTTTTTATTATTATTATTAACACATCCCCAGAATTTAAATCGTGTGTCTTTTTTTTAATTCTCTGATAGCTTGCGCTCTTTTTCCGACAGGGATTTACTGTTTGGCGTTATGACATGGCCCAACGCCGTGCCATACAATGCCATGTTGGCATTAGGGAAAAGGTCACTTCCTGTTACACAAACTGCATCTTAGCCTGACTGACCTTGTGACCCTCTTTCACTAAATGTTTCAGGAGGGCAACACTGTCAGACACACATGTTAGTTCATCACATGCACAAATCAAAAGATTATCAGCATACAGTAAAGAGCTGTGGCTGGGGTCAGAGTCAGAGGTTCAAGACTCAGTGCCCAATCCAAACCTAAAAACCTCAACGCATTCTGTGGAATTTGAAACAGAATGGTAGTTTGAGAGTTTGGCACATTTGTTGCTCTGGATCTGATCGCAGCATTAACAGCATTTAAATCTTGAACAAAACGCCACTCTGTGGGCTGTCCCTTATCTATTATTTTCTTTACAGGGAAGATAGGCGTGCGCACTGGAGAATCGCTGCATGGTACAATAATACCCTCCTTCAGCACTGGCGTGATTCCAAGCACTGCCTCTTTTTTCAGAGGATACTGTTGTTGACACGGTCTATAATCAGACTTTGGAACAATAGTAACTGGTTCACAACCTGCAATCAAACCCACATCATATTTGTATTTTGCCCATAATGTCTCTGACATTGTCTCTTTAACGTGCGCCCTGTTTCTGTAGCACAATTTTGACCCTTTCAGCAAATCTATCATGTCCTGTATCAGAAACGGACAGGTTAGTTTATTAGACATTCCTGGTAAACACTGCAAGTCACATGGTCGTATAACACTTCTCTATCCACAATAATCTACCATTATTTACTTATATTCTCTCTATTAAAGAGAGTATCTTGGTAATTATAAAACAAAACAAACAAAAAAACTCTATATTTGCCATTTGGCATCAGACTTGAGATAAACATTGCAAGCAGATTTTTCATTGCAGGCAGCAGAGTCAGAGTATGTGTGTGTGTGTGATATCAAAGAATGTACACTTCCCTTTTCTGTAGCCCTTGGCAGCGCTCCCAGAACAACTCCTTCCTGCTCTCCCTCCTCTCAGTCCGCTCTTGTGCTGTTTTTGCAGTCACTCGCCCAATGTCCGTCTTCTTTGCACAGTCTACACCTGGAGCAGTTTCTTTGTTCGTGATCTTCAGTCTTGCAAATCCAGCATCCTTTTCCTCTTCCTTTGCCTTTCTGCTTGCCCGCTGCTTGATTCATTTGTTGATTGTTGTAATTACGGCAATAAAGGCCAGTTGCAGTTCTTTGTCTTTTCTTTTCTCCTTCTACTCCTGCCGTTGATCTTCCTCCCGCTGTTGGTCTTGTGCATGTTGCGCATAACTCAGCACAGACTCAATCCGTCCGACTTGCCAGTCGATGCACTGAGTTTTTACCATTTTTGCGAGCTCCGGTCTCAGTCCACTCAGGAAACTGGTCCTTCCATGCCGCTGTGTTTGCTTTGCAGTGTCAATTATCGCTGGGAAGGCAGTTTTCAAAGCTTTAGCCAAATCTTCAATGGCTTTTCGATATGGTGTGTTTAGCGCTCACTTTGTGCCAGTCGCTTGCTCCGAGTTTCACGGACAACGGTCTCCTCAGCTCCTTTGTGGTGGGACTGAATTCTTGACAAAAAACAGTTAATTCTGTAGCAAATTTTTCCACTGAATCATTTGGCTCAGGCAGATGGGCCA
The DNA here is from genome assembly GCA_037043235.1 of Rhodeus uyekii. Classification (NCBI taxonomy): domain Eukaryota; kingdom Metazoa; phylum Chordata; class Actinopteri; order Cypriniformes; family Acheilognathidae; genus Rhodeus; species Rhodeus uyekii. Next base: position 2,474,896 of record JAWRVZ010000050.1, read on the forward strand.
TGGCATCTCTTAATTCAACGCCAGTCCATGGTCTGAAAACCATCATCGGACCGTCTGGTCCAGCAACCTCAACCATAGGGCAAGCGAGATTATCTTCATCTTGTGCTTGTGATCTCAGTCCCTGTCTCGGGAGCACTGTAAATAGTTTACATCTATATTTCATGTCTTTTGGCTCAGGTCCGGGCTCGTAGGTTTCATTCACGAATCCTCCCGCTGCTTCGTTGCTTAGCTCAGACGGCAGGCTGTCCACATCCTCTTCGTGTTGGACTGTCTTAACTGTTAGTGCTGGTCGGCCTGATGCTTGTTGGACTGGTGCTGGTCGTCTCGGCGGAGAGCAGTCGAGGTCTAGATCTGTTCTCAGCGCATTTATCTCGGCCACAGGGTACAGAGTTTTGGGTTGTGTTGGAACAGAAAGAGCAGAAACAGGGTTATGCTCATAAAAAGGGTTAAACCCAGAAAGAGAGTTCGACCCGGAGAAAAAATTAGATGGTGTTGGTGCAGTAGGTCTTCCCTCATTTCCTGACTCAACCTCTACCTTTTTCCCCTTTTCATCCGGTAATTCTTTCTGCATTGCTTTTCTTTCCCTACGGTCTGCATCCTCTATCCAGCATTCTATTGCCGGTCCACAGTTAACACACACGTTTCCCACAACAACCTTTTTGTTTTGGGAACCCAGTTCCAACAGACCTCTTTATCACATTAAGTCTCTGGGAAACATTTTATTACACTTTTTCCCATACACCCTTCTCATTTGGCAATATACAGGCATATCATATCGATCAATTTTACTCTGGGATTTCCCCATGACCCCATGGTAAATTTCGACGCGTCTATATAACTCCGGACGTCTCCAGAGAGACCAATTTTACCCTGTATTGGACAGGACGAGACTTTCTCAAATTTTACGAACCAATTTTACCCTGTATTGGACAGGACGAGATCTTGGCCGTTCAACACAGCCCTTTTCCCGAATTGTACTGCCTCAGCAGCTATTGCCACAGAGAACAAAAATCACAGATCTTTCCCTACCGGTATTCTATCCTTTTCAAAATTCACAAATTTATTAAATAAACTGATTTGTCTCTTACCCGACCAAACTCCGTTGCCACTTCTGTTCTTTTCTGGTTCCAGTGGTGTGTCCCCTAGACCCCTGCAGTCGGCCCCTCTCTCTTAACCTTTGCGAGGTAGGGCTGAACCTGTTTGATCCAGGATGGCCAGTCACCGTCCGCTCCGGGTCCAGAAGACACAACCAAGGAACCCTGCTCGCAGCGCCAAATTGTGGTGGCAAAAATCTTTTCCTAGTTCTGAAGAAGAGACAAATATCCCAATTGTAATTTAAAAAGGTTTATTTCTTTGCAAAGAAAGGACACAGTCATACAGACATCCAAAGCTGCCCTGCAGAGTGTGACCAAGAAGGGAGGGCAGCATCAACATTTATATCTTCCCTGACCGTGAAGGTCAGCACAGACTTTCCCACCCTCTATGGAAAAATTAGTCTTCCCACATCTTGAACACAACTACACAAATTCTCTCACACTAGTTTCACTAGAGAAAAGAGTCAGCTGCTACTCACTAATATCTTAGGATATAAAGAGTAAAATATAATCATGAAATAAAAACATATCAAAGGCAGAATTTCCATCACAACATTTATCTACAATATGTATAAAAAAAGTTTCTGTCTGTGGTTTGATTGAGTCTCTTTTAAGTTCATGTACATTGTGAGCATCAAAAGCTCTTGCAGCTGCTTCTCTTTCTGGTTCACTGGAACTGAACTGGTTCGGTTCATTTCAGAGCTACTATATGTGAAGCAGCCAAATTATTTTTGCAGCCGCTGTAAAGTCACAATTAACCCTCTATGATATCAGCAGTATAATATCAGTTAGAAAAACAAACATATTGTGATGTTTTCACTGTTAAATATTGGACATTATAAGAATATGAATACGATTTTCATTATTGTTTAAATGTATTTAATAAAAATGTGTTTCCTTTGCAACACAACAGACAAGTTGAAACATTTGACATTTTAGTGGCAAAGTTGCTGTAACAGTCATGTCTCGCTCCTCTTATGTGTCCCTCCTGTGTTTCCGTAGATTATTCTTCTCCACTCCCCCTTGTTATGTTGCCAGCTGATCTGTATTCATCCTAATGTATTTAACCCTCATGTGTCACCATGCCGTTGTCGATTGTTGACGTTTCAAGTGTGTACGTGTAGATGTGTTACTCCCGTGTTTTGCACCCCCGTGTGCTTCTCGTTTCTATAATTAAAGTATTTCTGTTTCATCTCCGTGTTCCCGCTCGTTCCTCTCTGCATCGCACGCCAGCCAGTTTGTAACAGTTGCATCATTAAATATTATTTATACACTAGTATTAATATCATATTAGGGTTGGCAACATGTTATACAAGCAAAATGCACAAGGAAGCAAAACTAATACAAAACTTAAAAACACAAAACAAGCAAAGAAGAAGTGCGGAGACAGAGTTACAGAGATTCAGTGGATCAAACTGAGTCTCTATTTTTGAGAATCAGTGAATCGACTTTCGTACAGTTCACGAGTCCTGTGATGTCATTGTGTGTGATGATGTTAAATGCTGGAGAATAAAGCGTCAGTTCTCGTCTGAATGAACATCAGAACAGAAAAACACTTTCAGTTCATGTAGAATAAACTCTAGACATGTTTCAGCATGTGATTCACATTGTGTTGAATGAATGAAAAGCTTCATATCTGTGTTTCTTCTGCTTTTAGTGCTGATGTTCCTCATCCACTCTGGACTCACTCAAGGTACTGTGCTTTTTGGAGGTTCTGAATTATTATAAAATAATAATGTAAATTGTGATTTTCCAGTGTGATGTGCATCTCCATCTTTGATCTCCATTCTCTTGAGTCACTGTCACTATGGTTAAAGGATATGTTCATGAGTATCATGAGAATAGAAAAGCACAATTGAGTTAAATAGACATGAGCTTGAGCTGAAGTCAGAGGGAATGATGTGATTTACAGATAATTAGTGTTGAAGTCAAAACCACAAACTGAGATCAGAGTGTGTTCACAACCGACACATTGTTGCTTCTCAAACATCGTTTTAGTTATGGAAACGTTAACAATGTTTTCTTAGTGCTAGAGGTATTTTTTTCTAATTCTTTTTAAGGTTAGTGTTGAAGGTAAGGTTTTGAAATACTATTTAAACTTAATTTTTATCAACAACTCAATATTACAGGAAAATATTCATAAAAACATTTAGTTTCCTGAATGTAAAAACATAATTTAAAGGTTATTATAATGTTTGTGAAACATTCTTTCAACTTATTTTTCAACTTATAACTCCACATTTTTCACAAAATCCTAACCATTAAAATGTTCTTCCATAAAACAGTGCCATCGTTCGCAATAATAAAGCACATTCAGGTCGAGAGAGAGAGAGAAAGAAAGTGTAACACGTGTTCCTGTCTGGGTCTTCTTTGTCACTTCCTGTGTTACTCTGTCTATGTAACCTCCCATGCTCCCCTAGTCCTTGTCTCTTGTTGATCCCGTAATGTGTTAGTGTGTGGATGCCTTCCTTGTTTATTAAAGTGGTTTCCCTGCTGAATTCTCCGTGTTTCCTCGTCGTGGTTCTCCGCATCGCACACCAGCACCACCCAATCGTGACCGAACAAGAGACGGGGTTGGTCGCCCACTAAAGACTTTTCTATGGATTACCTCGTCACCCCCGCCATGGCCCAAAGGGCTATACAGTTGTTTGTCGCCACAGCAGCTGCGGGTGCCTGGAGGCTGCACGAGGCTGCCACCCCAGAGCACGCTGCAACTCGTCAGCCAGCGTCGATCTCCCCAGCCTTGGCCCGAAAGGCGGTGCTATTATTTTTTCCCCAAGCAGCCATGCGCGCCTGGAGGCTGCACAAGCCTGCCACTTCCGAGAAGCCCGCTACCGAGCCAGTGCTCCCGCAGTCCGTTGCCGGCCAGGAAGCCACTGTCCCAGATACCTTTGCCCCGTCACCGCAACCAGCGCTCCTTGCCCTGCCGGCTCCCCGTGCGCTCCAGCGTACTGAACCCTATGAACTCTTGCCTGAGCCCTATGAACTCTTGCCTGAGCCCTATGAACTCTTGCCTGTGCCCTATGAACTTTTGCCTGAGCCCTATGATCTCTTGCCCGCACCACCTGACCAGCCGGACCCGCCTGACCCTCCGGCACTGGCTGATCCACCAGACCCACCGTAGCAAGCAAGAGACTTGTCTACCGAGTGTGAAAAACACTGAAAGAAAGATGCCCAGGGTCCCTGCTCATCTGCGTGAGCGTGCATTAGGCGTGCTGCAGGGAGGCATGAGGACTGCTGATGTAGCAATAAATTGCCATGTCCGCACTGTGAGACGCCTAAGACAGCGCCACAGGGAGACAGGAAGGACAGCTGATCATCCTCGCAGTGGAAGACCACGTGTAACAACACCTGCACAGGATCGGTATATACGAATATCACACCTGCGTGACAGGTACAGGATGGCCACAACAACTGCCCGAGTCACACCAGGAACACACAATCCCTCCATCAGTGCTCAGACTGTCTGCAATAGGCAGTACAGGGAAGACATCCTCCTCCCTCATGTGGTTCCCTTTATGCATGCTCATCCGGACATGAGTAGGACCCTAGCAGGACAATACCACCAGCCATACTGCTGTTCTGTGTGTGAGTTTCTGCATGACCGCAATGTCAGTGTTCTGCCATGGCCAGCGAAGAGCCCGGATCTCAGTCCCATTGAGCACGTCTGGGACCTGTTGGATCGCAGGGTTAGGGCGAGGGCCGTTCCCCCCAGAACTTGCAAGTGCCTTGGGGGAAGAGTGGGGTAACATCTCACAGCAAGAACTGACAGATCTGGTCCAGTCCATGAGGAGGAGATGCACTGCAGCACTTCAAGCAGCTGGTGGCCACACCAGATACTGACTGGTACTTTTGATTTTGAGCCTCCCTTCATTCAGGGACACATTATTCAATTCACGAGTTCACACTTACCAATGACTCAGGAGTATTTAAGGTATGCGTATTTGGCGTGCTGTCCGAGGAGAGGGCTCCGAGCTCTGTATTTAGCCCGAACCTGGAGCACTCCCCCCGTATTCCTGACTTTGATAGGAACAATTAAGTGTGAGGAGCCGGGGTGGTGGAGGGATGCCGTAAACTGTCGAGGGATGTAGGTGAGTCGAACATGGCTATATATACACGCTTCCTCTCATGCTGATAGGATGAGGTGTAATTGCTGATGATGAGTTGATTGCTTTCATCCTTGGACGTGTTCCTCCCGAACTTTGTTAATAAAACATCATTTTCTGTTAGTCACTTGTCTGTGAAACATTTTTAGTTTGTCTTATGGTGTTAACTCTTTTAGTGTTCATACAAATATTTACACACATTAAGTTTACTGAAAGTAAAAACAGTTGAAAGTCAGAGGACGTTTCTTTTTTTGCTGAGTTTATATTGTTATTGTATAATAGTTATTCGCACAAACAAAATAAAGAGCTGCTTAAATCAGTGCAGGATCTCTCGGTTACTATAGAAACAGGTGGTTGATTATAAATCTCAGCAGACAGTCGGTCAAACTGAAGGAGATTTCTTAATTCAAGAGAGGAACTCAACAGAATGAAGATGATTGTCTGATTCACTGAAGATGTTGAGCAGACATGTGTGGTTCTGTAACATATTGAACAGGAGAAACAAACTTATTCATATAAACATATGATCCACAAAACAACCATCAGTTAAATGACTAAATCATGCAGTCTATATATAACAAGATAAATATACAGCATATAGTCATTCTGATCACTGTTGAGTGATTATTCTGAACATTTCCACATGAGATACAAGCAGATGATTTCTGTGATAATCACTGATCATTGCAGATTGCACAGTAGTCACCTTCCTTTTTTTCAGTGTAGTTTAACAACTCCAACAAAGTTACAAATGCTAGAAACCAAATAAGATAAAGACAAGTTTAGAAAATATGCAACCCGTGGCAAATGTAAAAGTCGCTTCATCGTTTCCGCCACAGTTGAGTAAAAAAAAAAGATTATTTAAGTCAGAATAATGAGAAACCTTCATGTAGCAATATAATAAATCTCATAATAACGATAAACTTTGTCATAATAATGACTTTCTGGTACTTATACGCATGCGCAGATCAGCAGAGACATTGTATAGCATCACCTGCTGGTCAAAGCGTGTAAATGATTCTCTCTTAATTAATACTCATCATAAATATTGACGAGTACAATATCATCATAATATAATAAAATAACTTTACATATTTATGAATGTTGTAAAATTATTTCTTCCAGCTTCAACAGGATTTATAGTAACCTAAGTTACATTAGTCACAGTTTCATGTGTTTCATGTTATTTTGTCTCTGTAATTTTACAAATCGTTACTTAGATTTCAAAAACAAAGTTATTGTTTTTTGATGGCTGATGCTGAAATGCTAGACAGCAGTTTGTCTAAAATAGCATTTAATGTGAAACAGGACACACACACGATTCAAACATTAATATATGTTGTTAATGTCAGGTTTGGTTCTGGTTTCAGTTTGTTTTCTTGGACTCTTTAGGGTTTGTTACTCAACAGTGATTTACTAAAAACCTCCTTTTTCTTTGTGTTTTTCACACAGACAGTTTAGTAAAGCTCTTACAAATAATTACAAAAATGTGTTACAGAATCATCAACTCAAAGCAGGTCCTGTCAGGATTGTGTTTCTTTATTTGATTTTTCATTCCTATATGATTGTTTATTGTGCTTTAATTCAATTTAGTCTTGATTGTTTCCTAATTTGTCTTCTTAATTAATGATTCTTGTTGTCTAATTCATTCCCTTGTTACATCGGTGTATTATTAATCCCTTTTGTGTTCAGTTCTTCATCATTAGGTGTGTGTAAGTGTGTGAAACCACAACAGGTCTTTAATATTTAATATTAATTTTTGTTTTTCACACAAGGACATTTTGAGTTTGTAACACAGATTTTAATATTTACTTGTTTCTCAGTGAAATCTGCAGTGAAGGTGAATCCAGATCAGCGTGTGTTCAGAGGAGAGACGGTCACTCTCACATGTGACATAGAGAGAAACAGAGAGAGTCTACAACATCACATCTGTGTCTGATGGAGAGAAATACAGATGTGAAGCAAAGAGATCAGACATCAGTGATGGTGTTACACTGACTGTATCAGGTGAGTCTTCATATTCACATCTGACTAATGATCATTTAAAATCAGTATTTCTTCTTCTCTTCTGTATGATCTGTTCTTTAGAGCAGGCACGGTACCAGTCCGTGGATGAAATGTTATCAGCCCGGCCAATGAAGTTATATTATTTCCAATTTATGTAGTGGAGTTGAGCGGCTTGATTACAGATACTGTTATCAGAAATGTTGAGAGTGAAACTGAAGTGAGTTTATAGAGCAGGGGTTGGTAACGTATGACACACACAGTTCACTGGATTGAGAGTAAAAGTGAGAGAGGTGAATGTGTTTCATTCAGATATAGAACCTCCTCCTTCATACACACACACACACACACGTTACTGACTGACTGTTTACAGCTTGTTCTGCTGTATATAATTAACGCTATACATTCCTGAGATATTCAGACAAGTATATCAGAACTGTGGATTAATTGATCCTCTGGTGCCTGAAGTTTTTGACATTAGTGCTTTTTTTCAGTTGCATATAAACCCATGAATAGCAAACATGTTGTTACACTGTATTTAGCATGAACAGAGAACAATAATATGTGTACTGGACTCAGCCACGCCCCCGGCACCAGACTCCGCCTTCACTCCGCTCACACAAACCCCGTCACCTGAGTACTAGCACCTGCAGCCAATCACTCCCGCACTATAAAGCCAGCACTCACCGTGCACACAGTGTCTGGTCTCATCGCTGATACCCGGACTCTACCTGGCGCTACAAACAAAAATTCACCTTTCCGAGTAATCTCCAAGAACCTTCCTGTCTACGCCATTCCTTATCCACGCTACTCTCAGTTAAGAATCTCATTGCCATTGCCTCTACCATTGCCATCTGCCATTCACTGCCCTGCACCCGTCTACTGTCTTATGTTCTGCCGATAATAAAATCCTGTTCATGTCAGAAGACCAATCTACTCGGCAGGCCGAGGCAGTAGCAGCCGAGCACCCATCACCCAGTCCCATCACGATCCCTGAGTTGGCTCAAGCACTTCACCTGGCACTGCACATGGGATCCACTTCTTCTTCTGCCTCCGCCAGTCCCATGGCCCGACCAGCGCCCTACGTGGAATGCAACGGGTTCCTTCTTCAGTGCTCCCTGTATTTCGAGCTGCAAGCCCGTCAATTTGACTCAGAACGCACCAAGATTGCCTTCATGATCTCCCTTCTGACTTTACGCACTCTCCAATGGGCCCAGGCAATCTGTTCGGCTGACGGGCCGGTCACTCAGTCCTTGGATGCATTCGTCAAACACTTCCATGAAGTTTTCAGCCGGTCTGCGGGTACCATCTCCTCACAGGATCAGCTACTTCGTGTTCAGCAAGGTAACCAACCCATTCACGAAAACACATTGAGATTCCGTATGTTAGCCGCCTCTAGCGGCTGGTACGAAACTGCTTTGATGACAGCTTTCTCTTGCACACTCTCTTCCAGCAAAAGCCTTGATTGACTCCGGTGCCGCCAGCAACTTCATCTCCTCCTCCCTGCTCCATAAACTCCAGGCTTCCAAGTTTCCACTCAATCCACCTTACCGAGCTCACTCAATCCTGGGAAAACCGCTGGGCATACCAGTGGTGCATACGCTACGCCTCTGAAGAGCTCTCCCTCCACATCGGCTGCCTCCATCAAGAGTTCATCTCGTTTTTGGTGCTGAAGGGATCCACGGCCGACATCATCCTGGGACGCTCAGCTCATTCCCCGGACATCTGTTGGAGGTCAGGAGAAGTTTTAAAGTGGAGTACCCACTGTTTCACAAACTGTCTCTCTCCCATTCAGAAAGCTCCACCACAGAAATCTCGGTCCAAGTCGTTGCCTCTGGTTCCCCTTGCATCTACCACCATCGAGAGTCCTCCCTCTGATGTCGCCTCCGACCTCCCTGAGCAATACCGGGCATTCCAGGATGTCTTCAGCCCCCAACTGGCAACCAAGCTACCACCTCATCAGCCATGCGACTGTGCGATTGACATGCTGCCTGGGACCACCTTCCCTAAAGGACGTATTTACCCCGTGTCCATCCCGGAGCAACAGGCCATGGAGGAGTACTTTCAGGAGGCCCTCAAGCAGAAGTACATCCATCCATCAACTTCCCCTACCGCTGCCAGCTTCTTCTTTGTGGCCAAGAAGGACGGAGGCTTGAGGCCCTGTATTGACTATCGCCATCTCAATGCTCAAACCATCAAGTTCCGCTACCCAGTTCCTCTGGTTCCTGCCGCTCTGGAGCAGCTGAAGGGGGCTCGCATTTTCATGAAGTTGGACCTGCGCAGCGCATATAATCTCATCCGCATCAGGAAGGGGGACGAGTGGAAAACAACCTTCATCACCCCCACAGGCCATTATGAGTATCTGGTAATGCCCTTCGGACTGTGTTTCAGGGCTTTATGAATGAAATCCTCTGAGAATTCTTGCACCGTTTTGCCATCGTCTACATTGACGACATCCTTGTTTACTCGTTCAGCCCTGAAGAACATCCGTCCCACGTTGCGCAGGTCCTCCAAAGACTCAGAGAATACCACCAGACCTGGCCCACACCCACTTCCGTGAAAGCTCTTCAACGATTCCTTGGATTTGCAAATTTCTACCGGAGATTCATCAGCGACTTCAGTACCATTGCAGCTCTTCTGTCTGCACTGCTTCAGAAAGGGCCCAAGTCTCTGTCCTGGAACACCGACGCTGCCAAGGCCTTCAACAACCTCAAGACAGCGTTCTGCTCGACTCCTACCCTGACCCACCCGGACCCTGAACTCCCCTTTGTGGTTGAAGTCGACGCCTCCTGCACTGGGGTAGGGGCCGTGCTCTCGCAACGGCAGGGTGAGCCTCCTCGTCTCCATCCATGTGCCTACTTCTCCAAAAAGCTTGTCCCGGCAGAGCAGAACTATGACATCGGGAACCGTGAGTTGCTCGCCATTAAACTAGCCCTGGAGGAGTGGAGGCACTGGCTGGAGGGAGCCCTGCATCCCTTTCAAGTGATCACCGACCATAGAAACCTGGAATACCTCAGATCAGCCAAACGACTAAATCCCCGCCAAGCCCGCTGGGCCCTGTTCTTCACCTGGTTCAATTTTACCGTCACCTATCGCCCTGAAACAAGAAACTTAAAGCCGACGCCCTATCCCACCAGTTCAGTCCCGAGGCCCCCTCCCAAGAACCCAAACATATCCTCCCTCCAGCCATTGTAGTGAGCCCTATTCAGTGGACCATCGATCAGCTCATCGCCGATGCAACTCATGGGTATCCTGGTCCGCCGGGGGGACCAGAGGGTCGTATCTATGTCACATATAGTCTCCACCTGACCCTTCTGGACCTAGCTCACATATCTCTGGGCTCTGGACACCCAGGCAGCCAGCGTACCCTCTCGCTCCTTCAAGATCGATACTGGTGGCCCAGTATGGCTCGGGATATCTCCAGTTACGTGGAAGGATGCTCAGTCTGCGCCACAACCAGGACCCCTCGAAGATTGCCGGAAGGTAAATTCCTCCCTCTACCTGTCCCTCGGTTTTTTTTTTTTGGTTTTTTTTTTGGGGCCCTTGGTCCCATCTGGGAGTGGACTTTATGACCGATCAGCCTCCATCGGACGGTAACACCTGTATCCTGGTGGTGGTGAATCTGTTTTCTAAGGCATGCAAGCTTATCCCCCTGAAAGGACTGCCCACGGCTCTGGAAACGGCAGAAGCCCTTTTCCAACATGTCTTCAGACACTTTGGCCTCCCCGAAGACATTGTAGACCGTGTCAGACCGTGGGCCCCAGTTCATCTCCCACGTCTGGAAGGCATTCTTCGAGCTCCTCTGTGTTTCCATCAGCCTGACCTCCGGGTACCACCCTCAGAGCAACGGCCAGACTGAGCGGAAGATTCAGGAGATTGGGCGGTATCTCCATGCCGCTAAACTGTACTATATGCAGGACAGCTGGAACCGGTATATTCCGTGGGCCGAGTATGCCCAGAACTCCTTAAGGCAAGAGTCCACACACCTCACCCCATTGCAGTGCTACCATGGCTATACACCCCCTCTCTTCCATTGGTCAGGTGAGCCCACGGAAGTTCCAGCTGTCCACCACTGGTTCCAGGAGAGCGAGAGTGTCTGGGACTCAGCTTCGTCCACCTTCATCGGGCAGTTCGTAGACAGAAACTTCAGGCCGACCGACGATGTCACTTACTGGCTTCAACTCCCCCCACAGTATCGCATTTCACCATCCTTTCATGTCTCACTGTTAAAACCCTACACTGAACCTCTTGTGTCTCTTCCCACAGAGTCTGGTGCTGAAGCCGTACCGCCGCCTCCCCTGGATCCGGAGGACCTGAACATCTACATAGTTCACGAGATCTTGGATTACCAGCGACGAGGTGGCCAACTGCAGTACCTAGTCAATTAGGAGGGATACGGCCCAGAGGAACGGTGCTGGGTAACCTGGGACGACATCCTAGACCCGACCCTTCTACAAGACTTCCACACTGCCCATCCCGACCGACCGGCGCCTCGGGGCCGTCCTCGTCGTAGCCCGCTACGGTCCTCTGGAGCTGGCCGTTGGGAGGGGGGTACTGTAACAGACTCAGCCATGCCCCGGCACCAGACTCCGCCTTCACTCCGCCCACACGATCCCCGTCACCTGAGTACTAGCACCTGCCGCCAATCACTCCTGCACTATAAAGCCAGCACTCACCGTGCACACAGTGTCTGGTCTCATCGCTGATACCCGGACTCTACCTGGCGCTACAAACACTCTCATTGAGTTTCCCACCGAGCATTCCTGCATTCACCTCTCCGAGTAATCTCCAAGATCTCCAAGATCTCCAAGAACCTTCCCCAGTCTGTCTACGCCATTCCTCATCCACGCTACTCTCCATTAAGACTCTCATTGCCATTGCCTCTACCATTACCATCTGCCATTCACTGCCCTGCACCCGTCTACTGTCTTGTGTTCTGCCGATAAAAAAATCCTGTTCGACTTACTCTGTGTTTTGAGTCTTCCGTCATGACAATATGAGAAACATGCATGAAGATGTTTGGATTTTAGAGAATATGTGTGGCTATTGAAAAAACAAAAACATTTAAGTCACTGAAATAAGGCCATAAAACACACATTAAAACTGTGTGTACAATACTTTTGAGAGCTCAGTTTTGTGATCAATAGTTTCATAATGTGAAAATCATCCTTTCCACTCCTTCAAATAAGAAAATATATAGATTTAAATTTCGTGAGACACACTTTGCTAAATAAAGCCCATATTTTGCTAAACAAAGTCCACATGATCCTGAATAATGATCCTTTTGATTCACACCTGAGACAATGAGCTTTCAGTCAGGAGTGTGAGAGGAAATTACTGGAAAAAATTTGAGGACAAAATAAAATATCTATGTCTATTTTTGTGGTTTATATAGAATGGATTAGTCAATGGATGGATTAGTTATGGATTAGTAATTATATAGAATATAAATTAGTCAAAGGCAAATTTTGGGCACACAGTTAAACCTGGAATGAAATCCTGTTAATTGTATTCGTTATGAGTGAAAACACAGACCTGACATTTCCAACCTTCATTTCTGTTTCTACACACTGGAGAGAAAAAATAAAAATAAAACTCATGAGCTCAAAATGAAAGTTTTTTTTTTTGTCTTTTATTATGAATATGTGAGTGTTACTGTAATCTATAAACTTGTGCTCTAAAACAATGACAAAATTCACATGTAGAAGATAAAAGTGTTGAAAACTTCCAGTCTCTCACTTCTGCTGATATCAATGATTTTGATGACGTCACTCTGAACTTCAACTTCATCAGATTTTCTGTCCAATCAAATGCATCTAGAATATAAATGTTCTTCATAATATCTTCTTTTCTGCAGTGACATTTATGCAGGTTTAGGACAGATCGAGAAAATTCACTTACTTTGACTTTGTTAGATATTTAATCATAACTTCTGTTTGTTCAATTCTTACAGAGAAACCTAAAGCTGTTCTGAATGTTCAGCCGAATCCATCACAGATATTCAGAGGAGAGAATGTTACTCTCACATGTGAATTACAGGGGGAAGGATGGAGATACGGATGGGAGTGTGATGGTGGAGAGCAAACATCTACAGAGAAAGAGATCAAGATCACAGCAGGTTTAACACAGAACTGCAGGTGTTTCGGCTGCAGAGGATCAGGATCAGGATCAGATTTCTGCTCTGAAGCGAGTGATAGAGTGACTCTGTCTGTGTCGGGTGAGTGATCATCACTGACTCACATCAGCATCTGCTCACATTGAATATTAAATGTTTTCTTTGTCTCCACAGCCGTGGCTGACTGAAGGAGAATCAGCGACTCTGACCTGTGAGGTTTCAGGCTCCTCTACAGGCTGGAGGTTCAGCTGGTTCAGAGATCATGATCATCTGTCAGACAGCAGCAGACGAGCTGGAGGATCTTACACTCTCAGTCCTGCTGCTCTACAGCACACAGGAGTTTATACGTGCAGAGCAGAGAGAGGACGAGCGGCCTATTCCACACGCAACAGCAGCTCACAGCCACTGTGGGTTTGCATTGATGGGTTTAGAGCAGGGGTGGGCAAACTTTTTGTCTCGCGGGCCACATTGGTTTCTAAAATTTGAATAGAAGGATAGAATAGAAGGATAGTGTGTTTGTGTGAACTAATATAAATGAAATGTAAAAACCAGTACATGAAAAGATTTGGCCTTTAACAGGCACCAAAGCATCAATGTGCAGGGTTCATTGAAAATTTGTTTTCCAAATGTCTTAATTTAATAACACAGTAGATAAACTCCCATTCAGTTTCAGTGGGAACAGTGTTGTTCATCTCCTTTTATGCAAGTGCATCAAAGTCTGGAGTTAGTTTTGTTGTGGCGATTCTCAGGACAGATCCGATCTCCTACCCTTCACATCATTTCTGAAACCTTGTGGGATAACGCCAGTTGACAACTGGCCAATTGTCGCGCGATGTAGGTCTGACTGACAGTTTAAACAGCATAAGTGCGGCGATTGCAAAATCATGTCTGAACACTGCCCAGCTAATCAAGCAAGAACACGGCAGTTATTTCCACGTCTTGTTCCATTCTCTTGGAGAACAGAGGTTATGATAGTAACCAGATCAGATATACAGCAGTATATCTCAGTGTCTCCTCCCCACTTTATATCACATCTGAGAGTGACTGTTTCTCCTCTAAACACTCGTTCATCAGGTCGTACCGTCAGCACAGGTTTAGGACTCTCTGTACAAACACAGATTATTGCATTTATAGTTTTAGAAGTTTATAGATATTGTCTCTGATCTGTATATGTTGCGTCACACACTACATTCTCTCTCACCTGTAACATTTACCCAAGTTCAAATGAAGGAGGTTTAATTATAATAAAATTTAAATTAATAATATAACTACAAGTTTGGCAGGCTGGATTAAAAAGCCCAACGGGCCGCATATGGGCCATGGGCCGTAGTTTGCCCACCCCTGGTTTAGAGGTATATAAACATTAATGTTGCCTTAAAACATATTGAAAAATAAAAAACATTCCATGAATCCAAATGAAATCATCCCATCATTAATAATTTGTATCATGAAAAGTTCAGAAAGTGTGTTTTTCTCCTGAATTGTTTCTCTGTATTATCTCTACTTACAGTATGACATTTCTTGTGTTTGTAGATGGTGAAGTGATTCTGGCGAGTTCTGTTGATCCTGTGATTGAGGGAGAGACTCTGACAATACACTGTTTACATCGATCTACAAAACCCCTCCATCCTCAGCGCTGCTTTCTATAAAGACGGATCACTGGTCCAGAATCAGACGACAGGAGAGATGAGCATCACTACTGTCTCAAAGTCACATGAGGGTTTCTACTCCTGTAAAACAGAGAGAGGACAGTCGTCCCGCAGCTGGATCTCAGTTAGAGGTGAGAGTCACGCGAGTCTGAGACTGAGAGAAACACTTTGTGATCCTCAAGAAACTCTTTAAGATCTGCATAATGTTTCTCAATAATGTTCTTGTGTTTCTGTTTCAGCGTCACGTTCAGCTCAGATTTCTGTCTCCAAAATCATCAGTTTTCTTGCAGCAGTTTTTTCGCATCTGATGGCGACAGTCGTGATGATTTACAAATGTTACAGAGCCAGAGGTAAAAAGGTCTCTCTCTCTCTCTGATCTCTCTTTCTCTAATGAATGTTTTTGTGTATTTCAGTTTCATTCGTTGAAGATCAAAGTCAGTTCACCGTAACAGAGGAAGAAACTTCAATCTGATATTAACAAGTTAAAAAAGATTCAGATTATTAATTTTATTACTCAATTTATTTATTGTATATAATTTGTCATCAAGCATGATAAATATTTTAGTGAGTTGTTCTGCTTTTATATGATCCATATTATTGTTGTTGTTTATGATTATTGTTATTATTTAGATTTGTCATTATCTTAAAGTTAAGTGTCTTTATCATCTTTGTGATGTTTGTTCTTCAATAGTAAAAGCTTGACGTCTTTCTGTTCTTCAGTTTTGTTGGTTTTGGTCTCCAGTTTCCTATTCAGTTTCAGTCATTTCTAAACATACAGACCAAAGTTTTATTCTCTATCATATATTCTGTGTGAATAACAGCTGAAATGAATATGTAGTATTTGCCAAAAAGTGTGTAATAAAAATGTTTGTCTCATCATTTGTAATCCATCATCTAAACCTGAATCAATGTCTCATGTCATATTTTCATGGTTCCATTGTGAGAAACTGAAAGTCGTTCTTTAGATGCTCAGAGACACAAAACTGATCAAACTGAATAAATACATTTGACAGCAATTTCACAGCTGAACTAAGAATGAAAACTGTTCTTTACACTGACAGAGGGATGAGATTCAGCAAACAGATGTTTCTACTCACAAAAAGTGTGTGTGTGTGTGGGGGGGGGGGGGGGGGGGGGGGGGGGACAGGAAGCAAAACACACCTCCTCTACTTAAATTGGAAATAATATAATCTCCTTGGGCGGGCCGATAACATTTCATCCACGGACCGGTACCATTTCATCTGAGGGTTGGGGACCACTGCTCTACATGACCAATGGCTGTGCGCCTCCTGTTTTCCCACGCAGTCCTTTATTCTGTTTCTTTTTGGATACACAAAGCTACAAACTTTAGTAAATCAGTCTTATATTTATGCAGTAGAACCCATATGCAACACCTCCCTTTATGAAGGTTTGCTTCTGAAGGTTTGCAAAGAAATCGTACGGTACTGATAACAAAGAAACACTTCTTCAAACAAATACGTTTACTGTGAGTTTATTCTCTAAATCAAACAAGTTAACCCATAACAACAAAAAAACAGTTTTAAGCAAAGGTCTTTAAAGAGTCAATGTCAAACTTATCAAGAGGTCCAGAGATAGGTGAAACAGAAGACGATGGGATGAGGTGAGATGAAGATGAAGATGGTTATTTGAGAGCGATGCAATGATTTAATCCTGTAAATCCAGTTTGGGAGTTTGCGGTGCTGATCTGTAGCTCTTGCTCAGTGTCTGAAGATCACTGGAGTCATGGAGTGATTAACCAACGGACAGAACAACTACAACAGTAGTAGTAGCAGTAAGCAGATAAGTAGGAGTAGAATAGAAGGTCCTTTTATTTGAGCAGAAACTTAAACAGTTCTCAAATAGGACTCAGGAAGTTTCGGTAGCCGTGAGCTTAACCATGAGGTTTCCCTCTACCAAACAACTCACTCCCTCTACACATTTCCTGGCTTATATACAGCCACCAATTACCTCTAGCGCCCTCTTATGGCTGCTAATGGAATTATCCCATACATGCATTAAATAAAAAACAAAATATATACACACGTGACACTCTCTAGGTGTTACATTTCTCAATGAATGCTGGACTTTTTGGGAAATAATCATGTAAATTGAGACACGTGTATGTATTTCTTGCAAGATATAAAGAAATATATATATATATAGATATATTGTAGGACTCATAGATATATATAGTGTCACCCCTGAAGGTGTCTTTTAATTCTTTAAAGCTGTGAAGTTTAGGTGCAAACAAACTCAGTCTCAGATTTGTGCAGGTGAAAAGTTTTATGGTGGAAAAGTGCAGTTCCTCCTTGTTCAATGAAGCTCCGAGAACTTAGGCAAACGTGCTAGGTTGCAACAGTCTGTCTTAATTCAGAATCCTACAAATACTTAAGTCACTTATTGCATAAGAAAATTGAGGAACCAGAATTCCTACGTTTCAATGAGTCACCTTTAATTCTTAACTCACCCGACAACAAAATCAATCAAACAAACTTAAATTTCGAACACAAATGATTTCTTTTATGAGCAGTCCAATAGTAGCTTCGGGCTACCAAGAGTTCAGTCTTTGCAGAGTTATTAGTGCGATGAAAAAGTACTTAAGCTGGTTGTTATCAAAGATACATCCACCAGTGGACAGAAATCACAACTCCAGCCGATGCAGTAAGCGCTGGAGGTTGAAGGCGTGGTCGATTGGCAATCCTCCTTTAGACAAGTCATATTTATGTGATCTGTTTCCTCATTTTTACAAAGAACCTGCTGCATTAAACAAAATAGATAAACTTAGGGCTACCCTTAACATATTTACATGACCCAATCACCACATACACAGACAAAACAAAAGGAAGCTCGTCATAATATATATATATATATATATATATATATATATATATATATATATATATATATATATCAACTCAACAAGAAACAGCAAAACTAAATACAGGATTGAACAATGCACTAAAGAAAGGAATGAACTGAATTACAGTCCGGATCTTTTCTGACATATTACATTCTTCTTCTTTTGTTTATTTCCACTTAATTTACTTGGTGAATATCACCAACTATCATCTAAGACAAAGAAATGTATCAGACCCAGATAAATTAGTATTACAAACAACAAATTATAGTAAACAACAGCAACCAAATAAACAAAAACAACCCTGCACCTCCCCAGCTCATCTACCCAGCGGAACAAAATGACGGCAACTGTCATGACAGACCTCCACCAAAACATAATCATTTGAAAATTGAAAACAAATGAACAAAGAATTTCTTCCGCAACACCCTGGTCGCCGTCATTTCTATTTCTTTTTCTTACGTTCACACTACACTTTCTCTGCTATCATGTGCTTTCAGTATATCCCTATCGTCTCTCAACGTCGCTCTGTTAACACTCGCCGAAGACGGCGCAACACTAACAACCTGCATTCTGTCCCTTCCTCTAATGCACCTCTCTCCATCTCTGTAGGTCTCTGGAACTGTCAGTCAGCAGTCAATAAGGCTACCTTTATCCCAGCCTTTGCTACTAACTCTGCTCTTAATATCCTAGGTTTGACTGAGACATGGATTCGTCCAGAGGACTCAGCAACCCCCGCTGCTCTCTCTAACAATTTCTCTTTCTCCCACACCCCTCGCCAGTCTGGGAGGGGTGGGGGCACAGGTCTCCTCATTTCTAACAACTGGACATACTCTACTCACTCCTCTTTATGCATGTACAATTCGTTCGAATTTCACTCCATTACAGTTTCATCTCCTGCAGTAATCCACTTTGTTGTAATCTATCGCCCTCCAGGTCAGCTGGGCACCTTTGTTGAGGAGATGGACATGCTGCTGTCCTCATTTCCTGAAGATGGCACTCCGCTGGTCGTCTTTGGTGACTTCAACATACATTTGGAGAAGCCTGGCGCTACAGACTTCCTCTCTCTCCTAGCCTCATTTGACCTCAACCGACTCATCACCACAGGTACTCACAAGTCGGGCAATCAACTCGACTTGATCTACACACGCAACTGCACCACAGACAACACTCTAGTTAAACCACTGCATGTTTCTGACCATTCTTTCATTACATTTCATATGCATCTTACTAATCCTGCAACACCAACCCCTCTTCCAGTCACTTTCAGGCGTAACCTGCGCTCTCTCTCTCCTTCTCATTTCTCCTCTATCGTCTCATCCTCTCTTCCCTCTCACAAACAGTTCTCAACTCTGGATGCGAATACAACAACAGATACCTTATGTTCTACTCTAACGTCTTGCCTAGATAATATCTGTCCACTCTCTTCCAAGTCCTCACGTGCTACTCCCTCTAGCCCCTGGCTAACTGATGTTCTTCGTGAACACCGGGCCAAGCTAAGGGCAGCTGAGAGAAAATGGCGCAAGTCAAAGGACCCGTCTGACCTGAGTTTGTATGAATCTCTTCTCTCTACCTTTTCTACTGACGTCCATACTGCTAAATCTTTACACTTTTCAAAACATTCAACTCTCTCCTCTGTCCCCCTCCACCACCACCCTCTACCTCGTTAACTGCAAATGATTTTGCCCATTTCTTTATTAACAAAACTGCAACTATCAGTAGCCAGTTCTCACCTCCACTCACACACGAATGTACACCGCCCTCTGAAACCAGAAACACTCTCTCAACCTTCTCTCCACTCACTGAGGTAGACGTATCTAAACTTCTCCTTTCCAGCCATCCAACCACCTGCCCTTTAGACCCAATCCCCTCACACCTTCTACAAGCCATCTCACCTACAATCTTACCAGCACTCACTCACATCATCAACACATCCCTTCACACGGGATCCTTCCCCACTGCGTTCAAGCAGGCTCGGGTAACCCCACTGCTCAAAAAACCCACATTGAACGCATCACTCGTTGATAATTACAGACCTGTCTCTCTCCTACCATTCATATCTAAAACTCTTGAACGTGTTGTTTTTAACCAAGTATCTTCTTTTCTATCTCAGAATGACCGGTTAGACATCAACCAGTCTGGCTTCAAGAAGGGACATTCAACCGAGACGGCATTACTATCTGTCACGGAAGCTCTAAGGAGTGCAAAAGCTGATTCAAAATCATCAGTTCTCATTCTTTTAGATCTTTCTGCTGCCTTTGACACTGTTAATCACCAAATCCTTTTATCTACCCTCTCGTCACTAGGCATCACCGGAACTCCCCTTCAGTGGTTTGAATCCTATCTCTCGGATAGGTCCTTCAGGGTGGCATGGTGCGGTAAGGTTTCCAAAGAATGTCAACTGATCACCGGTGTTCCACAGGGCTCAGTTCTTGGACCACTTCTCTTCTCCATGTACACCACATCACTGGGTCCCATCATAGAGGCACACAGCTTCTCCTATCACTGCTACGCAGATGACACTCAGCTCTACATATCATTTCAACCAGATGATCCAACGGTGGCTGCGAGAATCACAAGCTGCCAAGCGGACGTCTCGACATGGATGAAAGAGCATCATCTGCAGCTCAACCTGGCAAAGACGGAGCTCTTTCCTGCCGATCCAACCCAACAGCATGATTTCACTATCCAGATCGGTGATACCATGATTACCCCTTCAAAGTCTGTCAGAAATCTTGGAGTGATCTTTGAGGACCAGCTGACCTTCAAGGACCACATTGCAAAGACAGCTCGATCATGCAGGTTTGCACTGTACAACATTAGAAGGATCAGGCCATTCCTAACTGAGCAAGCTACGCAACTTCTGGTGCAGGCCATGGTCGTTTCCAGACTGAACTACTGCAACGCTCTTCTGGTTGGGCTTCCTGCAAATGCAATCAAACCTCTGCAACTGATCCAGAACGCAGCAGCTCGTCTGGTCTTCAACCAACCGAAAAGGTCTCATGTCACACCACTCTTCATCTCACTACACTGGCTCCCTCTCGCAGCACGCATCAAATTCAAAGCACTGACACTTGCATACAAAACTTACACAAACTCAGCACCTTCATACTTCCACTCATTGGTACAACTCTACACACCTACCAGAAACCTTCGATCGATCAATGAGCGATGACTCGTGGTTCCGTCACAAAGAGGAAAAAGAACGATCACAAGTACATTTTCATTCACC
This sequence comes from Rhodeus uyekii, assembly GCA_037043235.1. Lineage (NCBI taxonomy): Eukaryota > Metazoa > Chordata > Actinopteri > Cypriniformes > Acheilognathidae > Rhodeus > Rhodeus uyekii. The sequence continues at coordinate 2,495,953 of JAWRVZ010000050.1, forward strand.
ACCCCAGGCTGGTGGAACGCCCTCCCTACCCTCATCCGGAATGCAGATTCCCTGTCAAGGTTTAAAAGACTACTAAAAACGCACCTCTTCCATGAGCACCTAACATGACACACACACGCACTCAAAAAAAAAAAGAAAAAAAAAAGGTTTTCCTATTCCCCATGCTTGTGCTACTTGTATTCAGAATGTTTGAAACTTTGTATTGTAAGCGCTCTTATGTGTTTTTGTATCCTTTGGACAAATTGTTTCTATATTCCTCAAATTATAAGTCGCTTTGGATAAAAGAGTCTGCTAAATGAGTAAATGTAAAATGTAAATGTGAGTTAATTCATTGCAACGTCATTAATCTGATTACTATCAGTTTTCATACAGTTTAAATCACAGCATCAGAAACACACATGCCCTGCACTGAATGGTTTAATATATGGTGATTACTTTAGTTCATAAGAATAACATTTTTTAAATTTGTCAAAACTTCATGACTTTCGGTAAATAAATGTATAAAACTCATGCAAAGAAAATCATGTTTTAAATTTGAATTTATTTATCAAATCGAAATTTCACTCTTTATTTACTGCAGCAAAAAAATACATGAATGAAATAAATGGAAGAAAACAGTATATAAGAAAATTATTAGAAAAATAATCTTGCCTTGGCAAAAACACAGGCATTATTTGATAAGATTGTGTTAAACATAAATGCTCACTAATATGAATAATAATAATCAGTCTTATTGAGCGTCTTTAAAATCTTCTCAAAGCGCTGGACACAAAATAAGCAAATCACAGCAGAATAAATGCAAAATAAAAATAACCATCAACCTGCAAATGCTAGTTTAAAAAAGTTCTTGAGACATTTAAAAATGTCATCAGTCTGAGTTTCTCTAGTTGAAGAAGAAGAGAGTTCAGAGGTCAGGAGCACATGAAGAGAAAAGCTCGTCACACACAGATCTGAAGCATTTATGGAGCAACAAATCAGAGCATGAGGAGCGCAGTCTGGGATTTGGGATTTAAGGGACTAACGAAATGAAATTAAAAGCCATGCTTGTTGGCTTAATGAAAGCCATATTAAGCCATATAATGCTTTGCGTCAATATCATAATTGTAAAAATCGACACAGAACCCGACCGGGAGCCAGTGCAAGAATCCTAAACAGGAGTGATGTGTTTGCACAGAGTTTATACAGATCAGATCTGAAGTGTGGATGAAGAAACTCTGTCTAAAAGACGTTACAGGAATCCATCCGAGAGACAAGCGACTTTATCAGCTTTCAGATACAGAGAATTTAGATCTTGCTATATTTAAGGCTTTAACAGAGCTCACAAAACAAGATCAAATATAGGACTAGTATCAAAAATAGAGATAATTACATTTGGATATTTTTACTGTATATTATAGATACATTGTCTTATATAATATGTGTGCAGATAATACATTCTCTTTTATTCATGTCTCAGATTAATTTCTTCTCTTTTGCCGTCTGTTTTCTTCTCTTCTTTCAGGGATCTTTAAAAAGATAACGCAGTCTGATGAATTACTCAGGTAATGTGGAGGATAGAAACCTCTGATTTGAGCTCATGCTGTTGATGATTTACAGATTTAAGATCCTGATGAACTTCTGATCCTCACAAATAACTCAATCACTTTCAGCAGATTCATATTCTACATGAAAGTGCAAATTATTTATTTCTCAGTTATTGTAAAATCTGCAACTACATTAATAACTTATAATCCATGATTATATCCAGAGAGAACAGCTTCTGTATTAGCAGCTTCTGTTTGATATTGTATTTTATTCTACATTATTTTATCATGATCTGTAATCTGCTATATTTCTCAGAGCATCTCTTTATTCACCTCTGTGTTTCTGCTTAGATTTCATTTCCATCAGATCATCAGCCGGTCCAGCACCTGTCATGAAAAACCACAGCTTGATCAGATTATCTACTCTTGATTATCTGGCTCTCTAGTCCAGCTTAATTAAAATCTTATCCAGTATTTATTCTGAAATGCTCTGCTCCATTTTTTTATTTAGGGATTCACGATATATCGGCCACCAAATCAATATTTCCTTCAGCTGATGTTCTGTTTCCATGATGTTTAAATTGCTTGAAAAGATTGGAATCACTTTGAAAAGGAAAAGGAATTCAGTGCATCATATAGGTTACATAAATTATAAAATGTATGTAAACATGACTGTAATTGTTATGAATGCGAGCGCCGCACTCCCATCTCTGGCCACCGGAGGGAGCTCACATATATACTGATGCACACACACTACATTTCCCAGAAACCCACACATTGGACTAATCAGCTGCAGTCACACCAGCTGCAAACCAGCTGCATTATGTTTGTGTTGTTGTGGGAAGAGCGCACATAACTTCATTTAAATCTATCACATAAAATGCATTCGTGTCATTTTGTGCAGATATAAGTCGTAATATTAAGTTCCCTTTCTAGGGAACTCGAGCTGCATCACAAAGAGCTAGGGGAACGCCCCGCGTAGTCAACTCTTGAAGTACAATAGAAAACACCTGTGAGAACGACGATCTGTGGATAGCGCAGAGGCGCAGCGTTGCGACCCGGCAGTTCCTGGATGAGTCTGGGGGCGTGGGTCGGCGGGCGCAGTTTCAGCCTCCGTCTGAGAGGGTGGAACTGATGGCCATCCTCCAAGCTAAGAGGCAGGTAAGGCCAAATTTAAGAGGCCTTGATGTGTGTGTAAAAAAAAAAAGAGTGTGTTACAGCGTCTTGAATGAGTTTAGTATGCCAGTTCCTGTTCGGTCCAGGCTATGCATTTTTTTAGGCGGCTTCATTGGTTGCCAGCAGAGTTGTGGGCATCCGGGGCCGCCCCTCCAAGGAGGTTCCTAGAGCATTCCAACGGAGTTTTTTATGTTCATGTGTCATCATGAATTCTAGTAGAGTTTCGACGTCCCGGCCCTAGTTGGGCTACGCTATATTTTTTCCTTGGCGCTCTGCTCGGCCACCATTGCAATGGTTCCTGGGAGGTCGCCCCTCTGAGGAGGTCCTAGAGCAGAAGAGTAAGGGTGTTGGTCCACTCTCTATAGTCATTCCAGAGTGAATATTATTCTCATGGGTTAGCGATGTGTTTTCCATGTGGGGTTAACGTGTAAGCGCCTCAACACCGCTCTTTCCTAAGAAAGCTGTTCCCCGTCCAGGGCTTTGCCTGTGGCTCCATGGTGTTCGCAGCAGAGGCTTAGCTGCACTAGCGAGGTTGGCGCCTTGCGTTACGCGGCTTCCCTTCTCTGTCGGTTCCGAGGAACAGACAATATAGTGTCACGCTTTGCTTAGGGTGCGCCTCCTCCCTAGGTGCCGTCGGTCATTCCACCCTAACACGTTATGGTGGTTTGTTGGCTGGTTAGCACGCATGCTCCATGCGCCTCGTCACCACTTGTTCCTTTTTTGTCTAGGCAAACTAGCTCTGAGCGTTGGGAACACTGTGATGCTATACTATACTGCGATGCTTTGGTTAGGTCTATTAAGTTTCTGGTTTCGGCCGTGGCTAAAATCTCGGGGTTCCGGCTCTCAACTGACGTTGGTGAGTCCGGGCCCCACTCCGGCTTTGCTCTTCTATTCTATAGGAGCTCTTGGGCTTTTTTGTACTGCTCAGGTTTCTCCTCCCGTCATGGTGCCAGGAGGGTCTACCCCAGTGTGAGCACTGGGTACATGGGAGGCCAGCGCATGAGGCCCGGTGGCTCGTGCAGATCTTTTGTTGGGCAAGTCATAGTTGAGGCTATTTTGTGCCAAGAAGGGTTGGCCTCCCGAGGGAGCCAGGTCTTCTCCTTAGGAGCACGTATCGGGCGGCATACTTCGTTCGCTGAGGCAGCGTTGGTATCTCGTTCCCATAGCGCTTTGTGATGCAGCTCGAGTTCCCTAGAAAGGGAACATCTCAGGTCATGTATGTAACCATAGTTCCCTGAGAGGGAACGAGACGCTGCGTCACTAAGCCTTAGCTCCTGCGCATGCCGGGCTTGTTTCAGACACTGGGCAAGCTGCTGGTTTCGGTTTCGGCGTGCCTTTTGTACTCCTGGCTCATGACGTCATCCGTATCATTCTCACAGGTGTTTTCTATTGTGCTTCAAGAGTTGATTACGTGGGGCGTTCCCCTAGCGCTTTGTGATGCTGCGTCTCGTTACCTCTCAGGGATCTATGGTTACATACGAAATCTGAGATGCTAATGTAGTATAAATATCTGATTATTCTCAATTAACCTAACTTTTCATTGTTCTGGTGATCAGCTTCAGCTCTCAAACAGCAAAGGAAAAATATAATAACTGTGTTTGGGGCTGTAATATACCTAGCATTATATCTGTAAAGACTGCGGTAATAAAGCATAGTGAATTCTTTGGGTTTAATTGCTGTGTTTTAGCGTTTTGTTACTGGAAGAACCACCGTAACAGGACTTACACATTCTGACTGGATAATTTAGCTCATGTTCATCTGTGTGTGATTTTGAGCAAATATAAGTTGTAATATTATGTATTATAATTATTTTGTGTACAAATTAGATTTATCTTATACAGGGTGTGTTGCATTGAGTTCATTAGCCCTCAATCAATGTGCTTCAGTTTAAGGGTATTAACTAGCACTTTTATTGTTCTCATATTATTTTCATCATGAAGCACTCACACCCATCATCATGAAGTGCTTTGAGCGGCTGGTCCTGGAACACCTAAAAGACTCTATACCATCCACATTGGACTCACATCAGTTTGCTTATCGCAGCAATAGGAGCACAGAGGATGCTGTTGCCATGGCACTGCACTCTGTGCTCACACACCTGGACAATAAGAACTCTTATGCACGGATGCTGTTTGTTGACTTCAGCTCAGCATTCAACACTATCATCCCGGCCAAGTTAATAGCCAAACTTGAAGACTTGGGCATCAATACCTCACTCTGCAACTGGATCCTGGACTTCTTGACCAACAGACCCCAGAATGTCCGATCTGGATCCACCTGCTCCACATCCATCACACTTAACACTGGTGTACCACAGGGCTGTGTGCTAAGCCCGTTTCTCTATTCCCTCTTCACCTCCGACTGCAAGCCTGTGTTTGGATCTAATGCCATCGTCAAGTTTGCAGACGACATTACGGTGATCGGTCTCATCAGCAACAACGATGAGACTGCCTACAGGGAAGAGATCCAGCACCTGTCCACATGGTGCAACAAAAATAACCTGCTCCTCAACACCACCAAAACGAAGGAGCTCATCGTGGACTTCAGGAAAGAGTCACGAGGCACACACGACACCATCCACATCAATGGAATGGCCGTTGAGCGTGTCTCCAGCTTCAAGTTCCTGGGGATCCACATCTCGGCTGACATGACCTGGACAACCAACACCTCCAGCCTGGTCAAGAAGGCTCACCAGCGCCTCTTCTTCCTGAGGACACTGAGGAAGAATCAGCTCTCCTCGGCTATCCTGGTGAACTTCTACCGCTGTGCAATAGAAAGCATCCTGACGAACTGTGTCACAGTGTGGTATGGGTGCTGTTCTGTCGCGGAGCGCAAGGCACTGCAGCAGGGTGGTGAAAACTGCCCAACGCATCACAGGGTCTCCACTTCCTGCCATCGAGCACGTCCAGAGGAAACGCTGTCTGCGTCGAGCTCGCAGCATCCTCAAGGACTCCTCTCACCCAGCCCACAGACTGTTCTCCCTCCTTCCCTCCGGCAGACTAAAGAACAGTTTCTTCCCCAGAGCTGTCTCTTTACTGAACTCTAACCCTTGCTGACCCCACTCCTCTCTCACCCCCACCATCCCAATCCCCTTACAGACTCCTCTCCCCCCCACCACCATCCCACTCCCCTCACAGACTCTCCTCTTACCCCCCCCAACATCCCACTCCCCTCATAGACTGCTCTCCCCCCCACCATCCCACTCCCCTCACTGACTCCCCCCCCCACCGCCATCCCACTCCCATCCAGACTCTCCTCTCACCCCCCACCATCCCACTCCCCTCATAGACTCCTCTCACCCCCCTGCCCCCCACCACCATCCCTCATAGACTCCTCTCCCCCCCACCATCCAACTCCCCTCATAGACTCCTCTCACCCCCTTGCCCCCCCCACCACCATCCCACTCCCCTCAGACTCTCCCCTCTCCCCCTAAACCATCATCCTACCACCCTCATAGACTCCTCTTACCCCCCCACCATCCAATTCCCCTCATAGACTCCTCTCACCCCACTACCCCCCCACCACCATCCCACCCCCCTCACAGACTCTTCTCTCTCCCCCACCATCATCCCACTCCCCTCATACACTCTCCTCCCACCCCCCCACCATCCCACTCCCCTCACTGACTCCTCTCCCCCCCCACCACCATCCCACTCCCCTCATACACTCTCCTCCCACCCCCACCACCATCCCACTCCCCTCACAGACTCTCCTCTTACCTCCCCACCACCATCCCACTCCCCTCAGACTCTCCTCTTACCCCCCACCACCCCACTCTCCTCACAGACTCTCCTCTTACCCCCCCACCACCATCCCACTCCCCTCAGACTCTCCTCTTACCCCCCACCACCCCACTCCCCTCATAGACTCTCCTCTTACCCCCCCCACCATCCCACTCCCCTCATAGACTCCTCTCTCCCCCACCACCATCCCACTCTCCTCATAGACTCCTCCCCACCATCCCACTCCCCTCATAGACTCCTCTCCCCCCCACCACCATCCCACTCCCCTCACAGACTCTCCTCTTACCACCATCCCACTGCCCTCATAGACTCCTTACTCCCCCCCACCACCATCCCACTCCCCTCGCAGACTCTCCTCTTACCACCATCCCACTCTCCTCATAGACTCCCCCCCCATCCCACTCCCCTCATAGACTCCTCTCTCCCCCCCACCACCATCCCACTCCCCTCATAGACTCCTCTCTCCCCCCCACCACCATCCCACTCCACTCATAGACTCCTCTCTCCCCCCCACCACCATCCCACTCTCCTCATAGACTCCCCCCCCATCCCACTCCCCTCATAGACTCATCTCTCCCGCACCACCATCCCACGCCCCTCACAGACTCTCCTCTTACCCCCCCCATCCCACTCCCCTCATAGACTCCTCTCTCACCCCCCACCACCCCACTCCCCTCTCAGACTCCTCCTCCGCACCAGACTCCTTCATTGCCCCCCCCCACTACTACCCTTATAGACTCTTCGCTCACCGTTACTTATTTGTGCCATTTGCACTGCCGACTGTTCATTACAGTAACAACTGTTTACTGTTTACAGTAACAACTGTTTACACTTGCACCTTGCACTACTGTACTTTAGCTGGAACATGCTCATTTGCACTACCAACTGTTCATACAGTACCAACTGTTTACATTTCGCATCTCACTTATTTGCACTGTCCATGCTCATTGCACTACCTTAAATTTAATGCTCACCTTAAGCTAACAATTGTATACATCTACCTGTAAAATTCTGTTTATAGTTAGACATCTGTATATACATTTACATTTATAGCACATATTCACCTGTAAATGCTGTTTATAGACACCTGTAATTATATTTATAGCACACACTCACCTGTTATAGTAATAACCATCTGTATATTTATATTCATTGTACATATTACCTGTAAATCCTGTACATCTCCATATCCTGCACTTATGCAACCATTGTACATATCCTGCACTTGCTGCTATTGCACTTCTGGTTAGACCTAAACTGCATTCCGTTGCCTTGTACCTGTACTTGTGTAATGACAATAAAGTTGAATCTAATCTAATCTAATCTAATCTAATCAACACAGTTTGATTAACATGATTTTATGATTTTCCGTGTGGAGGTTCCAATGACCTGTTTTCTTTATTTAGGCATTTTATTTTAATTTTATTGTTAGACACTTCATTATGGTCTGTTGTGGTCTGTTCCATTATGGTTTGTTATTAATAGAATTAATAGAAAGCAATAACCTTTGTTATTCTAAAATATTTGTGTTCACGTTAGTTAACAGTGCATTAACTAATGTTAATAACTTTGTATCTTAAAAAATCTTAGAAAATTTAGTTTAACATGAACTCAGATTAATAAATCTTGTAAAAGTATGTTCATTCATTGCTGTTTCATGTTAACTAATGCTAAGAAAACCTTATTGTAAAGTGGTATTTGTTTAATTATAAAGTGATTAAAAGTTACAAATTTAAAAAAATAGATTTTTAAAAGTTAAGGAAACTTACACTGGATCAAAATAGTCTACAGTATATGTTTGATTTATGTTGTGTGTTTAAGTGTTTGGCTTTTAATTATGAGCCTTTTTTTTGTAAATCAGGCTCTCAAAATGTGAAAAATTAGATTTAGATTTATAGGCCACTATATCAGTTATCGAACTTGAAATGTAAATAATTATCGGTATCGGCCAAATTGTTCATATCGGTGCATCCCTAATTTCACTCTTTGAACACAGATTGTTGTGACTGATCTAGAATAAAGTTGACTTTATCAGTTCTGTTTATGATTGTAAAAGGGTTTCCTGATATTACAGAAGCATTACTTATGGTATCTAGTTAAATGTGATGATTCACACAGACAGTTGTGTTTAGATGCAGTTTGTTGTGTTTACCTTTGCTCTTGCTTTTCTTTTTGTCCTGTATATTGATCTGTGCGTAAGTGAAATCACTGGGTCCTGCAGTATTAATATCTAATACAGAAAATCAAACAGATTATTCAGAACAAGCTGAAAATATTGGACTTCAGGAAAACAGGATCTCACCTTTGCTTTTGCATTTCTTTACTTTTGTGCCGACTTCTGAGTACATCACATTATTTTGCTCTGATTTGGTATTGCCTGGAAAAGTAGTGAATTCATGAAAATATTGATTCATATTATATGCAGCATAAATACAGACACCATCAATGTTATTGGTTTATGACTGAAGACTCTATTGAAGAGGGTTTGTAACCTTTATCCACAGATGTGTTTTTCTTAACAGTGACTTCTGAATATGTGACGTCTTCCAGTGACTCTAAAACAAACAAGTCAAGCCAACATGAATTATGTTTATTGATTTTTAAATGACAAGTGTTTATATAAAGTTTATAACTCAACCTTCGTCTCTTTTATTCAGTGGAGTCACGACATCATAAATGTGATCAGAACCTGCTGGACAAAAGGTCAAATCAGTCTTAAACTATATATATATATATATATATATATATGTAACAGAGTTTAAAATATTGTTAAATTCATTAAATTGGGAAGACATGCCATTGGCTGTCACTAACAGATTTACATGCATGACGTGGAGGGGGCGGAGTTATGTTAGCGCGGCAACAGTTCTCCTGAGTCGCATACCTGGTAAGTCGCATCAATGACTGCTCCGAGTAGATATTGAATATATATCGAGTATAAGCGAGCGGTTGGACTTTTGTGACGCGCGCACTGTGTTTCTGTTGTCTTTATATTCTGTTAAATGTATTATTTGTGAGAGTATGTGCGTTAACTCAGTTGTAAACTCCTAACCTCTGCTTATTTCAGTCTGTATCGTGCATCGTGTATCTTCTGTGAGTGTGTCGTGACCAATTTTGTGGATTTATGTTAACAGGTATGTTTTATTCTTTCTTTTGTCATGTTTTGTGTTAAAAGTTTGAGCTGAACTTGACGCGCGCTATGTGCTGCGCGCGTGACGGCGCCATTTTAGGTCCGTGTTTTCTGTCGTGTTTCCTTCATTTATGATTATTTAATTTGTTTGGTTTTATGTACTGTTCAATCTAAAAGAATGGAAAAACAGTTCTCCTGAGTCGCATACCTGTCTGTATCGTGCATCGTGTATCTTCTGTGAGTGTGTCGTGACCAATTTTGTGGATTTATGTTAACAGGCCCAGTAAATGAGAACTGAGTGACCATCCACCTGTGTCCAGTGTCATTTAATCTCATCAAAACAAACACAGTCACATTGGTGCCGTGACCTGTTTCTTCAAGATGGTTCCTGAAGCGACTGAGGGTTCATCTTAAAGCTTTCATGGGAGTCAGGTGGACACAATCCTGTTAAAGAACTGATATAGTTGTATTTAAAAAAAAAAAAAAAGGAAACGAAAGAGAAGTTTTTCAGAGAAAAACGGACAATTCATGTTCTAGTGCACAGTTTTCTGTTTTATGTTCATGTTTTACATGTACTGATGCGCAAAATGAGGGGTTTTGATAAACACCACACTCCAGTTGGTGCAAGTAGGGGTAGAGGATGGGGTTTATTGAATGTGCCAAGATCATTGCAGTTCATTGGACCTGATATACAGAGTGATGATCACGGATCCATAGACAGTCATACTCCCAATTCAGATCCATTAGTTTGTGGTGGCACATCCTCACGTCATGAATCAGATGTTTCCCCAGAGAAAAAGGGTGTATTTTCATCCACTCCATACCCTAACACACAGCCACCAGAACTGATTACTGCAATGACTGAAATAATTAGCCAGGTTGGTCAGCAAATTGCAGACAGCATAGTCACCCGATTAAGCCCAACACGTACACTTGACACTCATCCAGTATGCAGTCCCCCAAATAATGTGACCGCGGAAAGCACAGCTCCGCAAATGATGGACTTGATGCACAGCCAGTTATCCTTTTCCAGAAATGTTAAAGAACCTCCTTGCTTCAGAGGTGAAGTCTCTGATGCTGTTGATTTAAGTGAGTGGATTGATATCATGAGAGATTACACTAAGCGACATAATCTTAGAAAAGAGCAGCAAGCAGAGGAGATTATGGTTCATCTGAGAGGCAAAGCAAGAGATGTGGTCAAGTTCAGTGTGAGAAACAGTGGCATTGACATTGTACATAACCCTGATGCTATCTTCAGTATTCTCAGGAAACACTTTGAAGCTGCTGCTTGCTCTCCCCTTCCACTGGCTGACTTTTACACCACATTGCCCAAACCAAACGAGGATGCTTTCGAGTACTGGCTCAGACTGAACCGCGCAGTCGACATCGCTGCTGACCGCTTGAGAGAACAGGGTAAAGTACTGGACTGTCCAGGAACAGAGGTAACCCGCATGTTCATCAGACACTGCCCTTGCAAAGAGCTTGCCATCACCTTTCGATCTAAAACAATTGATGCATGGTCTGTGCGGGAAGTTCAGGATATTTTGAATGAATATCACTCAGAGACTAGTCTTGTACCTGCGGTAAGACATGCAGCACCAACTAAAATTCCTGTCAACAGATCTGAGGTGGAAGTGTTGACTGCAGCTCTCCCAAGTTCTTCTGATGTCCAGCAGTCCAGGTCTATGGAAGTTTCTGCATTAGAGCGAGTCATGAGTCTGCTTGAAAAAGTCTTGTTAAAAGAATCTGCCAGCAAAGAACATAGTCCACGCGCTAGACCCAAAGTAAGTCTACCAAGAGTGAAGGGACTCAATGACCTGCCATGCACTGTCTGTTCAAGCCCAGACCACTCTGGCCTTACACATTGTCTTGAGAAAAAGTTGTGCTTTCAGTGTCACTCTCCTCACCACTCCCGCGTCGTTTGTCCTGAGAGAGTGAAATCTCCGTCTTCTCAAGAGCTGGGAAACTAGATGATCTGCACTCAAGGGAGGACAGTGTGGATCATGAGTTTATTCCTCCTAACCAATGCTGTATGACTGATCCTGCATCTATTTATTGTCTTTCTAATTCAGTTGAGCCTGAAGGAAGAAAAGTAATTTTTCAGAACACGCACAGAGTACAGAGAATCGACAGTCTGTTTTACACACCAGCGACAGTATGGGGCGACCTTCATCTGAAAGCTATGATCGACAGTGGCTCCATGGCCTGTACGTTAAGTGAAGCTGCTGAATCTCTCTTGTTGCAACGCAATCCCGACCTGCAAAAGTTATCGGCCAGTGATGTTGTCATAATTGGTTGTGGCGGACAGCGTGTTACACCAAAAGCGATGTATGAACTTGAGCTCTCAGTGTATGCATGTAAAATGGTCGTTCCAGTTTTGGTTGTTCCAGGTCAAACCGATGATTTGATTTTAGGCAGCAATGCTATCAAGTGGCTGATTCAAAAAATGAAAGAGACTGATGGATACTGGAGACTCGTGTCCAGCCCAGATAATTCGAGTGATGTTGAATGTCACCAATTTATTTCTCTCCTTTCGAATGTAGAACGATGGAAAGGTGAAGACGTGCCTGATAAAGTGGGCACAGCCAAATTGAAGGAGAAAATAACTCTTGAGCCACACCATGAGCATCTTACGTGGGCCCGGCTCCCTGAGTCATCGGCTGTTTCAGTAGGTACCACCGTCATCGTTGAACCAACCTCATGTAAATGCCGTCCACGGAATGTGATTATAGGGAGAGTTATTACACCTATGTGGGGCAGTAGATGGGTGCCATTCAAAATAATGAACCCTACAGACAAAGTGATTGTTCTCAAGAAAAACACAAAAATCGTGGATGTTTTTACCTGTATAGCCGTGGAAGAGTTGTCTACACCTGCGTCCCTGCAGAGTAATGTTCAGTGTGCAGTGAGTCCTGTAGGTCGTGTGCTGACCAGTGACGAAAGGAGGAATGTGCTGAATACGTTAGGACTGCAAGATCTGGACCTGGATGACTGCGAAGTGTCAGAGGAGTGGAAGGATAGACTTCTGAATCTCATTGAGAGGTATGAGTCAACCTTTTCTCGTGGAAAAATGGACTGTGGGGAAGCCACTGACTTTGTCCACAAAATTCACCTGTTGGATGAGAAGCCATTTCGCCTCCCTTATCGTCGTGTGGCCCCCTGTCACTACGAGAAGCTTCGCACTGCCTTGGATGAGATGGAAGTGAAGGGCATCATAAGGAAATCTCAGAGTGAGTACGCATCGCCATTAGTTTTGGTTTGGAAAAAGAATGGTGACCTTCGTATTTGTACAGATTTCAGATGGTTGAATGCGAAGACTGTGAAGGACGCTCACCCACTCCCACACCAAGCAGATGCACTTGCAGCCTTGGGAGGCAATGTTTTCTTTTCAACAATGGACTTGACTTCCGGTTTTTACAATGTGCCCTTGTTTGAAGAGCATAAAAAGTATACTGCTTTTTCCTCTCCTTTTGGTCTCCACGAGTACAATCGTCTACCTCAGGGGTTAACCAACAGCCCAGCAACCTTTATGAGGATGATGATGTCCATTTTTGGCGATGAAAATTTCACAAGTCTTCTTTGTTATTTGGACGACCTGATGGTTTTTGCACCGAGTGAGCAGGTAGCTCTTGACCGACTCGAACTGGTTTTCTCACGCTTGTCCAAGCACAACTTAAAGCTAGCGCCAAAGAAGTGCCAGTTCCTCAAAAGATCAGTTAAGTTCTTGGGACATGTTGTTACTGAGAATGGTGTGCAGACTGACCCAGAGAAGGTTAAGGTGATCAATGACATCCAGATTGCAGATCTCATGGAAGCAGATGGTATAACTCCTTCTCAAAAGAAGATCAGATCTTTTCTGGGTATGGTTTTATACTACCAGCACTTCATTAAGGACTGTTCTGCAAGAGCAAAACCTCTTTTCACTCTCCTGTCTGATCAGTCGAAAAGTAGAGCTCAGAGGAAGTGTGGTCGTATGAGGAAGCGGATCAGTGTCGTGAAGCTTTCACCCGAGGATTGGAATAGTGAGTGTCGAACAGCTTTTGAAACTCTAAAGCAAGACCTGCTGCACAGTGTTACTCTAGCTCATCCAGATTTCAGTCATCCCTTTATTCTCTCTGTTGACGCTTCATTCGATGGCATAGGAGCTGTGTTGTCTCAGGTGCCCGCTGGTGAGAAAATTGCGCGCCCAGTGGCGTTTGCAAGCAAAACACTCTCAAAGTCTCAGATCAATTACCCTGCACACAGACTCGAGTTTCTGGCTTTAAAGTGGGCCGTTTGTGACAAGTTTAGCCACTGGCTAAAAGGGAGACATTTCACTGCGTGGTCTGATAATAATCCTTTGACCTATATTCTAACCAAACCAAGATTGGATGCATGTGAACAGCGATGGGTGGCGAAGCTCGCTGCATATGACTTTGACCTGAAATATGTGCCAGGCACAAAAAACATTGTTGCAGATGCTTTGAGTAGAGAGCCTTTTGTCAAGTCTTGTGTCAGTCATCGCCTGTTGAAAGAACCATATGTTTCTCTCTTGGATGAGGTCAATGGTATTGTTACTGGAACTGTGCAAGATGCCTTTCGTGTCACTAACAACTGTCAGAATTTGCAGGCCGCCAATACTGCCGAAACTGAGACTGAGCCGCAAAATGGTGAGAATGACTCTTGTCCTGGATCCTTCGATGCGGTGGAAGTTTCTGCTGTCCTGGGTGCTCGCTACGATGGAGGAGTTAGTCCATTGTCCATGACCAGTCCAACGTCACTTCAGCTCCCCGCTGAAGATCCATCTGTTGCAATCCCATTTTCCAGACTCGCCAATCTCCAAGGTCAGGACAGTACAGTCGGCAAAGTCATCAACTATGTTCTGAGACGTAAACGTCCTTCAAAAACCGAGAGAACAAAGGAACCTCGCTCTGTGACAAATCTTTTGAAGCACTGGAAAAAACTGAAAATTCGTAATGGTGTGCTGTACAGAGTAAAGAAAGATCGGCTACGGAATAAGAAACTCTTTCAATATATTGTACCTGATTCCTTGAAACGTGACGTTCTCCGTGGTGTTCATGACACTGCCGGACACCAAGGGACTGCGAGAACTCTATCCCTCGCATCTGAGAGATTCTTTTGGCCAGGCATGAGCAAGGACATCGAACTTCATGTGAAAAACTGCCAGAGATGTGTAGTTGGGAAAACTCCAGAGCCGAATGCTCGTGCACCCCTTGAGCATATTAGGACCTCAGAACCTATGGAATTGATTTGTATAGACTTCTGGAGTGCTGAACAGGCGTCAGGAAAGATCGTTGACGTCTTGGTAATAACAGATCACTTCTCCAAGATGGCACATGCTTTCCCCTGTCTCAACCAGTCTGCTAAACAAGTTGCCCGTCGCCTTTGGAATGACTTCTTTTGCATTTACGGATTCCCAAAGAGAATACATTCAGACCAGGGTGCAAATTTTGAGAGCAAACTCATTAAGAACTTTCTTGAGATGGCTGGTGTTCAAAAATCACACACCACACCATACCACCCTATGGGTAATGGCATAGCAGAACGGTTCAACAGGACTCTGGGGAATATGATAAGAGCTCTTCCAGTCAAATCTAAGGCCAGGTGGCCTCAGCTGCTAAAGATGTTGACCTTCAGTTACAACTGCACTGTACACGAAACAACTGGGTTCGCACCTTTCTATCTAATGTTTGGACGTATTCCGAGACTGCCGATTGACATCATGTTCCAGCATGTTCTCTCTGATGAAAGCGTAGTCAGTCACCATGAGTTTGTCAATACACTAAAAAGAGATCTGAGCACAGCTGCAGAAATTGCCCGACAACACAGTTTCAAAGAGCAGAATCGTCATGCCATTCTTTACAATCGGAAGGTCAAAGGTTCACCATTAGCAGTCGGCGATAGAGTTTTGCTGGCAAACCGTGGAGAGAAAGGCATGAGAAAAATTGCTGACAAGTGGGACTCAGTTCTGTATGAGGTACATTCAGCGAAACCAGAGATTAATGTGTACAGGATTAAAGATGTTCAGACTGGTAGAGAGAAAGTGGTACACAGGAACCTGTTACTTCCAGTGAATTTCTTATCCTGGGATGAGGAGTCATCATCAGTCCAATCCAATAACACCAGTGCTACTTCTCTTGATGCCGCTTTAATGGACGATCCTGATCCTGTTTCAAAAACATCTGAATGGTTACTGCGGATGGATGGAACACAAAATAGCGTTGCTACTCAGGATGCCACTTGTGGTGGAATTTCAGACATCATTGATGAGATGATTCTTGAGTGTTCTGACAATGATCCGCACAGTGAAGAAACAGAGCATGTTTCTGAACTAGAGTTTACAGAGAGTTTACCTGCACCTAAGCCTGAACACTTAAGTTGTTTGCAAGAACTTGATAACAGAGTTGACCCTGTCATTTGCGAACAGCCCACAAGTACACAAACAGACCACATTACTACACGGTTAGGGAGATCAGTTAAACACCCTAATAGACTTATCTGTGAAATGGAAGCTCAGAAAGTTGTGGAAAATGATTCAAACAGTGACGAACAGGTTATATTTCAAGGAACTAATTTTGTTGAGTTGATAAGAAACATTTTTGGTTAACATGTCTGAGAGAATGATTTGCATCACATAATCTAGTGTGTGTTAAGAGAATGATTATGAAGGAATTGTATTTAATTTTTTTTCTGAGGAAGTCTGTGGACTTTATAGTAAAAAGGTAATTGGAGAGCAGAGATACGTTTGTAAACATTAGGAGTGTGTAGACTGCACCTCTTATAGTCTGTGTTAAGTGTGGAACCTGGTACCATTCCATTCTTGCGCACTTCCTAGAGAAGAGATGAGTTATCTGACAATATTGTATAGTAAAGCTCTTGTACTCTATTTTTCTTGCTTTTTCCTTCTCTCTCTGTAATTTCTACTGTATATTAGTTGTTACATATGCTGGTTCTAGCCCAATTTAGCAGAATTTAAGGGGGGTGTATGTAACAGAGTTTAAAATATTGTTAAATTCATTAAATTGGGAAGACATGCCATTGGCTGTCACTAACAGATTTGCATGCATGACGTGGAGGGGGCGGAGTTATGTTAGCGCGGCAACAGTTCTCCTGAGTCGCATACCTGGTAAGTCGCATCAATGACTGCTCCGAGTAGATATTGAATATATATCGAGTATAAGCGAGCGGTTGGACTTTTGTGACGCGCGCACTGTGTTTCTGATGTCTTTATATTCTGTTAAATGTATTATTTGTGAGAGTATGTGCGTTAACTCAGTTGTAAACTCCTAACCTCTGCTTATTTCAGTCTGTATCGTGCATCGTGTATCTTCTGTGAGTGTGTCGTGACCAATTTTGTGGATTTATGTTAACAGGTATGTTTTATTCTTTCTTTTGTCATGTTTTGTGTTAAAAGTTTGAGCTGAACTTGACGCGCGCTATGTGCTGCGCGCGTGACGGCGCCATTTTAGGTCCGTGTTTTCTGTCGTGTTTCCTTCATTTATGATTATTTAATTTGTTTGGTTTTATGTACTGTTCAATCTAAAAGAATGGAAAAACAGTTCTCCTGAGTCACATACCTGTCTGTATCGTGCATCGTGTATCTTCTGTGAGTGTGTCGTGACCAATTTTGTGGATTTATGTTAACAGGCCCAGTAAATGAGAACTGAGTGGCCATCCACCTGTGTCCAGTGTCATTTAATCTCATCAAAACAAACACAGTCACATATATATATATATATATATATATATATATATATATATATATATAAAATATGAGGGACATTTCAAAAAGCAATTTTGAAGAATGTTGGATTCAATGTTTCAAAGACATTTTTCAGAATATTCCCTATTGTGTTCAACAGCAGAAATAAAGTTATGCAGTAAATAATGACAGCATTTATTTTTGTATGTGATCCATCCATTTAAATCATTAGTTATTGAGTCTGACCAGAGTGTAGAGGAGCGATTTCTGCTTGAGATCCTCCAGATTGATTCGGGACTGATCTCTGTTGAATATTATGGTGCTGATCTATATTAGAGACAAAGATCATTAGGATTAGAGTATTTTCAGTCACATATTTTCTGATTACATGAATGAAATGCTCTTTTTAACAGGTAGTGACTGTCTAGGCTTCAGAAACGGGATCTTCCATTTCTTGGTGTTAATATGGTTTAATTATTCCTCACATATGAAACTCTCCATACCTTTGTTGTGTTTGTGTCTCCACAGCAGGACCAGTGACATGAAGAACAACAAGCAAACACTCAATCCTACAGACACACCAATGACCAGATGATACGATGAAGCTGCTGAGAAAAACACACAGATCTGTTCATGAGTGATGCAATAAAAAAGTACATAAAATCACAGATTCTTCAGAGACCTCTGCAGAGATTCATGGTTGCTCATCTCTCCTGTCTAAATGAGATGACATGAGGCTGTCGGGGAGATTAATAAAAACAGGAAACAGAAACAGGTAATAGAAACAGGTAAACTGTTGGCGGCCTCAATCAGCTGAAATCTAGATTGTAGTGGGACTTCGCTACATTATTATGGTTAAATTATTAAGCCCTTCTTAATGCTGGTATATATCGATGACATCCTGGTTTACTCCCAAAACATGAAAGATCACCACCGACACGTTACGCAGGTCCGTCAACGGCTCAGGGAACACCACCTCTACCTCAAACGGGAAAAGTGTGAGTTCCACCACAGCCAAACCCACTTCTTAGGATACGTCCTCGACCAGTGCAGTGTCAAGATGGACATGAGGAAGGTAAGAGCAGTGCAGAGTTGGCCACAACCCACCGCAGTAAAAGAAATGCAACGATTTTGGGGTTTTGCCAACTTCTACCGCCGTTTCATCCACCGCTTCATTACCATTGCCGCACCCCTCTCTGCACTGCTCAAAAAAGGGCCCAAGTCTCTGTCCTGGTCACCGGAGGCCTTCTGTACGGCTCCCACTCTCGTTCATCCCGATCCCGATCTTCCATTTGTGGTGGAAGTGGACGCCTCCAGCGGTGGAGTGGGAGCTGTACTGTCCCAGCGGCAGGGAGAGTCTCCACGACTCCATCCATGTGCCTACTATTCCAAGAAGCAGACCCCGGCAGATTGTAGGTCCTGAGGGACGGACCTACGTGCCCACCAGTCTTTGACCGTCCATCATGAACCAAGCACACACCTCTCCACATCTCCTTTTCCACCATGTATTCCGACACTTTGGCCTCCCCAAGGACATCGTTTCAGACAGTGGGCCCCAGTTTATCTCTCGGGTTTGGCACGCATTCTTCACTCTCCTCTGTGTCACAGTTAGTCTCAGTTCCGGATATCACCCCCAGACCAATGGCGAGACAGGAGATCGGGAGATACCTCCGGTCATACTGTGGTCGCCACCAAGACAGTTGGATCCGATTCCTTCCATGGGCCGAATATTTACAAAACTCACTCTGGCAAGACACCACACACCTCACACCCTTCCGATGTATGCTCGGTTACTAACCCTCTCTGTTTCCCTGGTAAGATGAGTCCACAGATGTGCCAGCGGTCCACTTCTGGTTTCAAGAGAGCGATAGGGTCTGGGACTCAGCTCACGTCCACCTCCAGCAGGCAGTCCGTAGGCAGAGGTTTTAAGCCGATCAACGCCCTGGACCCACTCCCAAGTACCACCCAGGGCAACTGGTTTGGCTCTCGACGAGGGATCTCTGCCTACGGCTGACCAGCCGGAAGCTGAGTCCCCGCTTCATAGATCCTTTTAGAATCTAGAGGCAGATCAACAATGTCACTTACCAGTTACAACTCCCTGCACACTACAGAATTTCACCCTCCTTTCATGTATCCTTTCTCAAACCCTACACTAATCCCATTCTGCCTTCTTCCACAGAGTCTGGCATGGATGCGGTACCCCCTTCTCCTTTGGACCCGGCGGACCAAAACATCCGCAGAGTGACCACCATTCTCGACTCCCGATGACGGGGCGACACTCTGCAATACCTGGTAGACTGGGAAGGATTCATCCCCAAGGAACGCTCTTGGGTGGCCCAAGATGACATCCTGGACCCCTCCTTGCTAGACGAGTTTCACGCCACCCATCCCAACAGGCCAGCGCCTGAGTACTGAGCACCTGTCCTTAATCAAAGAAACACTATTTCACCAGCCTGCACCCAGCACTCAGAGTCAGAGTCAGGCTCTGTTATGAATATGAGCTCCGCCACCAGCTGGACACCATCATGACTGCCTGTCTGCCTGTCTTGACTACTCGCCTGGATTATTGTACCTGAAACTGTCTGCCTGCCTTTCTGATCCCTGCCTGGATTACCATTTACGTATGATCTCTGATTGCCCTGACCGTACGACCACTCTTAATAAAGACTAGCGATTGGACCCTTGCCTGTGAGTCACCTATGTTACACTCAGAGACATAAATAAACGGATGGTTTAATTATGCACATGTAACAAGATAAAGAGCCCTCAAAATATAATATGCAAGTTAAACCCTGCATTAATGGGACAGCACTGTTCATTGGTTGCACGGGTGGCGCTGTTTCCCCCAATGAGTTTAAGTAATCTGTAGCAGAGCTAGGGAGAAATGCTGTGGGTGAGTGCTTATGTGTGTTGGATGTTATGTGGAAAGAATTGTTTATCATAGATGTTGATTGTGTTTTAGGGAATGTTTTCTATTCAAATTTGTGAGTGTTTTGTGTTTTTATTTCTGTTTCCGTGTACTCTTTCCACGTGCTAATTAAGTG
The DNA here is from genome assembly GCA_037043235.1 of Rhodeus uyekii. Taxonomy (NCBI): domain Eukaryota; kingdom Metazoa; phylum Chordata; class Actinopteri; order Cypriniformes; family Acheilognathidae; genus Rhodeus; species Rhodeus uyekii. The sequence goes on from JAWRVZ010000050.1 coordinate 2,516,271, forward strand.
ATACCTACTTTTAATAGATGGAGCTACATCTGTGTCTGTCTCCTCACTGTTTTCAATGCTCTGTGTGCAGGTAATTTAAATTTTTTTATTTTTTTATTGTGTTTCAGAATGTATTCTATTGTTTAATTAATGAGTTATTTTTACTGAGTTTGCATAATCTGCAGCAGAGCTAGGGAGAAATGCTGTGGATGGAGCTACATCTGTGTCTGTCTCCTCGCTGTTTTCAATGCTCTGTGTGCAGACCAACAAATAATTAAATCATCTGCATCCAGAGTGTGTGTCCTGTTGAGGAGTTTGGCGACTTGGGCCAGAGAAAGCGAAGGTCACACATGGAGCATGAAACAGCAGATGCAAGATGATTAGACGGTTCAATAAACTCTAGGTGAAAGGTGATAGATCAACTGATAGAATGTATTTGCCTTACAGCTGTAGAAGAAAGAAGAGGATGGATGTACACACCTCTCTGGACTAGTCAATATGACGCAGAAGAGAGAGCAAGATGCTGGAGAATAACACTGGAGTTAATAATCAGAATAAGAAAGAGCTTTATTGCCAAGTGTGCTTGCACACACAAGGAATTTGTCTTGGTGTTCCAAGACTTCCAGTGCAAATATACAACACAATATGAGTTTACATAGAAAATAACAATACATAACATACACAGTACATGTGGTCACATGCTGGGATTTTTTGTATGGAGTGGGAGAGGGGATAGGTAAGGACAGAATGTCAGCCATAACATCCGTCTGCATTGTTTTTCTTTCCCTGCGCTCTGCCCAGCATTTTATCTCTTATTAATTCAACTGTTCAAGAGGGAAATGGCCTGTGAAAAGAAACTGTTCCTGTGCCCAGATGTTCTAGTGGCCAGTGATCGTAGTCGCCGTCCTGACGGTAACAGTTCAAACAGGGTGTTTCCAAGGTGAGCAAAGTCTGTGATGATGGAAGAGTACAGGTCCTGGAGGGCTGGCAGGGAAGCACCAATAATCCTCTCTGCAGTCCGGATTGTGTGATGTAGTCTCCCGATGTCATATTTGGTAGCTGAACCAAACCAGACAGCGATGGAGGTGCACAAAACAGACTCAATGACGGCCGAGTAGAACTGTATCAGCAGCTCCTGTGGGAGGTTGAGCTTGCTCAGCTGACGAAGGAAGTAAAGTCTCTGCTGGGCCTTTTTTACAATGGAGTCAATGTGATTGTTCCACTTCAGGTCCTGAGAGATGGTGGTGCCCAGGAACCTGAATGACTCCACTGCTGCCACTGTGCTGTTCATGATGGTGAGTGGAGGTAGAGCAGGGCTGTTCCTCCTGAAGTCAACTATCATCTCCACCGTTTTGAGCGTGTTGAGCTCAAGGTTGTTATAACTGCACCAGACAGCCAGTTGTTCAACCTCTAGTCCAGGGGTCGGGAACCTATGGCTCTTTTGATGGCTGCATATGGCTCTTGATGCCGCCACCCCGCCCTCCCCCTCCAGTCGACAGATCGCTCGCTCGCTCCGTTACTTCCACGTTCGGACGACAGGCAGATCGCGCCGCCACCGCAACACCCCCCCCCCGGTTGACAAATCAATCGACAGGACAGTACTATGGCTCTACACAGCTTCAAGTTACAAAAAAAAAGTTGGTATATGGCTCTCTCAGACAAAAAGTTTCCCGACCCCTGCTCTAGTCTGTAAGCAAGCTCGTCACCGTTTCGGATGAGGCCAATGGCGGAGGTGTCGTCTGCAAATTTCAGGAGCTTCACAGAAGGGTCTTTGGAAGTGCAGTCATTGGTGTACAGGGAGAAGAGCAGTGGGGAGAGAACACACCCCTGGGGGGCGCCAATGCTGGTAGTGAGAGTCCTGGATGTGAGTTTCCCCAGTCTCACTTGCTGTTGCCGGTCTGTCAGGAAGCTGGTGATCCACTGACAGATTGAGGATGGCAAGGAGAGCTGGGCCAGTTTAGCTGTAAGAAGATCAGGCATGATGGTGTTGAAGGCCGAACTGAAGTCCACAAATACTCCTTTGTCAGTCTGTTCCTGGTCCGTTTGTACAAAACACCATCCCCCCTTCTGTAAGCGTCCTCTTTGTTATGACGAAGCTGTTTGAGTTTCCCAGTAAACCATGGTTTATCATTAGGAAATAATAAGAATGTCCTGGTAGGAATGTGTGTATCCTCACAGAAACTGATGTATGATGTTACAGTATCTGTGAGCTCGTCCAGATCAGTGGTAGCAGCTTCAAAAACATTCCAATCAGTGCAATCGAAGCATGCTTTTAGATTCTGCTCTGCTTCATTAGTCCATCTTTTTACAGTCTTTTTTGCAGGTTTGGCTGATTTCAGTTTCTGCCTGTGGGATGGTATAAGATGAACCACACAGTAATCAGAAAGCCCCAAAGCTGCCCATGGGACGGAGTGATATGCATTCTTTATTGTGGTGTAGCAGTGGTCAAGAATATGACTGTCTCTGGTGGGACATGTAATGTGCTGTCTGTATTTTGGCAGTTCACGGGAGAGATTTGCTTTGTTAAAATCCCCAAGAATGATTAAAAGAGAGTCTGGATACTTTTGTTCAGTCTCAGCTATTTGTTCAGCCAGCTGTTGTAATGCCGTGCTGACACACGTGTCTGGAGGAATGTAAACATTCACGAGAATAAACAAGGAAAACTCACGAGGTGAATAGAAAGGTTTACAGTTTATGAAGTGAGTCTCTAGGTTAGGAGAGCATATCTTCTTCAGCGTTGTTATATCTGAACTCCACCTCTCGTTTTCCCAGTTAATTCCGTGATGCGATCTGCTCGGAACAGCTGGAAGCCGGGCAGATATAGTGCATTGTCCGGTGTGTTTACAGTTAGCCAGGTCTCAGTGAAGCACAGTGCAGCAGAGTTGAAAAAATCCTTATTAATCCAGGTGAGGAGAAGCAGTTCATCCATTTTATTAGGAAGAGAGCGGAGATTAGCAAGATGAATACTGGGAAGAGGAGTGCGGAAGCCCCGCGAGCGGAGTTTGACCAGTGCCCCAGATCGCCTCCCTCGCATGCGTCTGGTTGCTCGGTTTAAAGAGACAGTCACGACTCCAACGAGGATATCGGGTAAAACATCTGAATAATCAAAAAACGCAGAAATATTGTCTGGTGTGTGTTCCCTACTGTCCAGTAGTTCGTTTTTGGTGAAAACAATCGGAAAAGAATGACTAAAAGCAGAACAAACAAACAAAGACAAGACAATCACTGAAGAGCTAAAAACCGAGGCTGCCATCCACGGCGCCATCTTGTTGTTCCTGTAATACTTCGGAGATGAAGGTAAGGAGTGCAAAGGAGACCGGACAATGAGCTGAGACTGAGAGGTGTGCAATTTTATTTTTATATTCATGGCAGTTCAGATGATGAAAAGATGTTCAGATGGTGAGAGCGAGTGCTGTAAATGATTGGATTGAGAATCTGGCAGTTCTCCAGTATTTTATTATTATCCTTTAACTTTTGCTGTCAGCACTCTAATATATAATTCTCAAGGGATGAGCGAGTACAGCATTATCTGTATCTGTATCCATTAACCATATGAATTATCTGTATCTGTACTCGGACTGGGCAGGGCCTAACCCGGAAGTGGGTGGGATTTAACTACGAAGTGGTCGGGTTGTCTTGAAATGGGCGGGGCATGTTATTTAGGCTCCTCCTTCCTGCTCTCAAACAGTGCAGATGGGTTTCTCTCTGCTCTGCTCAGCTCTGGTGCTTGTATTCTGTCTATTTTGTCTCTTTTTTTTTTCTGACCCGCTGCTTGCTGGACTCCTGAAAATACTGAAATGGAATTGATTCACAAAGAACGGCTGCTCCGGGAGAGCCCACTTGCCCGGACGGGACCTTTGCTGCTGGTAATGTGATGGACTCATGGAACAAATGGCAAGTCCTGTGCCTGGAGGCTCTGTCCGTAGAATATGCAGAAGATCTATATAAGATTGGATTACTGATAGCGGGGTTCCTATTCTTTGGCTTTGGGATTACCATGACCTATTGAAAGATTGGTAAGACAGCTGCATGCAAATTCAGCGAGCCGTTGTCTGTGGAAATTAAGAAATGCCTCGAGGCTGTGGGTGATGGTTTGAAGGAATTAGATCAGAGAGTGATACAGATTGAGGAACTGAACCGTAATCTATGCGAACTGAACCGTAACAATGCAGTCCGGACAGCGAGTCAGATCGGTGAACTTTCACGGACTGTAGCCGGTCTGGCCATGAGGCTGGACACGGTGCTGAGGACCAGAAGTGATTGAACTGGTTGAACTGACTGATTGACTGATTATGATCCCTATCTCTCGTTTGGGAGGTCAGCATGACAGCCTTCAGGGACAAAGCCATAGAACTGAACTCGCAAACATCTGATGTTTTGGCTACATTCTCTCTCAACATCCGTCTGCCTGTCCTGTCCTTATCTGTCCTTATCTATCTCCTCCCCCAACTCCACTGAAAAAATCCCAACATGTGAACATATGTAATGTTTGTTTATTGTGTTTGCTATGTAAGGCTTGCTAAACTGCATTCTTGTATTCTGGAGGTGTGTGGCAGCGCCTGAAATGGCTGCGGCTTGGAAACTTCATTTTGTTATACTTGTATACTGTACTTGTGTAATGACAATAAATGTGATCTATCTATCTATCTATCTATCTATCTATCTATCTATCTATCTATCTATCTATCTATCTATTTTTAATCATGCAGTTGATATGGGTTGATCAGAAATTGTTAAACAGTGGAGTCCACTTATCTTGACCTCGGTTAACTATTATGTTATGTTTTTGAAGTGGAACCGCCAAACTCCCCATTTGTCTTAGTATTTTCTGTTATTTATCGGTTGTCGATCCTTTTATGTCGCCGAACCCTAGTATCTCGAGCACAACAGAGGGACAAATTCACCACTTCACATGGTTATCTCGTGACTAATGATCGTACCTAGTTCACTGCGCATGCGTTGACTGAGTTTGCCGCAGAAGAACTCACGGAAGTGGTGGGTGTCTAGTGTTCAGTGCAGTGCAGTGAGTCTGTGTTCAGTTACTCGAGCTTGTCTGCAGTGAGTGTGTGTTCAGTGAAGCATCATTGTCCAGGAATTCCTAGATTACACTGACATCGGCAAAGACGTTGTTACTGATAGAAGCATTTGTTTTCAAGCAGACCGTTAATGGCAAAAAGCAACAAAGAATTTTAGATTTTGTAAAGAAACCATATTAACTGCGTGTGCAATACTACTCAGAACTGTGTCAGAGCGAAATGACTGTGTTTTGTGCAAATGTGTTTACATGTGTGTAGTGTCTATGTTTATGCTGTGAGCGAAATTATGTTTGCAATGTTGGAGAATATAATTAAAGGTTTGTATTGAGAATTGAAGGTGTTTTTATTGTATACTGTTAAATCTCTGCTGTTAGTTGGTGCACATATGCCTTTTATTGTTAGCAAACATATACAGTGTATGTACATTTTTATAGCATGCCGATCGATTCATCAAACAAATCGTCATATTGGCTGTTGGTTATTTGTTGTTTGGTCGAGATAACCGAATTCCACTGTATTTATTGCTGATTAGAAAACTATTTACATGACAGCAACAGCATTGAGCTTCAGATCAATGGTTTTGATCACGATAACAAACAAACTACAGTAATACCTCGGTTTACGAGTTTAATTCGTTCCAAGAGCGAGCTTGTAACCGAAAATGCTCGTACACCAAAACAATTTTCCCCATAGGAATGCACTAAAAATCACTTGATTCGTTCCACAGGACCATAAATGCCCATTTTAAGTATTTTTTGGGTTTTAACCTATTAATTACATTTAAAATTATAACCATTAAGATCTCATATAAATACTAATTAAGTATTTTTAGAGTTTAACTGTCAATTATTAACAATTTACTGTAACATGCACTTTACCTCTTCACTGCTAGCATGATGGAGACGAGAGGAGAGGGGAGGGGGGGCGGGGTTACTGCTTATATATTTCACTATATTGTAGCATTGCTTCTTTTAATAACCAGACAGGTTCCTTCTCATTCAGAGATTTTATTGAGAACTATCGAATTGCTGTTGTGGCCACAACCCACACCGTACATAACTATCTCACTGCTTGCGAGCCCTCTCTCTAATCCCTCACACTCAACTCTCTCTCTAGCGCCGACTGAAACCCCGCCCTCTTAAAGTGACAAGACTGTTAACTTATCACTTATCGAACACATCATATTAACTAGTTCCTTCAACATTTGTAACGATATTACAACGTGAAGAATAGCGATCACAATTAATGCAACAACACGAGGTAAAACCGATGTAAATCACTTATGTATATAATTTGTACAGAGTTATAACAATTATAGTATGCTGTTCTATAAAAGTGTATGGCCCTTTAAGAACGTCATTGGGTGCGTTGTACTGAGAACACACGTGAGCCTCATTAGTATGCAATGTGTCCTGTTGGTAACACATGCACCATTAATAAAGTTTCATCATATTCACAAAAACTTGTAAAATAATGCACTGTGGTGAATGATGCACCCAAACTGAGCAACGCTTAGAGAATGAACGAGTTAAGGGGTGATAAAGGGATCTTTTCGACACAAAAATGCACCTGGGTGAGGGAATATTTTTTCTCTTACACCGATACAATGCTCGTACACCGATTTGCTCGTATACCAAGTCACTCGTAAACTGAGGTATTACTGTATGTACAGAAGCAGGTTTTGCTACGATTAATACAACACATGCAGTTGCAATTATGAAGAAAAAATGTAATGAACAAGAGTTTCCATCTAAACATAACTTTCTTTTTTAACTTTACATTGTTTTATGATCAGTGTGATATATACTGTATATATATATATATATTTTTTCTTCCACAACAGGTATGGGTGTGTGTGTGTGTGTAGCTAATTAATTTGTAATATAGTTTTTATACCACTCATTTATTTTCTGCGTGAAGTCAAAAAACTGGTTAGAGCCAGAAGACGGTTAAAAAAAGAAAAGAAATCTCTGACAGGCAGAGACGCAACTCTAGTCGCATCAACCAAGGACCACATCTGAACAAACCCCATGTTTATCAGAACTCTACTGGTTAATAAGTACTACAAACAAGCCGAAATAAAAAACAAACCTGAAGCTGAAGAAACCCTAAACATTAAATGAAAAGACCTGCAAACCCGTGTGACTGAGGGAGAGACAAGAGAGAGAAAGAGAGCGGTTCTCTTCTCAGTGTTCTGCGTGTGAGTGAGCAGAGCGGGACACAGCAAATCTGTATGTGTTGGAGAGGAGAGCTGTGACTAGCCAATCACAGAACGCAGACACAGTCAGCTACCCAATGAGGATTTTTATTCAATCCGAGCACAGATATTGACTCGTATTACTCGTTTACTCGTACTCGGCAAAAGTGCTTTATCCGTATCGGATACTTGTTTCAGCCGATTATCCGGCTCAACTCTATCATTTACATGAGGCAACACAACAAACCCTGTTATGTCAGACACTGCCATGTTGCAAGATGGCGGCGCTCTTGCTCCAAAAGCTATAACAAAACATCGGCTTTTCCTTGACATGGTTACATTGAGTGTGTTATATATTTTTTCTATTGAAGTAAAAAATTACCGTATTTTCCCGCATATATCCCACGGGTTATACCAGATTTTACAAACCCCGCAGGGGGGGGGGGGGGGTAATTTTTTTACACATAATAATATTTTAATATGAAAAAAAATTGCGGTATTTTCTTTCTTGAACGGGTTGTCTGGCTTCTGTACTGTCAGTCTTACAGCTGGCGCTGATAGGCTGTCTGACCTGTCAATCATGCAAGAAGACGTGATTGGCTGTGCTGTCATGATAGCGTGCTCTTCTCATCCGATCAACACGCTTCCAGGGGGAGAGGCTGCTCTTTCTTTTTCTTCTGATTTTGACTTGTGTTTGTTTTCTTATTGTGTGAATTCCGCGCACAAGCACAGTTTACCGAGCCTGAACAGTTAAGGATAATGTACATCATGCGAGCAACATTTGAAATTCGAATCGTGAACTTGCACAAAAAAATTCATAATGGGTGCGGGATATCTGAGGGTGCGGATTATACCAACAATTTTTTACACGAACCCCCAAAACCCGCGGGATATACGAGGGTGCAGATTATCTGCGTCTGTGGGTTATATGAGGAAAAATACGGTAGTTTACTAAATGTAAACTTGACTGACTGCTTCATTTCCACTTTAAGAAGGGCAATGATGTTGAACTCACCGTTCACAGAGAGAGAAACAGAGCTTGATTGTGATGAGTTTGGTCTTCCATCTCTCTGTCCTCTACACCAGTACTGACCCTGATCATCTTTAATTACTTCTCTGATAGTGAGAGTGTCTCTGTTTACAGTGTAACGCTCAGACGTCTGTAACTTTACACTGTTTGTGTCTTTATTCCACTCATATCTCCAGTCACTGTGATCAGAGTTTATCTCACACGTCAGATTGACTGTTTCTCCAGTGAATACAGGTCTGTCTGGTGTCACAGTCACTGTAGATGTGGGCAAATCTGTGGGGGAGAAATAGATTAACTCTTTGACGTGTGCGATCACACCGGTGTGATTATAACGGTCAGTGCGTCATGTGATCAAAGGCTAAACGGTTCAAGTTGGCGCCAGTGTGTGTGTGGCTTGCCGTTTTACCCTGCAAACACTGTGTGTGTTCGTGCTGTTTGTTTCGCTCATTGTACAAAATGTCGTCTCTTTATTGGTGTATGATCGCCAAACTTTACTGAGTATTCAACTTTCTGCCAACAATCTCATCCACTTTGAGCATAATGGACATAGGACATTGCCTCCATCGGAGATTCCAGCTCACCTCTCCCGCTCTACATCAACGGCGTAAGCGTCATCGTCGTTGGGGAAAACGTAGTGGTCTGGTGAGGATGAAAGTTTGCTTGGCGCACCTTTCCATGCGTTCCTGTGCAGAGTGTCGAGCGGGGCTCTACTTCTCTTCTCGCCGATCTCTGGACCCGATCGGGGCCTGGCTGGTCCCTGTCATCGGTCCAGATGAGGCGTTCCAGCCCCGTGCACCTTGCTCTCCTCGCCCTCGCCGCCAGCGCGGAGTGAACCAACGAGACCTGCGGCTTCTGCGCTAAAGGACATTACTGTGGATCTGCCGGCTCCTGCCAGGTTTGGCGTAGTAAATGCTAGATCTCTAGCAAATAAATCTTTAATTTTAAAGGATTTTTTCACAAATCGGGGAATGTGGCTCCTTTGAGAATCAGGCACCCAAAAACTAAATCCGAGCCATGGATGCATGACACTACTCGCGCTGTCAGACGCGAGTGTCGTAGAGCTGAGCGCAAGTGGATAAAGGCAAACTGTCTGTGTTGATGCCTCCTCGGCTGTCTGTGAAGACTTTCTCACCATTTTTAATGATAAGGTCTCTTCCTCTAGGGCTCTAATTCCACCATCTGCTTTAGACCCCTCGTTCTCTGTTCTCTGCACTGCTATCTTTGCTAAGCTGCTAAGCTAAAGCCCTCAGGTTCTCCACTTGATGCTGTCCCTGCTCAATTGTTTAAGGAGTTTTTTTTCCATTCTAGGGCTGACCACCTTTTTTCCTTGGCTTTTATCACTTGAAGTTGACATTTTGTGACTTTTGTTTTTATGTATTATTATTTTATTATATTATTTTTATTCTTTCTGTACAGCACTTTGGTCTACTTCGGTAGTTTTATAGTGCTTTATAAATAAAGTTTGTTGTTGTTGTTGTTGTAAATTCAAATGTGTTTTCACTCATATTTAATGATTCACCTCCGATTGAAGCAATCTCTATTGTAATGTGATGATGGTAGAGAGAGTTTAGGAGGACAATGATCTTCAACTCACCGTTCACAGAGAGAGAAACAGTAGAGCTTGATTGTGATGAGTTTGGTCTTTCATCTCTCTGTCCTCTACACCAGTACTGACCCTTATCAGACTCAGTAGCTCCTCTGATAGTGAGAGTGTCTCTGTTTACAGTGTAACGCTCAGACGTCTGTAACTTTACACTGTTTCTGTCTTTATTCCACTCATATCTCCAGTTCCTGTAATTCTTTATCCCACAGGTCAGATTGACTGTTTCTCCAGTGAATATAGATCTGTCTGGTGTCACAGTCACTGTAGATGTGGGCAAATCTGTGAAGAAAAAAAGTCAGAGCTCTTTCAGTAAATTATAGAAAATATGATCTGATCATGTGAATTCCTGTACTTCTATGATGAACCCTCCTCTATCTGAACATTCACAGGTTTAATGTGAGAGACGCCCTGCCCTGGATTAAGGATGACTATGATGTTGAACTCACTGTTCACAGAGAGAGAAACAGAGCTTGAGTGTGATGAGTTTGAAGAAGAAGAAGAAAGAAGAAATGTTACTTTTATATAGCGCTTTTCCAGAGCTCAAAGCACTTTTACATAGCACGGGGGGAATCTCCTCAACCACCACCAATGTGCAGCATCCACCTGGATGATGCGACGGCAGCCATATTGCGCCAGAACGCTCACCACACACCAGCTTATTGGTGGAGAGGAGACAGAGTGATGAAGCCAATTAGTATGGAGGGGATTAGGAAGCCTTGATGGACCAAGGCCAATGGGCAAATTTGGCCAGGATGCCGGGGTTACACCCCTACTCTTGCGAAAGACATCCTGGGATTTTTAATGACCACAGAGAGTCAGGACCTCGGTTTAACGTCTCATCCGAAAGACCGTGCTTGTTGCAGTACAGTGTCCCCGTCACTATACTGGGGCGTTAGGACCCACACAGACCACAGGGTGAGCACCCCCTGCAGGCCTCCTAACACCACTTCCAGCAGCAACCTAGTTTTTCCCAGGAGGTCTCCCATCCAGGTACTAACCAGGCTCAACCCTGCTTAGTGTCAGTGGGGAACCAGTCTTAGGCTACAGGGTGATATGGCTGCTGGAGTTTGGTCTTCCATCTCTCTGTCCTCTACACCAGTACTGACCCTGATCAGACTAAGTAGCTCCTCTGATAGTGAGAGTGTCTCTGTTTACAGTGTAACGCTCAGACATCTGTAACTTTACACTGTTTGTGTCTTTATTCCACTCATATCTCCAGTCACTGTGATCAGAGTTTATCTCACACTTCAGATTGACTGTTTCTCCAGTGAATACAGATCTGTCTGGTGTCACAGTCACTGTAGATGTGGGCAAATCTGAGAACAAAACAAAAACATACAAACGGACTTCGATTTTTTACTGCAATGTAAAAGAATGATGTTCTGTAAATATTTTACAAAACTATTGTAGGAAAAAAAATATGAGGTTGATGAAGCACTTGATGAAGTTTTATTTCAGTGACAGAATGAACCCTGAATAATTTCTGCTCAAACATTTTAATCTGCATTACATTCGCCTTCCTGATCAACATGTGAATGAAGTTTTGTCTTAAATGTAAATTATGGATACGATGAAAGTAAAATCCTTCCGTTTCCACATCTTTGATATTCTTTCAGATGGAAACACCCAAATGTTAAAGTGATGAGATTGTTTGAAATCTCTGGTAATCATATTCATATTCACTGCCGCTCTCACACTATAAGTGATATAATATCACTCCGCTGGAACTATTGACATATTCCTGAGATCGGGAGGATTCGCCTCTATGATCATTAAGCTCTTTTTTAGGGAAGGAGCTCATCCTAACAGAAGCTGGTCGTGAAAGATTATCATTTCTCACACTGTGTAGTTTATGAGTTTATCTCATATTTCATTGTATTAGTTCTGTTTTTCTGCTGTTCTGTCATTAGTTTTGTCATGTCAGTTGTTTTGAGGAAGATCTGACTCGCCATAGAAAGCAGAATGAAGAGATGAAGATCTCCAACTCTCTGAATAAACTTCAACAATCTGTCTGAAGACTTCATGAACTCATTCAACATCATTATCTGTAAATCACGTCATTCTCTCTGACTTCAGCTCAAAAACATAATCAAAAAGTATATCAAGGATTACAGAGTAGTGATTGCACTAAAAACAACAAATTGCACATATTATTGCAGTGAAAAAAAAGAGCAGCATTGAGTATCATGGTGACTCGTTCCCTGGGAACAGCTCTGATTATAAAGTCTAATAGCAGCAAGGACAAACAAGCGTCTATATCACTCCTTCAGACACTTTGGATGTAACAGTCTGTCACTGAAGGAGCTGCTCAGAGCTGAAACCGTTTCATTCAGGGGGTGTGAGTCATTCTCCAGCAATGATGAAAGTTGCGCTACCATCCTCCTCTCTCCCACCTCCTGCACAGTATCCAGAGGAAGCCCCAGAACTGAGCCGGCCTTCCTGATCAGCTTGTCCAGTCTCTTCCTTTCTGAACTAGAGATGCTGCTGCACCAGAATACCACACCATAGAATATGGCTGAGGCAACCACAGAGTTAAAAACGTTCTTCAACAGCTCTCCCTGTACTCCAAAAGACCTCAGCAGAAAGAGTCTGCTCTGCCCTTTCTTGTAGATCACCTCTGTGTTGTCCGACCAGTCCGGTTTGCTGTTAAGATGAACACCCAGGTATTTGTAAGAGTCCCCTCTCACAATGTCCTTTCCCTGAATGTTCACTGGTGGTAACTTTTGCACCTACGGAAATCCATCACCAATTCTTTGGTTTTACCCACATTTAACTGGAGGCAGCTCCGTTGACACCAGTCCACAAAGTTCTAGATCAGTTCTCTGTCTCCCTGTCATCATCATCTGTGATCAGACCAACGATGGCAGAGTCGTCAGAGAACTTCTGTAGGTGACCGGTTGTTGAGCTGAACATGAAGTCTGCAGTGTAGATGGTGAAGAGAAACGGGGCCAGAACCGTTCCCTGCGGGGCTCCAGTGTTGCAGACAATTATGTCAGACTCACAGTCACGAGTTCTCAAATACTGTGGTCAGTCTGTGAGTTAGTCCAATATCCAGACACACAGATGATGATCCACTCCCATGTCCACCATCTTATCCCTCAGAAGCACAAGTTGGATGGTGTTAAAGGCACTGGAAAAGTAAAAAAACATGACTCTCACTGTGCTCCCAGCCTTTTCCAGGTGTGAAAGATCCCCGATTCCGGAGGAAGATGACAGCGTCTTCCACTCCAATGCCAGGTTTGTAGGCAAACTGAAGTGGATCCATTGATGGGCTCACCAAAAGTCGCAGGGTTAGCACCAGCCTCTACAATGTTTTCATCAGATGCGAGGTCAGTGCTACTGGTCGGTAGTCCCCAAGGTCTTTTGGACGCAACATCTTTTGTACAGGCACAGGATGTTTTCCATAGCTGTAGCACCTTTCCCAGCTTCAGGCTCAGGTCAAACATGTACATCAGTATGCTGCACAGCTGGTCTGCACAGGTCTTAAGAAGTCTGGAGCTTATGCAGTCTGGACCTGCATCCTTCGTCACTTTGATCTTCCGGAGCTCCATTCTTGCCTGGGCTTCTGTAAGGGGCAATGTATATTGGATGGATTGGGAGCTGGAGGGAATTGGCCGAGCGGGGGGGGGGGGGGGGGGGGGGGGGTGAGTTAGGTGTGTTGTGTGTAGGCTGTGAGTTGATAGCAGTGCAGAGAGAGGGGGGGCTGAGAAAGCTAGCTGTGTTGGCCGAGATGGGGGATTCCTCCTCTGATCTCTGCAACTGATCCTCATCTTCTTTCTCAGTTCTCTCTGAACATTTTTCAGCTCTTCCTTGTTTCCCGAAGAGCAACCCTCTTTAATAAGAGTCTTCTTTACATCAGGCTTGATCCATGGTTTGTTGTTGGGAAAACACTGTACAGTCCTGGAAGGTACAGTATTCTCCACACAGAAATTGATGCAGTCTGTAATGCAGTCTGTTAGATTGTTAATATCCTCCCCATGAGGATTACACAATTCCTCCCACAAAGTTGTTTCGAAACACTCCTTCAGAGCCTCACTCGACTCATCAGACCATTTCCTCACTGTGCGGGAGACAGCTGGTTGCCTGCATACGAGGGGTTTGTACACAGGTTGGAGATAAACCAGGTTGTTATCAGCGTGGAGGATGGAGGGGAATGACTGAAATTTCTAGAGATGATGAGAAGGGCATTTGGGCAGTGTGTTAACAGTCTGTTTACAACAGAATGCAGGACATTGCATGCCAATTCACCGTCAGCAGAGGGGGGAATATACACAGTAATCACAATAACATGCGAGAATTCCCTGGGCAGATAGTACGGCCTTATGCTAACAGCTAACATCTCAATGTCCTTACAGCAGATCTGTTCTTTAATAGTGATGTGAACAGATTTACACAATCTATTATTCACAACAACTGCCAGACCTCCTCCCTTTCTCTTACCGCTCTCTGTCGTTCTGTCCGTGCGCAATAGTTCAAATCCATCCAAAGCCACAATCGCATCTGGTGTTAGGGAAGTTACCCATGACTCCGTGAACAGCATGATGCTATGCTCCCGGAAAACCCTCTAAAAAAGATCCGCTAGCTCGTCAATCTTGTTGGGTAAAGATCTCACATTTCCCATAATGATGGACGGCAGCGTTAGTCTGTAACATCTCTTTTTAGTTGGCCCCAGCATGGTTTCCCCGTTGTGTCCTGCTTGGCTCGCGAGGAATGTCCAATTTTTCCTGTCGTAGCATCGACATATTGCAGAATGCTAACAGTGCTAATCACTTTAGGATCCGTCGCCGCCAACCCTAGACCTTTATTCTTCCTGGTTTTCCATATGGCCAGTTTTGCTGTGACTATTAAATAATTCAATAAAACTACTCTCTTCCTTAAAACAAACTTATACTTCAACCCTCCAATTTTAAATCATTAAAATTCTCTGTAAAACCATTAAACCAAATGTTTAGTAACTGGAAAAGATTATTTAATCTACCACATTTTAAAAACAGATGTTCTAAATCTTCCCCCTCACCACAAAACCTGCACTGCCCCCCCACCGCTGGGTTCAGGTGTGCCACGTGTCTGTCTGTAGCTATGGCCCCGTGGATAATCCTCCACTGCAGATCAGCAGTACGCTTCTGCACAGGGGGTTTATACAGGGTCCTCCACCTGTCCCGCACAAGGAATTCTGGCCCCAAAAAATCTGGCCATCTGGAGGCTTTCTGCCGCTTTAGTGACCGCTGATGCATCACTTTAACCGTAGAGTGATAGAGCGTCCTCGTCGCCCATTAGCAGTGAAATGCCAATCCGTGGAAATTCTGGTTTGCCACTCTGGTTTTCCATTTGTCCTCTTGCCATGCTTTCTCCATACGTGTTTTTTACCACCATGGAAATTTCTTCTATCAGTTTTGATGCAAGCCTCTGTGATCGTAGCCCCGTGATGTCCTGAATAACTCCCACCGCTTTCCATCCATCGTTATCCATGAGTTGACCCAGCTTCACAATCCAATTCCCAATGAGACATGTTTTGACAGTCAATGACAATAAAAGTCTTGTCTGGATCACCTTGTTAAAAAATAATGGTCCCTCGGGAGCCCATTGAGCAGAACTTCTCCGATCCACTTTAAAAACACTCCTCCACACATAAAACATTGTCTGATAGAATGGTGTAATTCCAAAAAGATTCATGTCTACCAATCTCATTAAAAACAGGTGTTTATCGAGTCCAAGACCCCCCTGCCCTCTGTAAGCTGGCACACACAGTGTGACTCCACAACAAGTCTTTATGGTAGAGGAGTCTCTTGGCTGCTTGCAGTCTAAAAGCATTGATCCTGCTCTTAACGTCCACCAGTCCATGTCCTCCTTCGCAGACTGGCAAGTAGATCCCCGATGCCCAGATCCAGTGCTCACCACTCCAGAAGAAATTCACCAGCTTTCTTTGTACTTCACCTATGACTTCTTCCGGTGGATCCAGGAGGGCACAACTGTGCCACAGGACAGAAGCTGCCAGGTTGATGGCAACCAGAACTCGACCTCTGTAGGACAACTGTGGTTCCCACTTAGACAACCGGCCAGACACCTTCTCCAGCAAACCCTCCCAATTCTTCACCTGATACTGCGCACTACCAATAAAAACCCTAAAACCTTTAACCCTTCTCTTTAACCCACCTGGAAGTGTTGGACATCCTCCCGTCTCTTCCCACTTGCCTATAATATACCCCTCACTTTTCTCCCAGTTTACTTTCGCTGTAGATGCTTTTTCGTATAAATTAATGTTTTTGTTTAATTTTCTAATGTCTTCCTGCCTTGTGATAAAAACAGTGATGTCATCTGCATAAGCTGATGTACCAAATTCGCACTTTCACCCCCATTTTTAATCTCTACACCTTTAAAAAAAAAATCAGTCTGTATAAGAGCGGTTCAATCATTAGGCTGTATAACTCTCCTGATAACGGACAGCCCTGTCGAATCCCTCGCCCGAGAGGAACGGGAGCGCTTAGACCCCCACCAGCCTTAACCATAATAAAAACATCAGAATATAACAACTTTACATATGATAAAATAATTTCACCAAACCCAAAACATTTTAAAGCATTAAAAAGATACCCATGATTGACCCTATCAAATGCCTTTTCCTGATCTAATGATAAAATACCCATATTAATATTATTAAGATGGCTAAAATCAACTAAATCCCTTAACAAATAAATATTATCTAAAATTGACCTCTCTGGAACACAGTATGTTTGTTCTTTCTCAATTAAAAACTGTAAACAATGTTTGATTCTGTTAGAAAGACATTTGGATAAAATATTATAGTCCAGGCATAAAAGAGACACCGGTCTCCAGTTCTTCGGGCAGCCTAAATCCCCTTTTTTTGGGAGCAAAGATAAAACTGCACGGCAACAGCTTGTAAATCAACTTTAAACTACTTCATGTAAATCCTCTCCAATAATAGTCCAAAACGGTTTATAAAACTCCACAGACAGTCCATCGATTCCCGGAGAGCGGCCCGAGAACAGCTGCTGCATCGCCTCCGTTAGCTCCTTAAAACTGATCTCATTGTCCAGCCATTCCTTCTGTACATCCGGCAATTTCGGCAGATCCTGGAGTTATTCCTCAGCACTATCAGAGTCACAAGGTTCTTTGCTGTATAGCTTCCCATAAAAATCAACTGCCATTTTTTTTTTCCCGATGGGTCAGTCGTTATAGATCCATCCGTACGTTGCAGGTGAAACGTGTTTTTGTTGTACATTTTTCTTCTCTAAATTAAAAAAATAGGAGGTGGGAGCATCCATGTCTTTAATGGAGCAGTACCTTGCTCTGATCTTTGTCCGCTCCTGTAAAAAAGATCCAAGCTCCATTCTTTTCTTTTTTAGGAAGTCCTTCTGCACCGCTCCAGGATCGTCCATAAGGCTCTTTCTAATTGTATAATGTCTTTCTCCAGTCTTTTTATTGTTGTTTTAATGTGTGATGAGGAATGCAGGGTGTAGTTCTGACAGAAGACTCGTATTTGAGCTTTACCCACGTCCCACCACTGGCTCAGACTCTCAAAACAACTCTTCTTCATTCGCCATTCATCATAGAACAACGTAAATCTTTCAGTAAGCAAAGCATCTTGTAAAAGTTTGATGTTAAAATGCCAATAATATGTTGTTCTGGACAGTTCTTTCAGATTTAAAACTAGACTGACCATATGATGGTCTGAAAAACATTTGCAACTCTGTTATTCCATGTTTTTGTAAGATAAAACCGGTCCAAACGAGCCTCACAAATCACATTGTCAGTCACTTTAACCCATGTATACTGCCTTTCCTTCTTATTCTTCATTCTCCATACATCCATCAAACCATTTTTCCTATTATTTTAGAAAGTGCTAAGCTGGATTGGTGATATGGTTCCTCCCCATTTCTATCAACAGTAAAATCTGTTAAAAGTTTCTTTAAACGAAATCTCTTTTTCTTGCTTAGCTCATCAAAGCTTACTGTTCTCTGTAACAATGTGGCTGAAGCAATACATTTATCCACATCTGAAAAAAAACAAAAAATCACTGACTTCCACTACTTTCCCAAAAGTAACATCCAAAAAATCATTTATTTATTTTAGTGTGTAAACGTTTTCCACAACTTGGGAACCAACTTCAGAAACATCTGAAAAAACATCGTCGTTATCATTACAAATTATAGACACATCACCCTTCCCTCAGTATTCCTGTTTTGGTCCACAGTAACAGTAGACCTCACCTCACCTACAACACCATCATCATCATCCTCATGCACCTCACTCTTCACCTGATGCTGTTCTTCTGCTGCCTTTGAACCCTCACCTGCACCATCAGCACCCTGCTGTATGTTCTCGCTGTCCTGTGCTTTGTGTATGTTCTCGCTGTCCTGTGCTTTGTGTGGACACACCACCCTCTTATGCCCAATGTCTCCACATTCAAAGCATTTCATGCTTCCACTACTGGCATATACTTGATATGATTTACCTTCATACCATAGCCTAAAAGAAACATTCAGATCTGGTTCACTCAGAAACATAAACACTTGCCTTCTGAATGATAAAACATGTTTTAAAGCCGCATTTTTGCATCCGAGTGAAATCATTTTGATCGGGCTCGCGAACTTCCCGTAGCTCGCCAGAGATTGCTCGATTTCGCTGTTCTTGATGAATGGCGACACATTTGAAATTGTGACTCGTCGTCGGTGCAACCAGCGGTGAAATGGTAATGTAATCGCCACTTACCACAACACCGCTGCTTATCAGACGACTGACCAAGACTTCCTCCTTCACAAAAATCACCACTGCCTTATTCATGCGGGAGGCCGAGCAGATGTTGTCATACCCGATCTGCTCGCCCGCCGCCAGCAACACATCCTCCACCGTAACGCCAGGTTCAACCACACACCTGACGCCATGACGGAGCGAGAGAGACGCCATCCCGACTCCGCCTAGTGGCAGAGCGAGGCTTCATGAAACACTGAAACAGTTGAATAAAATGTGCCGTATTGTTTCGAGGCTTCGAAACTCTATATACCGACACCTGCCTCCATGGTGACACCTAGTGGTCAATTGCACATGTTATCTGAAACAACTTTGAAAACATGCAATTAAAAAAAAAAATTAAATGTTGTGTTTTTGTTAATGTGGTGAGTTTTTAACATCCTCACTATTTAGCTATAATATATAATAATAACAACTAGGTAATTTTGGTCATAAAAAATGAAAATTAATAAACAAATCAATCCACTATGGTCACATTTTTATTTTTTTACAGATTTTTATTCAAAACTATTAATTGCTCTGCTGTGTAAGGAATCTATATATGAAGTTATATATCTATAAATATAGATTTATATATCTACGAATCTCTCTATATATCAATGAATTTGTCTATCAATCTATCTATGAAATTCTATGTTCCACCACAGTTGAGAAAAAAAAAGATTATTTAAGTCGAAATAATGACTTGGTGTCTCAAAATAATGAGAAACTGTCGAAATAATGACTTAGTAACTCGAAATAATGACTTAACTTCTCGTGATTCTCCGCATGGGCAAAGCGTGTAAATGCGAGATATTGAAGAGCCGGTGAAAACTGTTGCATGAAAAATGCAAAACTTGCACGATTTACAAAACTAACGGAGTAACGCTGGATTTATTAGTTAAGTTTAAGTGTAACGTCTTTATAAAATGCATGAGTACATGTGTTAATATTAACGCAAATTTCGCGGATGCTCTTTGATGTGCAGGTTCATCATAATGAGTCACTATAATACAATACAACACTATAATACATCAGTCTATAATTCCTCTGTTTGAAATCCATGGATCACTGTGCTGAACTTGTTCATACACAAAAATACAAATGAATAAAATACTATATACTATGGAATCCTTCTCATATACTGATGATTTATCATTCATGTTCTGTAATTATATTATTGATTAAAACTGACTTTAAAAGCTGTTTTACACAACGTGTCATGTTTCCTGTGATCTCACATATACAGACTTTGACCATGTGGAGAATCACGAGAAGTTGTCATTATTTCAACTTAAATAATCTTCTTTTTTTTTTCTCAACTGTGGCGGAAAGGGGCTTCCATAAGGTGAAGTTGCATTAACTTCTGTTGATTTGTTTGGTTTGTTCCTGTCAATCAAACGCAGACTCGGCAAGCAGCACCTGTCTAAACACTAGTGAAATGCGCAGAAGCTTCGTTTAGCCATAGTCACGTGACACGGGTGTTTTGAATCACAGTTTCGGTTCAGTGTTTCGAAACATCTACGCTTCGGGATCTCGACACTGTGTTGAAACGCAAGTTTCGCGTCAGCCATCCCTAACTCCGCCACACCTTACTCCAAACTATAACTTACCTTTCCTAAACTAATCAATAACTTATACCGTTATAACTTCAAAGAAAAAAGAAAAGAAGAGAAACAATTAGACGCGCTCTCACCGTGTTCACCCTCACATGCACTCACACACTCCCAGTATGTTAGAGAGAGAGAGAGAGAGAGATGATGTTTCTAATACACACACACAGTATCGCCGCTTCATCTGCGGTTAAAAACTCTGACCTCAGAAACATTGGAGAGAAATGTCCCACCCTTTATTTTAAAAGTTGAGGACAAGACAAGGTCAAATATCAGACAAGGTCAAATATCAGAAAACCTTTTGAACACAGTCCATCTCTGTTTTTGCATTAGTAAGAAAGGTCAGCGTAAGATTTGAGATAAACTGTTAGAACCAACATGAAAAATACAGGAGAGAAAGAGTTAATTTGTTTGCTGAATGTCCTTTACATTATATGTCAACATCTGTTTCTCATCATGTTCAGGAAAGAATGGAGCTTGAGCACTGGGACAAAATAGGAATAATCCCTCATTCTTCCAATGTGAAAGAGAAGAAGTTCCTCTAGTCTGTCAGTGACTGTGATAAAATTAGAAATTGGTAATTCAATCATTAATTGAGAGAACTGGAATGAGACACAGAGATACAAATCTAACATTCACTTTACAGTCCAAAATCACTTTACAGTTCAACTACTAGCCTTTTATTGACATGTGGAGTAAAAAAGCTTTTGCTTCGGATGAGGAAGCTGCTGTTTTGAGCATGTGCTCATATTCATGCCGGTGACTGTATGAACTGCAGTAAACACATCTCACAGTGTTAAACTCATCATCCATCCATCATTCATCATTCATTTAAACCACCATCCATCATGGGAATGATCGGGAATTACATCCCTTATTCCAACACAAAGAAAACATTTAATATTCAATGTGAGCAGATGCTGATGTGAGTCAGTGATGATCACTCACCCGACACAGACAGGGTTACTCCATCACTCCAGTAAGAGCAGAAATATCCTGATCCTGATCCTCTGCAGCCGTAACACCAGCAGTTTTGTGTTTTCTCTGCTCTGATCTTGAATTCTTTCTCTTCAGATATGTGATCTCTACCACCATCACACCACCATCTGTATCTCCATCCTTCCCCCTGTACGTAACATGTGAGAGTAACATTCTCTCCTC
The DNA here is from genome assembly GCA_037043235.1 of Rhodeus uyekii. Lineage (NCBI taxonomy): Eukaryota > Metazoa > Chordata > Actinopteri > Cypriniformes > Acheilognathidae > Rhodeus > Rhodeus uyekii. The sequence goes on from JAWRVZ010000050.1 coordinate 2,537,638, forward strand.
TGAATATCTGTGATGGATTCGGCTGAACAGTCAGAACAGGTTTAGGTTTCTCTGTAAGAAATGAACAAACAGAAGTTATGATTAAACATCTAACAAAGTCAAAGTAAGTGAATTTTCTCCATCTGTCCTAAACCTGCAGAAATGTCACTGCAGAAAAGAAGATATTATGAAGAACATTTATATTCTAGATGCATTTGATTGGACAGAAAATCTGATGAAGCTGAAGTGAAATGTCTTAGATGAGCGTTTTTATATTTTAAAGAGACTCGACAACTAGCCTAAAAACAAACTTCAGTCACATGAATGATTGGAAATAAATAATTCACTGAATTTTGTTATTGTTCTGCAGATCTTAAATAAAGATATCTGCATCTGCTCCATCTGTATCTCATGATATGAGTGTGTGAGAGTGAAAAACACTTGATGTGCAGCTGAATGAGATCAGTGTGTTGATCATTACTGTGATTCAGTTTATGGTTTGTAATGATTCATGTGTTGAATCACATGCTGTCGAGTTTCTGTAAAGTTACTGTGTTTGTTTCCTTTGTTTTTTTATCAGCTTTTCGTTTGTGTGTGGGCTGATGATGTCACAGTAAAGCCTGTGTGAGCTCACTGAGGAAAAATGAAATAAGTCATTGAACATCTACACGTGTAATTCCTAAATATTAAAATATTTAATCTATTGAATTATTACACATGTATGATTTTATTTGAGGGGAATTAGAGATAGTTTTGTGTTTGCTAACGTCTGTTATTATGATGGAGCAGATCATGGAGGAGAAGAGTTGTGTTGAGCTTCTGACAACTGAGATCTGATACAAACTGATTATGAACATTCAGTCATGCTTTATTGAGTAAATGAGCAGTTTAAAGCTGATCTGGATCTGGAAGATATTCTGCAGATCAAACTCTTTCTGTTTTTGGGACCATGTAAGGATGAGGCTGAAGCAGTGTTAGAATCAATGCATGTCTCGTCAATTTATATTTGAATGGATTGCTTTTTCCGTTTTTATTGACATCAGTGTGTATTTTAACTATGAATGTGTTGTTTTCCCCGTATTTATGAGTATTTAAGTGTCTGCGACCTGAAACAACTTATAGGTTATAGTTATACAGCGGAGTTCACTTATCTCAACTCACGGTTAACTCGCCAATCCTATTATTACGACATTTTTGAAGTGGAACTGCCAAACTCCCTATTTGTCTTAGTATTTTCTTGTGGGTTTGATTAATAGATTGATAGATTAGATCTTGTGTAGATTCGTTAATGTCGCCGAAATCTAATATCTTGAGCACAAAGAGGGACAAAATCGCCACTTCACATGGTTATTTCGTGACTAATTTGCATATCTAGTTCACTGCGCATGCGCTGAGTTTGCGTTGCAGGTGGATCGCGCTCCGCTCACGGTTCACTCCCTGTCGTTGATCTCGTCTGAAGGATAACACGCTGTAGCATCCGCACGTTTTTTGTGAGCAATCTTTGTGTTTCCATTGTTGGAGAATATAATTTAGGTTTGTATCAAGAAACGAAGGTGGTTTTTGTTGTGGTGGTTTTGCATATGCCTTTTGTTGTTAGCAAACACACACAGTACAGTGTATGTACATTTTTTTTGATGAATGCCGATCGCTTCATGAAACAAATCGCAGCAACACTGTTGTGTAAAAAGGCACCAAAAACACGAGCATCTACATTTTCATTTTCATTTAATAACTCACATCATGTACATCAATAAATTGTATCTTCTTTCTTGCGAGGGTTGTTGTCTCTGGCACTTGCACTGTCACTCTGACAGCTGGCGCTGATAGGCTGTGTGACCTGTCAATCATGCAAGAAGACGTGATTGGCTGTGCTGCATGAGGGCGGGCTCTTCTCATCTCATCCGATGATCAACACCTGTATAATCGCTTCTTAAGAGACGTGCTGCTGCACAGCGGGAGACACTGCTTTTTCTTTTCCTTCTGATTCTGACTTGTGTTTGTTTTCTTATTGTTTGAATTTCGCGCATAAGCACTGTGTACCGAGCCTGAACAGATATGGATAATTGACGTCATGCGAGCAACATTCGAAATGTGAACTTAGATAAAAAATATTTTTTTATATTTTTTACACAAAATCCGCGGGCTATTTGAGGGTGCGGATTATCTGCGTCTGCAGGTTATATGCGGGAAAATATGGTATATCAATTGACATTAGTGTAAAACACTGTGGTTCTGCACAGTACCTTGAGTGAGTCCAGAGTGGATGAGGAACATCAGCACTAAAAGCAGAAGAAACACAGATATGAAGCTTTTCATTCATTCAACACAATGTGAATCACATGCTGAAACATGTCTAGAGTTTATTCTACATGAACTGAAAGTGTTTTTCTGTTCTGATGTTCATTCAGATGAGAACTGACACTTCATTCTCCAGCATTTAACATCATCACGCAGAATGACATCACAGGACTCGTGAATTGATACAAGAGTCAATTCACTGATTCAATGATTTACTCATTTATTCTCTGATGGATTCAATGCATCACTGATTCACTAATTGATTCACTGATTGATTCACTGATTCACTGATTCATTGATTCACTGACGCTCAACAACAGATTGACATCATATGACATACTTGTCAACAACTCAATTTTTTCTCTTTTGCTCTTCTTTTCTTGTTTCCTGTTTGTTTCTGAAGTTTGTTTTTGTTTTACTCCCTCTTTTTCAAGATTCAAGATTGAAAGTGTTTATTGTTTATTTCTTTTGCTTTTCCATTTCCATAATTTAGTTCAAACAGTTCCCAAGTTCGTGTTTGCTTATTGTTTTGAAAAACATGAAAAGTATATAAATAATAAACAGTGGAGTTCACTTATCTCGAGTCACGGTTAACTCGCCAACCCTATTATGTCTATGTTTTTGAAGTGGAACCGCCAAACTCCCATTTGTCTAAGCATTTTCTAATTGGTAATGTTGATTATTTTATGTCGTCGAACCCTAATATCTCAAGCACAAAAGAGGGACAAATTCACCACTTCACATGGTTATTTCGTGACTAATGATGGTACCTAGTTCACTGCGCATGCGCTGAGTTTGCGTTGCACGTGGATCTCCAGTGACGCTTCTCTCACAGCGCTGCGCAGCCGCAGAAGAACCCGCGGACAGTTTTGCCAACTAGGTGCCGTTTTCGCTATATTTAGCGAGTATTCAGACCACATTTTCAAAAAAGCTACTAGTGACAAATCTAATGACTTTGTCTGGAGTTATTGGAGACTTTCTGAAGTGAAAGCACATATCATTCTTACGGTTCTCAACACGCAGCTAGTACTGCAGTGGGCCCACCCCCATCCCAAAGCACTCACAGCTGTGTGCACATAAAGCCCGCCTTCTCTGATTTGATTGGTTTTTGATTGGTTAAATATTTTGACATTGATGAGCAGATACCGACTAATGAGTATGAGGCTTAGATGAACACACACAAACAAACACCCTGCTTTTTTCTGAAGTGTGCTCTGCTCAGCACCGCTGCGGATTGAAGAACACGGTTATTAAAAGACAGGACAAAGCCGAATTTGTTGAGAAAGCACATTAGACAAGCAGAACGCAAGAAAGAATGCAATCTAATACAGCATGATGACCTCACGAATATGTTATGAACGAATGTGTGTACACGTGTGTGACTGTCTTTATGCTGTGAGCGATCATTGTGTTTGCAATGTTGGAGAATATAATTAAAGGTTTGTATGAAGAATGGAAGGTGTTTTTTATTGTATACTGGTAAATCTCTGCTGTTAGTTGCTGCACATATGCCTTTTGTTGTTAGCAAACATATACAGTGTATGTACATTTTTATAGCATGCCGATCGCTTCATCAAATAAATTGCCATATTGGCTGTTGGTTATCTCAATCCTCGGTTATCTCACTGCTTTTTTGCAACCCCCGAGGCCGTCGACATAACCGTATTAGAGACATTTGTGAATCTATAGGCTTTTCATCTCTTTTTGTGTGTTTTAAGACTCTCAGACACGCATTTAAATCAAACATGAATTTTTCACAACACTGATTGTTCACTGGAACAACACAAGATACAGAAAACAAAACCAAATTGGGTGAAAGTGTTTGAGACACACCATCACTTCCTGTTTGGCGTTTGTATCATCAACTTCATTGTGACTTTATAGTGGCTGCAAAAATAATTTCAACACTTAATGAGTTTCAGATATACTTCACTTTAAATAAACCAAACCCAGTTCAGTTCAGATCAATCCACACTGACAGTAAATGATGTTGTCAAACAGGTGATGAATGCAGGTTTAGTGAACAGTATTCACTCAGGCAGCAGGACTCGTGAAGAGAAACAAAAATACTCCAAATACTTTAACAAACAAAAAATCACATGAGTGTTGTCGCAAGTTTCTCTCGAACTGATTTAACTGATGATTTTGTTTTTACATTTTTGCAGAAAAGTGCAAGCTTTTGTGTCAGGTTGTTATAATATAATGCTAAGTATACTGTAACTGTAGAAGTGTGTAAATTATGATGCGCCGGGACTCAATGTGAGATCCACCAATCGGAAAAAGTTTCCTAATAGAAGTAGATTTTTGGATTGGATAGAATGAATGGAGAATGTTTTTCATCAGCGGGATCAGCGCCTGTGATTTATATTGTGGCTTTCCTGTAGCTCAATTAGTAGAGCATTGGGGTTTACAACGCCAAGGTCATGGGTTCAATTCCCAGGGAAAGCAAGAACTGATTAGAATGTCAATGTGTTTCTTGAATGCGATGCAAGTTGCTTTGGTTAAGTGTCTGCCAAATGTAAATGTAAATGATTTTGATTCAAGACCATTTAAAGTTCTGAAATGAACTTGATGTGAAAACACTCTTGAGCCACATTAAAAAACATATATTTGCAAAATATCAAAATAAGTGACATTTAGAAAGAATGTAGCAAGAAATATAACACAAACATTTTTCATTTGAAACCTTTTACAAAATAAGTATTAAACAAAATGTCATTAGTCTGTTTGAACTCGAGGAGAAGTGATTTCATACAGCCACTAAAAAAAACACTTAGATCAGCATTTTAAAAATAATTGAAATGTGTCTCAGAAAAGAGAAGTTAGTTCCGAGAAAAGCTCAAGTGTCATTTGAGGGCATGTTCCACTTGGTTTGATAAACTGTGTTAAATGTAATGAAACTCTGACAAATCTATGAGAGATTTAAATGTCTAAATAATTGCAATTAATGAGAAGTGATAGAGAAGCTGATTGTGTGTTCGGTCACCGTTCTCAAGCTCTGAGTCTCTGATGGAGAGTTTATTTAAAGATACAGCATCATTCAACACTAACTCACATCAACACAGAGACATCGCATTTATCTCAACTACTTGAAATAGAAGAAACAATATTACAACAAAAACAAGCTGAAATACACGTGTACAGCCTCCATCTTTCACACGCATCATCACACAGATAAATGCATCATCCACCTCTTTATCTGATCAACACGTAACAATCACATTGCATTAGAAAGAATAAAAGAAGATATTATAGAATATGATCAAATACTCACAGATGAGAGTCAGTGAACTGGAGCCCATCCTGTCACATTAACAGAGTGTTTAACACTTCCTGTGTTTGAACAGTCATTTCACAATTCAAGAAGAGAGAAGGGAGGAGACAAAACTCTACACAGAAATGCATGAAGAAAGAGAAAATAATGAATGGTCAGGAATCAGCAACTGTAGCAATTAAATGATTAAAGTGAGAATAGTCACTGAATGCTAGAAAAACAGAAACAGGAACATTATAAAATAACCTCCAAAAGGCTGCATGAATAAACTGTCAGAAAGAGACTGATGTCCTCTAGTGGGACGTGTGCTCACAGATCAGCACAGTGCAGTTTGAAAGAACAGCAGAATTCAAGTCCACCATTGGCGTCCTGTTCTCTTCAGATGAGAGCAGATTCACTCTGAAAACACGTGACAGACATGAAAGAATCTGGAGAAGCCATGGGGAACATTATTCTGCGTGAACATCACGTTCTGCTTGCCATTTTCTAAGATCATCTAGTCACTGTACGTTTTTCTTGCTAGGCTATCTCACTAGCTTCATCAAATAACGCGTAATCTGTCACGTCTAAACTTACTCAAAATGTTTGTTTGTGTCCTTGCCTGGGCCCATAACCTGTTGAGCTTGAGTGCGCGGTTCGTCAACTCTCTCACTCGTGTGGAAAACAAACACATCGCTCTTCATTTCAGCTCTTCATTTATTACCACATAGCTTATATACATACATCAAGGTCAACAACTGCTCTATCACCTGATTCATAACAAACAAAACAGCGTCATAGCAACAACTTAAACAACAAACAACAAACAACGGTGATCTGCACTTCACCTTACCACATCAAATAAGAGCGCAATAATTTAACAAAAACAAAATGTTATATTAACTTACTGTCAGGGTTCTGCCACATTGGGTCTAGTCATTTCTTGGTTTTGTGGCAGAGCTCTGACACTACCGTACTGTCTCGTGTTTGATGTGTGTGCGCACGACTTCGAGGATTCGAGCCGCGCGCGCTTGTCTGTGACGTCTTTTGTGCGAGTTATGATGTCCGTCCCGAAACTTTGGTCTGGTTTAGTTTCGGTTTTGAATCGGGATTCGGGCATTCATAACTCGTGTGTTCGTCCTTGTTGTGAGCTCATGAGAACAGGTGTTTACTCTCGTTCTTGCGAGCTCTGTCATGTGAGTGGGCGCGGTTTCAAGCTTTGCGTGAGCCGCGCCTCCTCTCGTCCGTGTGTTATGTTTGGCACGCGGTTCGCGTTCAATCGGCCGCGTGCTTTCTTGTGTTTTCTGTCACGTGCAGTTTTGTTGTCACCAGCTGCGCGTCATCTTTGTTTAATTGGCTTCATGTTCATGTCTTGTCTGTTTCATTGTCATTAGTTAGATTTTATTCCAGCTGTGTTTCTTTCAATTACCGTTCCTCCTGTGTGCTTATATTCTCCCAGTGTCTGCTGTCTTGTGCTGTCTCGTCGTCATTCCATGGCTGTTCATCCTGTGTTTTAGTCCAGTGTTCAGTCATGCTCAAGTCCAGTCCTAGTCCTAGTCATGACCTAGTCTTGTTCCAGTCCTAGTTTATGTTCAAGTTTTTCTAGTTTAGTTTTTCCCCCTCGGGGTGGTTTTTGTTCTGTTTTATTTTTGTTTTTTGTAATAATAAACCTCATTCTCATCTGCATCTTTGAGTCCTCGTACCTCCCTTCACCATCCCTGACAGTTACATATTAACTTGACTAATACACACTGAACACCAGTAAACATGTTACTTAACTTCTATAGGAGTCTTTCTTCTGATACTCAAATACTGCTTTTCTCAAATCATTCAGCATTTTCTCCCATAACAAACACTATAGTGTGTCACAATCTCTGCTGTATGTGCCACTGCGACACTGAACTAGAGAATAAAGTTCATCGAGACAAACTTTCGAAGTCGGCTTGAGATCGTCAGACCAGAAACTTTTAAATACCATGTTGGTAGCATGATTTAATTATGATATAAACCAACCACAACACTTCTATGACATTCAGAACTGACAATATCTCTCTTTGCATTTGGTTACTAGGATGCTCTGTTTGGTTGCTAGGGAGTGGCATGGCAGCTGGCAGTGATTTCATTCCAAAAGGCACTTCCTGTTTCCTGTCCTCTGCCATATAAGGTAGAATGGCAGCATCACTGATTCTTATTGGATTAGAAACTGTTTATTGACAGTTCAGCCAACTTAATTAGTTACACAATAGAGCCCTTTAATCTGAATCACTATATGCAGCAGACGAAACTTAACCAGAAGATAGTGAAGGAGAATTGAGTTACAAAAACATCATATTAATCATGCTTTGCTAAATCAGCGAATATATACATATATTGTGCTTGGGTATATTGGTGTGGGCATAATAGTTTTTTTTTTGCAGACTTGACAAGAAGAGCAGAATCTGTGCAGAAGGAGGAAATGAGAAGGGTCAAGGAGAAACAAGAAAGGTCAGCTCTGGGTCAAAGCAGCCATACGAGGAGCTGTTCTCTAAAAAGTAGGGATGTAGGGTGTTTTTCTCTCACCTTTTTGTGTGCAGGATGAGAAAACGGGAAACCGCAGACCGGGGGCGATGGTCACTGAGGACAGCTGACGACTAGACAAGAAACCACATGTGTCTGCTTTTTCTGTATAACTATCTGGGTACAAGAAAGGCGAGGGTTGTTGTTGCAGAGCACCCAAACACAGACTCGCATAGTTTTGTGTAATTAGGGACAGCAACCACCCAGAGCTCTGCATGCTTTATTCATATGATTTGATTGATAATTAAATAGTTAAACGAAAAGCCGTCTCTGCTCTCATTAAAAGAACACACAGATTTGAGGCCTTGAGTGCCAAACCTAACAATTGATAACATATTCAGTGTGCTGGAGCCGCTAGCAATTCATATTTTACAATATTAACAACGCCGTCTCGCTCTACTGTCCACAAAGCAATAGTTGAAACCATATAGTGGTTATTTAAAACCAAATAATCAAATACATGGAAAAAATGAAGTGCAATACAATAAAACGTACATAAAATAGTCATAACTCCTGTGACTAACAAACAGGGTGTCACACATATATTTATTTCCACTATCAATCACTGTAAAGCTGACTCCACATGGAAAGCGTCACTGGTGATGTCACTAGACCCGCCCATGAGTGTGTCTTCAATCAGGTCCGCTAGCGGGACTATAAACGCCTCTAATGCTCTGGATTCTGTTGCTGTGAATTGATGGATATCTGCGGGTTTTTGTGTTGACCTGCGAAGAGACGCGGCGCGTTGAAAGCGTCTCTGGAGCGTCACTCGTGTTTCTGGTTGATTGTCACTGAATCCGCGAGAGAAACAGCGGCACCGCTGATAATGTGCACGCGCTGAAGCGACGGGGACGCGCGCTGTCCGGAACCGGAAGAGAAACACAAATCATTCATTATAATTAGGTGTTTCTGAGGTGAGTATAGCTGGAAACTGCTTTCAACAGCCTCTGTTCATCCCGGATCGTCCTGAGGTGAGTCGCACTGAAGTGCTGCTGGACTCCGGCTCTGTATTTGACAAAAAAATCCACTGGAGACTCAAAATCCTTTCCTGACGTAAATGAAACTCTATGAATGAATGCAGATGATCATCTACAGGATCCTCCATAAAACACATGCCATTTAATTCACTTAGATGGTCTCTGTGTGCCGGAAAAATATGAGCAATGAATGAATGAACGGAAAGAATGAATGAGAGTTTAAATAAGTTAATAAATGTGAGGAGACACAAGGCGAAAGAAACTCTAGGCGACTCACAACTGCTTGTGTTTGAGACAGAAGCTCCAAAACACACTTATTGCATCAGAATCAGTGGATCAATGAAAGACCAAACACAACGCAATATAAATTGACATATTTAAAATAGCCTGTATAAAACATCAAATATATAGTTGAGCCTCTTACATTTTATGAAGGCACTTGAATCTTGAGTTGATATTAAATGAGAAGGAGCATTAATTGTGTGAAACAACGATTAAACACTGAACTGAATCAGAAATGCTGCTTCATGCTTGATGCTGTTTACAATAAATTCAATAACATGCTGTTCTTCCAGATTCACCTCTGATATTGACAGCAGATTTGAGAATTGATGTTTACATATATAAGCTGGCACTCTTCATACGCTGTCAGTGAGAAATATGCAGACTTTGTTTCACTTACAGTTGATTAAACTGATTCACTTAATCTTTTCTGAAATCACAAACTCAGAGTTACTCATCTCAGGGTAAATAAACTCAGAGTTGGTTGAACCTCTTTATTGAAATTATGTCCTGTTTTTTTCCCCCAGAAAGCAGGTTATGTGACGCATCCAGGTGTGTTTAAGGGTAAGTAACAGGATAACTCAACTTTCAGCTCCCAAAACAGAGGAATCAGGGTAAGTAGAAACTTACTCTCTGAACAAAACCTGATCCAGAGCAGCTTCTGTTTGAGGATTAGTTTAATTCAGAGTTCAGCGCATGAGTGACGTGATGATGAGAGGATGGATAGATAGCTCAATGGATAGTTCAGTGTGAGTTTGACAGAAAGATAATCTTGATTTCTGGAATAACACTTGACATGAAACTGAAACACAGAGTTTTTAACTTAACCTCCTTCAGGAAAAGGCCTCAGATATGTTCATGTTTCTGTTGTGCAAACACTTTTTCTAGGTCTCTCTATGTTCATGTTTACATGTTGAAACCAGTGAATTATTAAAAACCTACATGTTTAACTTTTAATCACTATTATTATAACTCTTAAATATACAAGGTAATGGACTTTACTAAAAGTTGTTAAAATATGTTTTTTCTTCAACAAAACAGCAACACATTTAAAGGAATTTAAGCGTTTAATGTGAGAAATAGTTTAGAGCAGCAGAAGGGGGAGGAGTTTGTGGAAGTTCACTGATTGGCTGGGAATGTTGTCAGACTTCAGCCAATAGGAGACTGACACTCTTTATCGACTCAAATCACATCAGTTTTAACTTTATTACGGAAAATATATTCGGTTTTCAATCAGGTCCGCTAGCAGGACTATAAACGCATCTAATGCTCTGGACTTTAAACTAATGTAATTATAATTAGTATTTGCGGCTTTAAAGTTCATGTGACATTGTTTATGAATGTTCAGATTTTAAATAATATGCTGGAAAGGATTCGTTTACATGTTTTATATTATTAGCTGTTCTTTTCTGCTGTTAAAATGTCAAAAGCTCCTGCTGTTCCTCATTCAATACATTTCATGATATTTGTTTTGTCTCGGCTTTATTGAAAATGAAGCTGAAATGAAAGATGTTTGTGAGTAGAAACATCTGTTTGCTGAATCTCATCCCTCTGTCAGTGAAAGGAACAGTTCCCTTTCATGGGAACTTCGAGCTGCGTCAGAAAACGCTAGGGGAACCCCTTGACGTCAGTCACGTGAAGATGTGTACAACCAATGGGAAATTTACGCGTGTGAATGCAAATCGCGGGAAGTGACGTCATGAACAGAGCATAAAAGCGCGCCGGAACCCGGAAGTGACAGCTTTGAGTGTCTTCAGCGTGCGTGTGTCAGAGAGTTTGTGCTTGCGAGTTTCAAACCACCCTTTGGATTACGTGCGTTGTGATTATGGCGGAACAGGCATTTACACCGTGTGTTTCTCCTTGTACCCGTTTCATTACGGGAAAGGACACACACATTCAGTGCGTTGTCTGTCTGGGAGCGGAGCACGCTCGGTCAGCGCTTGAGGGCGGTGATTGTGAGAACTGCGAGAGGTTCTCATTGCGTACTCTCCGCTCCCGTCTGGCAGTATTTGCGGATACTAACCAGACTCGCGTTCTTCAAGGTTCGGGACCCGCTGCGGCTGAGGCTCGGCGGCATTCTCAATCTTGGGGATCGCAAATGGATCTCACGGAAGGTTGCGGGGCGGGTGAGCCCGTCTCGCAGTTCGACTGTGTTGATCCCAGTTCCAGCCGGAGGTTGGAAGCACGCGTTTCAGGCGCGGTTTCTTCCAATCCGACTGGGACTTCGGTGCTATCATTATCCTGCTCTGAGGAGGAGGAGGTGATTAGCATCGATCCGGTTGAGGAGGCTTCGCCACCCTCTTCACCGGCGTACGAGGAACTGATCGAGGTTGTGACACGAGCAGTCTCTCGTCTGGACATTGATTGGCCGGCAGAGACTAGGAACGCTCGTCCCAGCAAAAGTAAGTTGGATGAGCGTTACCTTCCAGCTCGTGTCGCTCCCCAGCGCCGGGCAATGCCTTTCTTCCAGGATCTCCATACTGAGGTGTCGAGATCTTGGAAAAAGCCAGCTTCCGATAGGGTGCATACGTCGTCCAGTGCGATGTACGCTACTCTTACCGGAGCTCATCCTTATGGATACGGAGGGATGCCGAAGGTGGACGAGGCTCTTGCGGGATACCTTGTGCCCCATTCGGCATCCACTATTAAAGCCCCGGCGCTCCCCACCAAACCGTTGCGAGTTACATCATCACTGGTGGGAAAAGCATATTCTGCCTCTAGTCAGGCTGCAGCGTGCCTGCACACCACGGCACTGCTGCAGGCCTACCAAGCAGATTTGCTGGGAGACCTCGATCAAGGTGGCGGTATTGGTCCCGAAGCAGTGGCAGAGCTGCGTCGGGCCATGGATTTGTCTCTCCGAGCCACTAGAGAAACGGCCTTCTCTGTCGGTCGCTCAATGGCAGCTCTGGTGGCTACGGAGAGGCATTTACGGAGAGGCATTTATGGCTCAATCTTTCAGCCATAAAAGATAAGGACAAGTTTGTTTTGTTGGACGCCCCTCTGTCCCCTTCGGGCTTGTTCGGCGACGCCGTAAAAAGCGTTGTCGATAAGTTTCAGGAGGCTGCACGGCAGCAGGTGGCGTTCAGCAAAGTCCTTCCCCGCCACCCTTCACGTGAGCCCAGTAGCCAAACACGGGCTCACAGTTCCTCGTACAGGGCCTCACAGAAGGAGAGTGTTGCATCTCGTTTACCTCCCCCTAATAAAGGGAGGTCGGGACAACACTCTCGGGCCCAGCCTTCTGGTAAAAGGATGGATCTGAGGAACATCCTAAATGCCAAGAAGGCTACCTCTAAGCGTTCCTGACGCCAGAGGCAAGCCGCACCAAGGCGGTCAGCTCCGTGTCCGGTTCCCGAGGGAGCCCGTCTCGGAGGCACTGCCCCCTCTAAGGAGGGTCCTAGAGCATTCCACCAGTACGGTGTCCGGAAACCCCGGCCCTGTGGTGTCTCTGCTCGTATCAGAGATCAGTCTCGAGAGACTGATTCCCTTAGTAGAGTTCCAGGCCGCATGGTTGCGTCTGCCGGGCATCTCTCAATGGGTCCTGCGCACAGTAACCTCTGGGTACAAAATTCAATTCGGGGCTTCACCACCCCGTTTTATGGGGATCCTATCGTCCGCGGTAGGGCCCCAGCAGGCTCTGATTATGGAACAGGAAGTAGACTCTCTGCTGGAGAAAGGGGCCATCGAGTATGTGCCCCTTACAGACAGACAGTCCGGTTTCTTCAGCCGATACTTCATAGTTCCGAAGAAGGATGGAGGGTTGCGGCCCATTCTGGATTTGCGTCTTCTAAATCGCACTATCTTGCGTCTAAAATTCAAAATGTTGACGCTCAGGCAGATTGTGACGCATATCAGGTCCGAGGACTGGTTCGTCACAATCGACCTAAAAGACGCATACTTCCACATCTCCATCCTTCCTCAGCATCGGAAGTTCCTACGGTTCGCCTTCGGGGGGAAGGCGTACCAGTATCGTGTACTTCCGTTCGGCCTATCGCTCTCACCCCGCACGTTCACGAAGGTCGTGGACGCTGCACTGGCTCCGTTGCGGTTACAAGGCATCCGTGTCCTCAATTATATAGACGATTGGCTAGTAATAGCCCAATCGTCTCAGTTAGCAGCACGTCATCGAGATGTCGTGCTTGCTCACATGCAGGAGCTGGGGTTAAGGTTGAACACCAAGAAGAGTGTGCTTTCTCCTGCTCAGAGAACCACCTTCTTGGGAGTCATTTGGGACTCGGAAACAATGTCTGCTCGGCTATCCCCTGGGCGCATTCATTCCATTCGTTCAACTGTCGAGGGCATAAAATTAGGCCAGCTACTCACTGTCAAACACTTTCAGAGAGTGTTAGGGCTCATGGCAGCAGCGTCCAGCGTTATACCGCTCGGCCTGCTACACATGAGACCCCTGCAGTGGTGGCTCAGGACCAAAGGGTTTTCCCCGAGGGGCAACCCGCTTCGCACAATCAAGGTCACGAGGCGATGCCTACGCACCTTGACCCTGTGGAAGAACATCTGGTTCCTGTCACAAGGCCCCGTGTTGGGGGCTCCGTCTCGACGAGTGACTCTGTCAACGGATGCCTCCCTCACAGGTTGGGGGGCGGTTCTGAGGGACCGCTCCTCACAAGGGCTTTGGAGCTTGCGGCACCAGTCCTGGCACATAAACCTGCTGGAGTTACTGGCGGTCCGCAGAGCGCTACTTGCTTTCCTCCCGGACCTAATTGGGCATCATGTCACTGTTTTCACAGACAGCATGACAGTGGTGGCTTACATCAATCACCAGGGAGGTCTTCGTTCTCGTCCAATGTACAAATTGGTGAGACAAGTTCTTCTCTGGGCCCAGGGCAAGCTGCTCTCACTCAGGGCAGCTCACATCCCTGGAGTCCAGAACATAGGAGCAGACTTCCTGTCGAGGCAGGGGCCGAGGCCCGGGGAATGGCGGCTCCACCCCGAGGTGGTGGAGCAGATTTGGAAGAGATTCGGGAAGGCACAGGTAGACCTGTTTGCCTCGGTCGAGAATACTCATTGCCCTCTATGGTTCTCCTTAACGTACCCAGCGCCGCTGGGGCAGGATGCCATGATGCAGGTGTGGCCGAGGCTACACCTGTACGCTTTTCCCCCGATTGTTCTGCTCCCGGGACTGGTATCCCTCCTAGACGGAGTCCCCTGGGAGATTCCGGTTAGGGGGGATCTTCTGTCCCAGGCGGAGGGTTGTGTTATTCACCCCCGTCCAGAACTTCTGAAGCTGAAGGTCTGGCCCCTGAGGGGGTCCAGTTCTTCGAATCTGGTCTCACAGCCGAGGTTGTAGAGACCATCCTTCAGTCCAGAGCTCCCTCCACGAGGAAACTCTACGCTCTAAAGTGGAAACTCTTCTCTGCTTGGTGTAGCGTAAGGCAGTTAAACCCAGTAACCTGTCCCGTTGGCAAAGTGCTGGAGTTCCTGCAGGAGAAGTTTGCGACAGGGTTGTCCCCTTCTACCTTGAAGGTTTATGTGGCTGCCATAGCGGCTTGCCACATACCTTTGGGAGGGGTGTCCTTGGGCAGGGACCCCCTAGTCTCTCGTTTCCTTCGTGGCACTCTAAGGCTGAGACCTGTGGCACAGACCAGGGTTCCTGCCTGGGACTTGTCTTTGGTACTCCAAGGCCTGTCCCAGGCACCCTTTGAACCATTAGAGGAGCTTCCTATTAAACTCCTCTCCCTAAAGACCCTTCTTTTGCTGGCTATCACCTCGCTTAAGAGGGTCGGGGATCTTCAAGCTCTCTCGGTGGTTCCTTCTTGCCTCGAGTTTGCGCCCGGGATGACGAAGGTTTTTCTTCACCCGAGGCCAGGCTATGTCCCTAAGGTTCTCACGAACGTGGCTCGGTCTATCATGCTACAGGCCTTCTGTCCTCCCCCCTTTGACGATCATGAGCAGGAGCGAAAGAACAAGGTCTGTCCAGTACGAGTACTGGACGCTTACGTCCTCAGGACTGCTACCTGGCGTAAGTCAAACCAACTGTTCGTTTGTTTTGGGGCCCCTGAGGGGGCTCCAGCTTCCAAACAAACCCTAAGCCGATGGATAGTCGAGGCTATCTGTCTGGCTTATGAGTCGGCCGGACATGCTTCTCCCCTGAGGGTCCGGGCCCACTCCACTAGGAGCGTGGCGACCTCCAAGGCGTTTCTCTCAGGAGTTTCCCTTGCTGATGTTTGTGCTGCGGCTGGCTGGTCCTCACCGCACACCTTTATGAGATTCTATCAGTTAGATCTCGATTCCGCTCCGGGAACGAGGGTGCTCTCTCAGTGAGCTGAGACACATCCGTAGGCCGGCGTCGCTGAGGTGACGTTGGTATAACGTTCCCCTAGCGTTTTCTGACGCAGCTCGAAGTTCCCATGAAAGGGAACGTCTCGGGTTACGTATGTAACCCTGGTTCCCTGAAGGGGAACGAGACGCTGCGTCTTCGCCTCAGCTCCTTGCGCCTCCGGGCCCGCTTCAGACACTCTTTTGCTGTCACTTCCGGGTTCCGGCGCGCTTTTATGCTCTGTTCATGACGTCACTTCCCGCGACTTGCATTCACACGCGTAAATTTCCCATTGGTTGTACACATCTTCACGTGACTGACGTCAAGGGGTTCCCCTAGCGTTTTCTGACGCAGCGTCTCGTTCCCCTTCAGGGAACCAGGGTTACATACGTAACCCGAGACGTTTTCATTCTTAGTTCTGCTGTGAAATTGCTGTCAAATGTATTTATTCAGTTTGATCAGTTTTGTGTCTCTGAGCATCTAAAGAACGACTTTCAGTTTCTCACAATGAAACCATGAAAATATGACATGAGACATTGATTCAGGTTTAGATGATGGATTACAAATGATGAGACAAATGTGAGAAAAAGACATTTTTATTACACACTTTTTGGCAAATACATATTAATTTCAGCTGTTATTCACACAGAATAAATGATAGAGAATAAAACTTTGGTCTGTATGTTTATAAATGACTGAAACAAGAGAAACTGAACAGGAAACTGGAGACCAAAACCAACAAAACTGAAGAACAGAAAGACGTCAAGCTTTTACTATTGAAGAACAAACATCACAAAGATGATAAAGACATTTTATATTAAGATTATAACAAATCTAAATAATAACAATAATCATAAACAACAACAATAGTAAAAAGGACCAAATAAAAGCAGAACAACTCACTAAAATTGTCACCAATAATATTCTGAATCTTTTTAAACTTGTGAATATCAGATTGAAGTTTCTTCCTCCGTTACGGCGAACTGACTTTGATCTTCAACAAATGAAACTGAAATACACAGAAAAACATTTATTAGAGAGAGATATTAAACACCTTTTATTTTCCATCATATTACAAAAATCTGTTTATGCTTAATAACAATAATAAATAAATACAATGTTTAGTTCAATATTAATTCCAACAAAATGTCAATGATACCAATGAAATACTATTTAATCAAAAAGAGGTAAAATTCAATCAGAAACTGAAGACATAAGTTGCTTTTAAACAAAATAGGTGTAGTTGCTAATGCACAATGTAAGATACGGCATAGTAAATCTAATGATTTTTTGGGCAATGGACTTTAATAAATTGAATGTCATGAAGGAGATTGTGCATCAGGGACAGATAGAAACTTGTATCTTATTTTTAAAATGTTGTCAAACTCTTGAGATTTCACACATGTAACGCACAGCTGAACTGCTCTCTAAAAATGACATGTTGAAGTTCTTGTAAGGAGAGAAGTTTCTCAGATCTCCATTTCCTGCCAATTACATGACTAACAAATACTTCAGGAAACTTTTAACTTGCATTTTTTACCATTCTTTTTGACCTTCTCCCTATTTGTTTAGTTATTTAGTTATTATACACAAAACCACTTATTTTGTTCTGTATCAATTAAATCTTCCACTTTTAGAACAGCAGATAAAATGAACAGGTTGATTTCAAACGGAGTAATTTATTCTGAAGACAAAAGCATGAATTATAAAGCAGTGTTTGTTCAGGAAATCTTCTCCTGCTGTTCGTACAGACTGATCACATTATCATGAGGAATGTCACTCAGATCATCCTATAAAACTCCTTCACACCGACATTAGGAGCAAATACATTCATACATGAAAACGACAGATGTTGATTGATATCTATCCGCTGCATTCTTGCAGGAATGATTTGTATCCGTCAGAAGCTTTTCCCTGAACTCTTTCTGACAGGAGAACAGCGACTCCAGCACTTGCACTGGAAGCATGAGGAACGCCTGTCCCTTCCTTCACTCACACAATCTGCTGCTGAAACACATCTGTGTGCGGCTCTCACAAACATCACACACCACTTTATACAAGCATTTCTCTCTTCTTTATTACCACATCCATTTACATTTAAAGATCCCATATTTAAGGATGTCATAAAGTCTTAATGCAGCGAGTAAAATCTACACAAGACTGTCTTTTACAAACCCTCTAATGATTATTTTCATGTCTTCATTGATCATCTTCTTTACTTTGCTGATTATATATTTGAGATCTATCATGCATTTATCATCACATCTCTACAGGACACTAAATATCTTCTAAAGTCTGGAAAAAACTCTTCAGATTTTTTTTTAAGCAGAGAGAGAGAGAGAAAGAGAGATCAGATAGAGAGAGAGAGAGATGTCGGACAGAAATTAGATTTTCAACACACCTTTATTATAGTTACCCTAAACTAATACAATAAAAGCCTACCTAAAGGAGGAAAAAAAAAAAAAGAAAAAAAAATCAAGTAAAACCAAAAAAATAAACAAATATAAAAAATAAATAAACAGCAAAACCCACAACAAACAAACAACTAAAAAACAATCATCTTAAAAATTGTGCAAACTGTAAACACTCATTGTTAATTTCACACAGAGCCCCTTTATAGCATCACATCAGTTCAAAAGACATAAAATCCCTCATTGCCTCATAATACCGAAAATCAATTAAAATTCTGGCTTTTACTTGGTTAAAAAACACAGTTTGTAAATTACTGTTTGAATTTCGCTCAGTCTTTACTTTTCTGGTGTCATAAATAGCTTTCTTTGCTTGACCCAAAAGGAAGTTCAGCAATTGACAACGAACTTTGCGTCTCCGTGAATATTTAAAACCACAAATAAATCTTTCAGGCGAAAAAGTCTCATCAAGACGATCACACAGACTCTTTAAAACCTGAAACAAAGGGACAAGCCTGTCACAGTATAAAAAAGCATGGAAAACATTGTCTTTCTGAAAACAAAAAGGACATCCATCAGAGTTCGCAGGGTTTATCACTGACACAAGAGCATTGACTGCAACGGCGCCATGAAGGATTCGCCATTGTTAGTCCCCCACTTTTTTTGACAGAGGTGACTTATATAAAACTCTCCATTCTGGTTTGTGATTCTGTCCTAAATGGAGGACAGTACGCCATGGGGTATCAACTCTTTTATGTAAAAACTTTTTGTTTAAAACTTTGACAGCTTTTATACAAAGCTTTTCCAGATACCAGATTAGGACCCAATAACATCAATGTAATGGCTTGTAAGTATTTCCCTTCACACTCTTCAAAGTCTGTCGCCAAAACAACATCAGGAAAAGAGTCGTTACAGTTTAGAGTAATTGACCCTTCAGTGTACAGTTCCTGCAGTTTTACCTCATTCGGCGAGAGTGCTGATTTCCAATTGTCCAGCAACTTGGCTGTAATGCGGTTGGATTTTATTCCCAAGCTTCCAGCAACTGCTTCAAGATTGTCAAGAGTCACTCCAGCCACTCTGACTAAATGTCCAAGGGTTAAAACGCCAGCATTAAGAAGAATATGACATTTTAGGGAGAAGACATTTCCATTTGTTAAGTCGACCTTTCAAGAAAACCATCAAAGTTTTTCTGCATGAATGAATCATCTCCCAAAAACACTCCCAAGTATTTAAAACCGTCCTTGGTCCATGATAAACTTTCTGGGAGCTTATGCTCCATGTTGGCCCAACTTCCAATCAATATAGCCTCACTCTTGGACCAATTAACTTTGGTAGAAGAAATGTGTTTAAAATCATTTAAGACCTCCATCAATACATTCACATCCCTCTGACCATTAATGAAAACAACCACATCATCTGCATAAGCTGATAACTTAAAAACATTTAAGCAATTTGGGACATGCAAACCGTACAATTTGGTTCTTAACTTATTTAAAAGTGGCTCTATGGCCAAGGAATAAAGCATTCCAGACATGGCACAGCCTTGTCTGATTCCTCTTAAAACTTTAAAAGGGGCACACAAATTCCCATTAATTTTTAAAACACTTTCAACATCATTGTACAAAACCTTTATAAAAGAAATAAAACCATCATTAAAACCAAAAGCTGTTAATGTGTTCCATAAAAACATGTTCCACTCTTTCAAAAGCTTTCTCCTGGTCAATAGAGATGAGACCAAAATTCAGTTTTTGGCTTTTACCAATATTTAGAATATCCCTAATAAAAGAAATATTATCATGGATTCGTCTCCCTGGAACACAATACGTCTGGTCAGTGTGAACGACTGAACGTATGACTTCGCTCAGTCTATTTGCTAAAACTTTTGAGAGCATCTTGTAGTCCGTATACAACAGGCTCACAGGCCTCCAGTTTTTGATCTCATTTAGATCGCCTTTCTTTGGGAGTAGCGTGAGAACTGCCCTCCTACAACTTAAGGGTAGTTTTCCATTTGCAAAGCTTTCATTTAAAACCAGTAATAAATCAGGGCCCACTTCAGACCAAAATGTTTTATAAAATTCGACTGGTAAACCATCGATTCCTGGTACCTTGCCACCTTCCATACTTTGGAGGGCCTTTTCTAGCTCCTCTAGAGTGACCGCTTTACTCAGTTTAGCATTAGCTTCTTCAGAGATTTGAGGCAAATTGTCAAAGAAACCACTTGTGTTCATTTCCTCAACTGTTAGCTCACTCTCATATAAGCTTTCATAAAAATGGACTGCCCTCTTTCTGATTTCTGAGGGGTCAGTCAACAGAACTCCAGTCTCAGAACGTAAACTATGTAAAAGTCTTTTTTGCCCATTCTTTTTCTCTAGGTTAAAGAAGAACTTCTTTGTTCTGGAATCTTGCCCGGACTAGAGCTCCTTGTGCAACTGTATCTAACAAATCATTTAAAAACAGCTTTTTCTCTTTAAAACTCTTCATAAAAACCAAGTCTCCGGTAGCATCAGCAGACCAGAGCCAATTAATGCCTGCCTTGTGCTTTGAATATTTTTTTGTTATTACAGAATTCATATTTTCTCGTTTTATTTGTCTTATCTTATTAGTTCTGTGTATAGAATGAGTAAGATATGGCTAATTAATTTTTAATTACTGTATTTTTTTTTTATTACTGTAGCTTTATTACATTCTCCCGCGATTTGCGAATCTCAAAGTATCGCGGTACGTGAGTGGACGCTCTTCTCGTTCTGTTTTACGCGCTGAATAAACAAAATGGCCATTCGTCGTTTTTTTAATAAATCCACTACTAAAAGTGTCAAATCGATCAGAAGCGAAGATAGTGGACATCTACGCATCTCGGAAAAAGAGGCGGTTTCTTCTGCATTAGGTAAGATATTGTAATGTCTGAAGTAGTTCTATGACAGGTCAAGGGAGGATCTGTTTATTAACTTTAATCGGAAGGAAGAACAACACACTGTAACAAGCGCACGCGTCTAACACACTCGCTGTTTTTCGCCGCACTTCTGAACTCCCCGTGTTAACCATATCACTGCCGATGCAAAACAAAACAGCAACTATAAAGAGTCTGTTCTAAAGAAGTAGCAGCAGATATGAAGTTGAGATAACCGTCACACCAGTGTTCATATGTGTCACGTGATCAACCACTAAATTCACACGTGTTTTCACGCCATATCTGGCACTGATCCAAAAAAAAGATGCGCTCAGAGCTCGTCATTTATCACAATAATTCAGTGTTTTCAACCACATAAGATTTCTTTTAGGTTTCAACAAGTTGAGTCAACAAGTTTGTGACTATTTTGAATTATCCATTATACAGCGCTTTTTCTGACTGCGGTATGTCAGGTGACAAGCATGACGCGTTGCCATGGAAACAATAAGGCGAAAGTTCCAAAATGGGGGGAGGCGGGGCGCGCAAATTTTTTTCCTCTTCCTAGGGGGGCGTGACAGAAAATAATTGAGAAGCACTGGTATAAAGTCATTGTAAATGTATTTTATATGTAGAATGAATGATATGTAAATATGATATAAAAAAAAAATCTGAGCTCCTGGTCTGCTGGCCTGGTAGGTGCCTGTCTGTGAGTCTGATGGAAACTTCTCCACACATCAGTGATCTCATTCATATTGATCAACTCTATTAATCTCCTTCGTGACGGTATATGGGGCTCTCCATGGTTCCTATCTATTATGTGTTCAGTGCAATTAAAATCCCCCCCCCCCCAAAATTAAAACATCTTCTGTATCACAATTTGCTAAAACGTCACTTAAAATATCTAAAAAACACATTCTTTCAATAGCTCTTTTAGGAGCATACACAGAAATAAATACAAAGACACGGTTCTCAAACTGGGCTCTGACTTTTAAAAGTCTACCACTTAAAACCTCGTCTACAACATAAGAGCATGGAATAAAACCTTTGGAAAATAAAATAGCAACTCCTCCACTCGTGGAGCTCAAATGACTTAAAATCGACAAACCGTCATATTCTCTTGCCCAATCGCTTAAAATTGCATCGTCACTGTGGGTCTCTTAAGCAAGTAAAACATCAATTTTTTTTTTGTTTACATGTTTCAAACAGTCGCATCCTCTTTTTTCCTTCTCTCGCCCCATTTACATTTAGAGAAGCAATACATATACTTCACTTTTGAACACTTTGACTTTTTCAATGAATTGCACCACATCAGGAAAGTATTCCTCAAGCCGGACTCTTCTAAGATTCTTGGTTGTTTTCAGAAAAGTCTTTATATCATCAGCGCTATATTCCCTTGTCGAGAAACCACTTAGGGGCAAACTGCAAGCCACACTCAATTCAGAAAGATCACTTTCACTTTCACTTAAGTCACAACTGAAGCCTCTCTTTGGTTGCTCGTCTGAAGGACTCTGGTCTAGTTTTCGCTTCAGTGGGGTTTTAAAAACACAATCGTCTATTTCAGTCCTTGTCACTTCATCAAAATTAACGCGTTTATCTGCAGCGTCCACTACACTGTCTCCATTGTCCTCTTCATTCTCTCCACTTGCATCCATCAGCATCCCTTCATTTTCCACCTGCACTGTCTTTCCTTCATTCTCCACTGCTATCTGTGGTCTGCTTGGTCCAGCCACTACTGTCTCTTTATCCTCCACCTCCACTGCTTTCTCTCTGGTGTCATCTGCTGTCTGCACTGAGCTCAGCTCAGTCACCACCGTCCTTCATCCTCTACTTCCACTGTCTTTCCTCCATTCTCAACTGCTACCTGTATTCTGCTCGATCCAGCCACCTCCATCCCATCATCTTCCACCTCAACTGCCTTTCCTCCAGTCTCAGCCGCTGTCTGCGCTCTGCTCGGTCCAGCCACCTCAGCATCTGCAACAATCACAGCGACCTGCTGATTCCCTTTAGTTCCTACACCACTTCCATCAGTCACAACCTCAGCTCCCTCATTGGAATTATCCAATTTATGACACACACGGATCACATGCCCCATCTCACCACAGTTAAAACATTTCATGTTATTTGTAGTAGCAAAAATAACAGTTGAATTCCTCATGTCGGAAATTCAGGGACAAATCCAGCTCATCAATGTTATCCTGTAGGATCATATAAACAATATAAACAATGTTATCCTGTAGGATCATATCATGTTTCAAATGAGGAGACTTTGTGCCAATTGGAATCATCTTTATAGGTGAAACTGTTCTACCGTAACGGGCTAATAGTCTGGTTAGAACTTCGTTTGGAATAAAGGGTGGAACGTTTGAAAGGATCACTTTTCTTGAAGGAGCCGACAAAGGAAGCACTTGAGTAAAAACACCATCAATCACTATGCCGTTTTGGACTAGTTGATTAGCTAAGTCAACCGTTTTCACAAACACCACCACTGCACTGTTCATGCGGGACACCGACACGATGTTCTCGCACCCGATCACTTCACCAACCGCTAGACTGCATCCCTGCACACCCGCGGCGGAGTCTATTTTCACACCATGACGCCTCGATAAAAAGTTAAAGCTCCCGCTCCCTGGGGAAGCCATGCTCCCGACGCGCGGAGCCGACGCCCCGCCAACCACCGAAACCCCTCCCCACCTCGCTAACTTAAACCTACGAAGAAAAGAAAAACAAAAAATAAGAAAGAGAGAAATTAGAAATATAGACGACTCGTACCTTGCACGACAGTCACTCGCTCACGCTCACTGCTCCGCCCACTCACCCAGCACATCCGCTCAGAGAGAGAGAGACATTACACACCAGAACTCACCAGAACCCTCCTCTGCTCATAGGTGACAAACTCAAAATAAATAAATGTTAAAAAAAACATACCACTATAACTAGGAAGTGTGCACAACTAGTCACTTATGACATGAAATAAATATAATCTGTGTCTGTCATTATTAAGAAAAATAACGTGATCTGCAACAGATGTTTTAATAAATAATCACAAGTAAGCAAAAGAAAAGTATGAATGCATTTATGGGTTTAGTCTTACTGTGTTGCCACGTCAACGGCCATCACACCCTCACTCAATTTATTTTCTGAGATCCAGAATGCATGTCTGCAGTTCTTGACTTCCCAACCCAACGCCTTCTGCACTAAACTCACCACAGAGAACAAAAACATGGATCTTCCCACAGGAAAGTTTTTCCCTTACAAAATTGTGTGTAAGAAATGTCATTGTTTCTTGCCAGACTGAACTTTGTTGTCACTTCAGTTGTTTTCCTGGTTCTCCTCTCTCTCAAACGTAGTGAGGGCTGGATCTGCTCAGTCCAGGATTATCAGTCACTATCCGCTGCGGGTCCAGAAGACTCAACCAAGGAACCCTGCTCACAACGCCAAATTGTGGTGGAAAAACATTTGATTAATTCTGAATAAGAAACAAATATGCCAGTTGTCTTTGTAAAGTTGTATTTTCTCATGAGAAAAGGTCAGCAGTCATACAGACATCTGTTTCAGCAGATGTGACAGAGAAGGGAGGGCTGTTCCCGCATTCAGATCTCTAATCTTCAAGGCTAAAGGCTCCTAAAACAGTTGTATTATTCCTCTCTGTGTCAGGAACACATTACCCTCTCTATAACTCAAATGTATTTCTTACACATTTTTATGGATCTTTGTCCGAACAATTAATGTCAAGATTATCAAAAACGTTAATGTGAAACAAAACATAATCAAAACATAATCATTTGAAAATTGAAAACATATGAACAAAAATGTCTTCCTCAACACCCTGGTGACTGTGAGTTTATAATGCATTACAATGTCAGTGATTTTGATTACTATCAGTTTTCATACAGTTTAATCACAGCATCAGAAACACACACATGACCTGCACTGAATGGTTTAATATATGGTGAATACTTTAATTCTTAAGAATAACAACAAAGAACAACATTTTTACATTTTTCAACCGTTCTTGACTTTAGGTAAATAAATGTGTACAAGAAAATCATGTTTTAAAATTTTATTTATTTATCAAATAGAAATTTCACTCTTTATTTACTGCAGCAAAAAAAAAAATACATATGTAGGGGATTTACAGTTAAGACCCGAGGACCAGATATGATGAATGAAGACCAGGAGTCAGAAGTGCAGTCAATAGAATAAATTTTAGTGAAGTTTAGTTTGCAGTTTCATCAGCAGAAGCTTCAGGTCTCACAAGGAGTTCGTAGGCCGCCCCACATACAATAACATTGTTACAGCAATTATACTCTAACAGAGGGCGCTAACTACGTCAATGATGACGGTTAAATGATTCTGATTGGCTAAGAAAGAAAGATAAACAAAACTAGTAATTTTCCACACAAGAGCAGACAGTCTGAAGCATATCTTTGTTGATCACATGGTTGACGTGTTCGTGACGTGGCTTGTCGAGAACAACAAGTTTTATGGTGCCAGCTAATCCCCTGACCAATACAGACCATATTAACACACACACACACACACACACACACACACACACACACACACACATACAGCTTCTCCAAGGCTGAACTCGGCTCAGGCTCCAACTCTCAACAGAAACAGTACCCAAAACATTCTGATAACATTCTCTATCTGTTGAGAAGTGCAGACAATATTCATCCTTACTCTATGGAAAAATACAGAAAGTAAAGAAGGCTTTTTAACTAATAAAAATCCCTAACTTGATTATAAATCACTCTTTACAACTAGATTGAAATAAGAAAAAGGAAAAGAACATATGAAAAATAAGACAAAGAAAAGAACATAGAGGTACCAATAAGAAAAAGAAAAGAATATATGTACAAATAAGAAAAAGAAAAGAATATATATATATATATATATACAAGCAGCAATGGATTTCCGAATCGTCCCTACACATGAATGAAATAAATGGAAGAAAACAGTATGTATGAAAAATATTAGAAAAATAATCTTGCCTTGGCAAAAACACAGGCATTATTTTATAAGATTGTGTTAAACATAAGTGCTCACTAATATGAATAATAATAATCAATCTTATTGAGCGTCTATAAAATCTTCTCAAAGCACTGGACACAAAATAAGAAAATCACAGCACAGTAAATACAAAATAAAAATAACCATCAACCTGCAAATGCTAGTTTAAAAAAAAGTTGAGACATTTAAAAATGTCATCAGTCTGAGTTTCTCTAGTTGAAGGAGAAGAGAGTTCAGAGGTCAGGAGCACATGAAGAGAAAAGCTCGTCACACACAGATCTGAAGCATTTATGGAGCAACAAATCAGAGCATGAGGAGCGCAGTCTGGGATTTGGGATTTAAGAGATTAACATGAGGATGAATGAGGAGCCAATCCATATAATGCTTTGCTTCATTATTATAAAATCAACACAGAACTCGACCGGGAGGCAGTGCAAGAATCCTAAACAGGAGTGATGTGTTTGCACAGAGTTTATACAGATCAGATCTGAAGTGTGGATGAAGAAACTCCAGATAAAAGACGTTACAGGAATCCATCCGAGAGACGAGTACATTACACTACCGGTACATTAATAACTGATAATCCATGATTATATCCAGAGAAAACAGAACCTCTCAAACCACTGAACATTTATTAGCAGCTTCTGTTTGATATTGTATATTATTCTACATTATTTTCACATGATCTGTAATCTGCTATATTTCTTTATTCACCTCTGTGTTTCTGCTTAGATTTAATTTCCATCAGATCATCAGCCGGTCCAGCGCCTGTCATGAAAAACCACAGCTTGAGAATCGGATTATCTACTCTTGATTATCTGTCTCTCTAGTCCTGCTTAATTTTAATCTTATCCAATATTCATTTTGAAATGCTCTGCTCCATTTTTATTTTTTTTATTTAGGGAAGCACGATATATCGGCCACCAAATCGGTATTGGCCGATAAATATTATTTTTAATGTTGTCGATATCAGCTGATAAGAAAATTTGACCGATATATTAAAGCCAATAAATATTTCCTTCAGCTGATGTTCTGTTTACATGATGTTTAAATTGTTTGAATCACTTTGAAAAGGAAAATAAATTCAGTGCAACATGTGCAGCATTATATAGGTTACATAAATTATAATGAGAACATGACTGTAATAAAACATTGCAAATTATTTAGGATTATGTTTGTGTTGTTGTGGGAAGAGCGCACATAACTTCATGTAAATCTATCACATAAAATGCATTTGTGTCATTTTGTGCAGATATAAGTCGTAATATTAAGTTTATGGAGTATAAATATCTGATTATTCTCAGTTAACCTGTAACTCTTCATTGTTCTGGTGTTCAGCTTCAGCTCTCAAACAGCAAAGGAAAAATATAATAACTGTGTTTGCAGCTGTAATATACATAACATTATATCTGTAAAGACTCTTGTAACAAAGCGTAGTGAATTCTTTGGATTTAGTTGCTGTGTTTCAGCGTTTTGATGAAGCGTATGATTCATGTTCATCTGTGTGTGATTTTGAGCAAATATAAGTTGTAATATTATGTATTATAATTATTTTGTAAACAAATTTGATTTATCTTAAACAGGATGTGCTGCATTGAGTTAATTAGCCCTCAATCAATGTGCTTCAGTTTAAGTGTATTAATAACTAGCACTTTTATTGTTCTCATATTATTTTCATCAACATAGTTGATAGTTCATAGTTCATTCACATAATTTTGTTTCATTTTATTTATCCATGGCACATGCATTTTGTCTCTTTATATCTAGCCTGATCCAATTAACTTTTTTCTTTATTTAGGCATTATATTTTAATTTTATTATTAGACACTTTTCATTAAGGTCTAATTTTTTAATAAATTAACATGAATAAACAGAGAGAAATAACCTTTGTTAATGTAAAATGTATTTGTTTAATTATAAAGAAAGTTAGTTAGTTTTAAAAGTTAAGGATCTTACACTGGATCAAAATAGTGTTTGATTTATGTTTCAGTGTTTGGCTTTTAACTATGAGCCTTTTTATTTTATTTATCTTTTTTTTTATTTATTTTTTTTTATTGGCCAATATATCAGTTATCGAATTTGAAATGTAAAAAATTGTCGGTATCGGCCAAAATGTTAATATCGGTGCATCCCTAATTTTACTCTTGAACACAGATTGTTGTGACTGATCTAGAATAAAGTTGACTTTATCAGTTCTGTTTATGATTGTAAAAGGGTTTCCTGATATTACAGAAGCATTAAACATTATATATCTAGTTAAATGTGGTTATTCATACAGATAGTTGTGTTTAGATGCAGTTTGTTGCGTTTACCTTTGCTCTTGCTTTTCTTTTTGTCCTGTATATTGATCTGTGCGTAAGTCAAATCACTGGGTCCTGCAGTATTAATATCTAATACAGAAAATCAATCAGATTATTCAGAACAAGCTGGAAATATTGAACTTCAGGAAAACAGGATCTCACCTTTGCTTTTGCATTTCTTTACTTTTGTTCCGACTTCTGAGTACATCACATTATTTTGCTCGTATATGGTATTGTCTGGAATAGTAGTGAATTCATGAACATATTGATTCACTTAAATGCAGCATAAATACAGACACCATCAAAGTTATTGGTTTATGAATGACTCTATTGAAGAGGGTTTTTAACCTTTTTCAACAGATGTGTTTTTCTTAACAGTGACTTCTGAATATGTGACGTCTTCCAGTGACTCTATAACAAACAAGTCAAGCCAACATGAATTATATGTGTTGATGTTTAAATGATAAGTGTTTATATAAAGTTTATAACTCAACCTTCGTCTCTTTTATTCACTGGAGTCACAACATCATAAATGTGATCAGAACCTGCTGGACAAAACATAAAATCAGTCTTGAACTGAAAAAAAATACATAATAATACAAGTGACATTTAAAAAAGATATTTTGAAGAATGTTGGGTTTAAAGAAACATTGAACCACTTTAAATAAATATATATTTAAATTAATATATTTGTTTATATATAAAACAGATAGTTTTAAAAATATCTAAAACCTGCTGGACAAAACATAAAATCAGTCTTGAACTGAAAAAGAAAAAAAACATTTCAAAAAGCTATTTTGAAGAGTGTTGGGTTCAAAGTTTAAAAGACTTTTTTTTCAAAATATCTACTATTGTGTTAAACATGAGAGTGAGTAAATAATGTCAGCATTTATTTGTGTGTGTGATCCATCCATTTAAATCATTAGTTATTGAGTCTGACCAGAGTGCAGAGGAGAGTTTTCTGCTTGAGATCCTCCAGATTGATTCAGGACTGATGTATGTTGGATATTACAGTGTTGATCTATATTAGAGACAAAGATCATTATGATGAGAGTTTTTTCACTCACATATTTTCTGATTGCATTAATTAAATGCTCTTTTTAACATGCAGTGACTGTCTAGGCTTCAGAAACGGGATCTTCCATTTCTTGGTGTTAATATGGTTTAATAATTCCTCACATATGAAACTCTCTATACCTTTGTTGTGTTTGTGTCTCCACAGCAGGACCAGTGACATGAAGAACAACAAGCAAACACTCAATCCTACAGACACACCAATGGCCAGATGATACGATGAAGCTGCTGAGAAAAACACACATATCGGTCCATGAGTGACACACAGTATGATAATATTAGAAAAGTACATACAATTAGTGATTATTCAGAGACTTCTGCAGAGATTCATGGTTGCTCATCTCTCCTGTCTAAATGAGATGATATGAGGCTGTCGGGAAGATTAATCACATCGAACAGGGAAACTGTTGGCTGCCTCAATCAGCTGAAATCTAGATTGTAGTGGGACTTCGCTACATTATTATGGGTAAATTATTGTTATGATTATGAGCTCTGCGCTCCCCTCCATGGCCACCAGATGGAGCTCACACATATACTGACACTACACTACACACTACATTTCCCATCATGCAGTACACTGGACTGATTACACCCATCAGCTGAACACAATGTTTTCTGTTTGTTCATGCCAGCTGTTACACATTCACTAGAGACTATTTAAACCTGGTCACCCCACAACTCAGGGCGAGGTCTTGATTTGCCATAGCTATCATTTCTGAGCGTTACATTCCTGCCTGTTTATCTTGTGTCTGATTCTGCCCGTTTACCGTTGTTCTGATCCTGTTCTGCCTGCCCTGACCTTTGCCTGGATTTACGCTTACGATTGATTGCTGCCTGTCTTGACCACCGCCTGTACCACGACTCTGCTACTGTCTGCCTGCCTTTGTGACCCCTGCCTGTTTTATGACTACTCTTATTAAAGACATTGCTTTTGGATCCCTGCCTGTGAGTCCTTTGTTACAGAAGACCTCGCCACTTCAAGATCCAGCTGTCTTTTTCGGGTGTTCATTCACAGACCAGGAGAGTCTAACAGGGACAAGATGGACGCGCTCTCACTGGAACTGTCATCCCTTTACCAGGGAGGACGCCCACTGGAGGACTACGTCTCTGAGTTTCTGGAGCTCGCAAACCAAGTAAGCTGGGATGATATGGCTATTAATTACTGCTTTCTGCAAGGAATGGATGAGAAGCTCCGATCGTTTATTGACCTGGACTTTTGCTTCAGACCAGTCAAAGAGTTTTTAAATATTGTCCTGCTGCTCTGTGATTCCCACTTCATGGTTGACGAAGTCAGGAGCAAGGTTAACCATCCACCAGCTCAAGCCGTATGCCAGTCTGTCAAGGAGCTTGATCCAGAGAGCCGTCAACCAGCGCCTGTTCCTGCCACGAGCCCAGCGACCGAGCCAGCGCTCACGAGCCCAGCGACCGAGCCAGCGCTCACGAGCCCAGCGACCGAGCCAGCGCTCACGAGCCCAGCGACAGAGTCTACGCACCGCCGCCGAAGGCGTCGGGGTGGCCGGAAGGGAGCGAAAAGGACTTTCCCTGCGCCACCAGTGACTCTCGCCCTGCCGGCGCCACCAGTGACTCTCGCCCTGCCGGCGCCACCTGTGACTCTCGCCCTGCCGGCGCCACCTGTGACTCTCGCCTTTTGCCATGGCAGCTGTGAGAGCTTGTAGGCTCCACAGATCTGCCATTCCTGAGCCTGCAACGACCCGTCAACCAGAGCCTGAGCCTGCAACGACCCGTCAACCAGAGCCTGAGCCTGCAACGACCCGTCAACCAGAGCCTGAGCCTGCAACGACCCGTCAACCAGAGCCTGAGCCTGCAACGACCCGTCAACCAGAGCCTGAGCCTGCAACGACCCGTCAACCAGAGCCAGAGGTACCGTTTCCCACCCTATCCCACCCATTATCATCTCTGTCCCTGTTTGTGTCTGCCAGCCCTCCTGCCCTGTCTCCGCTGGAGATCGTCAGTCCTGCACCGCTACTGCAGGTGCTCGCCTGGATGGTACTGCCGCAGGTCCTGCCGCCTCCAGCCTCAACGGCAGTCGGGGAATCCCTGACTCCGCCTCCAGCCTCAGAACCCTTCTCTCCGCCTCGGCCCGTCGACCTACCGGCTTCGTCCTGGCTCCTCCCGTCCTCGGCTTCACCCGTGACCCTCGACCTGGTAGCTCCACCGGGTTCCCTCATCCCAACGGCTCCTCCTCAGTCAGTCATCACCTCACCTCCACCACAGACTTACGGTACCCCCACTACACTCTGCACCTCCACCCCTTCGGCTCCAGTGGGCTCTTCCATCCCAATGTCGTCACCTCGGTCTTCAGTCACACCGGCTCCGCACCAGTCCTCGGGCACACTGGCTCAACCTCAGAAGGTCGTCACCACGCCTACGCCTCGGTCTCCGGAACCTACGGCTTCGATCGGGTCCTTCGGCTCGTCGGCTACGTCCTGGGACCTGACAGACCTCACAGACCCGCCAGCCTTGCCTGAACCAGCCTGGTCCGTGCCCCCGGCACCACCCTGGAACATTGAACTTTGGGCGCCGCCATGGTGGCGCGCGGTGCCTTTAGCTTCCTCACGCCAGGAGGCGTTCGTAGGGGGGGGGGCTCTGTTATGATTATGAGCTCTGCGCTCCCCTCCATGGCCACCAGATGGAGCTCACACATATAATGACACTACACTACACACTACATTTCCCATCATGCAGTACACTGGACTGATTACACCCATCAGCTGAACACAATGTTTTCTGTTTGTTCATGCCAGCTGTTACACATTCACTAGAGACTATTTAAACCTGGTCACCCCACAACTCAGGGCGAGGTCTTGATTTGCCATAGCTATCATTTCTGAGCGTTACATTCCTGCCTGTTTATCTTGTGTCTGATTCTGCCCGTTTACCGTTGTTCTGATCCTGTTCTGCCTGCCCTGACCTTTGCCTGGATTTACGCTAACGATTGATTGCTGCCTGTCTTGACCACCGCCTGTACCACGACTCTGCTACTGTCTGCCTGCCTTTGTGACCCCTGCCTGTTTTATGACTACTCTTATTAAAGACATTGCTTTTGGATCCCTGCCTGTGAGTCCTTTGTTACAATTATTAAGCCCTTCTTAAATAAATGAAAAAACGGATTTTGGAGATTAAGGCAGTGATATGGCTTTGTGGCAGAAGGTTTCTGATTTCATTGAAAAGAAACACCCTGATAAATTGTCGACTGGTTGCGATTCGGCGCTTTTTAACAATCAAGTGCCTTACTAATTTTTAAAGTGAGACAGAAACAAATATCCCTCCATTGTTATTTCATTAAAAGGTCTGTGCCAAGTGAAAGTGAGGGTAGTCAGGCGAAAAAGGGAAGAAAAGGGAAGAAAACAAAACAATAATATAAAATAGAAAAAAATATATAAGCTAAGTTCAGTTATGTAGTGTTTGTGTAAGTTACGATAGTGAATCAAGTGTCTATGTGCCAACCCTCTTCCCCCCTCCTCCGCACCTGCTGCTACTGTCTGAATAAACTTCTAATTAAAATATCACAGGAATATCACTTATATTTTATTTAATATCACACAAATCCTTATACTGTACTGTATACATGTACAATAATTGTCTGTGTGTGTGTGTCTATACCAATAATAAAACATGTTTTTTTTCCATTGTTATGGAACTGGAACGGATTAATTTGTTTTCTATTATTTCTTATGGGAAAACATGATTCTAGATACGAGCAATTCGAGTTACGATCTCGCCCTGGAACGGATTATGCTCGTATCTAGAAGTATTACTGTATATGACAAATCTCATTAGTGTGTGTTGTGCATGTGATAGGTAATTTCTGATGTTTATATTGTCGGGTTTTACTGTTTATTTCAGCCATATTATTTCAAGTCATCACCTGACATGCTCGTGTTTCCTTACGATACGTGTACATGCATTTGTAACGGAGTTAAAACAAATATTTAATTCTGAATGTACTCAAAGTATATAATTACATGAAATTAGATTTTAAATGCAGATGAAAGGTATTTTAGTTCTCCCTAGTGGTTGTTTAATAGCAGACATTCGTTATTTTGTCCATTATCGCGCACCGTAGTTAAGCAGAAAATGGATGATACTGCTGCAGGTGAGCCCGTTTCTCCTCTGTCCTGTTAATTAGTGTGTAAAATATGTAAAGTGCATTTAATTTGAGCTTATCAAGTGTAAGCCTTTGTCAGTTATATTAAATATATAATGTAGCCTATTGTGCAACAGTGAAAAATTATAGATTGACTTCATGTCACGTGTAATGAAATAAACGTGCTAGTTTAGCTTCCAATAGTGCAATAACTGAGATTTATGAAGAGTGGCTTTTATTAATTTTATGTTTTTCTTTTGCAGTTAATGTCTGCTGTTTTTCACATTAATGTGTTTATCTCATTAATGTATTCTCAGACAATAAAGAAATTAGATCAGAAAATTAGTGAGTGACATCATTTGGGAGTTGATAACAGTTATCTGAAAAGTACATGACGGCAAACATTACACATGTGCGAGCGAGTGTTTGTTTATAATATTGTTTACAGCAGTGTGTTATTCAGTGTAATACTGTGATTTTTTAACTTTATTGTGATTTGAGTGTACTTGAAATTAGACACGTTAGATGAATATCATTCTAAATTATTTCTCTCTGTTTCTTTATGTAGACCATATATTATCTGCATTGTTCAGATTCCTGCACCACTCTGTGTAAATATGTGCTGCACACATTCCTCTTAATGACTAAATAAACAAAAAATGAGAAACCCACAAACATCATTTTAAGTAAAGCATAAGAAAAGCATCTAATCTTATCAACTATATGTTTGCATGAGTTCTGCAATTCTAGTAAAGTAACGTCAAGTTTATTTATATGGCACTTTATACAATAGACTGTTTAAAATGAAGCAGCTTTACAGTGTCAGTGTTACAGGACTCAGAGATGTAAATAACCGGATGGTGTAATTATACATAGAGCATGAAACGGCAGAGGCCAGATGAGTAGACGGTTCAATGAAATCTAGGTGACGGGTGATAGATCTGGTGCCACAGTCACTGTAGATGTGGGCAAATCTGAGAACAAATACAAACAGATTCTAACAAATTTTTTACTGAAATGTAAAATAATTAACTTTTGTAAATGTTTTACAAAACTATTGTAGGAAAAAAATATGAGGTTGATGAAAAACTTGAAGTTTAATTTCAGTGACAGAATTAACTCTGATTAATTTCTGCTAAAACATTTTAATCTGCATTACATTCGTCTTCCTGATCAACATGTAAATGAAGTTTTGTGTTAAATGTAAATTATGGATAACGATGAAAGTGAAATCCTTCTGTTTCCACATCTTTGATATTCTTTCAGATGGAAACGCTATAAGAGATTTAATATCACTCCGCTGGAACTATTGACATATTCCTGAGATCGGGAGGAATCGCCTCTATGATCATTAAGATATTTTTTAGGGAAGAAGTTCATCCTAACAGAAGCTTGTTGAGACAAACTATCATTTCTACACAGTGTAAGATGATAGTTTATGATTTTGGTTCTGTTTTTCTGCTGTTCTGACATTAGTTTTATCATGTCAGTTGTTTTGAAGAAGATCTGACTGTCCATAGAAAGCAGAATGAAGAGATGAAGATCTCCAACTCTCTGAATCAACTTCAACAGACTCTCTGAAGACTTCATGAACTCATTCAACATCATTATCTGTAAATCACGTCATTCTCTCTGACTTCAGCTCAAAACTCATCTCTATTGAACTCAATTGTGCTTTTCTATATCTTACAATATCTCATGTAACCATAGTGACAGTGACTCAAGAGAATATCAAAGATGTGACGCACTTCACACTGGAAATCCACAATTTACATGATTTTATAAATGTTTCCTGATAAAAAACACACACAAAATGTGCAAATCTTCATCTGAAGACAATAATGACTGAAAGTGAATTATTTTGATCCTCTAAGAACAAATGCAGCTGATACAGAAGATTGTAAATGTTGAGATATAAATATTAAATGATCATTAATCAGATGTGAATATGAAGCTTCACCTGATACAGTCAGTGTAACAGCATCACTGATGTCTGATCTCTCTCCTCTACATCTGTATTCATCACTGTCAGACACATCAGCTCTGAAACTGATCTCTGCTGTTGTTGATGATTTATATGGATAGCTGGTGTTTCCATCTCTAAACCAGCTGTACGTCCACTGAGTGTCTCGTCCTCCCTGAATGTCACATGTGAGAGTGACCGTCTCTCCTCTGAACACACGCTGATCTGGATTCACCTTCACTGCAGCTTTTGGTCTCTCTGAATTAAAACACATGAGTGAATATTATTGAAACATCATCACATGATCACAGTTATGAACTCAAAACCTCCTTATGAAACAAACACTATTAAAAATGTAAGATCTAGTTTGTTTGTAGGTTGTATTGATTACAATAAAATAGTTTGTAATAACTGAAACTATATACTGATAAACTTGTTATAAACTAAAAGACTGTATATCGTATGGAGTCAGATCAGTGCTGTTAATATTTCATGCAAAAACAGCAATGCACACGTGTGGAAAAATTACAATTATAATGTATATATTCAGAAAAATCATTTCCTGTGCACAAAATGAAATGATAAATTCATAAAATACATTTCTCAAATTTAAAACAACTCATAGATATACAACTGTACGCAAGTTTATTCTTGAATATGAATATGCAAATTATTTTTGCGTGTGAATCTCTGGCAGTTTTTGTGTTTTTTTTACTTTTCTGGCAGCTCTGGGTCTTTTGTTCTCTTTAAACAATCAGATTTAACACTTTCACATGTCAGTTTATAATACTCTCGCTGTGTGAGTTTAAGGAAACTGTTATTTCAGAACTTATTTCCATGGCGACGCGTCACGTGACACTGCAAACACACAAGAGCTGATTGATGTTTCACTTTTATTTCCTTTTTCATTTAAAATATTGCAAACTTGTAATCAACTACCTGATATATTTCTCAAATGTGTGGAAATGAATGTTTTTGTTGTTTAAAAATCTTAATAAATGATCATGTTCACTGATCTATAATAATCTGATCTGTCGGATTTACAAATTCATTCACTTCTCCAGAAATACATGACAGTAAGTGTGAAGTGAGAGAAGAATAAAGTTACATTTTTAGTTTCCAATGAAATCTGATTCCGATATGAATAAATAAAATGAATAAAACACAAATTTATCAGTTGAACAGATTATTTCTCAGATTATGGATATCAGTGTGTTTTAAACACTATAAATGTGTTGTTTTTTGTTTTGAGTGAAATAAACATCTGAAACCTACAGCACAATTTTTCAGCCTGAGGTAGAAATACACACACACACACACACACACACACACACACGCACGCACGCACGCACGCGCACACACACACACACACACACACACACACACACACACACACACACACACACACACACACACACGCGCACACACACACACACACACACACACACACAATATATATTGAAACACTTTGAGATTGTGTTTTAAATGCAATAACACAACGAGCAGCAGGATGACAGAATATGAAACAACAACAATAACCTTCATTTAAAATAAAACCATCCAAACACTCCTTCATTTCACCAGAAGATCAGAATCACATGGATTCACTTTACAGTTCAACTACTAGCCTTTTATTGACATGTGGAGTAAAAAAGCTTTTGCTTCGGATGAGGAAACATTTAAAGAAAATATTTAATATTCAATGTGAGCAGATGCTGATGTGAGTCAGTGATGATCACTCACCCGACACAGACAGAGCCACTATATCACTCCATTCAGAGCAGAAATATGAATATCCTGATCCTCTGCAGCCGTTACACCAGCACTTCTGTGTTACACCTGCTGTGATCTTGATCTCTTTCTCTTCAGATCTGTGATCTTTACCATCATCACACATCCATATGTATCTCCATCCTTCCCCCTGTATTTCACATGTGAGAGTAACATTCTCTCCTCTGAATATCTGTGATGGATTCGGCTGAACATTCACAACAGCTTTAGGTTTCTCTGTAAGAAATGAACAAACAGAAGTTATGATTAAACATCTAACAAAGTCAAAGTAAGTGAATTTTCTCCATCTGTCCTAAACCTGCATAAATGTCACTGCAGAAAAGAAGATATTATGAAGAACATTTATATTCTAGATGCATTTGATTGGACAGAAAATCTGATGAAGCTGAAGTTCAGAGTGACGTCATCAAAATCATTGATATCAGCAGAAGTGAGAGACTGAAGTTTTCAACACTTTTTATCTTCTAAATGTGAAAGAGAGAGAGAGACTCTGTGTGTGTGTGTGTGTGTGTGTGTGTGTGTGTGTGTGTGTGAGATAAGATAATCCTTTATTCGTCCCACAATGGGGAAATTTCTCTGTTCCAGCAGCAATTTGTACAGTATGTTACAAACATAAATAATACATAATATACATCATAATATATAAAAAAATGAGTCCTACCTGTCGCAATATTCTGCCTTCACTTTAAAAATAAAAAATTTATCAAGGCAAACTATATAGTAAAATATTGTTTAGTGTAAAATGTGATTAGAGAACAGACTTTCATTGATTAATAATCAATTTCCTCACAAAAGCTGTTTATTCAGTGAGTGAAGCTTCTCTTCCATTGATATCCATATCAGAGCTGAAGATTTGAAGACACAGCGCCACCTTGTGTTGAAACCAAACTAAACAAGAGGTGCATAAACATGTCTTTGCATTTATCATGGTTTAAGTAATTTAATATAACACAAACTGTGTGTATAATGAGTTTCCATACAAACTGTTTATTCCACACATGGCTGATCTGGATGAGCTGATAAGAGCTTGTGTTTATTGTTGATGAAACTCAATTACCAGTTCAGAAACAGAGAAACCAGCACACATCAGTGCGTTTCAAACATCAATAATAAAGGGTTAAATGTCCAAAAATTTGGTTAGCCTATAAAAAGAATGTCCAATTATTCACTTAATAGCTACTATTATTATTATTTAAGTTTAAGATAAGATGTACCTTTATTCGTCCCACAGTGGGGAAATGTCTCTGTTGCAGCAGCAATTGTACAATATAATGTAAATAATATACAGCGTAATATATATATATATATATATATATATATATATATATATATATATATATATATATATATATATATATATATATATATATATATATATATTACGCTGTATATTATATACAGCGTAATATATATATATATATATATATATATATATATATATATATATATATATATATATATATACAGCATGTACAAAAACAAAAAAGTATATCAAGTATTACAGTATAGTGATTGCTCTAAAAAACAACAACAAATTGCACACATTATTGCAGTGATAAATAGCATTGAGTATCATGGTGACTCGTTCACTGTGAGCCGCTCTGATTATAAAGTCTAACAGCAGCAGGAGAAACGAGCGTCTATATCACTCCTTCAGACACTTGGGATGTAACAATCTGTCACTGAAGCATCTGCTCAGAGCTGAAACCGTTTCATTCAGGGGGTGAGAGTCGTTCTCCAGCAATGATGACAGTTCTGCTCCCATCCTCCTCTCTCCCACCTCCTGCACAGTATCCAGAGGAATCCCCAGGACTGAGCTGGCTTTCCTGATCAGCTTCTCCAGTCTCTTCCTTTCTGCACTAGACCCCTTCAGACCTGGCGTCCATTACAATGGACATCAAAGTTCACGCCCCTTTTTTTAACTTTTTGAGCATTTTTCCTAATTTAAAGCATGCACCCCAAGAGATTGGACCCTTGTCATCCTCTAGATGGCAGTAAAGTTCTGGATGTGTACATTTCTAAAAAACGCGCTACATTTGAAGTGAAGCACGGAGGCGCTGTTTTCACCTAAAGAAGGAAGCTGCTATTTCTACAGTTATATTTGCAATCTTTGATATGTTTGCCAAAATGTAATAGTTGGTATGTAAAATAGAGAGATTTACCTTACTAATAAAAGTAAAAAATCGATTGAAGACCTGCAAGTTTTTTCTCAGGATTTTTTGAAAAATGCATGTCCATTGTAATGGACACCAGGTCTCAGTGTCACCTAATCAATGCCCATTCAGATATGCATATTGAGATTTATTATAGATCCTCTTTGCATATATATCTGTGCATTTTATAATTTTTCTTGCTATTTGGGATCTGTAGGACCTAATAAATACAATATCCAAAAAAAAAATGTTTACAGATATTGTACAGATGTCCTAATGTGGTATCATAGTGTTATTTGCTGTTATGGCCAGTGGGATCATGTGAAAAAAAAAGAAAAAGAAAATCAGTGGTGTAATGTTGTAAAATCCCCACCAGATGGGGTGGACACTCCATCTAAAAGTGGCCAACAGCTCTAAGATTGACAGAATGGGCTATTATTGTCTCAAGAGCCAAATATTAGGGATGGGCGATACCTGACTTTTTAAATTCGATACGATATCGATACTTTTGGGTATAATTTTACCGATATCGATACCGATACCGATACCCCTTATTTCTTAAATGTGTATGTGATAAAAAAAAAAAGTAAATTAAAAAAAAAAAAAAAAAATTATATATATATATATATACATAAGACATATTGGCCATTAAAAAAATTATTACAAAAGTAAAATTGACAACAAATAAATAAAAATGTTTAAAATAATACAGTATTTTACAAAAAAATTGGATTAAATAAAATACATCATAACATAAAGATTAATATAATAAAAAATACTAACAACAAAAATTGTGCATATTTGCACTGTATGAAATATTTCTTATTTTTAAACAGGCCATTTTTTTTCTTTATTTTCAACTTTGTACATATTTTTCCAATTTAGCAATGTTCAGAAAGACATTTCCTAATCTTTAAGCTTCAGATTTGTGTTTAGGAAAAGCAACATGTAAACATTTTTGGGTTTAAGACGATTTCGCCTCTGACTAATTGTCTCTCCTGCCTTGGAGAACAACCTCTCTGCTGGAACAGAGGTTGCGACAATTCCAAGGTATTTTTCATCACTTTTTTTCTGCCACTGAAAAATAGCACCACACCACGCTACGCTTTCTTTCTGCCATTCTGTTTATGCGCGGACAATATTGCGCGACGCGTGCCGTGAAAGTGACGTGTACGTGTGGGCAGGGCACATTGCTCGCGTTTCTCACAGTCATCACGTGACACGGGTGAGCTAAATGTCAGAGGGGGATTTCAGTTTTAGCACAAACATTAAACAAAAGTACCGAAAAAACTTTTTGCAGAAATTGATGCAGAAATTATTAATTTAATTTTAGTATCGATATTTTTGTGGAGATATCGATACCAAGTGAGTAGCTTGTGAGTATCGATATATCGATACTGCAGTATCGATATGCCCATCCCTACCAAATATGTAATGTTATGAGATATGAGATAAAAATACAGTTATCACAGTAATACTACATTTCTGAAAAAATGTCGTATGCAGAATATACAATTCTGTGATCAGTGCAGGGTGCACTACTGCTCTGTGCCACTTGGGAATACCTGGAAAGATACACACAGGAAATGTGTGTGTGCAAAGTCACTGCATGCAGTCTCCCAATGCATTTCCTATTAGTGGTGTATTTTTTTATTTATTTTTTTATATAAAATTCTTTAATTGTCTATAGGACTTTATAGCAACCTGATTTACAACGCTTCAGGCCTGATGTCCATTACAATGGACATCAACAATTTCTATGAAGGAGTTATGAATAAAAAAATTTGTCCTTTATTTATGCCTAATTTAATGGGATTTTTTATTTTTTTTTACCAGGAACCTAATTCTGGTCTGAAAGGGCTAGAGATGCTGCTGCACCAGAATACACACTATAGAATATGGCTGAGGCAACCACAGAGTCAATAAAGGTCTTCAGTAGCTCTCCCTGCACACCAAAAGACCTCAGCAAAGTGCCGGAAGCAGACTCACCTCACACGAGAAAAAATAAAAAGACTTCAACAATAACAAAAAACACAAAACAAAAAAACAAAACCACTTACAAAGACAAAAGTTTAGAAAACAAAGATCAATCTTACCACCCGACGACAGCTACCACTCGCACTCACACTCACTCCCACTCACACTCACTCCCAGCATGCACCACTCAGAGAGAGAGTGAGTGTGTGTGTGTGTGTGTGTGTGTGTGTGTGTGTGTGTGTGAGAGAGAGAGAGATGCTTAAAAACACAAACCAAAAATTCAGATTGGCCATAATGAAACTGTTCAACTTGGCTCTGAGTGTTGGTCATTTCCCTGACATCTGGAATAAAGGACTCATAACACCCATATTTAAGAGTGGAGACAAAGCAGACCCCAACAATTACAGAGGCATCTGTGTGAGCAGTAACCTGGGGAAGATGTTCTGCAGCATCATCAACACAAGGCTCATACTCTTCCTCACGGAGCACAATGTCCTGAGCAAAAGCCAGATCGGATTCTTACCAAATTACAGAACATCAGACCATATCTTTACCCTACAAACCCTGATCGACAAATACGTCAACCAAAACAAAACCAAAATATTTGCTTGCTTTGTAGATTTCCAGAAGGCCTTCGATTCAATTTGGCATGAAGGTCTTCTGTCTAAACTGCTAGAATCGGGTATTGGGGGTAAAACATAGAACATCATAAAATCAATGTACTCAAAAAATCAGTGTGCAATTAAAATTGGAAATAAACAAACTGAGTTCTTCACTCAAGGACGGGGTGTGAGACAGGGCTGCCCGCTGTCACCGACCCTCTTCAATATTTACATTAATGAATTGGCTAAACGTCTAGAAGAAAGTGCAGCGCCTGGTGTTTGAAGGGAACTGTATTGCGCAGATTACTAATACGATGCCAACCGTATCAGAAGGTCGTTTACCACATTTGATGTCCAGTAGTCACGAGAGTAATGAAGAGCAGTCAGTTTATAAGATTGAAGTAGTTTACTATTAATGATTAAGTGCCAATAAGCATTTATACACATATACTCATATTCACAGAAATGCAATGAAGATGTATATAAAGAGTGCAGGCCTGCATAAATTAACAAATAAAATAAAGTAAACAAAATTGAAGATCAAGGATATAGTTAGATGTTGATATTGCAACTAAGCAGGGAAACAATGATTGGAACAGTTTGTGTGAATCTTAACAGTTCTCGAAACTCTGGTCCTGGTGTCCGGATCGCGATATGACGCTGGTCGCTGCCGTCTCAAATCCCCTGAAGCGCGAT
Source organism: Rhodeus uyekii (assembly GCA_037043235.1). Taxonomy (NCBI): domain Eukaryota; kingdom Metazoa; phylum Chordata; class Actinopteri; order Cypriniformes; family Acheilognathidae; genus Rhodeus; species Rhodeus uyekii. The sequence continues at coordinate 2,580,229 of JAWRVZ010000050.1, forward strand.
GAATCCTCGGAGATCGTTAATGCAGGTGCTGAGGATGTGTGTGTTACCGAGGATTTATCCAGTCGGTGTATGGCTCTCAAATGTATATATGTGTGTTTGTGTGGTTCTAAAATAGATAAACTCAAATCAGAAACAGAAATATGCATACATGTGTTATTACTAAGCACATAACATAAATATTGCGTCATTACAACTGAATAATGCGCCATCGCGCTCACCAATATGAACTTAATAGATCACGTCATCTCTGAACACTCTCATATCACAGAGAATATGAATAAACAGCAGTATGTTGAGCTACACAGTGAATAAGTAATAATAATAACATAAAAGAATACTCAAATGAAACTCACATTCTTCAATGACGCACAAAAGAGCCCACGACGGAAACCTCTGTGAGGAATTCGGCTGAATTACACCCATCCACGACTATTAAGAATTGTAAATTATCCCCTGCAGTTCACAAAGTGATTTCGCTACAGGAAGAAATAATTATTTGGCTTCTCAGGTAATAATCGGAGGACCTTTCTCATCACTCTGTCTCGGACTGATCTGAGGAGATTCGCGCGTGCACGCTAGTTAAGCCACACCCTCTCTAGCAATGACAACATAACATTGAACAGCCCTTAAAGAAACACGAACTGAACATGGGCTTTTTTACAGCCGCCCCCAAATTTGGTAGACAAATTTGCCTGTAGTAAATCTACTGCTTTGTATTATCTGTGTCCTGCGGTAAAGCGGGTAATCTAATCAATTTGGCAACTGGTCGTGTGAATGATTGATCTTTTACTTTCACAACAGCTGTTCTGACTCTACCATCAGAGCTAGGAACGATGGAAGAAACTGTACCCACTCGCCAGAGCGCTCTTGGTACCTGCTCATCAACTATAAGGACTACAGTTCCAACTGTCATGTTCTCTTTCTCTCGATTCCATTTCTGACGTGCTTGTAAAGTAGGCAGAAAGTCATGCACAAAATGTTTCCAAAAGTGATCACTGAGAATCTGACTGTGTCGCCACCTCTTCCGACTGAGCAGATCAGACTCAGGGTACACTACCTGAGGTAGCGAGGAATCAGGCCGCCCCATAAGTAACGAATTTGGAGTTACAGGGTCTGGATCAGCCACATCACTAGAGACGTATCCCAAAGGTCTTGAATTTAAGATACATTCAACCTCTAGTAAGATTGTTCTCAATACCTCTTCAGTGACAGTCTGAACTCCCAGTGTGGTTCGTAGGGCTGTCTTTACAGATCTTACTTCTCTTTCCCAGGACCCACCGAAGTGCGGAGCACTGGGAGGATTAAAGCAGAACCTAATCTGTTCTTTGGCCAACTGATTTTTGAGAGTGGGTTGTATCTGACTGAAAGCTTCTTCCAGTTCACTTCTACCCCCTTTGAAATTGGTTCCCTGATCAGACAGAAGCTCATAGGGTTTTCCCCTTCGTGCAATAACACGCCTGAGGGACAACAAGAATGAATCAGTGTCCATATGGTCCAGAAGATCAAGGTGTACCGCACGAGTGGTAAGGCATTTATAGAGGATCCCCCACCTTTTCTCTGTACGACGTCCCACTTTTACTGTGAAGGGACCAAAACAATCAACCCCAGTGGAATAAAATGGTGGTTTAAATAACCTAAGGCTGGAAGGTGGAATGTCTGCCATCCTTGGAATTTCTGGGCGACCCCTCCATTTCTGGCATTCAGGGCAGTAGTGCTGATGTTTCTTAACTGCCTCTCTCCCTCGTAATATCCAGAACTTTCGTCGCAACCCAGCATACACCCGTCCGGGACCTGGGTGATGCAATTGGGTGTCATAATGCTTAATGAGGAGTTTCACCACTGGATGAGTTGGAGATAAAACCACAGGATGTAGAACATCTTTGGCCAAGCTGTCACACCTTCTAAGTCTTCCACCCACTCTTATCAGATCGGAATCTTTGTCATACTCAGGTGCAAGTCCTATCAGTCGACTGCTAGTTGGGAGAGTCTTCTTTCCCTTGAGCAAGGCAAACTCTTCAGGGAAGTCTTGCATTTGACAATGCCTCAGGAGAGTCAGTTCTGCATTATGGTAGTCGTCTGCGTCTGATGCCTCTTTATGGCTGGCCGCCCCATTCAGGGATTGCACTGTGGCTTCTAGAAGCTCATGATAGTTACTGAATTGTTGAATGTCTGGAATGATAAGAGGTGCAGTCTCACTGAGCAACCCACAGAATACTGATTTCTTGAGCTCCTGCGTATCATCAGGGGTTTGACGTTCAGGTGCCTTTGGCCAATTGCAGTGAGGTTGTGTCAAGAAGGCTGGACCCTGATTCCAACAAGTGTCTTGAGAGAGTTGGATCAGTGACAAACCTCGAGTAATGTCATCAGCAGGATTAGATGATGAATTGACATAGTGCCAGGAATTTGGGTCAGACAACTCTTGTATTTCAGAGACTCTGACTCCCACAAATACCTTGTACTTGCAAGAATCAGATTGCAGCCATGCAAGAACTGTGGTCGAATCGGTCCAATATACAAAGTTGTGGATGTCTAAAGTTAGCTCCTTCTTTAACACAGCACCCAACTGGGCTCCGGTCAGGGCAGCACAAAGCTCCAAGCGTGCGATGGAGAGCTGTCTTTTTGGAGCGACTCTGGATCTTGCAGCCACAAAGGATACTTGAATGTTGTCCTGATCATCTTCAGTACTCAAATACGCTACAGAGCCATAGGCTTTCTCAGAAGCATCACAGAACACATGAATGCTGCGACTCTTTATTGTATGCTGGATGTTGGAGCTGTAGCATCTTGTCTGAGATATCTGGGACAACTGAGGGAGCTCACTCTCCCATTGTTGCCACGCGGCAAGTAAGTCTGCAGGGAGGCAGGGGTCATCCCAGCCTCGTTTCTTATCCCAGAGCAATTGGACAATGATCTTAGCTCTTGTAGTGAAAGGGATCAGATACCCAAGAGGATCGTATTGCTTTGCAAGTGTGCGGTAAATCTTGCGCATGGTCGTTTCACCTTCCTCTTTCTGGTATGATTTGTATGCCCAAGTATCAGATTTGCAGTTCCATTTCAATCCAAGGGCAGGTTCTTGAGGATTGGCTGTTTCTTGGTTAATCCATATCTCACTGCTCTTTGATTTCAGTTCAGAAGGGAAGTGATGAATGACCGTAGGAATGTTGCTCGCCCATTGCCTCAACTCAAATCCACCCTCTATTAAATGGTGCTGCAATCTGTTTACTAGTTTTGCAGCCTGTTCCTCATTTGCTACACTTTTTAGACAGTTGTCTACATAGAAACTGCGTTCAACAGTTTGGCGCACATCATCAGTGGGTTCAAGGTTCCCTACATGCGACTGAAGGGCAAATGTAGCACAACAGGGGCTACATGTGGAACCAAAGGGCAAAACCTCCCACTGATAGGTTGTTGGAGGCTTAGCAGTATTGCCATTACGCCAAAGAAATCTGAGGAAAGGCTTGTCTTCGTCAAGGAGACGGACTTGATGAAACATACCCTTCACGTCACTGCAAAAGGCGATAGGGTGTTCTCTGAAGCGAAGGAGAACTCCCAGCAAGCTTGCTCCGAGAGTAGGCCCAGGTAAGAGGTGCTCATTCAGAGACTGGCCTTGGAACTCGAAGGAGCAATTGAATACGATCCGGTCCTTGCCATTATGGTGAACCATGTGGTGTGGTATATACCATGAATGAGGACTCAACCCACACTCTTCAGATGATAGTGGGGTAATGTAGCCTGCCTGCAGCAACTTCTGAATCTCAGCATCATAAGTGGCAACCAATTTCGGCTCTCTTGATAAGCGTCTCTCCGTGCTACGTAAAAGAGCTAGGACAGCTTCCTTCGGCGCATTTAAAGGGGGAAGTGACTCTTTCCAGAGTAATGGGGTAGCGTAACGATTAACTCCATTCACATTCATTCTGATGGTCTTCTCTTCAAGAATACGGAGAGCTTCTGTATCTTGCCGTGAGCGTGTGACTACTTTATCTGATCGATAAGGCAGAATGTCCAGTTTCCACAGTCTTTCAACATGGTTAAAGAGTTCGGATTCTGGTGTCATACAAGAAACAAAGAAACATTCCTGCGGTTGAAGACGAGGGCGGATGAATCGTGATGGACCTTGCAATGACCAGCCAAGTCTTGTATGTACAGCAGCTGGTCCTCCTTTGGGTCCCAATCTCACCGGCTCAACAGGTGTGATCAAGTGTGGATAATCTGAACCAATAAGCACTAATGGCTGTGCTTGATTGATATCATGCAAGGGCAGATTTCTAAGATGGCGATACTTTCGTTGCAAGTCAGAGATGGGATATGTATGCTGGACAAGACCTAGCTCTTTTGCTGTAAAAGCTCCATGAATTTGGAATGATGTATCAGGCTGAGATGCTGGAGCTATAGAAAAGGACACCGAACTTCCACATATAGTGTGAACCTCTTGCCTGACAGTACGAAGTGCTAGGTCTTCGACTGTACCTTGAAGGCCTAAACGTTGAGCGGCCTCATGCAGCAACATCGTTCGCTCTGAGCCGTCATCAAGTACGGCATAAGTCTCTAGCGACTTGCCACCATTACGAATCACAACCGGACACAATTTAAGTAGCACTTGCTTTCCGCTTGTAGGGCGGTCAAGATACAAAGTCTGGGAACTGGAACTCATGGGACCTGTGCTCCCACCTGATTCTCTGAAGTTGCCTTTCCCACTCAAGTCTGAGCGGGCATTGACATCATGTAGAACCTCAAGATGTTGTCTATCGCACCTCTTGCACTTCGCTTTCAATGTACACTTTGAGGTCGGATGATTTCGACCACATCTCCAGCATCTGTGACCCATCTTGATCCAATTCTCGACCTGCTCCTTGGTCAAAAGCTTAAAGTTAGAGCATTGATTCATGTAATGCTGAATGGTATCGCAGAACGGACAATACCTTTTGGGCTTCTCCTGCATCTTATCAGAGGACATCAACTCAGTCTTTGAGTTATCTACTGTTACTCCCTTATGCTCTCCTCCATGTAGAACAGTAGTCAGCTTTCGAGGTGGGAATCCAATCCTCTTATCCTTACGAGGGACATGCTTCTCCAGTTCGGGGTAGGTTCTGTACTGTATTCCCTCCACCTGCACACGAACTTCGTATTCAAGCCAATCTGCCAAGTCAAGTAAAGTAGGAATGGGAGTCTGAAGAGGGTTAACAAATCTCTTAAAGTTGGCTCTTAGGTCGTAAGGCAACTTAGCTAAGAGGCGAGATACATGAGAACCACACTTTAATTCAGTCCAACCAGTACTACCTAACTGATTTAACATTCCGACTAATGCACGAACACGAAGAGCGAAACCCTTGAATGCTTTGACATCACCACTTCTGATAGTAGGCCCATCCATCAAGCTGGTTATTCGCTGCAATGCCAACTGATGTGGTTGCCCATACATGTCGGTAAGAGCTTGCATAGTGTCACTAAAGGGAGAACAACTGTGGCTGTAAGAATCTGCAACAAGTAGAGCATCTTCCAACTTTAAGTGATCCATCAGTATCTGAAACTTGAAAGATTCTGAAGCATCATCAGGCAGTACGTTGTCTAATGCGAGCTTAAGTCTGGCAAACTCTCGTGGATCATCATGAATGAAATCTGGGATTGTTGGTGTAGGTCCACGATATTGCACTGGAGGCGGGTGCAAAGAACGATTAAAATCGCGACCCAAAGCTGAATATGAACGATCAGACTGAAATGGCCGTTCATTGCCACGGTAGTGGTCAGTTCTCTGATCGCTCTGAAGATGATGAGAAGAACGGTTAAATAAGGAAGTTTCCTGCGAAGTGTATCTTCGGTCCCCAAAGCCTTGATCATAACAGGGTCGATACACTGAATGTGACTGACGAGCATGTGCATCTGCAGGAGAGTTTCGGAGCGTTTTAGAAGTGTAGAAAGGCGACAACATGGCATCCTCGGACTGCCCACGTGATGGAGTAGACTGACGTGACCGAAATCCATGATCACTAGCAGTCTGGTCAGGTACATGCCGAGGTGAGTCATTCTCTCTATTAGGGGGTTCAGTATACTGAGGTGTTGACTGGCCTGAATGTGATTGGCTCTCGCTCAGTCTACCTATTCGCTTTAAATGATCAGTAAGATCTTCAATAAGATCTTGATGACTATCATAACGCGCATGCAGGGACTCATCCCTAGGGGGCACCAATGGAACTTGTTCAGATTGACTGAGATTTCGATCACCTTGATGTGAGTCTGAAGTATTAACTGCTATCTGTGTAGAAGATAACTCTTTCTCAGAAGTCGGAGAACACAGCAAAGGTGACGAAGCCTGTGGCGGAGCTAACAAAGAAGAAGTAGCAATTATATCTGATATGCGTTTAACGTCCTGACGAAGCTGCTTGCTCTCCTCTCTCATCTCACGAATACAGGAAAGAACATCAGCGTGCATTGCAGTATTAACCTGTTCATCTGCAAATGTAAGCTGCTTCTGAGGATAACTAACTTCATAGTCCTGAAGATACAACGGCTGTCGGGTAAATCTACGTGGCCGGCCTATATCATCCTCTATCAATTCCTCTCTGTGTCTGGACATCATGTCTGATACGGTTATAGCATCCGGCTCGAAGGACCATAAAATGTTTGAAGGGAACTGTATTGCGCAGATTACTAATACGATGCCAACCGTATCAGAAGGTCGTTTACCACATTTGATGTCCAGTAGTCACGAGAGTAATGAATAGCAGTCAGTTTATAAGATTGAAGTAGTTTACTATTAATGATTAAGTGCCAATAAGCATTTATACACATATACTCATATTCACAGAAATGCAATGAAGATGTATATAAAGAGTGCAGGCCTGCATAAATTAACAAATAAAATAAAGTAAACAAAATTGAAGATCAAGGATATAGTTAGATGTTGATATTGCAACTAAGCAGGGAAACAATGATTGGAACAGTTTGTGTGAATCTTAACAGTTCTCGAAACTCTGGTCCTGGTGTCCGGATCGCGATATGACGCTGGTCGCTGCCGTCTCAAATCCCCTGAAGCGCGATGAATCCTCGGAGATCGTTAATGCAGGTGCTGAGGATGTGTGTGTTACCGAGGATTTATCCAGTCGGTGTATGGCTCTCAAATGTATATATGTGTGTTTGTGTGGTTCTAAAATAGATAAACTCAAATCAGAAACAGAAATATGCATACATGTGTTATTACTAAGCACATAACATAAATATTGCGTCATTACAACTGAATAATGCGCCATCGCGCTCACCAATATGAACTTAATAGATCACGTCATCTCTGAACACTCTCATATCACAGAGAATATGAATAAACAGCAGTATGTTGAGCTACACAGTGAATAAGTAATAATAATAACATAAAAGAATACTCAAATGAAACTCACATTCTTCAATGACGCACAAAAGAGCCCACGACGGAAACCTCTGTGAGGAATTCGGCTGAATTACACCCATCCACGACTATTAAGAATTGTAAATTATCCCCTGCAGTTCACAAAGTGATTTCGCTACAGGAAGAAATAATTATTTGGCTTCTCAGGTAATAATCGGAGGACCTTTCTCATCACTCTGTCTCGGACTGATCTGAGGAGATTCGCGCGTGCACGCTAGTTAAGCCACACCCTCTCTAGCAATGACAACATAACATTGAACAGCCCTTAAAGAAACACGAACTGAACATGGGCTTTTTTACACCTGGCCTCACACTCCACGACTCCACCATAAAGTTCCTGCTGTATGCGGACGATCTGGTTCTGCTGTCTCCAACAGAAGAGGGTCTACAGCAGAACCTGGACGTCCTGCATCAGTTCTGTCAGACATGGGCCCTGACCACTAACCAAACCAAAACTAAAGTCCTAACCTTCCAGAAAAGATCCGGATCTCAGGGAAAGAGACACAGTTTCACCCTTGGTACATGCGAAATTGATCATGCCACAAGCTACACGTACCTCGGGCTGAAGATCAGCTCAAGCGGAAGCCTCAACTTGGCTGTGAATGAACTGAAAGAGAAAGCAAGAAGGGCCTTCTATGCCATCAAAACATCTGTCCAAATTAAAATACCAATCAGAATGTGTGTGTGTCTCTCTCCTGAACCAAGAGTTTGACAAATGGGACAGAAACCCAACAGAAGCCCTGCATGCAGAGTTCTGCCGGAGTATCCTGGGAGTCCAGAGGAGCACGCCCAACAACGCATGCAGGGCAGAATTAGGCCAATATCCTCTACTGATCCACATTGAGAAACGAGCCATCAAATTTTGAAGACATCTAAAAACGAGTGACCCCGACTCTTACCATTTTAAAGCCCTTAAAAGCCATGAAGTGAACATGACAAGAAGTCCCCTGATTCAGATGGTCCTGAAGCTGCAGAACCAAACGAGCACGAGCGACAGCAGCCGGACTCTGAACACGGACACACTCTTCCACAGAATCCGGCCCAACCACATTATAAGAACACAAAAACAACACTATCTGAATTATTGGACTGAAACAACAGGAAAACAAAGCAAACTTGAATGTTATTTGGCCCTAAATAGAGATTACACAATGGCAGAGTATCTGAGTACAGTGAAAGACAGCAAACTAAGAAGAAGAATGACGAGGTACAGACTGAGCAACCACTCTCTGACTGTAGAGACGGAGAGAGAGAGAGAGAGAGAGAGAGAGAGAGCGAGAGAGAGACTGAGCAACCACTCTCTGACGGTAGAGACGGGGAGAGAGAGAGAGAGAGAGAGAGAGAGAGAGAGAGAGACTGAGCAACCACTCTCTGACTGTAGAGACGGGGAGAGAGGGAGAGAGAGAGAGAGAGAGAGACTGAGCAACCACTCTCTGACTGTAGAGACGGGGAGAGAGGGAGAGAGAGAGACTGAGCAACCACTCTCTGACTGTAGAGACGGGGAGAGAGAGAGAGAGAGAGAAAAACAAAAAACAATTATTCAAAAAGAATCACCAAATAAATGATAAAAGGTCCTCTTCATAAAACACAAACAACCCACTGTTTACACACCACTTACGCATAAAATCAACCATGTTTCCAGTACTGTTAAAAAACACACACTCAACTCTGATTCTGGATTCAACCAACGCCGTAAACATTCTGATCACATCAACCCTTCGTCCTTCAAGAGCCAGTCTACAGGTCTTCCAAATGGCTAGTTTTGCTTGCCCAAGTATAAAATTAGCCACAGTGCATCTTTCTTTGTTTGTTTTGGAATATTTACATCCAAAGATAAAAATAACTTGGTTAAAATCAAAACCCAGTCCTGTCACAGTTCTCTCCAGCAGCGCGAAAAGTGGGACCAACCTCGGACATTCAATAAAAACATGAAAAACAGTTTCGTTACTGTTACAGAAAAGACACACTGGTAAAACATTTAGGTTGAATCTGGAAACAAACACATTAGTGGCGAGCACACAGTGCAGTATTCTCCACTGGAGATCCCCTGAGCGCTTGGGAAGAGGGCTTTTATAAAACAGCCTCCAGGAAGGGAGAATATGGTCTGCAACTGCGAGCTTTTCTCTCCATTTCGTATCATGTCTTACATGAAGATCATTAAAATAGGCAGTTTTTACACAGACCTGATATAGCTCTTTCTTCCCCGCTGTTTGAAAAATGAGCTCTTCTAATCTCTCCAATTGTAATAATTTTCCAACTTGGTTGGTTTCAGAGGAAACTTTAGGTGACACACTTAATTCAGGGAAGGAGACCTGTAAAGGCCCTCCCTCCAAAGAATGGTTTAAAAACTGTAAAAGAGGAAGAGGAAAGGCAGACTTCAGTCCTAAAAGCAAATGCTCCACCACTCTCACAGACCTTACTTCGACCTGTCTAGCAATCTCTTCTGCTGATCTCCACTCTTTTGAGTCCAAGTCAATCAAGTGTCTGACTTTAGTAAAACCTTTCCTCATGCATTGCAGAGCAATGTTGTTAGACACACAAACATTCCCTAAAAAAGGATTAAAAAACAATGGTTCATCTATCCCATAATGATCATTTTCTGACCTGGACACTTTAAACACATTCCAAGATTTTAAAACTGATGCATAAAAATTAAGACCAGACGTAACCCTTCCATTAAAAGGTGCCATTAAGAACAGTTGCTTGTCAAGCTCAATGCCACACAGCGATCGCAATAACGTGAGTCCAAATGACACCCAGGGGACAAACTCTGTAGAAAAAAGCAGTTTTTGGGCAGATTTTAGTCTCAGAGCTCTGACTTTGGCTGTTAGTTCAATTAGTCCTTGTCCTCCTTCATTAACTGGCAAGTATAAAATTCCAGGAGGAAGCCAGTGGAAACCATCCCAGAAAAAGTCAACAAAAACCTTTTGTAGTTTTTGTAGTAAGTCTCCCGGAGGATCAATAACAGTCAGACGATGCCACAGCATAGATGCTGCTAGATTGTTCACCACAAGGACTCTCCCTCTATAGGACACTCGGGGAAGGATCCATCTCCATTTCTGTAGGCGTCCAGCCACCTTTTCATAGAGACCGTCCCAGTTCTTCAGCATGTATTGTTCTGTTCCCAGAAAGACCCCCAACACTTTAAACCCCTCTGAACTCCAGGGGCAGCGCTGAGGAAGCCTGGGAACGCTTTCTTCCTCCCACTGGCCTAGAAGCAATGATGAGCTTTTTCCCCAGTTAATTCGAGCTGAGGAAGCTTTTTGATAAGCCTCAAGAGCCGCTTCCAAGCTGAAAACATCTTCGTTGGATCGGATCACAACAGTGACATCGTCAGCGTAAGCGCTGAGTTTAACAGTCACCGTCTCTGAAGAAGAAACATCCACCGTTGAAATCCCACGCAGTTGACGCCTTAAAACAGTCAGTAATGGTTCGATGGCAATGGCGTATAAAATGCCTGACATACTGCATCCTTGCCGTATGCCTCTGCTCACTAAAAAAGGTCTTGACAATGAACCATTGATTTTTAAAATACTGTATATATCAGCATATAATAATTTAACATAGGAAATAAATAAAGGACCAAATCCAAAAGCTTCAAAACATTTAAAAAGAAAGTCATGATCTACACGATCAAAAGCCTTTTCCTGGTCCAAAGATAAAAACCCTACATTAAGATTTTTGCCTCTGGCAAATGAAATCAAATCACGAACCAGAAACAAATTGTCAAATATTGTACGGTTCGGAATACAATATGACTGGTCTGCGTGAATTATTGTTGATATATACAGTTTTAGTCTATTAGTTAACGCTTTGGAGAAGATCTTATAATCCACTCCAAGCAGAGACACTGGTCGCCAGTTCCTTATGTCAGCAAGATCCCCCTTCTTGGGTAGCAAGGTGATCACTGCTCTCCGCAGACTCAATGGTAGGCGTTCACTATCAAAGCACTCTAAAAACACTGAGAACAAGTCTTCACCAATGACTGGCCAAAGCTGTTTGTAAAACTCTGCGGTTAAACCATCCAAACCTGGAACTTTTCCTGAAGACATGTCTTTGATAGCAGCAGTCAGTTCCTCCATCAGCAAAGGCTGATCGAGTCTGGAGTGCTCTCTCTCCGTCAGATGAGGCAGATCCTGGAGAAGTGCTTCTGCTGTTTCTCCATCACATGGTTCTGCTGTGTAAAGACTTTCATAAAAACTCAGTGCATGTGTAATTATTTCATGTCCAGCCGTTGTTTCACCTCCTCCTGGAAGTTTCAGTCGTCTTAAAATTTTCCTATTGTCAACTTTCTTTTCAAAGTTGAAAAAGAAAGATGTTGGAGCATCCATGCAATTAAAAGACGTGAACCTTGAGCGAACCAGAGTCTCTTTAGCTCTCTCTTCCAGGAGATTATGGAGAAGAATTTTCCTTGTCTCCAAAACTTCACCAGTACTTCCATCAGACTCTTCAATGTCAAACTGCAAAATGTCTTGTTCAAGTTGTTTCATTTTATTCTCAAGATTGTTCTTGTTGTGTGCAGAGTACTCCTGGCAGAAGAGTTTGACCTGGACTTTACCAATGTCCCACCACTGACTCAGGGACTTGTACTGGGGTTTTCTCTCTCTCCATGCCTCCCAAAAGAGTGTGAAAGAGTGTGAAAAGTGTTGATCTTGTAACAGCTTATTATTAAAACGCCAATATGGGCATGTGAATGTGCTCTGTGCAGAAGTAACATTGACAGATATATAATGATGGTCTGATAAAGAAGTGGGAGTAATGCGACTATTTGAAAACTTTTCACTGGCAGTTCTTTGCACATAAATTCTGTCAAGCCTTGCTGCAGAAATCATGTTAAAGTTTACTTTCATCCATGTGTACTGCTTTACATCAGGAAAAGCTTCTCTCCACACGTCTACAAGATCATGGTATATGATTAATTTTCTAAGAACATCTGCTGATGAACTATGAGGTTCCTCATGATTTCGGTCTACTGTGTGATCTAAGGTGCAGTTAAAATCTCCAGCCAGTACAACAGTCCTGCCCTGTGGAACACTGCTTAATACTGTATTGAGTTTATCAAAGAACAAACCACGTTCTGTCCCGATATTAGGGGCATAAATATTAAAAAATGAAAAATCAATATCATGCAAATTAACATCCACTCTTTGCATTCTGCCTGGTAAAATATCAAAAACAACCACATTCTGATCCTTAAATTCAGATCCAAAAAGAATAGCGACTCCTGCACTATTACTAGAGCCATGGCTTAAGACGGTCTGTCCGCACCATTCACTCTGCTACTGGACCTCATTATCCACATCTGTGTGAGTCTCTTGCAAACAAATCACACTACAGTGTTTCAAATTTATATAATCAAAAAGGGAAACCCTTTTCACAGCATCACGACACCCATTGATATTTAAAGAGCCAAAACATAAAGGTGCCATGATGCTAAAGGAAAAAAGAAAAGAAAAAACAAAAAGAAAAAGAAAATTTAATTCTGATAAAACTAGACCACTCATTTCTTACGTGATTGCAAGGAGACTCTAACATTGCTCAGGATCTTTTTAAGACGGTAGCGTTTCTGTTTATCCAGTTCATCATAGGAGGTTTTCTTCATAGCAGTTGTGCCAGATGCCAAAAACAAACTTAAATCAGGAAAAAAGGTCTCAATCTTGGGCTTACGAAGTCCTTTGGTACAATCTAAAAAATCATTGATTTGTTTGAGTGAATAGAGTTTCGGCTTATTGCCAGCACCACTATTCTCATCTAAAATGCTTTCAACATCATCATCATCATCATCATCAGACTCATCAGTTTGTAAGCATGCACTCAACTCCTGACTGTCCACATCTTCCACACTTTGACTGTTCATTTCCTCAGTGTCTAGTGTTGTGTTGGTAGACTGAGCCTGCTCTACCTGACTCTGAGGATCATCAGTGTCTTCCTGGGCTTCAGTCCTGTTCTCAGAGACACTTACAGAAGCTTCTCTTGTGTTGTCAGACTCTACACTCTCCTCATGCGAGGGACTCACTGTGGGTCTTTCAACAACTGATGACTCTGATGATACAGTCGCATTAAAATCACTGTTTGTCTGGCTCGTTACCTCTACAGCGGCAGCTGCAGTAGCAACATTAGCACCGTTTTTATTCAGGCAGTTCTGCCGAACATGCCCAAATTCCCCACACACAAAACATTTCATTGTCTCCGAACTGATGAAAATCGTGTAGTCCTTACCGTCAATACTCAGCTTGACGGACAAATTCAGAGCCTCATTTTGTGAATTGAGAATCATTATAACTTGTCGTCTGAACGACATCACATGCCTGATTTCGGCGTTCTTACAGCCGAGAGGAATCATCTTTACAGGGCTCATTAGCTTCCCGTACCTCTTAAGAATCTCCTCTAGCTTATCATTCTTAACAAACGGCGGCACATTTGAAAGAACAACTTTTTTGGTTGGACTTGGCAAAGGCATAACATTTATAAACGTGTTTTTGATCGTTAACCCGCTCTCAATCAAGTCATCCACCATCTGAATCTCACTCAGAAACAGCACTATAGCTTTGTTCATGCGTGACGCCGATCTTATGTTGGCTCCACCGATCACTGAACTCACAGCTAACAAACAATCCTCCACCGACACTGAAGCGTCAGGCATGCATTTACAACCATGTCTGACAGTCATGCCGAGGAAACCCCCCGCGTTTGCCTCCATTGCTCGGAGCACGCCGACCAAAGTCAGCTATAACACTTTAAAAACTTCACTTATAAACCACAGTTTTTTGCAACTCAAAAAAAGAGGGGAAAATAAGAAAGTAGAAACTCACTTAGGAGCGCTCTCACTCACAGCAGTCAACTCGCCACGCTCTCACCATCCACACATGCGCAGAGAGAGAGAGAGAGAGAGAGAGAGAGAGAGAGAGAGAGAGAGAGAGAGAGAGAGACTGAGCAACCACTCTCTGACTGTAGAGACGGGGAGAGAGAGAGAGAGAGAGAGAGAGAGAGAGACTGAGCAACCACTCTCTGACGGTAGAGACAGGGAGAGAGAGAGAGAGAGAGAGAGAGAGAGAGAGAGACTGAGCAACCACTCTCTGACTGTAGAGACGGGGAGAGAGAGAGAGAGAGAGAGAGAGAGAGAGCGAGAGAGAGACTGAGCAACCACTCTCTGACGGTAGAGACAGGGAGAGAGAGAGAGAGAGAGAGACTTTTGACTTTTAGTCTTTCTTTATTTGAACAATCATTAATTTACAGGTTAAACAGGATTATTTTTATAAATATATATAAAAATACATAAATACCAATTTAAAATTCTCACACATTAATTTGTAAAAAACCATCCTCCAAATAACATACGACATCATTAAAACACCAAATAAATTTAAAAGTATCAAGGTCTCCCACCATTTTATAATATGCAAACTCTACAGTAATGCGTGCAGAAATCAAACCTCTTAAAGTCATCACAACATCAGTAGAAACACCTCCATTCATCTTTGCTTTTCTTGTTAACCACACCGCTAGCTTCGCTTGACCATATAAAAAATTGATTAACACATCTATTTCTCTGTTTTGGGACTTATATTTCGGACCATAAATAAAAACATTTAAAGAAAATGTTAAATTCATATTTGTGCTCCATTCCTCCAACAATAAAAACATTGGCTTCAATCTGTCACATTGCAAAAATAAATGATACACATCTTCAGACTCTGAACAAAAGGGACATTCATCTGTTACCGTAGGATCAATATGTGACCGATGTCTATTAGTGGTTATTATACCGTGTATGATCCGCCATTGGAGGTCACCAGTTCTCTTGTCAACAGGACGTTTATATAATGTCCTCCAGCTACCTTTAGGGGATATGTCAAATCCCTCTACCTCTTGCCATTTAGAGTCTAAAATACATTTTAATGATTCAAAATGTATTACTTTTATACAAGTGTAGTACAATGCTTTCTTTCCAGCATCAATGAACAGATTAAGTTCTGGAGTTTTAAAAGTCAACAACTTTCCCTCCTCCTCTGGCCACGTCTCCACAGCTGCCCTGACCTCTAACCTGGGAAACTCAACCATCTCATTAACACAACCTTGTTTTGTTTTCTCTTCCATCAACTCTGTGAATCTTGATGGTAAAACAGATAAAAACTCAGTCCTTAATCGTTCTGCAGTGCGGAGTGATTTAATGCCAAGTTTGGCTGCAAGATCTTTTGAGGACAACCAGTCACTCTTATTCCAGAGATGAGAGATTTTTGTAAGCTTGGCTTTCACCATAGCCGTCTGCATTGAGCTGGAGTTCAAGACGGTCATTGGGAATAAAGGATTAAGCAGAAGAGGCTCCTCTGTAATCCACGGTCCAGTTATAGTTCCTTGTTCACGAACAGTTCTCAACACTCTCCATGATTTCAGAACTGATTTGTAAAAAGGAGTTAGTTCAACCAATTCCACATCTTTTAAGTTCATTAAGAACAAGTGTCGGTCCAGTCCCAGCCGTCCTCCTCTCCTCAAGAGACCACAAGCCACATCAGCCCAACTCACATCATCTCCGTACAAGAGTCTCTGGGCAGCTTGAAGTCTGAAAGCAGCAACCCGGCATCCTATGTGGATCAGGCCTTGCCCCCCTTCATGAAGAGGCAGGTAGAGCACAGCAGGCTTCAGCCAATGCTGACCTGTCCAAAAAAACTCAACAAGGCGTCTCTGAATGTCCTTAATGAGGGCAGCAGGGGGATCCAATACAGCCATCTTATGCCACAGAGCCGAGGCAACCAGATTATTGGCTATTAAAACCCTTCCTCTGTAGGACAGTTGTGGAATGATCCATTTCCAGTTCGATAGTCTTAAACAGACTTTTTCCAGAAGTCCTTCCCAGTTCTTCTTCTTGAATGTCTCTGAACCTAAAAACACTCCTAAAAACTTAAAACCATCTTTTTTCCATTGAACATTATTAGGCAGCTGTGGGACCTTTGACCTCTCTGACCCGCACCATAATGCCTCACTTTTTGACCAATTTATTTTTGCTGATGATGCTCCTCCATAACATTTAATGTGTTCTAAAACCACTTTTACATCGTCATCGTTCCTAATTATTACAGTTACATCATCAGCATAAGCAGATAGTTTCACATCATTTAAATTATTTGACCCCTCAATATGTAAACCGGTCAGCTGTTCTCTTAATTTGCACAGCAGAGGTTCGATTACAAGACTGTAGAGTTGCCCAGAAAGGGGGCATCCTTGTCTAATGCCCCTCTTTACTTTAATGGGAACACTCAAAGCACCAGCAACCTTGACCATACATTCAGCATCATTATACAATAAATTAACCCATGAAATAAAACCATCTCCAAAACCAAAAACCTTAAGTAAATCAAACAAATAATCATGGTCAACGCGGTCGAACGCTTTCTCTTGATCAAGAGATATCAACCCTAAATCACTTTCATCAAACATTGCATAATCAATTATATCTCTTATCAAAAATAAATTGTCCTTAATACATCGCCCCTTTACACAGTAGGATTGCTCTTTCATGATCAGAACACTCATATAATCATTTAGTTTGCAAGCAATACATTTTGAGAATATTTTATAATCTGTGCACATCAAAGCAACGGGTCGCCAGTTCTTCAAACAATACAAATCGCCTTTTTTAGGCAACAGGGATAAAACTGCTCTATTGCAGCTCCGGGGTAAAGACCCGGTCTCAATCGAACTTAAAAGCATCTCAAAATAATCCTCTCCAATCACATGCCAGAAACACTTATAAAACTCAGACGGAAGACCATCTAGTCCGGGAGCTTTCTCTGACGAAAGGCCTTTCACAGCTTTTGTTACTTCTTCAAATGTTATTGGTAAATCAATGATCTCCTTTTGCTCCACAGTCAGTTTCTTTAAACATGAAAATAGTTCATCTTTACATTTAGAATCTGTGACATCGGCATTATACAAATCAGAATAAAAATCAACAGCAATTTTTCTCATTTCATTGGAGTCATAAGTAACAACACCTTCATCATTTCTCAAACCCACCATCAAGTTTCCATGATTGGACTTTCGTTCTAAATTAAAAAAGAATTTTGTGGGTCCATCAATGTCTTTGTTTTGAATAAAACGTGCCCTAACAAGGGCAGCTTTCGCTTTACCGTGCAGTAAAGAGTTTAGCTGATTCTTTTTCTCTGAGAGACAAGTTTCCAGATCAAGTTCACTCCTCTCCATCATTTTCTCCTCTATCTCAGAGATTTCGTTCTCCAGATCTTCAATCCTGGTCCTTAATACTCTTTTAGAGTACGATGAATATTGTTGACAAAATACTCTAATTTGCACTTTTCCAATGTCCCACCATTGTTTAATCTTACTATAATTTACTTTTTGGTTTTGCCATGTTTCCCAAAATAATTTAAAATTCTCACAAAAAACATGGTCTTGTAAAAGCTTGTTATTAAAATACCAACACAAACTCATTTTTCTTTCCTTTAAAATAAAGTCCATTGATATCATCTTATGATCGGAGATTATATTGGGAACAATACTAACCTCACCCGCTCTATTTCTTGAATCACACTGAATATAAAATCTATCCAGTCTCGCCGCATGAACTCTGCCATCTGTGATCTTTACCCAAGTGTATTGTTTGAGTAATGGATTATTACTTCTCCAAATGTCATCAAGATTTAGACTTTTAACCACATTAGACAGAGCAAGTGTTGATTTATGGTGAGGTTCCTCAGCATTTCTATCCATATTAAAATTCAAAGTACAGTTCCAGTCTCCGGCCATTATGATCACATCTCCTGGATTAAGAGCTTTTAAAACACGACCCAACTTCTCAAACAGAAGAACTCTTTCTGCTCCACTATTAGGGGCATACATGTTAACGAAAAGAAAATTAAAATTACATATTTCAGCTCTAACTAAAAGTAATCTTCCAGGCTCTACATCATATTTGGACAGGATTTTTACTTTTAACATGGGATTAAATAAGATGGCGACTCCTGCGCTAACGTTAGATCCATGACTTAAAACACACTCTCCCTTCCACCACAATCCCAACTCACACTCATTACTTATGTCACTGTGGGTTTCTTGGAGAAAACTTACTACTATATTCTTAGCATTAAAATACTCAGACACTAACATCTGCTTTTTCTTATCCCTCAAGCCATTCACATTTAGAGAGCCCATCCTAAGATACTCCATGAGAAAGAGAGAATAGAAAGAACAGCAGGAGAAAAGGAAAGATAGACATAGATACATGTATAAAGCCATGATATTTATTTAGCTTTTCCTCGTTTTTTCAAACTATTTTTATCCTGCCTGATCGCCGTTATATACTTTTTAAGTCTGTACCGTTTCTGTTGTGATAGCACAGTATTATTGTAGGTTTTTCGAGCCCACACTACAGATGCAACAAACTTTTCCTTGTCAGGGAAAAAATCTCCAATATCTATCTTTCTCCCTTTGGTCTCATCCAGAAAAGCATTTATCTGCTCTACAGAATACAAATCATCGGCTTCGCATAGATCTAAAATATCCGACAGACTCTCATCATCCTGACTCTGTGTCATAATATCAGAGGCAACATCCTCCTCCTCCTCCTCCTCCCTGCTCACACACTCCACACCACTGACACAAAGGCCTCCATGAGGAACTGCACAATGCTCTTCTGCAACTCCAGTCTCATTTTCACTACAAACACTAACCTTTTTATTATCATTTTGAATCGCCATGTTTTCACTCACCTCTAATCCATTGCTACTCGCCTCAGCCACAGGATCTCCATCCAAACGCGAGCCTTCCTCTCCTGGTTTCTGCTTCACTTCCACATCCTTGTGCACCAAAGATTCATTGGTCTCATTGCTAATCCTAGATTCTTCCGACATTTTTTTAGGGCACACGAGTTTTTTGTGTCCGTACTCTCCACATTCAAAACATCGCAGACTCTCTGTACTCGCGAAGATCATGTAGGAGCTGTCGCCATCGTTCACTCGAAACGACACGTCCAGTAATTTATCCGCGGAATTCAAAAACATAAATACGTGTCTCCTAAAAGACGTGACATGTTTGAGTGCAGGGTTTTTACACCCTAAGGCAGGGGTCGGGAACCTTTTTGTCTGAGAGAGCCATATACCCTTTTTTTTTTTAAATATGAAGCTGTGAAGAGCCATAGTCCGAAGCGATCGATCTGTCGACCGGGGGGGGGGGGGGGGGGGGGGGGAGTTGGGGTGTGCGGCGCGATGTCTCTGTCCTCCAAACGCGAAAGTAACGCGGGTGCGGCGGCGCGATCTGCCTGTCCTCCGAACGCGGAAGTAACGCGGGTGCGGCGGCGCGATCTGCCTGTCCTCCGAACGCGGAAGTATCTGTCGACGGGCGGCGGCGTCAAAAGAGCCATATGCAGCCATCAAAAGAGCCATATATGGCTCGCGAGCCATAGGTTCCCGACCCCTGCGGCCTAAGGAAATCGTTTTAACCTCACTTGCTACCTTTCCGAATCTCGCAAGCTCTCTTAAAATGACTTCGTTTCCAATGAACGGAGGGATGTTTGAAATTATCACTTTAGTTGCCGGAGCAAACAGCGGGGAAGTGTTGACGAAAACTCCTTTCACCCACAGCCCGTTTTCAATAACCTCATTAACCAACACTTCCGATTTAAGAAAAACAACTACAGCTTTGTTCATTCGTGAAGCAGACACTATATTTTCATAGCCAATCTTTTCACCAACTGCTAATAAAACATCTTCAATCGTAGCAGTCGCCTCTGTCACACACCTAAACCCATGGCGGAGAGATAGTGGCGTCTTTCCACCTGTGGACGCCATACCTGACGCCAGGTGACCCGTGCAAAAGCACGGCACACACTAACTACAACCTTATATTAAACTTTAAGAACAATACACTACAAATCAAAAAGAAGAAGAAAAAAATAGGGGGAAAATAAACATAAAAATAGAAAATCGCGTTCGACAAAGAAGCGCTCTCACACACGCACCTTCTCACTCCCAGCATACACTCACACAGAGAGAGAGAGAGAGAGAGAGAGAGAGAGAGAGAGAGAGAGAGACTGAGCAACCACTCTCTGACTGTAGAGACGGGGAGAGAGAGAGAGAGAGAGAGAGAGAGACTGAGCAACCACTCTCTGACGGTAGAGACGGGGAGAGAGAGAGAGAGAGAGAGAGAGACTGAGCAACCACTCTCTGACGGAGAGACGGGGAGAGAGAGAGAGAGAGTTTGAGTTTATAAAATCTTTAATCAATGGAGTTTAAAAAACACCAGTAAAACAAAACAAAAAACAATTATTCAAAAAGAATCACCAAATAAATGATAAAAGGTCCTCTTCATAAAACACAAACAACCCACTGTTTACACACCACTTACGCATAAAATCAACCATGTTTCCAGTACTGTTAAAAAACACACACTCAACTCTGATTCTGGATTCAACCAACGCCGTAAACATTCTGATCACATCAACCATTCGTCCTTCAAGAGCCAGTCTACAGGTCTTCCAAATGGCTAGTTTTGCTTGCCCAAGTATAAAATTAGCCACAGTGCATCTTTCTTTGTTTGCTTTGGAATATTTACATCCAAAGATAAAAATAACTTGGTTAAAATCAAAACCCAGTCCTGTCACAGTTCTCTCCAGCAGCGCGAAAAGTGGGACCAACCTCGGACATTCAATAAAAACATGAAAAACAGTTTCGTTACTGTTACAGAAAAGACACACTGGTAAAACATTTAGGTTGAATCTAGAAACAAACACATTAGTGGCGAGCACACAGTGCAGTATTCTCCACTGGAGATCCCCTGAGCGCTTGGGAAGAGGGCTTTTATAAAACAGCCTCCAGGAAGGGAGAATATGGTCTGCAACTGCGAGCTTTTCTCTCCATTTCGTATCATGTCTTACATGAAGATCGTTAAAATAAGCAGTTTTTACACAGGCTTGATATAGCTCTTTCTTCCCCGCTGTTTGAAAAATTAGCTCTTCTAATCTCTCCAATTGTAATAATTTTCCAACTTGGTTGGTTTCAGAGGAAACTTTAGGTGACACACTTAATTCAGGGAAGGAGACCTGTAAAGGCCCTCCCTCCAAAGAATGGTTTGAAAACTGTAAAAGAGGAAGAGGAAAGGCAGACTTCAGTCCTAAGAGCAAATGCTCCACCACTCTCACAGACCTTACTTCAACCTGTCTAGCAATCTCTTCTGCTGATCTCCACTCTTTTGAGTCCAAGTCAATCAAGTGTCTGACTTTAGTAAAACCTTTCCTCATGCATTGCAGAGCAATGTTGTTAGACACACAAACATTCCCTAAAAAAGGATTAAAAAACAATGGTTCATCTATCCCATAATGATCATTTTCTGACCTGGACACTTTAAACACATTCCAAGATTTTAAAACTGATGCATAAAAATTAAGACCAGACGTAACCCTTCCATTAAAAGGTGCCATTAAGAACAGTTGCTTGTCAAGCTCAATGCCACACAGCGATCGCAATAACGTGAGTCCAAATGTCACCCAGGGGACAAACTCTGTAGAAAAAAGCAGTTTTTGGGCAGATTTTAGTCTCAGAGCTCTGACTTTGGCTGTTAGTTCAATTAGTCCTTGTCCTCCTTCATTAACTGGCAAGTATAAAATTCCAGGAGGAAGCCAGTGGAAACCATCCCAGAAAAAGTCAACAAAAACCTTTTGTAGTTTTTGTAGTAAGTCTCCCGGAGGATCAATAACAGTCAGACGATGCCACAGCATAGATGCTGCTAGATTGTTCACCACAAGGA
Organism: Rhodeus uyekii; assembly: GCA_037043235.1. Taxonomy (NCBI): domain Eukaryota; kingdom Metazoa; phylum Chordata; class Actinopteri; order Cypriniformes; family Acheilognathidae; genus Rhodeus; species Rhodeus uyekii. The sequence goes on from JAWRVZ010000050.1 coordinate 2,602,379, forward strand.
CTCTCCCTCTATAGGACACTCGGGGAAGGATCCATCTCCATTTCTGTAGGCGTCCAGCCACCTTTTCATAGAGGCCTTCCCAGTTCTTCAGCATGTATTGTTCTGTTCCCAGAAAGACCCCCAACACTTTAAACCCCTCTGAACTCCAGGGGCAGCGCTGAGGAAGCCTGGGAACGCTTTCTTCCTCCCACTGGCCTAGAAGCAATGATGAGCTTTTTCCCCAGTTAATTCGAGCTGAGGAAGCTTTTTGATAAGCCTCAAGAGCCGCTTCCAAGCTGAAAACATCTTCGTTGGATCGGATCACAACAGTGACATCGTCAGCGTAAGCGCTGAGTTTTACAGTCACCGTCTCTGAAGAAGAAACATCCACCGTTGAAATCCCACGCAGTTGACGCCTTAAAACAGTCAGTAATGGTTCGATGGCAATGGCGTATAAAATGCCTGACATACTGCATCCTTGCCGTATGCCTCTGCTCACTAAAAAAGGTCTTGACAATGAACCATTGATTTTTAAAATACTGTATATATCAGCATATAATAATTTAACGTAGGAAATAAATAAAGGACCAAATCCAAAAGCTTCAAAACATTTAAAAAGAAAGTCATGATCTACACGATCAAAAGCCTTTTCCTGGTCCAAAGATAAAAACCCTACATTAAGATTTTTGCCTCTGGCAAATGAAATCAAATCACGAACCAGAAACAAATTGTCAAATATTGTACGGTTCGGAATACAATATGACTGGTCTGCGTGAATTATTGTTGATATATACAGTTTTAGTCTATTAGTTAAGGCTTTGGAGAAGATCTTGTAATCCACTCCAAGCAGAGACACTGGTCGCCAGTTCCTTATGTCAGCAAGATCCCCCTTCTTGGGCAGCAAGGTGATCACTGCTCTCCGCAGACTCAATGGTAGGCGTCCACTATCAAAGCACTCTAAAAACACTGAGAACAAGTCTTCACCAATGACTGGCCAAAACTGTTTATAAAACTCTGCAGTTAAACCATCCAAACCCGGGACTTTTCCTGAAGACATGTCTTTGATAGCAGCAGTCAGTTCCTCCATCAGCAAAGGCTGATCGAGTCTGGAGTGCTCTCTCTCCGTCAGATGAGGCAGATCCTGAAGAAGTGTTTCTGCTGTTTCTCCATCACATGCTTCTGCTGTGTAAAGACTTTCATAAAAACTCAGTGCATGTGTGATTATCTCATGTTCATCCGTTGTTTCACCTCCTCCTGGAAGTTTCAGACGTCTTAAAATTTTCCTATTGTCAACTTTCTTTTCAAAGTTGAAAAAGAATGATGTTGGAGCATCCATGCAATTAAAAGACGTGAACCTCGAACGAACCAGAGTCTCTTTAGCTCTCTCTTCCAGGAGATTATGGAGAAGAATTTTCCTTGTCTCCAAAACTTCACCAGTACTTCCATCAGACTCTTCAATGTCAAACTGCAAAATGTCTTGCTCAAGTTGTTTCATTTTATTCTCAAGATTGTTCTTGTTGTGTGCAGAATACTCCTGACAGAAGAGTTTGACCTGGACTTTACCAATGTCCCACCACTGACTCAGGGACTTGTACTGGGGTTTTCTCTCTCTCCATGCCTCCCAAAAGAGTGTGAAAGAGTGTAAAAAGTGATGATCTTGTAACAGCTTATTATTAAAACGCCAATATGGGCATGTGAATGTGCTCTGTGCAGAAGTGACATTGACAGATATATAATGATGGTCTGATAAAGAAGTGGGGGTAATGCGACTATTTGAAAACTTTTCACTGGCAGTTCTTTGCACATAAATTCTATCAAGCCTTGCTGCAGAGATCATGTTAAAGTTTACTTTCATCCATGTATACTGCTTTACATCAGGAAAAGCTTCTCTCCACACGTCTACAAGATCATGGTATATGATTAATTTTCTAAGAACATCTGCTGATGAACTATGAGGTTCCCCATGATTTCGGTCTAGTGTGTGATCTAAGGTGCAGTTAAAATCCCCAGCCAGTACAACAGTCCTGCCCTGTGGAACACTGCTTAACGCTGTGTTGAGTTTATCAAAGAACAAGCCACGTTCTGTCCCGATATTAGGGGCATATATATTAAAAAATGAAAAATCAATATCATGCAAATTAACATCCACTCTTTGCATTCTGCCGGGTAAAATATCAAAAACAACCACATTCTGATCCTTAAATTCAGATCCAAAAAGAATAGCGACTCCTGCACTATTACTAGAGCCATGGCTTAAAACGGCCTGTCCGCACCATTCACTCTGCCACTGGACCTCATTATCCACATCTGTGTGAGTCTCTTGCAAACAAATCACACTACAGTGTTTCAAATTTATATAGTCAAAAAGGGAAACCCTTTTCACAGCATCACGACACCCATTGATATTTAAAGAACCAAAACATAAAGGTGCCATGATGCTAAAGGAAAAAAGAAAAGAAAAAACAAAAAGAAAATTGAATTCTGATAAAACTAGACCACTCATTTCTTACGTGATTGCAAGGAGACTCTAACATTGCTCAGGATCTTTTTAAGACGGTAGCGTTTCTGTTTATCCAGTTCATCATAAGAGGTTTTCTTCATAGCAGTTGTGCCAGATGCCAAAAACAAACTTAAATCAGGAAAAAAGGTCTCAATCTTGGGCTTACGAAGTCCTTTGGTACAATCTAAAAAATCATTGATTTGTTTGAGTGAATAGAGTTTCGGCTTATTGCCAGCACCACTATTCTCATCTAAAATGCTCTCAACATCATCATCATCATCATCAGACTCATCAGTTTGTAAGCATACACTCAACTCCTGACTATCCACATCTTCCACACTTTGACTGTTCATTTCCTCAGTGTCTAGTGTTGTGTTGGCAGACTGAGCCTGCTCTACCTGACTCTGAGGATCATGATCAGTGTCTTCCTGGGCTTCAGTCCTGTTCTCAGAGACATTTACAGGAGCTTCTCTTGTGTTGTCAGACTCTACACTCTCCTCATGCGAGGGGCTCACTGTGGGTCTTTCAACACCTGACGACTCCGATAAAGCAGTCGCATTTAGATCACTGTTTGTCTGGCTTGTTACCTCTACAGCGGCAGCTGCAGTAGCAACATTAGCACCGTTTTTGTTCAGGCAGTTCTGCCGAACATGCCCAAACTCCCCACACACAAAACATTTCATTGTCTCCGAACTGATGAAAATCGTGTAGTCCTTACCGTCAATACTCAGCTTGACGGACAAATTCAGAGCCTCATTTTGTGAATTGAGAATCATTATAACTTGTCGTCTGAACGACATCACATGCCTGAGTTCGGCGTTCTTACAGCCGAGAGGAATCATCTTTACAGGGCTCATTAGCTTCCCGTACCTCTTAAGAATCTCCTCTAGCTTATCATTCTTAACAAACGGCGGCACATTTGAAAGAACAACTTTTTTGGTTGGGCTTGACAAAGGCATAACATTTATAAACGTGTCTTTGATCGTTAACCCACTCTCAATCAAGTCATCCACCATCTGAATCTCACTCAGAAACAGCACTATAGCTTTGTTCATGCGTGACGCCGATCTTATATTGGCTCCACCGATCACTGAACTCACAGCTAACAAACAATCCTCCACCGACACTGAAGCGTCAGGCATGCATTTACAACCATGCCTGACAGTCATGCCGAGGAAACCCCCTGCGTTTGCCTCCATTGCTCGGAGCACGCCGACCAAAGTCAGCTAAGACACTTTAAAAACTTCACTTATAAACCACAGTTTTTTGCAACTCAAAAAAAAGAGGGGAAAATAAGAAAGTAGAAACTCACTTAGGAGCGCTCTCACTCACAGCAGTCAACTCGCCACGCTCTCACCATCCACACATGCGCAGACACAGAGAGAGAGAGAGAGAGAGAGACTGAGAAACCACTCTCTGACGGTAGAGACGGAGAGAGAAAGAGACTGAGAAACCACTCTCTGACTGTAGAGACGGAGAGAGAGAGAGACTGAGAAACCACTCTCTGACTGTAGAGACGGGGAGAGAGAGAGAGAGAGAGAGACTGAGAAACCACTCTCTGACGGTAGAGACGGGGAGAGAGAGAGAGAGAGAGACTGAGAAACCACTCTCTGACGGTAGAGACGGGGAGAGAGAGAGAGAGAGACTGAGAAACCACTCTCTGACTGTAGAGACGGAGAGAGAGAGAGACTGAGCAACCACTCTCTGACTGTAGAGACGGGGTGAGAGAGGTTTAGAAAACCTTTATTTTTCACTTCTTACTTGTTACAAACATCATGTCTTAAAAAACATGAAAATGAAATGAAATAAAATAAAGATAAAAAACAGATGTATACACAAACCTACAATAAAATTAAAACCCTTTTTTAAAACCCTAAAACCAACTGGTCATCATGTACAGCACATAAAACCTCCTTAAAACACCATGTTTCACAAAAAGCAGGAACATTGTTTGTAAGACTGTAATACGCAAACTCAGTTCTCAGTCTTGCTGCCACCATCCACATCAGCATCACCTTAGGATCCGTCGCCGCCAACCCTAGACCATTATTTTTCCTGGTTTTCCATATGGCCAGTTTTGCTGTTCCTATTAAATAATTCAATAAAACTACTCTCTTCCTTAAAACAAACCTATACTTCATCCCCCCCAATAAAAACCTGATCATTAAAATCCTCCGTAAAACCATTAAACCAAATGTTTAGTAACTGAAAAAGACTACCTAATCTACCACATTTTAAGAACAGATGTTCTAAATCTTCTCCTTCACCACAAAACCTGCACTGCCCCCCCACCGCTGGGTTCAGGTGTGCCACGTGTCTGTCTGTAGCTATGGCTCCGTGGATAATCCTCCACTGCAGATCAGCAGTACGCTTCTCCACAGGGGGTTTATACAGGGTCCTCCACCTGTCCCGCACAAGGAATTCTGGCCCCAACAAACCCGGCCATCTGGAGGCTTTCTGCCGCTTTAGTGACCGCCGATGCATCACTTTTACTGTGGAGTGGTAGAGCGCCTTCTTTGAAGCATTGTCCAAATACTCCAGTTGAGGAGTCCGAAAGTTCAAGATAGAGTCAGCGACTTCACCCTCGTCCTCGTCGCCCATCAGCAGTGAAATACCAATCCTTGGAAACTCTGGTTTGCCACTCCGATTTTCCATTTGTCCTTTTGCCATGATTTCTCCATAAGTGGTTTTCACTACCATGGAAATTTCCTCGATCATTTTTGATGCAAGCCTCTGCGATCGTAGGCCCGTGATTTCTTGAATAACTCCCACTGCTTTCCATCCGTCGTTATCCATTAGTTGACCCAGCTTTACAATCCCATTCCCAATGAGACACGTTTTGACAGTCAGGGATGATAAAAGTCTTGTCTGGATCATATTGTTAAAAAATAGAGGTTCCTCCGGAGCCCATTGAGCAGAACTGCTCCGATCTCTGTCCACTTTAAAAACACTCCTCCATACGTTAAACATTGTCCGATAAAATGGTGTAATTCCAGAAAGATTCATGTCTTCCAATTTCATTAAAAACAGGTGTTTGTCCAGTCCAAGACCACCTGCCCTTTGTAAAATGGCACACGCAGTGTGGGTCCACAACAAGTCTTTATGTTACAGGAGTCTCTTTGCTGCTTGCAGTCTAAAAGCATTGATCCTGCTCCTGACGTCCACCAGTCCATGTCCTCCTTCGCAGACTGGCAGGTAGATCCCCGATGCCCGGATCCAGTGCTCACCACTCCAGAAGAAGTTCACCAGTTTTCTCTGTATTTCAGCAATGAGTTCTTCCGGCGGATCCAGGACGGCACACCTGTGCCACAGGACAGAAGCTGCCAGGTTGTTGGCAACCAGAACTCGACCTCTGTAGGACAACTGTGGTAATAGCCATTCCCACTTAGACAACCGGCCAGACACCTTCTCCAGCAAACCCTCCCAGTTCTTCGCCTGATACTGCGCACTACCAATAAAAACCCCTAAAACCTTTAACCCTTCTCTACCCCACCTTAAGCCACCTGGAAGTGTTGGACATCCCGTCTCTTCCCATTTGCCTATGACATAACCCTCACATTTCTCCCAGTTTACTTTGGCTGTAGATGCTTTTTCATATAAATTAATGTTCTTGTTTAATCTTGTAATGTCTTCCTGCCTAGTGATAAAAACAGTGATGTCATCTGCATAAGCTGATAAAACCAAATTCGCACTTTCGCCCCCATTTTTAATCTCTACACCTTTTAGGTCTTTTCTCAGTCTGTGTAAGAGCGGTTCAATCATCAGGCTGTATAACTGCCCCGATAACGGACAGCCCTGTCGAATTCCTCGCCCGAGAGGAACGGGAGCGCTTAGACCCCCACCAGCCTTAACCATCAGAAATGCATCAGAGTACAACAACTTTACATATGATAAAATAATTTCACCAAACCCAAAGTTTTTTAAAACATTAAAAAGATATCCATGATCGACCCTATCAAATGCCTTTTCCTGATCCAATGATAAAATGCCCAGATTAATATTATTAAGATGGCTAAAATTGACCTCTCTGGGACACAGTACGTTTGTTCTTTCTCAATTAAAAACTGTAAACAATGTTTGATTCTGTTAGAAAGACATTTGGATAAAATCTTATAGTCCAGGCATAAAAGAGACACTGGTCTCCAGTTCTTCAAGCAGCATAAATCCCCTTTTTTTGGGAGTAAAGATAAAACTGCACGGCGACAGCTTACAGGTAATGATTTCTCTTTAAAACAACTTAAAAAAACTTCATGTAAATCCTCTCCGATAATGTTCCAGAACTGTTTATAAAACTCGACAGGCAGTCCATCTATTCCCGGAGAGCGTCCCGAGGACAGCTGCTGCATCGCCTCCGTTAGCTCCTTAAAACTGATCTCATTGTCCAGCCATTCCTTCTGTGCATCCGGTAGCTTCAGCAGATCCTGGAGTAGTTCCTCCGCACTGTTAGAGTCACAAGGTTCTTTGCTGTATAGCTTCCCATAAAAGTCAACTGCCATTTGTTTTATTTCCACTGGGTCAGTCGTTATGGATCCATCCATACGTCGCAGGTGAAACATGTGTTTTTGTTGTATGTTTTTCTTCTCTAAATTAAAAAAATAGGAGGTGGGAGCATCCATGTCTTTGATGGAGCAGTACCTTGCTCTGATCAGCGCCCCCTTCGTCTGCTCCTGTAAGAAAGATCCCAGCTCCATTCTTTTCTTTTTTAGAAAGTCCTTCTGCACCACTCCAGGATCATCCATAATGCTCCTTTCTAATTGCATAATGTCTTTTTCCAGTCCTTTTATTGTGGTTTTAATGTGTGATGAGGAATGCAGGGTATAGTTCTGACAGAAGACTCGTATTTGAGCTTTACCCACGTCCCACCACTGGCTCAGACTCTCAAAAGAACTCTTCTTCATTCGCCATTCATCCCAGAACAATGTAAAACTTTCAGAAAACAAAACATCTTGTAACAATTTAACGTTAAAATGCCAATAATATGTTGTTCTTGACAACTCTTTCAAATTTAAAACTAGACTGACCATATGATGGTCTGAAAACCCATTGGGCGAATGTAAAACATTTGCAACTCTATTATACCATGTTTTTGTAAGATAAAAACGGTCCAGTCGAGCCCCACAGATTACATTATCAGTCACTTTCACCCATGTGTATTGCCTTTCCTTCTGATTCCTCATTCTCCAAACATCCATCAAACCATTTTTTCCTATGATCTTAGAGAGTGCTGAACTGGATTGGTGATGTGGTTCCTCCCCATTCCTATCCACAGTAAAATCTGTTGTGCAGTTCCAGTCCCCCCCCCCCAGAACAACACACACACCATCATCAATAGTCTTTAGCGTTTCATTTAATTTGATAAAAAACCTCACCCTGTCTGACCCGTTATTTGGGGCATAAACATTAACAAAAGCAAACAAAAACCACAAAACTCTATCTTTATAAATAAAATCCTCCCTTTCTCAATTTCATCCACAGTTAAAATGTTAAAATTCATGTTTTTTGAGAATAAAATAGCAACCCCAGCACTATTGCTCGACCCATGACTTAAAACCAGCTTTCCCCCCCACCACATACCCCACTCCACCTCATTATTAACATCAGTGTGTGTTTCCTGTAGGAAAACAACATTAATTTGTTTTATCTTTAAAAATTCTGAAACTACTGCTAATTTCTTTCTATCTCTACCCCCGTTTATATTTAAGGAGCCAACCCTCAGACACTCCATAGAGAAGAGAAAGAAAGAAAAAAAGGACAGAAACAGAAAAAAACATAGTGAAAAAGACACCCTTTGCAACTTAACCATTTTGTTAGATATTTGAAGCACCAGACCTGCCCTGACGTAATTTCGTTAAAATTTTCTTTAAACGAAATCTCTTTTTTTTGCTTAGCTCATCAAAGCTTACTGTTCTCTGTAACAATGTGGCTGAAGCAATAAATTTACCCACATCTGGAAAAAAATCTCTGACTTCCACTACCTTCCCAAAAGTAACATCCAGAAAATTATTTATTTCTTGTAGTGTGTAAACATTTTCCACAACTTGGGAACCAACTTCAGAAATATCTGAAAAAGCATCGTCGTCCACCGTCTCATTATCATTACTCATCATTGACCTTTGTGATATTTCTAATTGAGTTTCAATTCCATCTCCACCATCCTCACCAATCACCTTTTCTGCACTTCCTCCTGCCGTAACCTCACCTTCATCTGCCATCACCATTTCCTCAACAATCACTGTTTCTCCACTTCCTCCTGCCGTAACATCACCATTTCCTCAACAATCACAGTTTCTCCACTTCCTCCTGCCGTAACCTCACCTTCATCTGCCATCGCCATTTCCTCAACAATCACAGTTTCTCCACTTCCTCCTGCCGTAACCTCACCTTCATCTGCCATCGCCATTTCCTCAACAATCACTGTTTCTCCACTTCCTCCTGCCGTAACCTCACCTTCATCTGCCATCGCCATTTCCTCAACAATCACCTTTTCTGCACTTCCTCCTGCCATAACCTCACCTTCAGCAACCATCACCAAGTCCTCACCAATCACCTTTTCTGCACTTCCACCTGCCGTAACCTCACCTTCAGCAACCATCACCAAATCCTCACCAATCACCTTTTCTGCACTTCCACCTGCCGTAACCTCACCTTCAGCAATCATCACCAAATCCTCACCAATCACCGTTTCTGCACTTCCTCCTGCCGTAACCTCACCTTCATCTGCCATCACCCTTCCCTCAGTATTCCTGTTTTTGTCCACAGTAACAGTAGGCCTCACCTCACCTACAACACCATTGTCATCCTCATGCACCTCACTCTCCACCTGAGTCTGTTCTTCTGCTGCGTTTGAACCCTCACCTGCAGCATCAGCACCCTGCTGTATGTTCTCCCTGCCCTGTGCTTTATGTGGACACACCACCCTCTTATGCCCAAAGTCTCCGCATTCAAAGCATTTCATGCTTCCAGTGCTTGCATACACCTGATATGATTTCCCTTCATGCCACAGCCTAAAAGAAACGTTCAGATCGGGTTGACTCAGAAACATAAACACTTGCCTTCTAAATGATAAAACATGTTTTAAAGCCGCATTTTTACAACCGAGTGAGATCATTTTGATCGGGCTCGCGAACTTCCCGTAGCTCGCCAGAGATCGCTCGATTTCACTGTTTTTAATGAATGGCGGCACATTTGAAATCGTGACTCTCGTCGTCGGTGTAACCAGCGGTGAAACGGTAATGAAAGCGCCACTTACCACAACACCGCTGCTTATCAGACGACTGACCAAGACCTCCTCCTTCACAAAAATCACCACTGCCTTATTCATGCGGGAGGCCGAGCAGATGTTGTCATACCCGATCTGCTCGCCCGCCGCCAGCAACACATCCTCCACCGTAACGCCAGGTTCCACAACACACCTGACGCCATGACGGAGCGAGAGAGACGCCGCTCCACTCTCAGGGAGGGACGCCATCCCGACTCCGCCACACCTTACTCCAAACTATAACTTCCTAAACTAATCAATAACTTAAACCGTTATAACTTCAAAGAAAAAAGTAAAGAAAAAAAGAGAAACAATTAGACGCGCTCTCACCGTGTTCACCCTCACACGCACTCACACACTCCCAGCATGCACCAGAGAGAGAGAGAGAGAGAGAGACTGAGAAACCACTCTCTGACTGTAGAGACGGAGAGAGAGAGAGACTGAGAAACCACTCTCTGACTGTAGAGACGGAGAGAGAGAGAGACTGAGAAACCACTCTCTGACTGTAGAGACGGGGAGAGAGAGAGAGAGAGAGAGAGAGAGAGACTGAGAAACCACTCTCTGACGGTAGAGACGGGGAGAGAGAGAGAGAGAGACTGAGAAACCACTCTCTGACTGTAGAGACGGAGAGAGAGAGAGAGAGAGACTGAGAAACCACTCTCTGACGGTAGAGACGGGGAGAGAGAGAGAGAGAGAGAGAGAGAGAGAGACTGAGCAACCACTCTCTGACTGTAGAGACGGAGAGAGAGAGAGAGACTGAGAAACCACTCTCTGACTGTAGAGACGGGGAGAGAGAGAGAGAGAGACTGAGCAACCACTCTCTGACTGTAGAGACGGAGAGAGAGAGAGACTGAGAAACCACTCTCTGACTGTAGAGACGGGGAGAGAGAGAGAGAGAGAGAGAGAGACTGAGAAACCACTCTCTGACTGTAGAGACGGAGAGAGAGAGAGACTGAGAAACCACTCTCTGACGGTAGAGACGGGGAGAGAGAGAGAGAGAGAGAGAGAGAGAGAGACTGAGCAACCACTCTCTGACTGTAGAGACGGAGAGAGAGAGAGAGACTGAGAAACCACTCTCTGACTGTAGAGACGGGGAGAGAGAGAGAGACTGAGCAACCACTCTCTGACTGTAGAGACGGAGAGAGAGAGAGACTGAGAAACCACTCTCTGACTGTAGAGACGGGGAGAGAGAGAGAGAGAGAGAGAGAGACTGAGAAACCACTCTCTGACTGTAGAGACGGAGAGAGAGAGAGACTGAGAAACCACTCTCTGACTGTAGAGACGGGGAGTGAGAGAGACTGAGAAACCACTCTCTGACTGTAGAGACGGGGAGAGAGAGAGACTGAGCAACCACTCTCTGACTGTAGAGACGGAGAGAGAGAGAGACTGAGAAACCACTCTCTGACTGTAGAGACGGGGAGAGAGAGAGAGAGAGAGACTGAGAAACCACTCTCTGACTGTAGAGACGGAGAGAGAGAGAGACTGAGAAACCACTCTCTGACTGTAGAGACGGGGAGTGAGAGAGACTGAGAAACCACTCTCTGACTGTAGAGACGGGGGGAGAGAGAGACTGAGAAACCACTCTCTGACTGTAGAGACGGAGAGAGAGAGAGACTGAGAAACCACTCTCTGATGGTAGAGACGGGGAGAGAGAGAGACTGAGCAACCACTCTCTGACTGTAGAGACGGAGAGAGAGAGAGACTGAGAAACCACTCTCTGATGGTAGAGACGGGGAGAGAGAGAGACTGAGAAACCACTCTCTGACTGTAGAGACGGAGAGAGAGAGAGTCTGAGAAACCACTCTCTGACTGTAGAGACGGGGAGAGAGAGAGACTGAGCAACCACTCTCTGACGGTAGAGACGGAGAGAGAGAGAGACTGAGCAACCACTCTCTGATGATAGAGACGGGGAGAGAGAGAGAGAGAGACTGAGCAACCACTCTCTGACTGTAGAGACGGAGAGAGAGAGAGACTGAGCAACCACTCTCTGATGGTAGAGACGGGGAGAGAGAGAGAGAGAGACTGAGCAACCACTCTCTGACTGTAGAGACGGAGAGAGAGAGAGAGAGTGTTGAGAAGAGAAGTCATGTTCAGCATGAGCTCTTAGACTTTTTTCATTTGTTTGCCATTTTTAACATGAGAAAATAGATAAAATAGTCAAAATCTAGGAGAATACAGCATACAATAGAAAACTGAACTATGATTTGATTTAAAGCACAAATTTGAGCACAGAAGATCAGAAGAGCAGGTTTAAGCATTCAGCAGGAAAATTGGAGGGAAATTCGAAACAGCAGAAACTCCACACACTCACAGAAGCAGCAGGAGTGAGTACCAGCAAAACTGCACTGGGGATTATTCTTCAGCTTGTTTACTGACTTTTCCCATTCATATGGGCACAAAATCGGCTTTAAAAAAAAAATTTAACCGCTAAATTGCTAATAAAGCTAAAGCTATGGCTAGCTCCCACTCTGACATTGCACAAGGTAGCAATTCAGATGAGGCAGTGCGAATCAGCCAATCAGAGCAGCCGCTGCCGTCACCCCACTGCTGTATGCAAATGAGCACAGACTGTGTCCTGGTACGGTATCCCTCAGAGGCCAAAACAGACGCTGCAAGGAAAACATACAAACAGAAACTCCTCTCCAACAACCCAGAGACTCTGTTTGCAGATGTTTTCAAAAATGGGGAAATCTGCAATTTAATATTTTATTCTGATCACCCCAGTATCTGGCACAAAGCCATCATAAACCACTATCCATCCATAAAAAAAGAGGGCATCTGCAATGGATGGAAAGTGAAAATCAAAGAGCCACAGGACCCTGACAGCACAGTTATAACTGTGAACATTTATAAAAACGGCACAGTAATGGTACAGGGAAACCTGAAGACTTTCCAGGACGACTACAGGGCAATAGAACAAATTGTAAAGCAAGAGAAAGCCTCAAAGTGTGAAAGTCTGCCACCTGAACATCTAAATCCTCAGAGCAGCACATCAGATCCCAAACCCACATGAAACATCAGCCTCCCTGATCTGCAGGAGCACTTCACCCAGCTGGAGATGGAGATGGTGCAGCTCAGGGAAACCGTGCTCAACCAGAACCAGCCCATCACATGTGTTCACTGCACCGATCTCCAGCGGGACACAGAGCGCTTAACACAGAGACTATCAGACCTCACAGAGCAGATGAGGACGCTTCAGACGGAGAGAAACAGGTATGAGAGTGAGCTGAACACCCAGAGACTCCAGCTGCAGGACAGAGATCAGTCCTCGGTGGAGATGAGACAGCAGCTGCGAGAGCTTCAGGAGGAGAGAGAGCAGCAGAACAGCGAGATCCAGGCCCTGAAGGAGCAGGTGAGAGAGATCCTCCTGTCCCGAGCAGAACCAGAGCAGACCCACAGCGCTCAAACCCTACACTCCATCCCAGAGTCTCCTAACACAGGGAGTCAACACCCACCCCTCAATGCCGACAGCCCACAGCCATCACAGCGCCCCCTGTCAGGCTCCCCAGCGCAACTGCACCAGCCCTCACCCGCCAGCAGCTCAGCTCCTCAAATAGCTCTATTAATTGATTCAAACGGCAAATATATGGACATTAAAAAACTTTTCCCCCAACACAAAGCCGTTAAACTTTGGTGCCCAAACACTGACAAAGCCCTGGAGCTCCTGACCGAAGATCAGCTCGGCCAGCCCAGCCACATCATCATTCACACGGGCACCAACGACCTGCGGCGCCAGCAGGACAGAGTGGCAGACTCCCTCAGAGCCGTGGTGGAGAAAGCAAGAAACACTTTCCCAAACTCAAAAATCATCATATCCACTCTCCTGCAGAGGAAAGATTTCCACCATAAGACAATCCACAAAATTAACTCCAGCATCTCCAGACACTGTGCCCTCCTGCCCAACGTCCACTTGGCCCACCACCCAGACCTGGACACTGAGTGTCTATATGACCAAGTCCATCTATACAAGAATCTGGTGCATATTCTTGCAAAGAGACTAAAAGATGTTGCTCTAAACAGGACCAACCCATCTAGACCCCCGCCTGGACCAGCTACCCAAACACCACACAGACCTCCAGCTCCCAGACCGGATCCTTGCCAAGCTGCAGCTCCCAGACCGGACCCCCACAGACCTCCAGCTCCCAGACCGGACCCCCACAGACCTCCAGCTCCCAGACCGGACCCCCACAGACCTCCAGCTCCCAGACCGGACCCTCACAGTCAGAGACAGTACCCAGCTGGAGCTGAAGCCCATGCCCAGCAGCCCCCGGCCCTGCCCGGCAGACCGACCTACGCCCAAGCTGTCAGCGGAGGAGCAACCCGAGCCAACACCGAACTCCACCACATACAACAGATGCTGAGTATCATCTGCTCACACTTACTGACACACAGCGGACACTGGTGAAAGATCACATAGCTAGTGTTAGTGGTCTTCTCAAGACCAGTTAAGTGTTAATGTAAAGTGTAAGGATCGAATGTAAGTGTTTGTAAGTCTATAAGTGGATCGTTGACACGTTAAACTCCCACCATAACATTACTTCCACCTGTATGTTCACCTAACTGTTTGCATTTTTCCTTTCTCTCCCCTAAAAATGGCAAACAATCTCTAAAAAATCACTTAAGTTTGAGATGAGATCACTTAGGTTTTCCACATGGAATATCCAAGGCCTAAACTCCTCTCTATTTGGTCTAAAAAGCAGAAACTCTGATTTTATGAGAGAACTGCAAGATTTAGACGTCATCATCCTACAGGAAACCTGGTGTAGAGGAGATGCGTCTACTGGCTGTCCCTCAGGATACAGAGAGATCATAGTGCCATCGGTCAAACTCGCATCCGTCACTCAGGGCAGAGACTCGGGAGGGATGATAGTCTGGATTAAATCCCAACTATCTATTGAACTAATCAAAAAAGAAAAATACCACATTTGGCAAGAAATTAAAAAAGGTCTGATATCGGCATCCCAGCCTGTTTTCCTCTGTGCCGTTTATATCCCCCCCCTCAAGTCTCCGTACTTCCAAGAGGAAACCGTCCAAAACATGGAAAGGGAAATCAGCCATTTCCAGGCCCAGGGAAATGTGCTGCTGATGGGTGACTTAAACGCGAGAACCGGAGAAGAACTAGATTTCTTAGATTCTCACGGTTCCAGATTCATCACTGGCAGTAACCTTTTATTTCCTTCCCACCCTGCCAGACAAAACTGCGATGAATCTGTGAACGCTCATGGACGGCAGCTGCTACGGCTCTGCCGAGGACTGGCTCTGTACATCGTCAACGGAAGAGTGCGAGGGGATTCGCTCGGCCGATTCACCTACAGCTCAGCTCTTGGTAACAGCACTGTAGATTATGCAATCATAGACCTCCAGCTTTCCTCTCTGAGAGCATTCACAGTCAAACCCTTAACCCCTTTCTCAGACCACAGCCAAATCAGCCTCTACATCACACAATTCGAGACATTTCCCAATCCAATCCGGCCCCCGTATCAAATGAGCAGGATAATGTCATTTAAATGGACAGAAAACAGCAGCACTATCTACAGCCGTGCTGCTGAATCCCCAGAAATACAATCCCTCCTAAATTTATTCCAAACACAGGCGTACCCTCAAAATCAATTCGGCATCAATCAGGAAGTGAAAGATCTAAACACCATATTCTACAAAACAGCACAAAAAAGCAATTTGACAATTGTTAAACCCAAGAAGAAGAAATCTTTAGACACTGACAAATGGTTTGATTCGGACTGTAAGGCTCTGAGAAAAAACCTCAGAAATTTATCCAACCAAAAACACCGTCAGCCACATAATCCGGACCTGCGCCTCCATTACTGCGAGGCACTAAAGCAATATAAAGCCACAATTCGTCGCAAGAAAACACAGTTTCTGCAAAACCAGTTTGAAGAAATTGAAAACTCTATAAATTCAAACAAATTTTGGGATAAATTGAAATCATTATACAAACCAAATCAAGACATTCTGGCAATCCAAGATGGGGAGGAGTGGAAAAACCACTTCCAAGAACTATTTACCCCAACAGAAATTACCAATTCTAATCAGAGTGAAATAATTAATAAACTAGACAATTTGGAAAGATCAATTAAAGCAAACCAAAACCCCTTAGATTTCCCCATAACAATGGAAGAATTGGAAGATAAATTATGGGCCCTTGAGCCCAAGAAAGCCTGCGGTGTCGACGGCATGCTGAACGAGATGCTGAAACACACAGAGCAGAGCTTCAGACGGGCCATGCTGAAACTCTTCAATGATGTTCTGCGTGTCGGGATCTTCCCTGAGATCTGGAACCAGGGCCTCATCAGCCCAATCCACAAGAGCGGAGACAAATCTGACCCCAACAACTACCGAGGCATCTGTGTGAACAGTAACCTGGGGAAGATCTTCTGCAGCGTCTTAAACACGAGACTCTCGCTCTTCCTTATGAAGCACAATGCCTTGAGTAAAGCTCAAATCGGCTTTCTCCCAAAATGTCGCACATCTGACCATATCTTTACATTACAAACACTAATTGACAAATACGTACATCAAAACAAAGGTCAGATTTTTGCTTGTTTCGTTGATTTCAAGAAAGCTTTTGATTCAATCTGGCACGAAGGATTATACCTAAAACTCATTGACAGTGGAATAGGGGGGAAATTCCATGATTTGATCAAATCGATGTACACAGACAGCCAATGTGCCGTCAGGATTGGACACCAAAGAACCAAATTCTTCCCCCAGGGGCGCGGAGTGAGACAGGGATGCAGTTTAAGCCCCACGCTCTTCAACATCTACATTAATCAATTGGCCAGTATATTAGAGCATGCTCCCTTCCAAGGTCTCGCTCTGCACGACACAGAGATCAAGTGTCTCCTACTTCCTGATCTCGACCGGTGTGGACGTGTCTTCATCTTCTCTGCCCTCTCTCTGCCCTCTCTGCCCTGCTCTGCCCTAGCGCTTCGGTATTTCGACTATTTGTCTTTTTTTTCTCTGACCCGCTGCTCGCTGGACTCCTGAAATACTGAAATGGAATTGATTAACTGGTCAATCAGCGCGATTGATAAGATTTTGCCCCGGGAGAGCCAAACTGCCCGGACGGGACTTACGCTGCTGGGTATGCGATGGACTCGTGGAACAGCTGGCGGGTCCTGTGCCTGGCTACTGTTTGGCTTTGGGATTGCCCTGATTTATCGGAAAATTGGAATGACACAGATTGAGGAACCGAATCGCAATTTATGCGAACTAAATCGTAACAACGCAGTCCGAACAGTGAGTCAGATCAGTGAACTCTCACGAACTATAACTGGATCGAGCGCGAACGCTGAGGACCAGAACTGATTGATTATGATCTGGACAAATTTTGAAGATCATCAAATGGATTAAAAACTGTATTTGCCCCCATCTCTCGGTTTGGGAAGCCAGCTGACAGCTTGGTTGCTATTGCTATCTTTCTCCTTCCCTGGGAACTGCCTTATCTTCAAGGACAAAACCATAGAAACTGAACTAGAAACATCTGTTGTTATGGCTTCACCCCAGAGATCCGTCTGCCTACCGGTCTTATCTATTTCTACCTACCCCCCTCTCTCACCAGACAAAAAAAATTCCAACACGCGCCCACGTGTACTGTGACTGTCCTGTTATCTTGTTTGTCTTGTTATCTTGTTTGTGTTGCTGTAAGGCTTGCTAAACTGCATTCTTGTATTTCATGCATTTCTTTCTGGAGAGCGCGTGGCGGCGCCTGGTAAAGGCTGCGGCTCGGAGGCTTGCTCCATACGTCATTTCGTTATACTGTACTTGTACATGTGTAATGACAATAAACTTGAATCTAATCTAATCTAATCTAATCTAATCTTCTGTACGCAGATGATCTGGTTCTGCTGTCTCCCACTAAACACGGGCTTCAGGAGAGCCTGGATCTGCTGGAGGATTACTGTCAGTCCTGGGCTCTGACCGTCAACCTCCAGAAAACCAGAGTAATGATGTTCCAGAGACGCTCCAGATCGCAGGGACCCGCACACACGCTCACACTCGCACACAGAACCATTGAAACCACCAAAACATACAGTTACCTGGGCCTGACGCTGTCCTCAACAGGCAACTTTCCTCTGGCTGTGAATGAACTCAAAGAGAAAGCGCAGAGGGCTTTCTACGCCATAAAAACATCCATTAAAATTGACATCCCAATCCAAATCTGGCTCAAACTTTTCAAATCAGTAATTGAACCGATTGTTTTATATGGCAGTGAAGTGTGGGGTCCTTCATTACAATCTGACTTCTTAAACTGGGAAAAACATCCAGTTGAAACTCTTCATCTGGAATTCTGTAAACGAATCCTCAAAGTCCAAAGAAAGACACCAAACAACGGATGCAGGGCAGAATTAGGCCAGTACCCTCTCCTTCTGAACATCCAAAAAAGAGCCATCAAATTCTGGAAACACCTAAAAACAAGCGACCCCAACGCTTACCATTACAAAGCCCTGAAACACCAAGAGCTGAGCGTGAGCAGGAGTCCCCTGTGCCGACTGGTGCTGAGACTGACTGACCTCTCACCCGCAGAGGTCATTCGGCCGCAGGACACACACTCACACACATTCGGCCCGCACAAATCATCAACACAGAAAAAGAAAAGTACATCACCCATTGGACAAACACCATCAAAAACCAACACAAACTAGAATGTTATTCGGCCCTAAATCGAGAATACACTGCAGCGATCTACCTGAGCGCCGTGAGAGACGGGAAGCTCCGGAAAACCCTGACGATGTACAGACTCAGCGAACACAGTCTGGCCATAGAGACGGGCCGGCGCAGACAGATCTGGCTCCCCCGGGAGGACCGGATCTGCTCGCAGTGCATTATGGGAGTGCCGGAAACAGAACTGCACTTCCTCATAGAATGCCCCAAATTCCAGTCCATACGGAAACACTATTTCCCCAAAATTCATGGAATATTTCCCCATTTTGACACCTGCAACCCAGCAGAAAAACTCCCCTACATTCTGGGAGAAAGAATTGAATGCGCAAATATTGCTGCAAGATTCGTTTCATCTCTCCATGTCCTGAGGAACCAGAACCAGCCAGAACCCCATCAGACCCATTAATGCTCACACACACACACACTCACTCATAATGCTTTGTGTGTGTATAATGTGTATATATTTAGACATGTGTATATATAAATTTATTTTGTCCTAATTTAACTTTAAAATCATTTTATTTATTTACTTAAGAGATTTTTTTATTTTATCTTATTATTTATTTAATTTCTATTCTTTATTTTCATTCTTTCTCATATACTGTTCCATGTTCATGTTCATGTGTTCCATTTTCTGTCTTAATGCTTTGGCAATACAAAATGTATTTGTTTTGTCATGCCAATAAAGCTTTTGAAATTGAAATTGAATTGAGAGAGAGAGAGAGAGAGAGAGAGAGAGAGAGACGGGCAGATACAGACAGAACTGGCTGCCCCGAGAGAGACGCATCTGTCCGTACTGTGAGCAAGGAGAAGTGGAGACAGAGCAACACTTCCTCACCAGCTGCTCTATTTATGAGGAAATTAGAAACACCTTCTTTTCAAAATTTGAAATAATTTGCCCTGACTTTAGAAAATTAAACAATGAAACACAGGTTCGATATCTATTAGGCGAAAAAAGAGATTGTATCTTAATAGCAGCAAAATACATTGAGGCCTGTCACAAAAAGAGGGAAGAGATGACCAATCAGTGATGCGCTCACACACACACACACACACACACACACACACACACACACACACACACATACACTCACTCACACACACACTCACTGACTCACACACACTTCTAAATTATTAATAGAATGGTTCTACATTGATTGTTTATTAAAGTTTAATGATTGTTCTACGTTGATGCATATGTGTGTAATGTTTGAAATTTGTGAAATGTATGTATGTGTTATATTTGAAATGCTTTGGCAATACACTGTGATAATTGTCATGCCAATAAAGCACACTTGAATTGAATTGAGAGAGAGAGATACGATGTTTCTAATACACACACACAGTATCGCCGCTTCATCTGCGGTTAAAAACTCTGACCTCAGAAACATTGGAGAGAAATGTCCCACCCTTTATTTTAAAAGTTGAGGATATTTTAGACAAGGTCAAATATCAGAAAACGTTTTGAACACAGTCCATCTCTGTTTTTGCATTAGTAAGAAAGGTCAGCGTAAGATTTGAGATAAACTGTTAGAACCAACAGAAAAAGATTGGAGAGAAAGAGTTCATTTGTTTGCTGAATGTCCTTTACAATATATGTCAACATCTGTTTCTCATCATGTTCAGGAAAGAATGGAGCTTGAGCACTGGGCCAAAATGGGAATAATCCCTCATTCTTCCAATGTGAAAGAGAAGAAGGTGCTCTAGTCTGTCAGTGACTGTGATAAAATTAGAAATTGGTAATTCAACCATTAATTGAGAGGACTGGAATGAGACACAGAGATACAAATCTAACATTCACTAACTTTAAAATCACTGCAGTTCAACTACTAGCCTTTTATTGACATGTGGAGTAAAAAAGCTTTTCCTTCGGATGAGGAAGCTGCTGTTTTGAGCATGTGCTCATATTCATGCCGGTGACTGTATGAACTGCAGTAAACACATCTCACAGTGTTAAACTCATCATCCATCCATCATTCATCATTCATTTAAACCACCATCCATCATGGGAATGATCGGGAATTACATCCCTTATTCCAACACAAAGAAAACATTTAATATTCAATGTGAGCAGATGCTGATGTGAGTCAGTGATGATCACTCACCCGACACAGACAGAGTCACATAATCACACGAGTGATCACTGTATCACTCCCAATGCATAAATATCCTGATCCTGATCCTGATCCTCCGCAGCCCCAACACCAGCACTCCTGTGTTTTCTCTGCTGTGATCTTGATCTCTTTCTCTTCAGATGTTTTATCTCCACCATCACACTCCCATTTGTATCTCCATTCTTCCCCCTGTACGTCACATGAGAGAGTAACAGTCTCTCCTCTGAATATCTGTGATGGATTCGGCTGAACAGTCAGAACAGGTTTAGGTTTCTCTGTAAGAAATGAACAAACAGAAGTTATGTTTAAACATCTAACAAAGTCAAAGTAAGTGAATTTTCTCCATCTGTCCTAAACCTGCATAAATGTCACTGCAGAAAAGAAGATATTATGAAGAACATTTATATTCTAGATTCATTTGATTGGACAGAAAATCTGATGAAGCTGAAGTGAAATGTCTTAGATGAGCGTTTTTACATTTACATTTTAAAGAGACTCGACAACTAGCCTAAAAAAGAAACTTCAGTCACATGAATGACTGGAAATAAAGAATTCACAGTATTTTGTTATTGTTCTGCAGATCTTAAATAAAGATATCTGCATCTGCTCCATCTGTGTCTCATGATATGAGTGTGTGAGAGTGAAAAACACTTGATGTGCAGCTGAATGAGATCAGTGTGTCGATCATTACTGTCATTCTTCAGTTTACGGTTTGTAATGATTCATGTGTTGAATCACATGCTGTCGAGTTTCTGTAGAGTTGCTGTGTTTGTTTTTCATCAGCTTTTCATGTGTGTGTGTGTGTGTGTGTGTGCGTCTGTGTGTGCGTGTGTGTGTGTGTGTGTGTGTGTGTGTGTGTGTGCGTCTGTGTGTGTGTGGTGACGTTGCCACAGTAAATCCTGTGTGAAAACGGAAAAATGGAACAAGTCATTGAACACCAACACGTGTAATTCCTAAATGTTTAATTCTTTAATCTATTGTATTATCACACATGTATGATTTTATTTGAGGGGAAATAGAGAGTTTTGTGTTTGCTAACGGCTGTTATTATGATGGAGCAGATCATGGAGGAGAAGAGTTGTGTTGAGCTTCTGACAACAGAGATCTGATTCAAACTGATTATGAACATTCAGTCATGCTTTATTGAGTAGATGAGCAGTTTAAAGCTGATCTGGATCTGGAAGATATTCTGCAGATCAAACTCTTTCTGTTTTTGTGTTTTTATATTTTTTTGTATTGTTTTAATAATTTTATTTCTATGGATTAATGGACGGATGTGTTGAGACCAATCGGCTGCTCTTGGACCTTTTTAAAGGGATTAATTTGTTGAAGGTTACAAAAAGTGAGCAGTGTGTGTTGTGCTTTTTATGACTTTCTGGCAAACAAGTAAGTGTGTGTGTGTGTGTGTGTGTGTGTGTGTGTGTGTGTGTGTGTGACAGAGGACAGAATACAGTGTTTCTAAAACACAGGCAGTGTCATCGCGGATATTTCGCTTGTTAGTTTTTAATAAACTTGTTGATCTCCAGCATGATTATTTTTTAGGCAACCGCTATTTTTTAGAATGTTTCCCTCAATGTTTCCATGGCAACGCAGTTCAAGAATCTGATCTGCTGAATTTACAACACAAATTCAGTCACTTCTCCTAAAATACATGACAGTAAGTGTCCGTTTGAATTTAGTTTACATTAAATGTTCTTTTCTTTTTCTTTTTTTACTTAACCCGGATGCAACCATCATATAATCAGATCATATGAAGTGGCACTGAACTCAAGAATTGTCAGCAGTAAAGTGCTTATTCACTGAAGTTTCTGAAGGAACTACTCTTAACATTTTATAAATGAACTGTGCAAATAAAATGATCAACAATCTCAATTAAACTACGTGCAGTTATGCCCCGTCTTATCCAACATTACTTTTCTCAATGCCACCAGAATGCAAAACTGCTGCAGTAATGTGAGTCACTCAAGTGTGTGATTGAATACTGTCTGCGATCCTCTGAGATCTGGCTCATAGCGAGAGACAGCCAGTTTGAGGCAGTCTGTGAGGTGTCTGTCAGTGAGGCGGCTCCTGTATTTTGATTGCCATTTCACAGAGGTAAGTTGATCCAATTGTATGTTTTTGCCTTCTTTCGTGGAGCCTCTGCCATTCTAGTTTGCCTGTTATCTCGCGGCACGGGCTATCACCATGGAGATCCATGTTGACGTTTGCGACAGTTAATTTACGGGAACTCTTCTTTAATCTGATTGGTCACTTCATTGAAAATAAATAAAGCAGTTGGATTAAGAAATACAGATGCTTGCAAAACTGAAAACGTTTTTCTTTTCGGGAGCTACTGGGACAGAGATAAAGATCGACGGCTTGTGACCACTGCTTTACTTTAAGATCTGTGGAACTATAACACATTTACATTAAATTCTGTGACTGAAGTTTGTTTTGAGGTTAGTCGTCGTGCCTCTTTAAAATCATTACTGACTAATTATGCTAAATAAAGATACAAATTATACTAAATAATAATATTTTAATAGAATAAACCTCTACTCTGAGTCGGGAAGAGAATGGTTCTTGAGCTACTGACTTTGAAGATACATTTTTCTAGATTTTTTATTTACTTTTATCTTTCTGCTATATTTATCCACTTCATATCCGCACTTTTTTTATTCCATATCTATATAAACTGTAAACATGCACACATTTTTCATTGTTGCTATTTTTAACATTTTAACAATTATTGTAAAATAATAATAATAAATATATTGACTCACAGTAAACAAAATTAATTATATTGTGACCAAAAATGTTGTAAAATAAATGAAAATGATTGTGCATGACATCTTTTCAAATATGTGAAACTCATTCTTGAAATCACCAGCAGTGGCGCAAAGAGACGGTTTATACTAAATATATTAATACATTTACATTTATTCATTTAGCAGACGCTTTTATCCAAAGCGACTCACGACTTGAGGAAAACAGAAAGTGATTCATCCTGAAAATGCAAAAGTGCACAAGAGTGTCACAATACAAAGATTTCAACATTGAGGGACTAAAGGAAAGTGAAAGCAAGGAAGGAAAAAATGTGTGTGATTTGTGACAAGTCCACAAAACAGAAGATATAGTTCATATTATTGTTCAATGTTACGGCGTTACACAAATGATTTCTATAAGTTATAGTTTTGAACATTTAAAACCTCCAACATTGAATGTAAAGATTGTGTGACTGTGAGTTTATTTGATTCACAAACAGCGACGGTAGAAATCAGCTCTCAACTATCAGTTAATGATTAAACATTAATTATATTCATTTAAAATATGTATTGCTTACTATATAACTAAATAAGCTGAACATAATTTAAGTCACTTGACAAACTGTTAAATAATAATAGTAGCTAATAAGTGAATAATTGGACATTCTTTGTATAGACTAACTAAAATTCTGGATATTTAACTCTTTATTATTGATGTTTGAAACGCATTGATCAATGTTCTTGTGCCTTCAGTGAAATGTGTGCTGGTTTCTCTCAGTTTCTGATAGATTGAATGAACAGTCGTGTTTCAGCAGAACGAGGAACTACAAACAGATGATAATGTGAGAAAATGTGTGACAGCAAAATATGGACATAAACATCAGCAAAGAGACAAATGTGGGATGCTGACTTGATCATGTAGACAAATAAACACTACCGTATTTTCCCGCATATAATCCGCAGACGCAGATAATCCGCACCCTCATATATTCCGCGGGTTTTGGGGGTTTGTGTAAAAAATTGTTGGTATAATCCGCACCCTCAGATTGTAACAGAAGGACTCACAGGCAGGGATCCAAAAGCAATGTCTTTAATAAGAGTAGTCATAAAACAGGCAGGGGTCACAAAGGCCGGCAGACAGTAGCAGAGTCGTGGTACAGGCGGTGGTCAAGACAGGCAGCAATCAATCGTAAGCGTAAATCCAGGCAAAGGTCAGGGCAGGCAGAACAGGATCAGAACAACGGTAAACGGGCAGAATCAGACACAAGATAAACAGGCAGGAATGTAACGCTCAGAAATGATAGCTGTGGCAAATCAAGACCTCGCCGTGAGTGTGTGTGTGGAGCAGTCTTATATAGTACAGGATAATGATAGACAGGTGGTGTGGCAAACAGTGAAGATGGAGTCCAGGTGTGTGTAATCAGTCTAGTGTGATGGTTGCTGGGAAATGTAGTGTGTAGTGAAGTGTCAGTATAAATGTGTGAGCTCCCTCTGGTGGCCAGGGAGGGGAGCACAGAGCTCATAGTCATAACAGAGCCCCCCCCCTACGAGCGCCTCCTGGCGCGAGGAAGCGACATGGCGCCGCGCAACACCATGGCGGCACCCAAAGTTCAAAGTTCCAGGGTGGTGCCGGGGGAACCGACCAGGCTGGTTCAGGCAAGGCTGGTGGGTCTGGGAGGTCTGGCAGTTCTGTGAGGTCCCAGGACGTAGCCGACAAGCCGATGGACCCGATCGACGCCGCTGGTTCCGGAGACCGAAGGCCAGCCGCAGCGACGAACGACCGAGGCGGAATCCAAAGGACCGAGAGCAGAGTTGGAGACGGAGTGACAGAGGACATAAGGTGTAAACCGGAGGGAGGAAGGAGCCAGCTGGAGCCGCAGGTGTAGGCAAGGCGACGCACGACCAAGGTGGAGCCTGGAGGACGAGGGAACCCGATGGAGATGATGGTCGAGGGACTTTGGTGAAGCTGAGGGAGTGAGAAGCCAGGCTGTGCCGAAGTGTTGACGGACCGAGGTGGAGAGAAGGGGTCTGAGGCTGGAGGCGGAGTCAGGCATTCCCCGACTGCCGTCGAGGCTGGAGTCGGCAGGATCTGCGGCGGGACCATCCAGCTGAGCACATGCAGTGGCGGTGCAGGACTGACAATCTCTGGCAGAGACAGGGCAGGAGGGCTGGCAGACACAGACAGGGACAGAGGTGATAATGGGTGGGATAGGGTGGGAAACGGTACCTCAGGCTCTGGTTGACGGGTCGTTGCAGGCTCTGGCGGCTCTGGCTGACGGGTCATTGCAGGCTCTGGCGGCTCTGGCTGACGGGTCGTTGCAGGCTCTGGCGGCTCTGGCTGACGGGTCGTTGCAGGCTCTGGCGGCTCTGGCTGACGGGTCGTTGCAGGCTCTGGCGGCTCTGGCTGACGGGTCGTTGCAGGCTCTGGCGGCTCTGGCTGACGGGTCGTTGCAGGCTCGGGGAGATCCGCGAAGGCCGGCGGCGGTGCTGGGAAGTCCCGGAAGTCCAGCGGCGGGTCGGGCCACAGTTCAGGCAGCTCTGGCGGGTCGGGCCACAGTTCAGGCAGCTCTGGCGGGTCGGGCCACAGTTCAGGCAGCTCTGGCGGGTCGGGCCACAGTTCAGGCAGCTCTGGCGGGTCGGGCCACAGTTCAGGCAGCTCTGGCGGGTCGGGCCACAGTTCAGGCAGCTCTGGCGGTTCGGGCCACAGTTCAGGCAGCTCTGGCGGGTCGGGCCACAGTTCAGGCAGCTCTGGCGGTTCGGGCCACAGTTCAGGCAGCTCTGGCGGTTCGGGCCACAGTTCAGGCAGCTCTGGCGGTTCGGGCCACAGTTCAGGCAGCTCTGACGGTTCGGGCCACAGTTCAGGCAGCTCTGGCGGTTCGGGCCACAGTTCAGGCAGCTCTGGCGGTTCGGGCCACAGTTCAGGCAGCTCTGGCGGTTCGGGCCACAGTTCAGGCAGCTCTGGCTCTGGTTCTGGCAGGTGGATCTCTGGATCAGGCTCTGGCTGGCGGATCTCTGGATCAGGCTCTGGCTGGCGGATCTCTGGATCAGGCTCTGGCTGGCGGATCTCTGGATCAGGCTCTGGCTGGCGGATCATTGTGGGCTCCTCGGAAGCGGCAGGTCCGTGCAGCCTCCAGGCGTACACAGCTGCCGCGGCAAAGAACCACTGCGCCGTCCTTTGGGCAATGGCGGGGTGTGATGACGGAATCCATCTTTCCCCTTCTAGAAATAGTCTTTGTGGGCGACCAACCAGGTAGGTCCGGGTAGACAGCTGGATCTTGTTTTGGCGAGGTCTTCTGTAACAGAAGGACTCACAGGCAGGGATCCAAAAGCAATGTCTTTAATAAGAGTAGTCATAAAACAGGCAGGGGTCACAAAGGCCGGCAGACAGTAGCAGTAGTGATGGGACATATGAAGCGAGGCTCCGGAGCTGGTGTCGAGCAAAAAGGGGCGTTCCAGATGAAGCCCCGATTCGAAGCGTGTATCGTTTCCGCGAAAATCACGTGACGATGACAAACGAGGCCTCGGTTTCTGTTGATGACGTCATTGCTTCATTCTGAGTATCGCTTCCGCATAAAAGGTGGTTGAAAACCTCGCGCCTCTTGTGCTGTGTTGCCAGATTGGGCTCCTTTTGGTCACGTCCGACCGGGGAAAATGTATTGGGCTGGTTGATAAAAATGTAGGCTGGTTTTTGATGCAACTGGCGGGTTTTTATGTTTTGACTAGAAATGTTATTTTATTATTTTTCACATTAAAACGAACGTTACAAAGTATAAAGTATAATATGTAATTATACACACACACACACACATATATAATATGTATAGCCTATAGTAGTAGTGTTGTTATTATTATATATAATATTGCTATTATTATTATTATTATAAGACTAGACTGTATTAGCGAAAGCTTAGAAAGTTGGTCTAGTGCAAACGTTCTTATATTGTCCAGCATCATCGGTGCCTTGTGAAATGGTGTTTTTAAAGGCAGGAGAAGTTGTCAAAAAAAGAAAAGAAATCGCCTTAGCCCTAAAACAGTTGAAAAATAATATTTTTTGGATAAAACTCCTAAAGTATATCCTCTTTATTATTTTTCTTGTTTCCAAAAATCACAGTCCAAGATACACAAGCACATTCACTGTCTTCTGCCCAGTTAAACCCAGAAACTTATAAAATTATAATTTTCCCAGGTCTGCCTATGACCAAACAATTGATTTACATACATTTGATTTATTTATTTATCTTTTATTTATCCGGGAAAATCCCATTGAGATATCATAATCTCTTCTTCCAGGGAGACCTGGTTAAAAAACGGCAGCACACATGGTTTCAGACAAATTATAAAAAAACAGACAATCCAAAAATAGTTGGATATAGTTGATAGTCCCATAAATTTCAAGCCAATACATTTATTACAAAGTTATGTTAACACAATCATTATATACCACAAGACCAAACACATTTTAAATACACAGTGTATCACACACCATATCAGGCACATCTGTAATGTATCTGATTGTTTTTTACTCTTTGGCCACTAGATGGTTTCGTGAGCAAATGAGGCTTCGAGAAATGAACCCTTTTGTGAACCACTTGGCTGAAAAGGTTCAACGCTTCATGGGGCTTCATCTCGCCATCACTAAGTAGCAGAGTCGTGGTACAGGCGGTGGTCAAGACAGGCAGCAATCAATCGTAAGCGTAAATCCAGGCAAAGGTCAGGGCAGGCAGAACAGGATCAGAACAACGGTAAACGGGCAGAATCAGACACAAGATAAACAGGCAGGAATGTAACGCTCAGAAATGATAGCTGTGGCAAATCAAGACCTCGCCGTGAGTGTGTGTGTGGAGCAGTCTTATATAGTACAGGATAATGATAGACAGGTGGTGTGGCAAACAGTGAAGATGGAGTCCAGGTGTGTGTAATCAGTCTAGTGTGATGGTTGCTGGGAAATGTAGTGTGTAGTGAAGTGTCAGTATAAATGTGTGAGCTCCCTCTGGTGGCCAGGGAGGGGAGCACAGAGCTCATAGTCATAACACAGATATCCCGCACCCATGATGATTTTGAATATTTTTGTGCAAGTTCACGATTCGAATTTCGAATGTTGCTCACATGACGTCAATTATCATAACTGTTCAGGCTCGGTACACAGTGCTTGTGCGCGAAATTCACACAATAAGAAAACAAGCAAGTCAAAATCAGAAGAAAATGAAAGAGCAGTCTCTCCCTCTCTCCAAAGTAGTCTCTCCCTCTCCCCTCTCTGCGCTGCGCTGTGCTCGTCCCCCTGAAAGCGTGTTGATCGGATGAGAAGAGCACGCTATCATGGCAGCACAGCCAATCACGTCTTCTTGCATGATTGACAGGTCAGAAAGCCTATCAGCACCAGCTGTAAGACTGACAGTACAGAGGCCAGACAAGCCGTGCAAGAAAGAAAAACAGAAAGAAAATACCGCAATTTTTTTTTTATATTTTAATATTATTACGTGTAAAAAAATGGTGATATAGTCCGCACCCTTATATGTCCCGCACCCCCCTTGCGGGGTTTGTAAAATCTGGTATAACCCGCGGGATATATGCGGGAAAATACGGTATATCAATTGTCATTAGTGTAAAACACTGTGGTTCTGCACAGTACCTTGAGTGAGTCCAGAGTGGATGAGGAACATCAGCACTAAAAGCAGAAGAAACACAGATATGAAGCTTTTCATTCATTCAACACAATGTGAATCACATGCTGAAATATGTCTAGAGTTTATTCTACATGAACTGAAAGTGTTTTTCTGTTCTGATGTTCATTCAGACGAGAACTGACGCTTTATTCTCCAGCATTTAACATCATCACACACAATGACATCACAGGACAAAATGATTAATGTTTCACTGATTCATCGCTGGAACAAAACAAGCTACAGAAGTTCAGACCAAATTAGACAAAATTGTTCTCAAACTGTTTTAGACACACACACACACACACATACATCACCTGTTTGTCGTCAGCACCATCAATCTTTGGCCTCTATGGTACCGTATTTCTTCCAGACAAAGCCTAAGTTTTTTTTTTTTTTTTCTGATTGATATTATAATATGCATCATAGAGGGTTAATTGTGACTTTACAGCGGCTGCAAAAATAATTTGGCTGCTTCACATATAGTAGTGCTGAAATGAACCGAACCAGTTCAGTTCCAGTGAACCAGAAAGAGAAGCAGCTGCAAGAGCTTTTGATGCTCACAATGTACATTAACTTAAAAGAGACTCAAACCACAGACAGAAACTCCAGATAATTTCTAATACATTTATATATTTTTAAATGTGATTAAGGTTATTTTCACACTAGTTTGTTTGAATGATCTCTGGCCATAATTCATATGTCAAAACCAACAATGACCTCTGGAAAAAACAGAACTACGTCATTTTAATGTGTGAAAATGCCTTTAAACCCAATTTAAAAAAATGTTTGCAATATATCAAAACAAGTAAAATTAAAAAATACATTTTTTAATCAAGACTTATCAAAATAAAGTTTATCTTCGCAAACTACAAATGAATAAATATGTTTAAATGAAGATAAAAGTCTGATGCTCAAGCATTGTTGAACATGTTGAGATGATCTGCACTTATTCTGCAAACCTGTGGTTTTTCTGCTGGACGTTCGTGTGAAACGACATCATGCAACACTAAATAAAGTTCAGACCAACTGGATAAAAATAACTGAGAACAGAAGCTGGTTCTGAGAAAAAGTCCAGCAGCATTTAATGGAGGATGAAACTTGGTTTGATAAACTATGTTTTCATATTAATACAATAAACTTTAAGTGTCCAAATACTTTTTGCAGTTATTTTTCAATAAGACGGTGAGAGAGAAAGAGAAGTGATAGAGTAGCTGATTGTGTGTTCGGTCACCGTTCTCAAGCTCTGAGTCTCTGATGGAGAGTTTATTTAAAGATACAGCATCATTCAACACTAACTCACATCAACACAGAGACATCGCATTTATCTCAACTACTTGAAATAGAAGAAACAATATTACAACAAAAACAAGCTGAAATACACGTGTACAGCCTCCATCTTTCACACGCATCATCACACAGATAAATGCATCATCCACCTCTTTATCTGATCAACACGTAACAATCACATTGCATTAGAAAGAATAAAAGAAGATATTATAGAATATGATCAAATACTCACAGATGAGAGTCAGTGAACTGGAGCCCATCCTGTCACATTAACAGAGTGTTTAACACTTGTAGCGAATCTGAGCCTTAAGGAAATGGTGCGGGATCTATGCGTGTGTGAATCGTTTTACGATCAAACAAACATAAAATCTGCACAAAGGGGAATTTGGATATTAACAATTAATTATAACGGATTATAACAATTATTAATATATATGGCTTAATTGAGTTCAAAAGAAAGGGTAATTGTACAGCAATTATCTACTTTATCAAACTCTGGAAAGGTTTCTTTTGGCCACAAAGAAAGATCTTTCCGTTAATTTGTAACAAGGATCGGTTCACCGTAAAAGTGACTTATGGATGAGCAATTCAGAGGCAATCACGTGTGAATATATATATTTTAATAATCGACAAACAATAAACAAAACATACACAGATTAATTGAAAAAGGGAAGAAGAGAGAAGAAGAGAGAGAGGAGGAGGGAGAGAGAGAGACAAAGGAAGGTAGTATTACAGACAATAACCTATTTGAGAACAATCAAGGAATCAGACCAACTTATTGATATAAACTCAAAACTCTTAATGATCGTTTATGGGATACTTGCAAATGTTTGTTTCTGTGGCTGGTCGGAATTCGTGCGTGTGAATTCCATGATCTGGTCCGTGTTTTGCGTCTTGCTGGGCGGGTCTGTTGGAGTCCACGGTAAGTTCAAATTTGGTTCTTTGTCTGGAAATGTCCTTTGTGGAAAATGGCGCTCAGGAGGATCCAAGAATCCGTGCCGAAGGAGAGGAGATGCAGGAAGAGCGGAAGGAAGAGTTGCAAGAGAGGCAAGAGAGAGGAAGAGTTTGATCCTTGGCCTGCGGGCGTTTTTAAAGGAATAAACAAAGCACACCTCTTTTTGTTGGGACAGCCAATCAGAGTGAAGGAACTGAGAAGCGGGAATCTTTGCTTTGTTCTTGGATCTCATCGGATTAACATGTTTATGGCCCTCTTAAAAAATGCAGACTTTTGGTTTTTGGCATAAAAGAAAGAGTTTGATGCATCATAGTACCACAAAACACATATAGGAAGTCTACAAATTGAGAGACAAACATTTCAAGGCTACATTAACTCTTAAAGTGAAGGCAAGGTAAAGATTGACGTGGTTTACTTAAGTAATTACTGATTATAAGCTTCTAAATTGTCAAACACATCTAAAACGGTTATCATATAAAGCATGCATACATATAGGTAAAACACAACACATCTAAAAATGGAAAGTAACTAGGTTACAGTCACTTGGCAGATTCTTTGTGTGTTCTTTAGGTATGTGTCTGTGTGAGGATGGGGGGCTTTATGACTCTGTGGAATGCAGAGGGAGAGAGGGTGCAGGAGGATGGTTTGTGTTTTAGGGGTGTTAAACTGTCTTGTTCACAGACTCCATGGAGCCGATCCTGTCGAATCACTTTTTCAATCAAAGAATGAATCTGATCGATCATTCATGAGCACCGTCCATAACCTACATATTCCCCCCTTTGGCCGACGGAGTTCGTGTTTGAACATCGTTGGACATTAGTTCCGATAGTCGAATGGCAGGCGAATGATGGTCGACTTGATTGATGGTAGTTGAATCAGCAGGTGCGCTCAAAGTGTCACCTGTCATCTTAAAGTCAGTTCATGTGAGGTGTTTTCTGGTTGCTGCAGGGAGTGGTCAAGGCTTTTGTGTGCCGTGAGACAAATGTAGCAAACTGACCTAGCGCTGGTGCTGGTGGAAGGAGGACAGCAGGTAGACGTTAGTGCACTTCCAGGGTGTCTGCAGGTCAGAATGTTGCCCTGTTCTGATGGCAGTGCCGAATGGAGCTTGTTTGAGCTGTGTTGGGCAGAGAGTCAGAAGTTTGTTGTGGGTTCTGTTCAGGGAGCCGTGTTACTCATGCCAGCAGCTCTGGTGACTCTGAGACAGGCACGTCCGGCCATCTCAGTGCAGTTTCCGCTTGACACCTGTGTGAGACGTCTGAAGTCAGTTGTTGGTCCTTCCGTGGCGTTAGCGTCTTGAGGTCTTTGCCTGTTATTACATGTGTTGTTTCAGGGTTGGTGTGATTTAAGCCTTTCTTTCTTTGACTGCAGAAGCCCTTCATGAAACTTGTGGGTGAAGTATGGAGTGGAAGGCTCTGGTTTCCACTCTCTCACATCTGTGGTCATGAAGTCATTTGAAAGACTGATTCTGGCCCATCTGAAGGACATCACTGGTCCCTTGCTGGATCCTCTTCAATTTGCTTACAGAGCAAACAGGTCTATGGATGATGCAGTCAACATGGGACTGCATTATATCCTGCAACATCTCGACAGACCTGGGACTTATGCAAGGATCCTATTTGTGGACTTCAGCTCGGCCTTCAACACCATCATGCCTGATCTTCTTACAGCTAAACTGACCCAGCTCTCCTTGCCATCCTCAATCTGCCAGTGGATCACCAGCTTCCTGACAGACCGGCAACAGCGAGTGAGACTGGGGAAACTCACATCCAGGTCTCTCACTACCAGCATTGGCGCCCCCCAGGGGTGTGTTCTCTCCCCACTGCTCTTCTCCCTGTACACCAATGACTGCACTTCTAATGACCCTTCTGTGAAGCTCCTGAAATTTGCAGACGACACCACCGCCATCGGCCTCATCCGAAATGATGACGAGTCTGCTTACAGACTGGAGGTTGAACAACTGGTTGTCTGGTGCAGTTCTAACAACCTTGAGCTCAACACGCTCAAAACGGTGGAGATGATAGTGGACTTCAGGAGGAACAGCCCTGCTCTACCTCCACTCACCATCATGAACAGCACAGTGGCAGCAGTGGAGTCATTCAGGTTCCTGGGCACCACCATCTCTCAGGACCTGAAGTGGAACAATCACATTGACTCCATTGTAAAAAAGGCCCAGCAGAGACTGTACTTCCTTCATCAGCTGAGGAAGCTCAACCTCCCAAAGGAGCTGCTGATACAGTTCTACTCGGCCGTTATTGAGTCTGTTTTGTGCACCTCCATCACTGTCTGGTTTGGTTCAGCTACCAAATCTGACATCGGGAGACTACATCGCACAATCCGGACTGCAGAGAGGATTATTGGTGCTTCCCTGCCAGCCCTCCAGGACCTGTACTCTTCCAGAGTGAAAAAGAGAGCAGGTAAAATCATCACAGACTTTGCTCACCCTGGACACTTGCTGTTTGAACTGTTACCGTAAGGACGGCGACTACGTTCGATGGCCACTAGAACATCTCGGCACAGGAACAGGTTCTGTCCACAGGCCATTTCCCTCTTGAACAGTTGAATTAATCCCCCCCCCCCCCCCCAGCAATACTCTGTCCAAAATTAACTCACTTCTGACATTCTATCCTTATCTACCCCCTCCCCAACTCCATACAAAAAATCCCAACATGTGACCACATGTACTGTGTATGTTGATGTATGTATTGTTGTTTGCTACTCATGTTGTGTTGTATATGTGCACTGGAAGCTTCAACACCAAGACAAATTCCTTGTGTGCGCAAGCACACTTGGCAATAAAGCTCCTTCTGATTCTGATTCTGATTCAAAGGCTGAGGGAGTTTTGCACTGCTGATGTGGTGTTCAGCAGGGTACCTCATTCGTGGGGTTCAATTTGAGTTGACCAGACTCTGTCAGTTCTCGAATCACTTTTTCAATCAAAGAATGAATCTGATCGATCATTCATGAGCACCGTCCATACCCTACACACTGATGTATGCTAAAACACACTTCCTCTGTTTAAACAGTCAATTCACACTTCAAGAAGAGATGAGGGAGGAGACAAAACTCAATACAGAAATGCATGAAAAAGAGAAGAGAGAATCATTCTAAGATATTTAGCTGCTCTTTTGTTTTATGCAAGTTGTTATAGATCTGTTTATCTACTAAAAAACTTTTATGAGTAATTGTTGTCACACAACCACAGTCACACATGACATACAGTGAATACTAAGCACATGATGTCTAGTTTAGGCCTCAGAGAAGCTGCAGAGTTAATGGGTGGAGTTTATGTCTAGCTCCTCCTCTTTAGACGTCCAGTGAGAAGAGAATGTCCTAATGGTCCTAATGGGTGGAGCTGAAACATCCAACCTCACCCTAATTTTCTCACAACTCTATCCATCCACCATTTTTTATCAACAGTTGAATTTGGGCAAGTTTCACCAAAAAAAAAAAAAAAAAAATTCCTCAGCAAAATGCTGATAAAATCATGTTTTTGTCAAAGACTATCCAGATCTGAGGATTGGCTGCAACATGATTTAAAACATAAAAATATATACAGGGAGTGCAGAATTATTAGGCAAATGAGTATTTTGACCACATCATCCTCGTTATGCATGTTGTCTTACTCCAAGCTGTATAGGCTGGAAAGCCTACTACCAATTAAGCATATTAGGTGATGTGCATCTCTGTAATGAGAAGGGGTGTGGTCTAATGACATCAACATCCTATATCAGGTGTGCATAATTATTAGGCAACTTCCTTTCCTTTGGCAAAATGGGTCAAAAGAAGGCCTTGACAGGCTCAGAAAAGTCAAAAATAGTGAGATATATTGCAGAGGGATGCAGCAGTCTTAAAATAGCCAAGCTTCTGAAGTGTGATCATCGAACAATCAAGCGTTTCATTCAAAATAGTCAACAGGGTCGCAAGAAGCGTGCTGAAAAACCAAGGCGCAAAATAACTGCCCGTGAACTGAGAAAAGTCAAGCGTGCAGCTGCCAAGATGCCACTTGCCACCAGTTTGGCCATATTTCAGAGCTGCAACATCACTGGAGTGCCCAAAAGCACAAGGTGTGCAATACTCAGAGACATGGCCAAGGTAAGAAAGGCAGAAAGTCGACCACCACTGAACAAGACACACAAGCTGAAACGTCAAGACTGGGCCAAGAAATATCTCAAGACTGATTTTTCTAAGGTTTTATGGACTGATGAAATGAGAGTGAGTCTTGATGGGCCAGATGGATGGGCCCGTGGCTGGATTGGTAAAGGGCAGAGAGCTCCAGTCCGACTCAGAAGCCAGCAAGGTGGAGGTGGAGTACTGGTTTGGGCTGGTATCATCAAAGATGAGCTTGTGGGGCCTTTTCGGGTTGAGGATGGAGTCAAACTCAACTCCCAGTCCTACTGCCAGTTTCTGGAAGACACCTTCTTCAAGCAGTGGTACAGGAAGAAGTCTGCATCCTTCAAGAAAAACATGATTTTCATGCAGGACAATGCTCCATCACACGCGTCCAAGTACTCCACAGCGTGGCTGGCAAGAAAGGGTATAAAAGAAGAAAATCTAATGATATGGCCTCCTTGTTCACCTGATCTGAACCCCATTGAGAACCTGTGGTCCATCATCAAATGTGCGATTTACAAGGAGGGAAAACAGTACACCTCTCTGAACAGTGTCTGGGAGGCTGTGGTTGCTGCTGCACGCAATGTTGATGGTGAACAGATCAAAACACTGACAGAATCCATGGATGGCAGGCTTTTGAGTGTCCTTGCAAAGAAAGGTGGCTATATTGGTCACTGATTTGTTTTTGTTTGGTTTTTGAATGTCAGAAATGTATATTTGTGAAGATGTTATATTGGTTTCACTGGTAAAAATAAATAATTGAAATGGGTATAAATTTGTTTTTTGTTAAGTTGCCTAATAATTATGCACAGTAATAGTCACCTGCGCACACAGATATCCCCCTAAAATAGCTAAAACTAAAAACTACTTAAAATATTGATACAAAAATATTCAGCTTTGATATTAATGAGTTTTTTGTGTTCAGTGAGAACATGGTTGTTGTTCAATAATAAAATTAATCCTCAAAAATACAACTTGCCTAATAATTCTGCACTCCCTGTATATATGGCGATAAAGCACCTTAATTGTGTTGCTATCTGCCATGAAACTGAAGAATTCCAGATGGGGACTTTTTCCAAATTTAAAAGACATTCTTTCCTTTTCTTTTCCTCACTTTTTCCTTGCAAAGGTAAAGCAAATATTGTAAATTATTGTGACAGATGTGAAGAAGGAGGAGAAGTTATATGTGTGTCAGGCTTCTCGACAAGAAAGACTTCCGTATAGGACACACAGGATGTATCCTCGCTCCTCTGGAAGTTCATTCCTGGCCTCCTCGCTGTGCATTTAGAGAATTGAGACGTCCTTCAAGATCAGTTTTCGGGGTCACAGGCTGAAGGATGGAGAGCGAAGAAATGAGGAAACATCAATTTGAGTTTTAAGGACTCAGACCTCAAATGCCATGAAGTGTCGATTGAGTGTTGTTAAATGGGATAATCTAGCTGAGAACTGTTTTTGTCGTTGCCCATCTGTTGTGTTCATTTCACAGGAAGCAAAAGACGTATTTTAAGGAGCCTTTGAATTGGATCATTTTGTTGTGCCGCTGTGACAAACTTTATGACAAAGCAGGTTCACATTGAGCACATGAGACAGATGTAAAAGAGTCTGGAGATGCATTGGGGAACATTATGCTGCAACATCAACCAGCGTGAGTGCATACAGACACATGGAGGCCGAACACTCGACAGACTGACATTATGAGCTGCTGTGATGAACTTCATGAATTAGATCAGTCTGTAACTTCAGTTTTTTTTAAGCATCTTAATCTTAAGTCCCATAGAAGCTGCACAGATCATGATAGACATCTCAACACAAAACTGAGTTTCAAATAGCAGATTGCAAAGACGGCACATTCATACAGGTTTGTATTTTAGGAAGATCAAGACTTCCTAACTGAGCTGCACAAGTCCTCATCCAGGATCTCATATTCTCTATTTAAATTGTTTTAAGGTTCTTCTGGCTGAACCTCCAGGACGTGCAATCAAACTTCTACTAATGAAAGAGAACAGCAACATCACTGGTTTTTAGCATGTTTAAGAGGGCCGTGGCCACATCTCTTTCTCTCTCTTTTCATTGGCTAACAGTTCCTGTTCACATCCAGTTCAACACAACTCATAAACATCTTCCCTTCAGTGAGTGAACGGCTTCTCATGATACAAACGACACAAAAGTACTTTCACGTTCACTGTTTCTCTCTGTTTCTGAATCGTCTTCCCAAACAAACACCTTAATCCCAATAATATATTCAGGAATATTATATGGGATTCAGTAGAGAAATATTGCAGTAATGGATAAAAAATACGGACATAATTGTGGAATCTAGTACAACAAAATGTTTTATTTAAAGCATAACACAATCATAATGAGGAGTTTCGCATGAGCTGCTTTGAGAACAGATGTATTTTAAATGTTCTATATTGCCGTACTCATTCATCAGTTATTATTATAGCTATCAAAGCATTGAGTTTACACTTTTAGCAAATTAGGATTTACATGATAGTTAAATGTATGCATACAAAATAAGTACAATATAACAATTTGCCAGTTCTACTTACTTGAAAAAACGTATTACCTCTACTTTCTTTTTGAGATTTGCCAACGTATTCGAGTTTACAGTGTTCACTTAATCAAATTGTGATATGAACTGAGCTTTGTGAATACTGAAGCTCAAAAAGATGGCTATTAAAATATGAATTCTTCATGTTCTGCACGTCTGTGTGAATGAGAAGCTTCAAAACTTAGTAGAGATTTTCTCCCGCCATATTCCCGCCCTCAAATGCTCAGATGGATTTGGATTTTTTTTCTGTACGTCCATGACATTTTCATGAAATAGTTTGAAGTCACATGTCACTTAGTTCAAATCTACACATCCCAGCATAAACACTCCTGACAAATTATGTGTTATTAAAGCATTAACATTCACAAGCCACTGTTAATTTATCATAAAAGTGAACAGGTTATTCGTGTTTGGCATGGAAGAACTGAACAAAAATCAAATCGATTGGTGACAATCAGAGGGGCAAAAGTGACATTTTGAGTCAGATGGAGAAATATCAAGAGTTTTACATTAGAAACCAAAAGACTTAAAACAACAAACCAAGCCAGTTGGTGCCAAAAGGGCAAAACTACACTTACACACTTATATAATAACAATAATAATATTTCTTTAAGGAATAATCACTCCTGTTTCTTAGTTTTTTTTTTTACTTAGAATTTTTAAAACATTTCTTGGTGTTTCTTCCTTAGTAAGAATGGTTTATTTGTAAGTTGCTTTAAAGCATCTAATGTATAAATGCAAATATAAATACAAGATACGATCAGATACTCACAGAGGATGAAGGACAGTGGCCTGAACCCCATACTGTCACAACGCTGAGAGCTTAAAACCAGATACTTCCTTTATTTTATACTCATTTCATACTTCAAGGAAGAGGTAGGGTCTATAGAAAAAGTAAAAAAGACATTTTGATAGCGATATTTAACTTCCCTTTTAGTGCATTGAAGTATTAAACACATGAACAACAGTTTGATCTGACTGGCAAACCGAATGATGGCACTCAAACTATCCAATGCACTAAATGCACACCATCACTTGTGGTGATAGTAACTGATTTCACATAGATTTACTTTAGAATTTGTGTAGAACTGCAGCTTTATTGAACAGTGAACTGTGTGAAATAAACATGATCTGACAGTTGCATTGCAGCTCTTGCACCGCTGATGTGTGAAATACTTCTGCCATTTAGCTATCGTAAACCAAACTGCTTTTTATGCTATAAACTATAGCCTATATATTCTCATTTTAAAAAGCAGAAGTCAGAGAGCAGTTGTGCACTAAAGGTTTATAAAAAAAGACATGTCCAAATGTTAGAGGAGATGATGCAGTTACCGACTAAACTCTTAAACATTCTCAGTATGCGAGATTTAAACACTAGAGTTTTAATACGCAGAAATGCTGACCATCGAACCACCAGATCTTCACATTTTGTGTGCTGCTGTTAAAGATACATTTAAAAACAGAAGAGCTGTGACCAAAACGTGTGAATTAAAGAGAGACCTGCTAAAAAACACAGCTATAACCAGAATAAACTGGCTGACTGGTGTGATCTGGCCTCAGTGTGGTTTACAGTTAGAGCAAATGAAGATCACAGACACGTGACCATCAAGTTGCTCAAAACCACTTCAGAATGAAACACAAGCACATCAGTGAATGTTCATTTCATTAGTCATTGCCAAAATGTTTAATCAACACAGAGAGGAAAAGCCTAAAATGGTAAAGTCATGTATTTTCTTGCTATGAAAAATAAAAGGAGCCTGTTTTAGTCTTCGAAATAAAGTTCAGTCCCTCTACTCGTGTTTTGAATTTTTAACATTCGTCAGGTGCTTTTATCCAAAGTGACTTCAAGAAACACATTGACATTCTAATCAGTTCTGGGAATCGAACCCATGGCCTTGGTTTTGCAAGCACAACCCTCTACTGTTTGAGCGACAGAACAACTGTGTTATGTTTATGATGTGAATGTGATGTTTACTACAAAAAAAATGTTTCCTTCTCTAGTTTCACTGAAATGTGCGGAGAGACAGTGATCTGGGAAGGTTGAGTCTACACGGTCCTCATGATGGCAGAAACTGCAACAGCAGTTTATTAGTCGAGTTCTGTCGCAGTTCTTGTTTGGAAACTTTTACACTAGATCCCTGTGAAGAATGCTGAATATAGAGATTCGCACAAAGGGCATCAAATCTGACGCTCCAACAAACCAAACATGTTTTGATTCAGCAGTCCAGATGCTGATTGTATTAATGTTTATCTATATTCTAAAATGATCCAGATCTCTGTGCTCACCTTCATTTGGCTCTAAATGAAAAGTGCAGATAAACAGCACAGTTGCTTCCCTCGTTCATGACAGTGATGAGTGTTTGGTGAAGCTGGAGATGATGGACTTCAGGAGGAATCTCTCCTCATCTCACTCAAACTCACCCAGGACCTGAAGTGGGACACTTTTCTAGTAAAAGGCCTAGCAGATCTGTCTGGCAGATCACGGTGCTGTAGACCCTGGATTGAGGAACACGGTGACCTTCTGAGTCACAGAACTGCATTTCTAGCACTAATACATATGATCCAGATCCAGATCCTTCAATGCTGTCAATTCACTCATTATTCTCTAATGTTTGAATAAAGTAAATTTACACAGAATTGGTCACATAATTGACATGAATTAGAAAGTAATTTACAATGATAAAACATTAACCTAACTATAATCACATATATATCCATATATATCTTGGCGGCCTCCGGGACGGCAGCGGGCTCTGGGACGGCTGCCTCCGGGCTCTTCCTCCTCTGTCTCCTTCTCCGGGTCATCAGAGGGCTGGGGCTCCCACTGACTGCGGATGGAGTGGTGGGGCAGCCAGTGGGACGGGAATTAGCTTGGAGAGTGGGTTTCCGCTCCCATAGATGGAAGACGTGGCCCACGAATTCCCAGAAACTAAGACTCCCCAGCTTCTCCATCTCCCAATAGATGAGAGGCTGATCGAGGCAGAGATTGAAGGCCTCCTTGAGATCAGCCTCATCATAGTCCAGATCGTCCATTTCAATGAGAAACTTGCAGGCCAACTCCCTCACGTCAGTTCCCAGTTGCCGGAAGTAGCGGGAGATGATTCGGTGCATCATTTGGTCGAGGGTGGACGGTCTGGACAGGGAAGGTTCCCATCTTGTAAGCTTCTTCCAGCAGGCTTGTAAAAAACAAAAAATCCTTTCCCCACTGAGTCCAGTACTTGGTGGTCTCGTTCTGTCACGACTCGGTAGAGGAGGACTCAAATGCAGGGGAAAAAGGAAGATTTATTTATAATAACAAAAAAAAACATAATATAAGAAAGGAAACAACCCACAAGGGGGAAAACATAACACAATGCAAATACGCTAATAAACACAAGACTATAACATAACTAACCAGGAGGCAAGGCAGGGGACACAGCTCTGTATCAGGAAAGACAACGAGACCACGAAGGACAGCAAACACAAAGTGCTGTATATAGGAACACATGAGGAAAGGTAACGAGCTGTGAACAGCTGACAACACTCAAGGGAACGAGGTAACAAGATGGGCGGGGTTCACAAGGACAAGACACAATTAAAGGGGCAGTGTCAGGGCTCTGTCAACAGACACTCGAAAAGACCAAACTAGCATGACAGAGCCGTGACATGTTGGGATGGCTTTTACCAGGGTGTTATACTCCTTAAATGGGACTGGAAAGTTATGGAAATTCATAAATTGCTCATAAGTTAGAATATTACCAATGTCATCAAATACAGATAAAATACAATTGAAGTTGTTGTTAAACCATCTAGGAAAGAAAAGAGATTTATTTCTAACAGTTATATTCACATTGTTCCAAAGGAGAACTTTGTGTGGGGAAAAGCTATGGACAAAACACAATTTCCATGAAAGAAGGCATTGTTGATGGAAGTTAGATAAAGAAATCGGCAACTTGTCTGGTAAAAAGTTGCATTTCAAAAGGAAAGACAGGCCACCAAGTTTGTTGAAGACATTATTTGGAATGAAAAACCATAATGACACTGGGTTCATAAGGCATCTTTTCAACCAGTTTACTTTAAAGGAGTTTACAGTATCTGCAAAGTCTAAAAAGTCAAGCCTAACTTCGTCTCTGGAATTGGATAGTACTTCTTTTTTTAGTTTGTGCGGTCTATGTTTCCATATGAAATCCAAAAAATGTTTGTTAATTTCTTTTAAAGTTTTATCATTGATAAACAAAGAGAGAGCCGGCTATAAAGTAAGAGAGGCCTTCTGCTTTAGTCAAAAGAACTCTACCGTACAAGGATAGATCTCTCTGAAGCCAGCAATTAAAGATATTTTTAACTTTAACCGTTTTATTGGAGAAATTTAAATTAAGTCTGGTAACTGGGTTTTTAGTAACATGAATACCTAGGTATTTTACACTGTTTTTAACTGGGATACCTTCTAAAGAAGTATCATCAATGTCATGAACTGAAAGAATCTCACATTTGGAGATACAGTAATACCTCGGTTTACGAGTTTAATTCGTTCCAAGAGTGAGCTCGTAACCCAAAATGCTCGTACACCAAAACAATTCCCCCCATAAGAATGCACTAAAAATCAATTAATTCGTTCCACACGATCATAAATGCCCATTTTGAATATTTTTTTTGTTTTACCCTATTAATTACAGTTAAAATTGTAACCATTAAGCTCTCATAGAAATACTAATTAATAATTGACAATTAAACTCTAAAAATACTTGACAATTTACTGTAATGCACTTTGAGTAGCGTCTGCTGGCGTGAAGGAGACGAGAGAGAAGAGGGAGGGGAAAAAAAAAAACCAGATTCAAGTGCAAATGAGTGAATTTATGATAATAGTGCAGAAAACAAAGGAAGTGAATATCGAGACGCACACGCGCGAGAACCGCGAGCTCCGGGAGACGCACACGCGCGGACATAAGACAGGAGTGGAGAGAAGTGAACTACATAGGCAGATGATATGAGAAGAGTATGTCCACGGATGATATGAGGTTTGTCGGTGATCAGCCCCCACTCACACACACAGACAATGAATTCATGAACCACGTATACATTTCACTACGTGAACAATAGCGATCACAATTAATTAATGTTATCACTTCTAAAAGTATCACTGTGGTGA
This sequence comes from Rhodeus uyekii, assembly GCA_037043235.1. Lineage (NCBI taxonomy): Eukaryota > Metazoa > Chordata > Actinopteri > Cypriniformes > Acheilognathidae > Rhodeus > Rhodeus uyekii. Next base: position 2,645,350 of record JAWRVZ010000050.1, read on the forward strand.
ATGATGCAGCCAAACAGTGCGAGGCTGAGAGAATGAACGAGTTAAGGGGTGATAAAGGGGTTGGAACTGCGTGACTGTTGTGAGAGGCTGTCATTAGGATATTTCCAGTAAAAATGCGCACTACGATACTGAGCGTTAGGACTTTCCACACAAAAATGCACGTGGGTGAGGGGAAAAATTTGCTATAGAACATGGTTACAACATCTATAAATTATTTACTAAATCCAAATAACTCTAGTGTATGAAAAATAAATGTGTTCAATGGAGTCAAAAGCTTTATAAAAATCAAGAAAGAGCACAAGACCATTTGAATGAATCATATCAGAATAATCCAGTAAATCTAATACTAATCTTATGTTATTGGATATATGACGACCTTTCATGAAACCAGATTGAGATTCTGAAATAATTTCATCTAAACCGGTTCTTAATCTTTTCGCATAAACAGATGCTAAAATTTTATAGTCCAATGTTAATAGAGTAATAGGACGCCAATTGTCAATTAATAATGGGTCCTTGCTTGGCTTCGGTATGAGGGAATTACTCCCTGTTTCATAGTAGTTGTCATATCTCCCTGACTGATGCATTCTTGATACATATGAAATAACGGCAATTTAATAACCTCCCAAAAATGAACATAGAATTCTACTGATAGTCCATCGATACCGGGGGATTTACCTTTTTTCATCAATTGCAGAGCTTGCTTAATTTCCTCAGTTGACAGATCAGCGTCACAAATTTGATTATATTCACGATCAATAACTTTAATATGGGGTTTTTATGTAAAATTGATCAATTATGTCAAAGAATTTTTCACAATTTTCATAATTGAATTTAGAGGTATATAGATTGCTATAAAATGTTATAACACATTCTGATATTTTTTTGGGGTCTTTAGAATTAACTCCATCAATATTGAGTTCTGAGAGAGTTTTTCTCTGACCGTTTCTTTTTTCCAGGGAAAAAAAAATAGCTAGAATTCTTTTCCCCCTCCTCAAGCCACTTTGCTCGTGACCTTATATAAGCACCTTTAGCCAACTCTAAGTAAGCTTTATCAAACTCCAGATTCAATTTCTTTATTTCCAGACCCTCTTTTTCTGAAATCCTGTCTTTAGCTAGTAATATATTAAGTCTATTAGCCAAATCTGAATCAGAAAGATGTTTAATAGTTTTAAGTTCCTTACTTCTTTTAATTGCAATATATCTAATTTTGTATTTAAAGAACTCCCACGTTTTTTTATAATCTCTGTCTAATCCAGTAAATAATTCTTTGGTGAGATTGATGATGCTATCATTAAATGCTTTGTCTTTTAATAAGGAATTATTAAGCTTCCAGTAGCCCCTCACTCTCGGGTTTTCACTAATACCACTCAATTTTATTGCAACTAATTTATGATCTGATAAGGGGGCCGTGATGTGAGACGTATCTGTAACATAGCTCAGAGCAGAAGATGAAATTAGAAAAAAATCAATCCTAGATCAAAGAGACAAATTTCTATTGGGCCAAGTAAAATCTTTGGTAGCAGGATTAAAGAACCACCATGCATCAGTAAGAGAGAGATCGGCACAAAGTGAAAAAATGAGATCATTACTCATCCTATTATCAAGTCTCGGGGGGTATCTGTCCAAAACATCATCCATACATTCATTAAAGTCTCCTCCCAAAATAAAAGTAACATTGTCATATTTCCTATTCAAGTCTTTAAGTCTATCCACTAGCTGAGAGAACATTGCAGCACTTCTTTTACAAAACAAAAAAAATGCTTTCCTTTTCAGACTTTCCCGCAAACCTCTAACATTTAAAGTTACAAACGACAATGATTTGAACGAGTATTCCATAACAAGAAATAACAAAAAAAAATTTTTTTAATAAAGTAACAAAGGATTCCTTTCCCTAGATTTCCTCTAAATGTAAAAGGAGAGGTGGATAATAACCCAAAAGTGCATAATTATCAAAGTGAAAAGTAAGGAGAAAAATTTTAGATTAATATTAAGGTAACAATAATTAAAGAACAAATACTGCAACCTTCAAATTCAACAAATTTGGAAGAATTTTATACAGTTTGAATATTTTTCAGATTTTCATGAGAAACCTGTGAGTGCAGACAGCAGCTGAGCTTACACATCCGGATAGAAGATTTGTTTCCCATCAATCAGAGTGAAAGAGTTGCGAAAGGTTGCCTTCTTGCCCTCCTCTCTTGCTTTCTTCACGAGAGGCCACAGCTTGTCCCGCGCGGCTCTACCCTCAGGAGACAGAGGTTCAGAAAGACGCAGTTTATTGTCAGTTAGGAATTTGCAGCCCTTAGCAGCAGCCCAAATAATGTCTCGAATGTGGCGCCGTGAGAAGAGAATAATTATTGATCTGGCCTTTGCATCCGCTCGCTTCAGACCCAGACGATGAACGACATCAACGCTGTCCTGGAGCGCATCTCCGATCCCAGGAGCAATCTTCCCAAAGATGTTGAGAACCACATTACCAACATCCTCGTTGTCTTTTTCAACAGCGCCGTGCAGCTTTAGAAACCATCTCCAACTGTAGCGTCTGCATTCCTGTACACTTGCTTTCAGCGATTTGTTTTCCTCTCTCAAAGCGTGAACCTCAGAATCCAGATGATCGAGGGCCTCTTTATGAACACCAACATCCACAACAAGCTGTTGCACTGTCGCTACCAGACTCTTAATTTGTTTAGCGGTTGCTTCGGTTGTGGATTCAATCGTCGAAACTTTTTGAAAGGTTTTGTCGTGTCTAACTGTAAGTTCACGTATTGCCGCCAAAATGTCCTCGTACCCGCTGCCGGTGGATTCCGCGCGTTTAGATTTTTTTGCAGCAGGTTTCTGAGTTGTATCCAAAAGAGTTGTGACAACAACCTCATTGTTAAAATTTGGACAAGTGTCAAACCACTGTGAATCCATGTCTTTCTTAGATTTCAGTTCAACACCACTCGAGGCTGATGCACAATCCTCAAACTGAACAGACGCGTTTGAAGACATGTCATCGAGCCAAACTTGTTTAACTTTCTTTTTGTTTCTTTTCCTCATGCAAAATGTGTCAACGAGGAGATATACAACTTTTTCACTTAATTTTTCACATTTATAACCAATTTAAGTCGCGGGTTATAGCACCACTTCACCTTTATTTCCCTGAAGAGAAGAAACACGCGACCACCTACACCGCCGCCATCTTGGCCATGCCAGGTATCAATCATTGTAAAGCTGAACTCCACATGGGAAGCGTCACTGGTGACGTCACTAGACCGTCCATGAGAGTGTCTTCAATCAGGTCCGCTAGCGGGACTATAAACGCCTCTAATGCTCTGGATTCTGTTGCTGTGAATTGATGGATATCTGCGGGTTTTTGGGTTGATCTGCGAAGAGACGCGCGGCGCGTTGAAAGCGTCTCTGGAGCGTCACTCGTGTTTCTGGTTTATTGTCACTGAATCCGCGAGAGAAACAGCGTCGCCGCTGATGATGTGCACGCGCTGAAGCGACGGGGATGCGCGCTGTCCGGAACCGGAAGAGAAACACAAATTATTAATTATAATTAGGTGTTTCTGAGTGTTGCTGGAAACCGATTTTTACAGATATGTTGAACAGAGTCGTGATGATTTGAGCTTCATCACACATGATCTGCAGAAAGCAAGAGTGAGATTTGTGAGTTGCTGTAAAGTGAGGGAGTCTTTGAGCATCAGAAACAGTGTCTGTCAGTTTATCTGCACATTAATACTGTGATGAACCTTCTGTTGATTCAGATTCATTTCCAGAAGCTCAATGATGGGAATATGTGCATCAATGCATCCGAACACACTGGGAAATCCTACAGGAAATTGTAATGATCAGGTTAATTCCAGGAGTCACAGCAAGATGATCTGAACTGAACATCATTGATCTGATCAGCCTCACCGATTTCTACAGCAATGACCTGCAATCCTGTGAAACTGCTCTGATGATCTCACGGGTTTGTGTTCAGAAACACAACCATCAGCAGAAAGTGCTTGAGAGACTTTCCTCACCGCTCACATACAGCAGCTTTACTACTGTGATCTGCATCCAATGTTATGCAGAAACTACCATTTACAAAGAAACGTAAAGCAGCACTGAGAATCTGCTGGGATGGAAGTTCACGAACATGATGGATGATGTTACTGATGGATGGATGGATGAGATTATGGATGAATGTGATTGACTGTAAAGAAAAACAGTTCCTCTTAAATTAAAATGCACAGGGATTTGATAGAAAATCCACTGGAAACTCAAAATCCTTTCCTGATGTAAATGAAACTCCTATGAATGAATGCAGATGATCATCTACAGGATCCTCCATAAAACACATGCCATTTAATTTACTTAGATGGTCTCTGTGGAAATATGAGCAATGAATGAATGAATGAGGAGTTTAAATCAGTTCCTGGTTAATAAATGTGAGGAGACTGAAAGAAACTCTAGGCGACTCACAACTGCTTGTTTTTGAGACAGAAGCTCCAAAACACACTTACTGCATCAGAATCTGTTGGATCAGTAAAAGACCAAACACAACGCACAATAAATGGATATATTTAAAATAGCCTGTATAAAACATCACATACAGTAATACCTCGAGATACGAGCATAATCGGTTCCAGGGCAGGGATCATAACTCGAATTGCTCGTATCTAGAATCATGTTTTCCCATAAGAAATAATAGAAAACAAATTAATCTGTTCCAGATTCGTAACAATGGAAAAAACATTTTTTTATTGGTATAGACACACACACACAGACACACAATTATAGTGTATGTATACAGTGTGATACATGTGTGATATCAAATAAAATGTGGTTTTAATTATACGTTTTTACAGACAGCAGCGGCAGGTGCGGAGGAGGGAGGGGGGGGGGGTTGGTACTGAGACACTTGATTCAGTTACAGGAACACTACATAACTTAAATTAACATAACTTAGCTTTTACTCTTTACTTTTCTATTTTATATTATTGTTGTGATTATTTTTTTTCCGTTTTGTATTCTTTATTTTTGATCACTTTCATACTTTTTTCGTTTAGTAAAAACTGTAATTTTCTTGAATAGCAGGAACCAAGCATAACTGAACTTAGCTTTCATATTTTTTTTTAACTTTTCTATTTTATATCTTGTTTTGATTTTTTTCGATTTGTACTCGTTACTTTTGATCACTTTTCTTACCTTTTTTCGCCTGATTAGCCTTACTTTCACTTTCACTTGGTGCAGACCTTTTAAGGAAATATCTATGGAGGGAGATCTGCTTCTCCTTTATCCACAACAACAGAAGCCTCTCCATCTCATCATTTATATTCAAACATAACTTCTATATAATCCTCACGCCCTTGGAAGGATTTACATTCTTGATAACATCGTTCTGCTTTAGGACGGTACATATCGCGATCATAAGTGCGTGCTAGATCACTCACGCGCACCGCGCTCATGTATCTACAATTTCATACTTCATTTCCATGGTCATCATGCGTTTCTTCTTCTCACTACCATCCTTATTACTCACTTTCTTAGAATTCGACGCTATTATGAAGAATAGTGCACAAAAGAGAGAAAATCATCTATTCGCGGGTGACGCGTACAGAAGTCAGCGAACGCATGAAGTGAAAGTGCGTCGGCGTGAGTACGAGTGCTCGTATCTCGAATATTTACTCGTATCTAGAAGCAAAAATCTGCCCGAAGGCTTGCTCGTATCTTGAAATACTGGTATGTAGAGACGCTCGTATCTCGAGGTATTACTGTATATAGTTGAGCCTCTTACATTTTATGAAGGCACTTGAATCTTGAGTTGATATTAAATGAGAAAGAAAAAATTAAAGAAGAAACTTGCTCTCTGAACAAAACCTGATCCAGAGCAGCTTCTGTTTGAGGATTAGTTTAATTCAGAGTTCAGTGCATGAGTGACATGATGAGCAGCAGAAAGGGGAGGAGTTTGTGTTTGAGGAAGTTCTTTGATTGGCTGGGAATGTTGTCAGACTTCAGCCAATAGGAGACTGACAGTCTTTAATGACTCAAATCACATCAGCTTTGACTTTATTACGGCAAATGTATTCGGTTTCAATCAAGTCCGCTAGCAGGACTATAAACGCATCTACTGCTCTGGATTCTGACTTTGGCTGAACTAATTTAATAATAATTAATATCTGCGGCTTTAAAGCTGCGGTTTTCTCACAATGAAACCATGAAAATATGACATGAGACATTGATTCAGGTTTATATGATGGATTACAAATGATGACATAAATGTGAGACAAAGACATTTTTATTACACACTTTTTGGCAAATACATATTAATTTCAACTGTTATTCACAGAAATATGTCAAGCTTTTACTATTGAAGAACAAACATCACAAAGATGATAAAGACATTTTCCTTTAAGATTATGACAAATCTAAATAATAACAATAATGATAAACAACAGCACTAATAAAAAGGACCAAATAAAAGCAGAACAACTCATTAAAATAAGTCACCAATAATATTCTGAATCTCATTAAACTTGTGAATATCAGATTGAAGTTTCTTCCTCCGTTACGGCGAACTGACTTTGATCTTCAACAAATGAAACTGAAATACACAGAAAAACATTTATGAGAGAGAGATATTAAACACCTTTTATTTTCCATCATAATATACAAAAATATTTCATGCTTAATAACAATAATAAATAAATACAATGTTTAGTTCAATATTAATGACATCAAAATGTCAATGTTACCAAAAAAATACAATTTTATCATCATTCAGAGAAATAAAGTTTGCATTTATACATCACTTTCTTGCAAATAAAATGTTATAAACATCATGAAGGAGATTGTGCATCAGGAACAGACAGAAACTTGTATCTTACTTTTAAAATGTTGTCAAACTCTTGAGATTTCACACATGTAACGCACAGCTGAACTGCTCTCTACAAATGACATGTTGAAGTTCTTGTAAGGAGAGAAGTTTCTCACATCTCCATTTCTAGAAAACTATTTAATAACAAAGGAAAAGAGGATTTTAACTTGCATAATTTTTTTTTACCATTCTTTCTGACCTTCTCCCTATTTGTTTAGTTATTTCTTCTACAGAAAATCATTCATTTTGTTCTGTATCAATTAAATCTTCCACTAAAACAGCAGATAAAATGAACAGGTTGATTTGAAACGGAGTAATTTATTCTGAAGACAAAAGCATGAATTATAAAGCAGTGTTTGTTCAGGAAATCTTCTCCTGCTGTTCGTACAGACTGATCACATTATCATGAGGAATGTCACTCAGATCATCCTATAAAACTCCTTCACACCGACATTAGGAGCAAATACATTCATACATGAAAACGACAGATGTTGATTGATATCTATCCGCTGCATTCTTGCAGGAATGATTTGTATCCGTCAGAAGCTTTTCCCTGAACTCTTTCTGACAGGAGAACAGCGACTCCAGCACTTGCACTGGAAGCATGAGGAACGCCTGTCCCTTCCTTCACTCACACAATCTGCTGCTGAAACACATCTGTGTGCGGCTCTCACAAACATCACACACCACTTTATACAAGCATTTCTCTCTTCTTTATTACCACATCCATTTACATTTAAAGATCCCATATTTAAGGATGTCATAAAGTCTTAATGCAGCGAGTAAAATCTGCACAAGACTGTCTTTAACAAACCCTCTAATGATTACTTTCATGTCTTGATATTCATCTTCTTTACTTTGCTGATTATTTTTTGAGACGATACAGTTTTTGTCTATTAAACTCCTAAATCTCTACAAGACACTAAAAATCTTCTCAAATCTGGAAAAAACTGAATGCCAAGATCTGAATCTTGGCATTCACTTAATTCTGTGTCGTTTGATAATCAATGTCTTCTGTCTCAAAAAAACTGCCTCACTTTCACATTCATGATCTGAATCAGAACGACTGACTGCAATCTTCATTCACTTCTTCAAATGATTTACTGTCATTTTCTTCATTGGTTTCTTCTCACTCCATCACTGCATCTTCAGCTTCTCTGTCTTTACAGTGAGAATGTGTTTTTTGTGATTGTATTTTCTTCATCTTTTCCACATTAGCACTTGCAGCATCATTTACTGGCTGATCAATTACCGTTTACATTATTTACTCTCGTTTCCTGCTGCATTTCTCTCCATCTCTTCATCATTCTCGCGCACCCCAGTATTATTTTCTCAAACACTGTTTTTGGGAATAGTTTGGGAACACGTCTGTCTTAGATGTTCGTGTTCTCCACATAAAAGCACTGCATATGATCTGAACTGATAAAGATTGTATAATCTTTACCCTCCACTGCTATTTTTAGCATCAGATTAAGCGCCTCGTTTTACGGGAGTTTCTTTCAGTTTCCTCTTTTTTTTTAACTGAGGGATGTTTGAAAGTGCAACTTTCTCGGAAGAGTTTTCCCTAAATAGAGACGACAGAACAGCAGAATATCGGAGGAAAAGTGAAAGAGTGAAAACTAAGAAGAACGACAAGGTACAAACTGAGCAATCACACGCTCACGAGAGAGAGAGAGAGAGAGAGAGAGAGAGAGAGAGAGAGAGAGAGAGAGAGAGACATTAGTTTTACCTCTGGCTCTGTAACATTTGTAAATCATCACGACTGTCGCCAGCAGATGCGAAAAAACTGCTGCAAGAAAACTGATGATTTTGGAGACAGAAATCTGAGCTGAAACACAGAAACACAAGCACATTATTGAGAAACATTACTCTTCATTAAAGTCCCAGTGGAGATTAGACACATGTGTCAGACAGACGTCTTTAACATCTTGAACTGCATGAGATCTGAACTGAGCCGCACGTCTGACAGACTCTCCATTGTAATGTGATCATATAGAGAGAGTTTATGAGGACAATGATGTTGAACTCACCGTTCACAGAGAGAGAAACAGAGCTTGATTGTGATGAGTTTGGTCTTCCATCTCTCTGTCCTCTACACCAGTACTGACCCTGATCAGACTCAGCAGCTCCTCTGATAGTGAGAGTGTCTCTGTTTACAGTGTAACGCTCAGACGTCTGTAACTTTACACTGTTTGTGTCTTTATTCCACTCATATCTCCAGTCACTGTGATCAGAGTTTATCTCACACGTCAGATTGACTGTTTCTCCAGTGAATACAGATCTGTCTGGTGTCACAGTCACTGCAGATGTGGGCAAATCTGAGAAAAAACACAAAAACATACAAAAACTGACTCTGATTTTTTTCTGCAATGTAAAATAATTACATTCTGTAAATGTTTCACAAAACAGTTGTAGGAAAATAAATGAGGTTGATGAAGAACTTGAAGTTTTATTTCAGTGACAGAATGAACCCTGAATAATCTTTGGTCAAACATTTTAATCTGCATTACATTCGTCTTCCTGATCAACATGTAAATAAAGTTTTGTGTTAAATGTAAATTATGGATAACGATGAAAGTGAAATCCTTCCTTTTCCACATCTTTGATATTCTTTCAGATGGAAAAACCCAAATGTTAATGTGATGAGATTGTTTGAAATCTCATATTCATGTTCACTGCCGCTCTCACGCTATAAGAGATATAATATCACTCCGCTGGAACTATTGACATATTCCTGAGATCGGGAGGAATCGCCTTCATGATCATTAAGCTCTTTTTTAGGGAAGAAGTTACGTTTTTCTGCTGTTCTGTTATTAGTTTTGTCATGTCAGTTGTTTTGAGGAAGATCTGACTCGCCATAGAAAGCAGAATGAATGTTGTTCAGTTGTGCTTTTCTATTCTCATGATATTCATGAATATCTCATGTAACCATAGTGACAGTAACTCAAGAGAATATCAAAGATGTGAATCACATCACACTGGAAATCCACAATTTACATGATTTTATAAATGTTTCCTGATAAAAAAACACACAAAATGTGCAGAACTTCATCTGAAGACAATAATGACTGAAAGTGAATTATTTTGATCCTCTAAGAACAGATGCGGCTGATACAGAAGATTGTAAGTGCTGAAATATTAATATTAAATGATCATTAATCAGATGTGAATATGAAGCTTCACCTGATACAGTCAGTGTAACAGCATCACTGATGTCTGATCTCTCTCCTCTACATCTGTATTCATCACTGTCAGACACATCAGCTCTGAAACTGATCTCTGCTGTTGTTGATGATTTATATGGATAGCTGGTGTTTCCATCTCTAAACCAGCTGTACGTCCACTGAGTGTCTCGTCCTCCCTGAATGTCACATGTGAGAGTGACCGTCTCTCCTCTGAACACACGCTGATCTGGATTCACCTTCACTGCAGCTTTTGGTCTCTCTGAATTAAAACATATGAGTGAATATTATTGAAACATCATCACATGATCACAGCTATGAACTCAAAACCTCCTTATGAAACAAACACTATTAAAAATTGAAGATCTAGTTTGTTTGTAGGTTGTATTGATTACAATAAAATAGTTAGTAATAACTGAAAATATATACTGATAAACTTGTTATAAACTAAAAGACTGTATATCGTATGGAGTCAGATCAGTGTCATAAATATTACATGCAAAAACAGCAATGCACACGTGTGGAAAAAATACAATTATAATGTATGTATATATTCAGAAAAATCATTTCCTGTGCACAAAATAAAATGATAAATACATAAAATACATTTCTCAAATTTAAAACAACTCATAGATATACAACTATACGCAAGTTTATTCTTGAATCTGAATATGCAAATCATTTTCGCGTGTGAATCTCTGACAGTTTTGTGCTTTTTTTTACTTTTCTGGCAGCTCTGGGTCTTTTGTTCTCTTTAAACAATCAGATTTAACACTTTCACATGTAAGTTTATAATATTCTCGCTGTGTGAGTTTAAGGCAACTGTTATTTCAGAACTTATTTCCATGACGACGCGTCACGTGACACTGCAAACACGCAAGAGCTGATTGATGTTTCACTTTTATTTCCTTTTTCATTTAAAACATTGACAAACTTGTAATCAACTACCTGATATATTTATCAAATGTGTGGAAATTAATGTTTTTGTTGTTTAAAAATCTTAATAAATGATCATGTTCACTGATCTATAATAATCTGATCTGTCGGATTTACAAATTCATTCACTTCTCCAGAAATACATGACAGTAAGTGTGAAGAGAGAAGAATAAAGTTACATTTTTAGTTTCCAATGAAATCTGATTCCGATATGAATAAATAAATGAATAAACCACATAAATTTATCAGTTGAACAGATTATTTCTCAGATTATGGATATCAGTGTGTTTTAAACACTATAAATGTGTTGTTTTGTTGTTTTATGAGTGAAATAAACATCTGAAACCTAGAGCACAATTTTTCAGCCTGAGGTAGAAACACACACACACACACACACACACACACAATATATTAAAACACTTAGAGATTGTGTTTATAATGCAATAACACAACGAGCAGCAGGATGACAGAATATGAAACAACAATAACCTCCATTTAAAATAAAACCATCCAAACACTCCTTCATTTCATCAGAAGATCAGAATCACATGGATTCACTTTACAGTTCAACTACTAGCCTTTTATTGACATGTGGAGTAAAAAAGCTTTTGCTTCGGATGAGGAAGCTGCTGTTTTGAGCATGTGCTCATATTCATGCCGGTGACTGTATGAACTGCAGTAAACACATCTCACAGTGTTAAACTCATCATCCATCCATCATTCATCATTCATTTAAACCACCATCCATCATGGGAATGATCGGGAATTACATCCCTTATTCCAACACAAAGAAAACATTTAATATTCAATGTGAGCAGATGCTGATGTGAGTCAGTGATGATCACTCACCCGATACAGACAGAGTCACTGTATCACTCCAGTAAGAGCAGAAATATCCTGTTTCTCTGCAGCCGAAACACCTGCACTCCTGTGTTACACCTGCTGTGATCTTGAACTCTTTCTCTTTAGATTCATGCAATCCACCATCACCATCTTGATATCCACCATCATCACACATCCATCTGTATGTCCATCCTTCCCCCTGTACGTCACATGTGAGAGTAACAGTCTCTCCTCTGAATATCTGTGATGGATTCGGCTGAACATTCAGAACAGCTTTAGGTTTCTCTGTAAGAAATGAACAAACAGAAGTTATGATTAAACATCTAACAAAGTCAAAGTAAGTGAATTTTCTCCATCTGTTCTAAACCTGCATAAATGTCACTGCAGAAAAGAACATATTATGAAGATCATTTATATTCTAGATAAATTTGATTGGACAGAAAATCTGATGAAGCTGAAGTGAAATGTCTTAGATGAGCGTTTTTACATTTTAAAGAGACTCGACAACTAGCCTAAAAACAAACTTCAGTCACATGAATGACTGGAAATAAAGAATTCACAGTATTTTGTTATTGTTTTACGGATCTTTAAATAAAGATATCTGCATCTGCTCCATCTGTGTCTCATGATATGAGTGTGTGAGAGTGAAAAACACTTGATGTGCAGCTGAATGAGATCAGTGTGTCGATCATTACTGTGATTCAGTTTATGGTTTGTAATGATTCATGTGTTGAATCACATGCTGTCGAGTTTCTGTAGAGTTACTGTCCTTGTTTCCTTTGTTTTTCATCAGCTTTTCACGTGTGTGTGTGTGTGTGTGTGTGTGTGTGTGTGTGTGTGTGTGTGTGTGTGTGTGTGTGTGTGTGGTAATGTTGCTACAGTAAAGCCTGTGTGATGCTCACTAAGGAAAATGGAACAAGTCATTGAACACCTACACGTGTAATTCCTAAATTTTTAATTCTTTAATCTATTGTATTATCACACATGTATGATTTTGTTTGAGGGGAATTAGAGAGTTTTGTGTTTGCTAACGGCTGTTATTATGATGGAGCAGATCATGGAGGAGAAGAGTTGTGTTGAGCTTCTGACAACAGAGATCTGATTCAAACTGATTATGAACATTCAGTCATGCTTTATTGAGTAGATGAGCAGTTTAAAGCTGATCTGGATCTGGAAGATATTCTGCAGATCAAACTCTTTCTGTTTTTGTGTTTTATTATTTTTTTGTATTGTTTTAATTATTTTATTTCTATGGATTAATGGACGGATGTGTTGAGGCCAATCGGCTGCTCTTGGACCTTTTTAAAGGGATTAATTTGTTGAAGGTTACAAAAAGTGAGCAGTGTGTGTTGTGTTTTTTATGACTTTCTGGCAAACAAGTAAGTGTGTGTGTGTGTGTGTGTGTGTGTGTGTGTGTGTGTGTGTGTGTGTGTGTGTGTGTGTGTGTGTGACAGAGGACAGAATATAGTGTTTCTAAAACACAGGCAGTGTCATCGCGGATCTTTCGCTTGTTAGTTTTTAATAAACTTGTTGATCTCCAGCATGAGTATTTTTTAGGCAACCGCTATTTTTTAGAATGTTTCCCCTCAATGTTTCCATGGCAACGCAGTTCAAGAATCTGATCTGCTGAATTTACAACACAAATTCAGTCACTTCTCCTAAAATACATGACAGTAAGTGTCCGTTTGAATTTAGTTTACATTAAATGTTCTTTTCTTTTTCTTTTTTTACTTAACCCGGATGCAACCATCATATAATCAGATCATATGAAGTGGCACTGAACTCAAGAATTGTCAGCAGTAAAGTGCTTATTCACTGAAGTTTCTGAAGGAACTACTCTTAACATTTTATAAATGAACTGTGCAAACAAAATTATCAACAATCTCAAGTAAACTACGTGCAGTTATGCCCCGTCTTATCCAACATTACTTTTCTCAATGCCACCAGAAGGCAAAACTGCTGCAGTAATGTGAGTCACTCAAGTGTGTGATTGAATACTGTCTGCGATCCTCTGAGATCTGGCTCATAGCGAGAGACAGCCAGTTTGAGGCAGTCTGTGAGGTGTCTGTCAGTGAGGCGGCTCCTGTATTTTGATTGCCATTTCACAGAGGTAAGTTGATCCAATTGTATGTTTTTGCCTTCTTTCGTGGAGCCTCTGCCATTCTAGTTTGCCTGTTATCTCGCGGCACGGGCTATCACCATGGAGATCCATGTTGACGTTTGCGACAGTTAATTTACGGGAACTCTTCTTTAATCTGATTGGTCACTTCATTGAAAATAAATAAAGCAGTTGGATTAAGAAATACAGTTTTTATTTTCGGGAGCTACTGGGACAGAGATAAAGATCGACGCCTTGTGACCACTGCTTTACTTTAAGATCTGTGGAACTATAACAAATTTACATTATAGTAAATTCATTATTGCCAGCAGCAATGTAGCCTACGACTACGACTGTAGCCTACGACTGGTTGCTCACGGAAGCTAAGCGGGGCTAAGAGTGATCATTTTCCTAGATGGGAGACTGACTTGATTGCTGCTGGAAGTGGTGTTAGGAGGCCAGCAGGGGGCGCTCACTCTCTGGTCTGTGTGGGTCCTACCGACCCACTATAGTGACGGGGACACTGTACTGAAACAAGCACCATCTTTCGGATGAGACGTTAAACCGAGGTCTTGACTCTCTGTGGTCATTCAAAATCCCAGGATGTCTTTCGCAAGAGTAGGGGTGTAACCCCGGCATCCTGGCCAAATTTGTCCATCATGGCTTCCTAACCATCCCCATTCTCTGATTGGCTTCATCACTCTGTCCCTCTCCACCATTAAGCTGGTTTGTGGTGAGCGTTCTGGCGCAATATGGCTGCCGTCGCATCATCCAGGTGGATGCTGCACTCTAGTGGCGGTTGAGGAGATTCCCCCGTCCGTGTAAAGCGCTTTGAGAGACTTTGATAAAGCGCTATATAAATGTAATGAATTATTATTATTATTATTATTATTATTATTAAATTCTGTGACTGAAGTCTGTTTTGAGGTTAGTTGTCGTGTCTCTTTAAAATCATCACTGACTGATTGCTATCACAGCTCAAATTATGCTAAATAAAGATACAAATTATACTAAATAATATTTTAATAGAATAAACCTCTACTCTGAGTCGGGAAGAGAATGGTTCTTGAGCTACTGACTTTGAAGATACATTTTTCTAGATTTTTTTTTATCTTTCTGCTATATTTATCCACTTCATATCCGCACTTTTTTTTATTCCATATCTATATAAACTGTAAACATGCACAAATTTTTCATTGTTACTATTTTTTAACATTTTAACATAATTATTGTAAAATAATAACAATAAATAAATTGACTCACAGTAAACAAAAATAATTATATTGTGACCAAAAATGTTGTAAAATAAATCATAATGATTGTGCATGACATCTTTTCAAATACAGTAATACCTCGGTTTACGAGCGACTTGGTACGAGCATTGTATCGGTGTACGAGAAAAATTTCCCTCACCCATGCGCAGTTTTGCGTCGAAAAGATCCCTTTATCACCCCTTAACTCGTTCCTTCTCTCAGTGTCTCTCAGTTTGGGTGCCTCATTCACCACAGTGCATTATTTTATAAGTTGTTATGAATATGATTACATGTGAATATGATGAAACTTTATTAATGGAGCATGTTACCAACACCACACATTGCATACTAATGAGACTCACGTGTGTTCAGTCCAACGCACCCAATGACGTTCTTAAAGGGCCATACACTTTTAGAGAACAGCGTACTATAACAGTTATAACTCTGTACAGATCATATACATAAGTGATTTACAGCGGTTTTACCTGGTGTTGTTGCATTAATTATGATCGCTATTCTTCACGTTGTAATATCGTTACAAATGTTGAAGAAACTAGTTAATCTGATGTGTTCAATAAGTGTTAAGTTAACAGTCTTGTCACTTTAAGAGGGCGGGGTTTCAGTCGGCACAGAGAGAGTTGAGTTCTGAGGGATTTGAGAGAGAGCTCGTAAGCAGAGATAGTTTTGATTCTTCTGTTTTGTACGGCGTGGGTTGAAGCCAGAACCGCAATCCGATAGTTCTCAATAAAATCTCTGAATGAGAAGGATCCTGTCTGGTTATTAAAAGAAGCAACGCTACAATGTCGTGAAATATATAAGCAGTAACAAAACAGAAGATATAGTTCATATTCTTGTTCAATGTTACTGGCGTTACACAAAGTATTTCTGTAAGTTATAGTTTTGAACATTTAAAACCTCCAACATTGAATGTAAAGATTGTGACTGTGAGTTTATTTGATTCACAAACAGCGACGGTAGAAATCAGCTCTCAACTATGAATATAATCACTATTATATTCATTTCAAATATGTATAGTTTACTATATAACTAAATAAGCTGAACATAATTTAAGTCACTTGACAAACTGTTAAATATTAATAATAGTAGCTATTAAGTCAATAATTGGACTTTGTTTATAGACTAACTAAAATTCTGGACATTTAACTCTGTATTATCGATGTTTGAAACGCATTGATCAATGTTCTTGTGCCTTCAGTGAAATGTGTGCTGGTTTCTCTCAGTTTCTGATAGATCGAGGAACTACAAACAGATGATAATGTGAGAAAATGTGTGACAGCAAAATATGGACATAAACATCAGCAAAGAGACCAATGTGGGATCCTGATCTGATCATGTAATCAAATAAACACTATATCAATAGACATTAGTTTAAAACACTGTGGTTCTGCACAGTACCTTGAGTGAGTCCAGAGTGGATGAGGAACATCAGCACTAAAAGCAGAAGAAACACAGATATGAAGCTTTTCATTCATTCAACACAATGTGAATCACATGCTGAAACATGTCTAGAGTTTATTCTACATGAACTGAAAGTGTTTTTCTGTTCTGATGTTCATTCAGACGAGAACTGACGCTTTATTCTCCAGCATTTAACATCATCACACACAATGACATCACAGCACTCGTGAACTGATACGAGAGTCGATTCACTGATTCATTGATTCACTGATTCTCAAAAATAGAGAAGCAGTTTAATCCACTGAGGTTGACATCATGTCACACTTGTCAACAACAAAAAAACATTTTTTTTTTCTTCTTTACTTGTTTTCTGTTTGTTTCTGAAGTTTGTTTTTGTTTTACTCTCTCTTTTTGGTTTTCTAAACGACAATTCATTGTTCCATAACAATTTAGTTCAAACAGATGTTTGTGTTTGCTTATTTTTTTGAAAAACTTTAAAAGTATATAAATAATATATATAGAAACATTTGTGAATCTATAGGCTTTTCATCTTTTTTGTGTGTTTTTAGACTCTCAAACACTCGTTACAATCAAACATTATTGTTTCACACCTCTAATTGTTCACTGGAAACACAA
Source organism: Rhodeus uyekii (assembly GCA_037043235.1). Lineage (NCBI taxonomy): Eukaryota > Metazoa > Chordata > Actinopteri > Cypriniformes > Acheilognathidae > Rhodeus > Rhodeus uyekii. The sequence goes on from JAWRVZ010000050.1 coordinate 2,662,564, forward strand.
GATACAGAAAACAACACCAAATTAGGTGAAAGTGTTTGAGACACATCATCACTTTCTGTTTGGCGTTTCTATCATCAGCTTAATTGTGAATTTATAATGACTGCAAAAATTATTTGGACACTTAGTGAGTTTCACATTTACTTTAAATAAACCAAACTCAGTTCAGTTAAGATCAATCCACACTGACAGTAAATGATGTTGCAAGCTTTTGTGTCAGGTTGTTACGATGTAATGCTAAATATACTGTAACTGTAGAAGTGTGTAAATAATGATGCATCGGGACTCAATATGAATCCACCAGTAGATTTTTGTATTGGATAGAATGAATGGAGACAATCTTGTGTTTTTCATCAGCGGGATCAGCGCCTGTGCTCTGAGATCATTAATGGTGTTTAGATGTGATGTTGAATCAAGACCATTTACAGTTCTCAAATGAACTAGAAGTGAAAACACTCTTGAGCCACATTGAAAAACATATATTTGCAAAATTGCAAAAAGTGACATTTAAAGAAATATATGACAAACATTTTTCATTTAAAACATTTCACAACTTTGAACTCGAGGAGAACTGACTTCAGAATCAGAATCAGAAAGAGCTTTATTGCCAAGTGTCTTCATACAGCCACTGAAAAAACACTTAGATCAACTTGTTAAAATAACTGAAACGTGTCTCAGAAAAGAGAAGTTAGTTCTGAGAAAAGCTCAAGCGTCATTTCACGGCATATTCCGCTTGGTTTGATAAACTGTGTTAAATGTGATGAAACTTTGACAAATCTGTGAGAGATTTAAGTGTCCAAATACTTTTTGCAATTATTTTTCAATAAGACGGTGAGAGAGAAAGAGAAGTGATAGAGAAGCTGATTGTGTGTTCGGTCACCGTTCTCAAGCTCTGAGTCTCTGATGGAGAGTTTATTTAAAGATACAGCATCATTCAACACTAACTCACATCAACACAGAGACATCGCATTTATCTCAACTACTTGAAATAGGAAGAAACAATATTACAACAAAAACAAGCTGAAATACACGTGTACAGCCTCCATCTTTCACGCATCATCACACAGATAAATGCATCATCCACCTCTTTATCTGATCAACACGTAACAATCACATTGCATTAGAAAGAGTAAAAGAATATATTATAGAATATGATCAAATACTCACAGATGAGAGTCAGTGAACTGGAGTCCATCCTGTCACATTAACAGAGCGTTTAACACTGATGTGTGATAAAACACACTTCCTTTATTTAAGCAGTCAATTCACACTTCAAGAAGAGATGAGGGAGGAGACAAAACTCAATATAGAAATGCATGAAGAAAGAGAAAAGAAACACTTTTTTTACAAAGTGAAATCAGCACGTGACTCTAGTTTAGGCCTCAGAGAAGCTGCAGAGCAAATGGGTGGAGTTTATGTCCAGCTCCTCCTCTTTAGACGTCCAGAGAGAAGAGACTATCATAATGGTCCTGTACGACAGAATCAAGTTGATAAGGGTTTAATTGAATGGTCAGGAATCAGCAACTGTAGCAATTAAATGATTAAAGTGAGAATAGTCACTCAATGCTAGAAAAACAGGAACAGAAACATTATAAAATGACCTCCATCAGGCTGCATGAATAAACTGTCAGAAACAGACTGATGTCCTCTAGTGGGACGTGTGCTCACAGATCAGCACAGTGCAGTTTGAAAGAACAGCAGAATTCAAGTCCACCATTGGCGTCCTGTTCTCTTCACAGATGAGAGCAGATTCACTCTGAAAACACGTGACAGACATGAAAGAGTCTGGAGAAGCCATGGGGAACATTATGCTGCGTGAACATCATCCAGCATTAGCGGTTTAGCAGTGGGTCAGTGATGGTCTGGGGAGGAAGAGCTTTAGAAAGTCACACAGACGTGCAGTCAATGGTTCCTTCACTGCTGTCAGATACTGGAATAAATCCTCAGAGTCGTTGTCAGATCTTCTGCTGGTGCCGTGACCCTGGGTTCTTCCTGGAGCACGAGTGTGTCGGCAGTCTTTAGAGGATGAAGGCATTGATGCCATTGACTGGATCTCACGTTCTCCAGATCGGATTGCAATTGAGAACGTCTGGGACATTATGTATCGGAGCATCCAAAGCCGTCGAGTAGCAGCACAACCTGTCCAGGAGTTCACAAATGCCCTGATCGAGGCCTGAGAGGAGATCAGGAGACCATCCTCCATCTCATCAGGAGCCAGACGTTGTCATGAGTGAATACAGGCATGTGGAGCCGAACACACGACTGACTAACTTCATGAATTGCTGTGATGAACTTAATGCGGATAATGTTGGATCAGCCTGCCAGCTTAATGGATCGTGAGCGATGTGGAGAGGAAGACGAGGAGAACGGGATCCAAAAAAAAAAAAACTTTATTGAAAAAACGAGAACAGAAAACAGCACATAGTAGTGCAAAGACATGGAGACACGAAAGACATCCACACACGAAACAACATCCCAAGTAATGTTAACAAGAGACAAAGACATGGGAACACAGGAGGGCATTTAAGGAAGAGGAGGTTCAGCTGACGGGGCTGGGGTAGATATTAACACGACAGGTGTAGGACAGGTAACGGAGACACAGATGTGACAGACGCGACAAGATTGTGACACATCCTCTAACTTCAGTGTCACCTGATAGTCTCAGTTTGTTACGAGACTGTGGACGCGCAGCATATGACTCTCTCTTGTGAAGAATACTGTGTGCACCAGAGAGAGAGAGACTTCATCTGATTGATTGTTTCCACTGATGTCCATCTTTTATTTGTTACAGTAAAAAAAAAACCATCTGTAGTCAAGTGTTCGTGTGTTTTTTGGATGAAGACTGATTCAAGTCTGTTACATAATTTGGTGCCGTGACCCGGATCCGCCAGATCTGCAGCAGCTGATCGCTGGGGATGGAGAATAGGAAATCACAACGCAGAAACCATCAGCCGAAGAGTCTTCATCATTGACGTTTGGGTAGAAGTGACTGGACATTGACAGCACTTGAACTTTCGTTTCACACACTACATTTGTACTTATTGGACTGAGTTCTATATTGTTTCGTTATTTTTATCTTGTGAAACAGAACATAACTACAGTGTAAATTTGTTTTTACATTTTCTTGATAGAAAATTTCTTTAGTACAATGGCCGAAGGGGGGTGGAGTGACGACCTGGTGACGCCACACATTGGTAGGGGTCGAGGTTTATTGGGGGTAGGTGAGCCTAAAGTTGGTAAACCGCGGGTGTTGGTTTATGATTCGTTAACCGGTTCTAATGCTTCTCGTAGTGATGAGTCACATAACCCGGTGTCTTCCACTCCTACCAACAATGGTTGTGACAATGTTACACAGCAGCTACGCGACATCATTGGTGAGCTCGGAAGTCAGATAGGTGACTCCATTGTCACACGGTTGTTAACCAGTCAGACATCAGCATTGCCTAGTCTTACTCCATTGACTGAACAGCAGCCTTCTGTGACGCTGCCTTTGTCCCAGAGCCTTGATCTGTCAAAAGTGAATCTCATTGTCAAAGCTGAAGTAAAGGAACCTCAAATGTTTAGAGGGGATGGTAGCGATAAGTGCACTATCCTTGAGTGGATTGAACAGATGGAGGTATATTTGTCCAAAAAGGGTTGCGACAAAGCCGTCAGTGTAGAGGAAATTTTGAGTCATCTTTGTGGCAGAGCAAAGACTATTGTCAAGGTTAAACTGAAAAGTAGCCCAGCCACAGTATTCTGTCGGGAAGAAGTATATGAGGTTCTGCGGCGTTATTTTAGTGAAAGCCCTGGCTCGTGCCAACCGTTAGCCGATTTCTATGCAACACAGCCAAAACCTAATGAGCGCCCTGTTGACTACTGGGTCAGGTTAAATGAGGCAGCTGAGCTAGCAGATGCTCGTCTACAAAGATCTGGTGGGAAGATGGAAAACATGAGTTCGGAGATTGCATTGATGTTTATCAGGAACTGTCCTAATCCCGATCTTTCCAGTGTCTTTAGGTCCAAGCCCATGAGCAAATGGTCAGCTGGGGAGGTCCAGGAGGCCATTGATGAGTATGAGAGAGACTATAGACCTCGGAAGCCAGTTCAGTCTGCTCCTAGGGTTGCGGTGAATCAGGCCGTTGTTGCTGAAAACCCTGCTAGTGCTCGAATAGTGGGAGAGAGTGAAGGTATGGGCATTAACTCCGCATCATGTGCCGCCGTTCAGCATCCTAAAACAAGCGAAGCCACAGACTTGGGTACATTAGAGCGTGTGCTGAAAATGTTAGAAAGGGTGCTTGAGCGTACTACCGTACCTGCTTCAGAGTCAAGGCCTAGAACGTCACAGTGGTATCGATCCTCTTCATGTGGAGTCTGTGGAGACAGAGCTCACTCGACCCGCTCTCACTGTATGAGAGAGAAAAGATGCCTTGCTTGCTTAGAAATTGGGCATCAACGCAGGGAGTGTCACAAGGCTGCTGGCCAAGTTGTGGCCCAGACTGGTGACGATCAGGGAAACTAGTTCACTCACATCAAGGAGGGGACCATGTGGGTGTCTTAAGTCAGCCCCTCACCAGTGAAGATGATCCTATGGTCATCTATAGTAGCCATTGTCAGGCCGAATCAGGTGGCAGTGTCATTTTCGAGAACATTGCGAAATTGGAAAGAGCTGACAGCTTGTTTTATACAGATGTGTTGGTGAATGACACGGTCACTTGCCAAGGATTGTTAGACACTGGTTCTATGGCATGTACCATTAATGAAGAAACTGAGCAAAAGCTGCTGGATGCATGCGGGACGCTTGAGTCTGAGCAGCCTCATGCCGACGTTTTGCTTGTCGGTTGTGGAGGTGTTCGGGTCAAGCCCAAGTGTATTCACCAGCTAAAGATATGTGTATATGGACATTCGGTAATTGTGCCTACCTTGGTTGTACCCGGACAGAAAGATCAGTTAATCATTGGTACCAATGTAATCAAGTTCGTTCTCAGTCAACTCAAGCAGTCGCAACGTTATTGGCGTGTCATGAACCAGCCAAATTCTACAAAAGAACCAGAAATTCAACAGTTTTTGAGCATGCTGTCTGGACATAATAGATGGGAGGGTAGTAGTATTCCAACTGTTGTCGGTACTGTTAAGCTCACTCAAGCAGTCACACTTTTACCACAACGCGAGCACCTTGTGTGGGGTAGGCTCCCGACAAGTTCCACTATTTCTGTGGGTAGCACTGTGCTAATCGAACCATCAAAAGCGCAACCCCATCAGAAAGGTGTTCTTGTTGGGCGTGTTATAGCCACATTGCCTGGTGACAGGTGGGTGCCGGTTAAGGTGATCAACCCGTCCAGTGAGCCTATCACTTTGAGGCGCAATGCTAAAATAGCAGAAGTATCTCCTGTTTTGGCTGTTGAAGATCTGGGTGCGCTATCTGAGCATGGTGATGGAGAGACCTTGAGTGTGCAGAGTCAGTCTGTCTCCTATAGTATAGATGCAAATAGCCCTATTTCTGATGTTCGCAGCACATTGCAGAAGCTTGGTCTTGGTGATCTTGATATTGGTTCTTGCGAAGTAACTCCGTATTGGAAAAGCCAGATTTTGCAGTTGGTCCAGAAATATCAAGATGTGTTTTCTAAACACAAGCTAGATTGTGGTAAGGCCAAAGAGTTTATCCACAGGATCCACCTGTCGGACGCCAGACCATTCAGACTCCCGTACCGACGTGTTCCTCCGGCTCAGTACCAGACACTGAGAAAAGTGCTCTCAGAAATGGAAGAGCAAGAGATTATCCGTAAGTCTTGTAGTGAGTGGGCATCTCCGCTGGTCCTGGTATGGAAGAAAAGTGGTGATCTTCGCGTTTGTGTCGATTACCGCTGGCTTAATGCCAGGACCATCAAGGATGCGCACCCGTTGCCTCATCAAGCAGACTGCTTGGCAGCCCTGGGTGGGAATGCAATATTTAGTGTGATGGATCTTACCTCTGGCTTTTATAACATCGCAATGGCAGAGGATGACAAAAAGTTCACGGCTTTTACAACACCTATGGGTCTTTATGAGTTTAACCGTTTGCCGCAAGGGTTGTGCAATAGCCCCGCCAGTTTCATGCGTTTAATGACAAACATCTTTGGCGACCAAAATTTCTTGACATTGCTTTGCTATTTGGATGACTTACTTGTGTACGCCCCAGACGAGAGTGAGGCCATCAAGAGACTTGAGACAGTATTCGGTAGGCTTAGAGAGCATGGGTTAAAGTTAGCTCCTAAAAAGTGTCATTTCCTCCAGCGGAGCGTGCGGTTCTTGGGCCACATTATTGATAGTTCAGGAGTAGCGACTGACCCAGACAAGGTCAGCACTATTGAAGCGGTGATGGAGTGTGATTTGATGATGGATGATGGGGTGACCCCCTCCCAAAGAAAGATTAAATAGTTTCTAGGAATGGTGTTGTATTATCAGAGGTTTATCCAAAATTGCTCCACCATCGCAAAACCTCTGTTTGCTTTGACAGCTGCAACAAGGGGCAAAAAGCCTTTGAGAAAGGGTGCTGCAACATTCAGGAAGTTGAGTCCTGGTGATTGGAAGGAGGAGCACAGTAGTGCCTTCCAGCAGCTAAAAGCTGCTCTGATGAATTCGGTGGTATTATCACATCCTGATTTTAGCCGTCCGTTTGTTTTGTCCACTGATGCGTCTATGGATGGGTTGGGCGCTGTGTTGTCTCAGGTTTCAGAGGGTGAGACTAGAGCTCGGCCGATTGCTTTTGCTAGCAAATCCCTTTCACGTGCCCAGACCAAATATCCCGCTCACCGTTTGGAGTTTTTGGCGTTAAAGTGGTCCGTTTGCGACAAATTCAGCCACTGGCTGAAAGGCCATGAGTTCGTTGTATGGACGGACAACAATCCGTTAACTTACATCCTCACGAAGCCTAAACTCGACGCGTGTGAGCAGAGATGGGTTTCCAAATTGGCACCCTACCGGTTTAGCATCAAATACATACCAGGTAGTAAGAATGTAGTGGCCGATGCTTTGAGTCGTCAACCCTTTATTCAGAACCGGGTCAGTCAGAGGCTCCTGAATGAGCCTTATGGTTCTTTACTTGAGGAAGCAGAGCAGTTTGAGAAAGACACAGTGCAGGATGCGTTTAGACTTAGTGCTTGCATCCAGAGTGTGGAAGCAACAAGCAATTGTCTACTGTCCAGCGCTGAGGTCTCTGCGGTGTTAGAGGGTCACAGTGACTGGGAAGTAGGAGTTGAAGCAAGAGCGATCTCTTGTATCACTCAAGACACACAACAGTTGTTACCTTCTGGGCAATGCCCACTACCTGTTTTCTCGTTAGAAGATCTTCGAGACCGGCAACAGAATGATCCTTGTTTGTCTAGGGTCCTCTTTTACATCCAGAGGGGCAAGAGAGCCACGCGTCGTGAGCGTGCTGGTGAGACATATAAGGTGCTCAGAGTATTAAAGCAATGGGACAGGTTGAAGATACTAGATGGTGTCCTGTATCGTGCCAGCAAAGATAACGTGACTGGAAAGAAACGCTTACAGTATGTAGTTCCATCCTCTTTGGTCACACAGGTGATGACAGGCGTTCATGATGAAGCAGGGCACCAGGGTCAAAGTAGAACTCTTTATCTGGCAAGACAAAGATTCTTTTGGGTCGGGTTGGAGCGTGATGTTCGTGGGTACGTCAAATGTTGTAAGCGCTGCGTCGTCAGCAAAACACCCGAACCTGAAGGTAGGGCCCCGTTAGAGAGTGTGAAAACGTCTAGTCCAATGGAGTTAGTATGCATCGATTTTTGGACCGCAGAAAGCTCAAAAGGTCATAATGTAGATGTGTTGGTCGTAACTGATCACTTTTCCCGAATGGCTCACGCGTTCCCGTGTCGTAACCAGTCCGCAAAGCAGGTAGCGCGACAGTTGTGGGACCGGTATTTTTGTGTGTATGGGTTCCCTGATAGGATTCATTCGGATCAAGGGGCAAACTTTGAGAGTCAGCTGATCCGAGAATTGTTACAGGTCGCTGGAGTAAAAAAGTCCAGAACAACTGCTTACCATCCCATGGGGAATGGCAGCGTTGAACGTTTCAATAGAACATTGGGCAACATGATCCGAGCACTGCCGCCAAGGTCCAAAGAAAAGTGGTCACAGTTGCTACAGACACTGACTTTTGCATATAATTGTACTGCCCATGAATCCACTGGTTATGCCCCATTCTACTTAATGTTTGGCAGAATCCCAAAGTTGCCAGTTGATGTGATGTTTGCAAATGTTGAGAGAGACTGCGATGTTGTTGATTACGACAAGTATGTGAAAAGGCTGAGAGACAACTTGAAAGAAGCTCTGACTGTTGCTCAGGGGAATGTTGATGCCAGTCAACAACGTCAAACTGAGTTGTATAACAAAAGAACGAAGGGTTGTAGCATTGAGTTGGGTGATCAGGTTTTGCTGGCCAACAGAACCGAACGGGGAAAAAGGAAATTGGCAGACAAATGGGAGTCCACACCATATAAAGTGATGGCAGTGAACCCCCAGTGCCATATTTACCGTATACGTAACACCAAAACGGGTTTGGAGAAAACTGTTCATCGCAATTTGCTGTTACAAGCGAACTTCCTGCCACTTGGGTTGGAAGAACCAGATTTATGTGGGGATGATGGTGAATCATTCATCAGCAGTAGGGATGTGTCCATGATTGTTGGTGAACCTACATCTGAGTTGTGTTCTTCGTCTGAGCGAGTTGCAAGTTGGGTGGAAGATACTGTAGCTTCTGATGATTCTCAGCATGGATTATCTTGTGGATCTGATAGTATTGATTCACTGGATGTAGTCCCTGGGTCGTTGGAACAGGAACAATTGGTGTCAATTGATGGCTCTGTCAAGGAGAATAGCAACGTAAGTGGTCCAGATGGAAGACCTGATTTTGGTTCTTGTAGTTCGCTTTTTGATACAGTTCTCAGTGAAGACCATCGTGTTTCACCTACTAAAGTTGTTGAGCCACTGCCTGGAAAAGAGGAAACGGGAGTTCGGACCAGAGCGGGTAGAACAGTGAAACCAGTTAACAGACTGATCGAGAGTATGACTCAATCCATTCAAATTTTGAATCCGGTTGGTGAAGTTGTAAGATCTTTATTGAGATAAAAATGTATTGTACAAGAGAGGATTTTTGGTTTCAAGTTTAAATTGTAGAATTGAACATCTTTGAGTTAATACACTACTGCATGTATTTGTTCCAGACAAGAGATGAGTTCATCTGTTGAAGAGTGTTTAAGGCACCTTTTGCGAGTGACTATAATAGGCCTGATCAACCTGCTGTAGTTACTTTCCCTGCTAGTGGGAAACATATTTTGTTGCACAATATTCTGGACAATAGTTGGTCTGATTAAGTGTATCCTATCCCTGTAATGGACAAAATTTGTGGAGTTCAGGGGGGAGAATGTAGCCGGTGTGAAAAAGATTTTAAAACTCATTTATTTGTTCTAATTTTTTCTACAATAATTGTGTAAATTAGTTTTATTTTGTTTAAAGTAATTGTTTTAATTTCATATTTTTGTAATAAGTGTGAATTATTGAACTTCACAAAATTTTGTTGTTTTTCTATTTTGTTTATAGTTTAAAAGTATGTTGGTTATGGGACTACTTTATTTGAGGAGGGATATCAGTGGCAATCGCGGGGGTTTTTCCAGGTGCGCGTCACCTGATTGTTACCTTGTTACGAGACTGTGGACGCGCAGCATATGACTCTCTCTTGTGAAGAATACTGTGTGCACCAGAGAGAGAGAGACTTCATCTGATTGATTGTTTCCACTGATGTCCATCTTTTATTTGTTACAGTAAAAAAAAAAACCATCTGTAGTCAAGTGTTCGTGTGTTTTTTGGATGAAGACTGATTCAAGTCTGTTACAATAGCAATAGTTGAAACCATATAGTGGTTATTTAAAACCGAATAATCAAATACATGGAGAAAAAAAATGTAAATAAAATGGTCATAACTCCTGTGACTAACAAACAGGGTGTCTCATATTTATATATTTTCACTATCAATCATTGTAAAGCTGAACTCCACATGGGAAGCATCGCTGGTGACGTCACTAGACCCGCCCATGAGTGTGGCTTCAATCAGGTCCGCTAGCGGGACTATAAACGCCTCTAATGCTCTGGATTCTGTTGCTGTGAATTGATGAATATCTGCGGGATTTTGTGTTGATCTGCGAAGAGACGCGCGGCGCGTTGAAAGCGTCTCTGGAGCGTCACTCGTGTTTCTGGTTTATTGTCACTGAATCCGCGAGAGAAACAGCGACACCGCTGATGATGTGCACGCGCTGAAGCGACGGGGACGCGCGCTATCCGAAACCGGAAGAAAAACACAAATTATTAATTATAATTATTAATTATAATATAGGGTTTCTGAGGTGAGTATTGCTGGAAACTGCTTTCAACAGCCTCTGTTGATCCGGATCGTCCTGAGGTGAGTCGCACTGAAGTGCTGCTGGACTCCGGCTCTGGTTATTAGTGTTGTTGGCATGATGATCCCTGTTTCCCAGCAGAAACACATCAGTCTCTCCTGGAAAAACGCTCATAATGCTTTAGTGCTGATACAGATATGTTGAACAGAGTCGTGATGATTTGAGCTTCATCACATGATCTGCACAGAGCAAGAGTGAGATTTGTCAGTTGCTGTAAAGTGAGGGAGTCTTTGAACATCAGAAACAGTGTCTGTCAGTTTATCTGCACATTAATACTGTGATGAACCTTCTGTTGATTCAGATTCATTTCCAGAAGCTCAATGATGGGAATATGTGCATCAATGCATCCGAACACACTGGGAAATCCTACAGGAAATTGTAATGATCAGGTTAATTCCAGGAGTCACAGCAAGATGATCTGAACTGAACATCATTGATCTGATCAGCCTCACCGATTTCTACAGCAATGACCTGCAATCCTGTGAAACTGCTCTGATGATCTCACGGGTTTGTGTTCAGAAACACAACCATCAGCAGAAAGTGCTTGAGAGACTTTCCTCACCGCTCACATACAGCAGCTTTACTAATGTGATCTGCATCCAATGTTATGCAGAAACTACCATTTACAAAGAAACGTAAAGCAGCACAGAGAATCTGCTGGGATGGAAGTTCACGAACATGATGGATGATGTTACTGATGGAAGAAGGATGAGATTATGGATGAATGTGATTGACTGTAAAGAAAAACAGTTCCTCTTAAATTAAAATGCACAGGGATTTGATAGAAAATCCACTGGAAACTCAAAATCCTTTCCTGATGTAAATGAAACTCCTATGAATGAATGCAGATGATCATCTACAGGATCCTCCATAAAACGCATGTCATTTAATTTACTTATATGGTCTCTGTGGAAATATGAGCAATGAATGAATGTATGGAAAGAATGAATGAGGAGTTTAAATCAGTTCCTGGTTAATAAATGTGAGGAGACTGAAAGTAACTCTTGGCGACTCACAACTGCTTGTGTTTGAGACAGAAGCTCCAAAACACACTTACTGCATCAGAATGTGTTGGATCAGTAAAAGACCAAACACAACGCACAATAAATGGATATATTTAAAATAGCCTGTATAAAACATCACATACAGTAATACCTCGAGATACGAGCCTAATCTGTTCCAGGGCAGGGATCATAACTCGAATTGCTCGTATCTAGAATCATGTTTTCCCATAAGAAATAATAGAAAACAAATTAATCCGTTCCAGATTCGTAACAATGGAAAAAACATTTTTTTATTGGTATAGACACACACACACAGACACACAATTATAGTGTATGTATACAGTGTGATACATGTGTGATATCAAATAAAATGTGGTTTTAATTATACGTTTTTACAGACAGCAGCGGCAGGTGCGGAGGAGGGAGGGGGTTGGTACTCACTTGATTCAGTTACAGGAACACTACATAACTTAAATTAACATTAACAACATTAACAACTAAGTTGTTAACAAATTAACAACTTAGCTTTTACTCTTTACTTTTCTATTTTATATTATTGTTGTGATTATTTTTTTCCGTTTTGTATTCTTTATTTTTGATCACTTTCATACTTTTTTCGTTTAGTAAAAACTGTAATTTTCTTGAATAGCAGGAACTAAGCATAACTGAACTTAGCTTTCATATTTTTTTTTTACTTTTCTATTTTATATCTTGTTTTGATTTTTTCGATTTGTACTCGTTACTTTTGATCACTTTTCTTACCTTTTTTCGCCTGATTAGCCTTACTTTCACTTTCACTTGGTGCAGACCTTTTAAGGAAATATCTATGGAGGGAGATCTGCTTCTCCTTTATCCACAACAACAGAAGCCTCTCCATCTCATCATTTATATTCAAACATAACTTCTATATAATCCTCACGCCCTTGGAAGGATTTACATTCTTGATAACATCGTTCTGCTTTAGGACGGTACATATCGCGATCATAAGTGCGTGCTAGATCACTCACGCGCACCGCGCTCATGTATCTACAATTTCATACTTCATTTCCATGGTCATCATGCGTTTCTTCTTCTCACTACCATCCTTATTACTCACTTTCTTAGAATTTGACGCTATTATGAAGAATAGTGCACAAAAGAGAGAAAATCATCTATTCGCGGGTGACGCGTACAGAAGTCAGCGAACGCATGAAGTGAAAGTGCGTCGGCGTGAGTACGAGTGCTCGTATCTCGAATATTTACTCGTATCTAGAAGCAAAAATCTGCCCGAAGGCTTGCTCGTATCTTGAAATACTGGTATGTAGAGACGCTCGTATCTCGAGGTATTACTGTATATAGTTGAGCCTCTTACATTTTATGAAGGCACTTGAATCTTGAGTTGATATTAAATGAGAAAGAAAAAATTAAAGTAAGAAGAAACTTGCTCTCTGAACAAAACCTGATCCAGAGCAGCTTCTGTTTGAGGATTAGTTTAATTCAGAGTTCAGCGCATGAGTGACGTGATGAGCAGCAGAAAGGGGAGGAGTTTGTGTTTGAGGAAGTTCACTGATTGGCTGGGAATGTTGTCAGACTTCAGCCAATAGGAGACTGACAGTCTTTAATGACTCAAATCACATCAGCTTTGACTTTATTACGGCAAATGTATTCGGTTTCAATCAGGTCCGTTAGCAGGACTATAAACGCATCTAATGCTCTGGATTCTGACTTTGGCTAAACTAATTTAATAATAATTAATATCTGCGGCTTTAAAGCTGCGGTTTTCTCACAATGAAACCATATGACATGAGACATTGATTCAGGTTTATATGATGGATTACAAATGATGACACAAATGTGAGACAAAGACATTTTTATTACACACTTTTTGGCAAATACATATTAATTTCAACTGTTATTCACAGAAATATGTCAAGCTTTTACTATTGAAGAACAAACATCACAAAGATAATAAACACATTTTCCTTTAAGATTATGACAAATCTAAATAATAACAATAATCATAAACAACAGCAATAATAAAAAGGACCAAATAAAAGCAGAACAACTCACTAAAATTGTCACCAATAATATTCTGAATCTCATTAAACTTGTGAATATCAGATTGAAGTTTCTTCCTCCGTTACGGCGAACTGACTTTGATCTTCAACAAATGAAACTGAAATACACAGAAAAACATTTATTAGAGAGAGACATTAAACACCTTTTATTTTCCATCATATTACAAAAATCTGTTTATGCTTAATAAATAAATACAATGTTTAGTTCAATATTAATTCCAACAAAATTCAATCAGAAACTGAAGACATAAGTTGCATTTAAACAAAATAGTTTTAGTTGCTAATGCACAATGTAAGATACGGCATAGTAAATCTCCTGATTTTTTGGGCAATGGACTTTAATAAATTGAATGTCATAATGGAGATTGTGCATCAGGAACAGATAGAAACTTGTATCTTATTTTTAAAATGTTGTCAAACTCTTGAGATTTCACACATGTAACGCACAGCTGAACTGCTCTCTACAAATGACATGTTGAAGTTCTTGTAAGGAGAGAAGTTTCTCAGATCTCCATTTCTAGAAAACTATTTAATAACAAAGGAAAAGAGGATTTTAACTTGCATTTTTTTTTACCATTCTTTCTGTCCTTCTCCCTATTTGTTTAGTTATTTCTTCCACAGAAAAACATTAATTTTGTTCTGTATCAATTAAATCTTCCACTTTTAAAACAGCAGATAAAATGAACAGGTTGATTTCAAACGGAGTAATTTATTCTGAAGACAAAAGCATGAATTATAAAGCAGTGTTTGTTCAGGAAATCTTCTCCTGCTGTTCGTACAGACTGATCACATTATCATGAGGAATGTCACTCAGATCATCCTATAAAACTCCTTCACACCGACATTAGGAGCAAATACATTCATACATGAAAACGACAGATGTTGATTGATATCTATCCGCTGCATTCTTGCAGGAATGATTTGTATCCGTCAGAAGCTTTTCCCTGAACTCTTTCTGACAGGAGAACAGCGACTCCAGCACTTGCACTGGAAGCATGAGGAACGCCTGTCCCTTCCTTCACTCACACAATCTGCTGCTGAAACACATCTGTGTGCGGCTCTCACAAACATCACACACCACTTTATACAAGCATTTCTCTCTTCTTTATTACCACATCCATTTACATTTAAAGATCCCATATTTCAGGATGTCATAAAGTCTTAATGCAGCGAGTAAAATCTACACAAGATCTTTTACAAACCCTCTAATGATTATTTTCATGTCTTCATTGATCATCTTCTTTACCTTGGTGATTATTTTTTTTGAGACGATACCGTTTTGTCTATTAAACTCCTAAATCTCTACAAGACACTAAAAATCTTCTCAAATCTGGAAAAAACTTCAGATTGTGTATTTTTTTAAGAATAGAGTTTATCTTGTCATTCACTCAATTCTGTGTCGTTTGATTAAATATTGTTAATAATATTATTGATAATCAATGTCTTCTGTCTCAAAAAAACTGCCTCTCTTTCACATTCATGATCTGAATCAGAACGACAGAGGTATTACTGTATATATCTTTATAAAGTGAAGTGTTAAATGTAAACTAACACACAGTCTTATATTCACATCTGTATTTCCCCAAATTGGCTTTAACAAATGTAAACTTTTCAGTTTAATTTGATTACATTTTTCCATTTATTTGATTTTATTTAAATCAACTCAATTTATGGCACATAATAACATTCATATATTTGACCAGAAAGTGTATTTATATGAAAAGAAAAGCAAAGAAGTGTTTCGGGTCCGGATGGCGTGACAGTCCGACAGAATCGGTTCTCTGTTGGTGAACTGGAGTCTCGAGAACTGCTGCTGTTCGGCGGTGCGCGCATCTTTTCCACATTAGCACTTGCAGCGTCATTTACTGGCTGATCAATTACAGTTTACATTATTTACTCTCGTTTCCTGCTGCATTTTTCTCAATCTCTTCATCATTCTCGCGCATCCCAGTATTATTTTCTCAAACATTGTTTTTGGGAGTAGTTTGGGAACACGTCTGTCTTAGATGTCCGTGTTCTCCACATAAAAGCACTGCATATGATCTGAACTGATAAAGATTGTATAATCTTTACCCTCCACTGCTATTTTTAGCATCAGATTAAGCGCCTCGTTTTACGGGAGTTTCTTTCAGTTTCCTCTTTTTTTTTAACTGAGGGATGTTTGAAAGTGCAACTTTCTCAGAAGAGTTTTCCCTAAATAGAGACGACAGAACAACAGAATATCGGAGGAAAAATGAAAGAGTGCAAACTAAGAAGAACGACAAGGTACAGACTGAGCAATCACACGCTCACGAGAGAGAGAGAGAGAGAGAGAGAGAGAGAGAGAGAGAGAGAGAGAGAGACATTAGTTTTACCTCTGTCTCTTTAACATTTGTAAATCATCATGACTGTCGCCAGCAGATGCGAAAAAACTGCTGCAAGAAAACTGATGATTTTGGAGACAGAAATCTGAGCTGAAACACAGAAACACAAGCACATTATTGAGAAACATTACTCTTCATTAAAGTCCCAGTGGAGATTAGAGGCAGATTTAGGGGATTTGAGTTAAACATGAACTCTAGAAATACTTGCTGCATTTGTATGAAGATTCACAGATTTCCAGTAAGTTTGAAGATTAATAAAGTCACAAATAAAAACGTTATTGCATTTTTTTATTTTAACGTTTATTGAAGAAAAAAGAAAAGTAGCGGCGATTAACACAGAACTATTTAATCTGTTGTTCAGGTCTGTGTTCACATGCGTCAGACAGACGTCTTTAACATCTTTAACTGCATGAGATCTGAACTGAGCCGCACGTCTGACAGACTCGATTGTAATGTGATCATATAGAGAGAGTTTATGAGGACAATGATGTTGAACTCACCGTTCACAGAGAGAGAAACAGAGCTTGATTGTGATGAGTTTGGTCTTCCATCTCTCTGTCCTCTACACCAGTACTGACCCTGATCAGACTCAGCAGCTCCTCTGATAGTGAGAGTGTCTCTGTTTACAGTGTAACGCTCAGACGTCTGTAACTTTACACTGTTTGTGTCTTTATTCCACTCATATCTCCAGTCACTGTGATCAGAGTTTATCTCACACGTCAGATTGACTGTTTCTCCAGTGAATACAGATCTGTCTGGTGTCACAGTCACTGCAGATGTGGGCAAATCTGAGAACAAACGCACAAACATACAAAACTGACTCTGATTTTTTACTGCAATGTAAAAGAATTACATTCTGCAAATGTTTCACAAAACTATTGTAGGAAAAGAAATGAGGTTGATGAAGAACTTGACGTTTTATTTCAGTGACAGAATAAACTCTGAATAATCTTTGGTCAAACATTTTAATCTGCATTACATTCGTCTTCCTGATCAACATGTAAATAAAGTTTTGTGTTAAATGTAAATTATGGATAACGATGAAAGTGAAATCCTTCCTTTTCCACATCTTTGATATTCTTTCAGATGGAAAAACCCAAATGTTAAAGTGATGAGATTGTTTGAAATCTCTGGTAATCATATTCATGTTCACTGCCGCTCTCACACTATAAGAGATATAATATCACTCCGCTGGAACTATTGACATATTCCTGAGATCGGGATTAATCGCCTTCATGATCATTCAGATATTTTTTAGGGAAGAAGTTCTGTTTTTCTGCTGTTCTGTCATTAGTTTTGTCATGTCAGTTGTTTTGAGGAAGATCTGACTCGCCATAGAAAGCAGAATGAATGTTGTTCAGTTGTGCTTTTCTATTCTCATGATATTCATGAATATCTCATGTAACCATAGTGACAGTGACTCAAGAGAATATCAAAGATGTGACGCACTTCACACTGGAAATCCACAATTTACATGATTTTATAAATGTTTCCTGATAAAAAAAACACACACAAAATGTGCAGAACTTCATCTGAAGACAATAATGACTGAAAGTGAAATGTTTTGATCCTCTAAGAACAGATGCGGCTGATACAGAAGATTGTAAATGTTGAGATATTAATTTTAATTGATCATTAATCAGATGTGAATATGAAGCTTCACCTGATACAGTCAGTGTAACAGCATCACTGATGTCTGATCTCTCTCCTCTACATCTGTATTCATCACTGTCAGACACATCAGCTCTGAAACTGATCTCTGCTGTTGTTGATGATTTATATGGATAGCTGGTGTTTCCATCTCTAAACCAGCTGTACGTCCACTGAGTGTCTCGTCCTCCCTGAATGTCACATGTGAGAGTGACCGTCTCTCCTCTGAACACACGCTGATCTGGATTCACCTTCACTGCAGCTTTTGGTCTCTCTGAATTAAAACATATGAGTGAATATTATTGAAACATCATCACATGATCACAGTTATGAACTCAAAACCTCCTTATGAAACAAACACCATTAAAAATTTAAGATCTAGTTTGTTTGTAGGTTGTATTGATTACAATAAAATAGTTTGTAATAACTGAAAATATATACTGATAAACTTGTTATAAACTAAAAGACTGTATATCGTATGGAGTCAGATCAGTGTCGTTAACATTTCATGCAAAAACAGCAATGCACACGTGTGGAAAAAATAAAATTATAATGTATATATTCAGAAAAATCATTTCATGTGCACAAAATGAAATGATAAATTCATAAAATACATTTCACAAATTTAAAACAACTCATAGATATACAACTGTACGCAAGTTTATTCTTGAATCTGAATATGCAAATCATTTTCGCGTGTGAATCTCTGACAGTTTTTGTGTTTTTGAGACTTTTCTGGCAGCTCTGGGTCTTTTGTTCTCTTTAAACAATCAGATTTAACACTTTCACATGTAAGTTTATAATATTCTCGCTGTGTGAGTTTAAGGCAACTGTTTTTTCAGAACTGATTTCCATGGCGACGCGTCACGTGACACTGCAAACACAAAAGAGCTGATTGATGTTTCACTTTTATTTCCTTTTTCATTTAAAACATTGACAAACTTGTAATCAACTACCTGATATATTTCTCAAATGTGTGGAAATTAATGTTTTTGTTGTTTAAAAATCTTAATAAATTATCATGTTCTCTGATCTATAATTAATAAATAAATCTATAATCGGATTTACAAATTCATTCACTTCTCCAGAAATACATGACAGTAAGTGTGAAGTGAGAGAAGAATAAAAGTTACATTTTTAGTTTCCAATGAAATCTGAATCCGATATGAATAAATAAATGAATAAACCACATACAACGAGCAGCAGGATGACAGAATATGAAACAACAATAACCTCCATTTAATGTAAAACCATCCAAACACTCCTTCATTTCATCAGAAGATCAGAATCACATGGATTCACTTTACAGTTCAACTACTAGCCTTTTATTGACATGTGGAGTAAAAAAGCTTTTGCTTCGGATGAGGAAGCTGCTGTTTTGAGCATGTGCTCATATTCATGCCGGTGACTGTATGAACTGCAGTAAACACATCTCACAGTGTTAAACTCATCATCCATCCATCATTCATCATTCATTTAAACCACCATCCATCATGGGAATGATCGGGAATTACACCCCTTATTCCAACACAAAGAAAACATTTAATATTCAATGTGAGCAGATGCTGATGTGAGTCAGTGATGATCACTCACCCGACACAGACAGAGTCACTGTATCACTCGCGTGAGAGCAGAAATATCCTGATCCTCTGCAGCCTCTACACCAACACTTATGTGTTTTCTCTGCTGTGATCTTGAACTCTTTTTCTTTAGGATAATGATCTGTACCATCACACTCCCATATGTATGTCCATCCTTCCCCCTGTATGTCACATGTGAGAGTAACATTCTCTCCTCTGAATATCTGTGATGGATTCGGCTGAACATTCAGAACAGCTTTAGGTTTCTCTGTAAGAAATGAACAAACAGAAGTTATGATTAAACATCTAACAAAGTCAAAGTAAGTGAATTTTCTCCATCTGTCCTAAACCTGCATAAATGTCACTGCAGAAAAGAAGATGTTATGAAGAACATTTATATTCTAGATGCATTTGATTGGACAGAAAATCTGATGAAGATGAAGTTCAGAGTGACGTCATCAAAATCATTGATATCAGCAGAAGTGAGAGACTGAAGTTTTCAACACTTTTATCTTCTAAATGTGAAAGAGAGAGAGAGACTGTGTGTGTGTGTGTGTGTGTGTGAGAGAGAGAGAGTGAGTGTGTGTGTGAGAGAGAGAGAAAGATTGCAAGAGATCAGAATACGATGTTTCTAAAACACACACAGTGTCGTCGCTTCATCTGCGGTTAAAAACTCTGAGCTCAGAAACTCTGGAGAGAAAATTTTTGATTATGATTTTTTTTTCTCCCATCTTTATTTAAAGAGTTGAGGATATTTTGGTCAAGTATCAGAGAAACCTTTCGAACACAGTTCATCTCTGTTTTATCAAATCAACTACATCTTTATTCTTTCAGATCAATTTCCCTGTTAAATGAAAACATAGAAAACTGTTTTCGCTGAGTTTCGGTTCATTTTTGAGACACATTTCAGAAACTTGTTCAAAGAAATATGTAAACAGATCAAATATGTGCTTCCACTTGCTACATTTATTTTCATGTATTGTGTCTTTAGCGTTTATAATTATATTGTATGATTTGTGTCACACTGTTATATGTGTGATAATATCAAGTTTAATGTTCATCTCCAGTATGTGAGAGTGACTCTCTGATGATCCGGATCTGTTCATCGCTGTTATGTTTTACCAACAGAATAAAAAACATCCATCCTAAAGCGTGAATTACTGTCAATCTTGAGTTCTTTATGCGACAGAGAGACAAAACTGTTACATTTTCATTTATTCATTTAATTTTAATCCAAAGTGACTCACAACTGAGGAATAAAGAAAGAGATTCGTTGTAAAGAGAAAGAACACAAGAAAAACAGATAATACAAAGAGACGACAGAAAGAGCATCTGCTTTATCTTACAAAAAGATTTTTGTAATGTTTTGTAGTTATTGTGAGTTTATACAAATAAAAGCAGAACTTTCACAGCTTTACTCTCGTCTCAATGAACAAACATGACAGAGTTTCATTTAAACCACCATCCATCATGGGAATGATCGGGAATTACATCCCTTATTCCAACACAAAGAAAACATTTAATATTCAATCTGAGCAGATGCTGATGTGAGTCAGTGATGATCACTCACCCGATACAGACAGTCACATAATTACTCGTGTGAGAGCAGAAATATCCTGATCCTCTGCAGCCGAAACACAAGCAGTTCTGTGTTTTCTCTGCTGTGATCTTGATCTCTTTCTCTTTAGATGTTTGCTCTCCATCACACCACCATCTGTATGTCCATCCTTCCCCCTGTATGTAACATGTGAGAGTAACATTCTCTCCTCTGAATATCTGTGATGGATTCGGCTGAACATTCAGAACAGCTTTAGGTTTCTCTGTAAGAAATGAACAAACAGAAGTTATGATTAAACATCTAACAAAGTCAAAGTAAGTGAATTTTCTCCATCTGTCCTAAACCTGCATAAATGTCACTGCAGAAAAGAAGATATTATGAAGAACATTTATATTCTAGATGCATTTGATTGGACAGAAAATCTGATGAAGCTGAAGTTCAGAGTGACGTCAGAGAACTGGTTCAAAGTGATTATGATATTATGGTCAAAGTTTATTGGAGTAAATATACATTGATGTGAAAAAGTGTTTGCCTCCTTCCTGCTTTCTTTTTTCCCCATGTTTGTTACAGTTAAATGTTGCAGACCAAAAAAAACATTGACAAAGACAACACAAGTAAACACAAAACGCAGTATTTAATTTATAGGAAAAAGTTAATCTGAGAGTTTTGTTAGCTGTCGCTCATAAAACAGTTTTCACCGGGTCTTGGTTTCCACAGAAACTCTCCTGCTTCTGTTCCTCTTCCAAACCTTCCTGTGAACATGGAAAAGTGTGGAATATATTCTGATAATTTATAACTCATATTACTATAGATTGCATTTTGTATGTTACACTTTAACTTTAACTAAAAAAACTGTTACAGAATGTGTGCTGTGATCTCGCATTTACACGCTTTGACCAGCAGGTGTCGCTAGGGTCGCTCTCTGCTGTTCTGTGCATGCGCAGAAGGACGAGAAATTAAGTCAATGTTTGAGAAGCACTGCACTAGTCAAAGTATTGACCTGAATCCTCTTGAGATGCTGCGGCTCGACCTTAAAAAGCAGTTCCTGCTCAAAACCCCTCCAATGTGTCTGAATTACAACAATTCTGCAAACATGAGTGAGTCAAAATTCATCCACAGCTGTGTTGGGAAGGCGGCCTTCAGGCCGGCAGCGGCCTCTGGGAAGGCAGTGGGCTCTGGGCATGCCCTGTTCCTCCGCCGCCTCCGTTTCTGTTTCCTAGGAGGACTGGGATTCCCACTGACTACAGGGAAGTTGGAAAGGTAGTAAGTGGTTTGGGTGTTCATTTGGGGTGCCCGTTCTGGCTCTCCCAGATGGCAAATGTGATCAATGAACTCCCAAAAGCTCAGGCTTTCTAGCCTTTCCATCTCCCAGTAGACTTTGGGTTTATCTAAGCAGAGGTTGAACACCTCTTTAAGATCCTCCTCCACATAGTCAAAATGGTCCCCCTCGATTAAGAACTTGCAGGCGAACCCTCTCACCTCCGCCCCCAGCTGGCGGAAGTAGACTGAGTTTACCAGCTGGAACATCTGCTGGCGAACTGATGGTCCTGAAGGGGTAGTTTGAACAAAAAAAAATCCCCATGACTGCAAAGTTCTCTCCCTAGAGAAAACTCGCAAAAAATGGAAAAAGAAAAAATCCACAAAATAAATCCTTCCCCGCTGGGTCCTTAACTGGTGGTATCGTTCTGTCACAAAACGTTCAGGGAGGACTCAAGTGCAGGGGAAAATATGGGATTTATTAGAATAACAAAAGAACACAAAATGCAAACAAAAACCCACAATGGGGAAAACATAACATAAACATGATCATAAATACTAAACATAAAACAAACCGGATGGAGCGGGGAAACAGCCGACACAGGAACAGACATGAAATAACAACGACACCACACAGGACAGCAAACACACTGGGATTAAATAGGGCACATGAGGGAAGGTAGTGATGAGACACAGCTGGGAATGATTACGGGAAACAAGGAGGTGGGGCAGACACTAACGAGACACAAACACACGGGAGAGAGAGTAGTGCCACGGTTCTGTCCACTAGAGCACTAATAACACTGGAAACAGAGACTGAACCGTGACAAATACAGATGTGAATATAAGACTGTGTGTTAGTTTACATTTAACACTTCACTTTATAAAGATATATACAGTAATACCTCGGTTTACGAGTTTAATCTGTTCCAAGAGCGAGCTCGTAAACCAAAATGCTTGTACACCAAAACAAATGTCCCCATAGGAATGCACTAAAAATCAATTTATTCGTTCCACACCACCACAAATGCCCATTTTAAATATTTTGGGGGTTTTACCCTATTAATTAGGTTAGAATTATAACCTTTAAGATCTCATATAAATACTAATTAATAATTGACAATTAAACTCTAAAAACACTTGACAATTTCCTGTAATGCACTTCAGCTGAGGAGAGAGGAGCGGGGAGCGGGGAAAGCAAGGATTCAAGTGCAAATGAGTGAATTTATTATAATAGTGCAGAAAACAAATGAAGTGATAATCCAGAGTGAAAGTCATGAGACAGGAGCCGCGTACAAAACGAACGAACGAATTCGCGGGAGCCTCGAAGGAACGAACGAACGAATTTGCGGGAGCCGCGAACGAATGAACGAACGAAGGAACGAAGTCACGGGAGCCGCGAACGAACGAATTCGCGAGAGCCGTGAATGAACGAACAAACGAATTCGCGGGACACGCGAACGAATGAAAGAACGAATTCGCGGGAGCCACGAACGAACGAATTAGCGGGAGCCGCGAAGGAACGAACGAATGAATTTGCGGGAGCCGCGAAGGAACGAACGAACGAATTCGCGGGAGCCGCGAAGGAACGAACGAACGAATTCACAGGCGCCGCGAAGGAGCGAACGCACGAATTTGCGGGAGCCATGAAGGAACGAACAAACAAATTCACGGGAGCCGTGAAGGAACGAGCAAACGAAATCGCGGGAGCCGCGAACAAAAGCGGGGAGATAGGCAGATGATATGAGAATCAAGTGCTCAGTGACCACACACATACATACACACTCAGGCAGAACTAGGAGACAGTGAATTCATGAACCATGACAGTTACTGCTTAGAGGCACTGTAAGTGTATATTTCACTACTTGAACAAAAGCGATCACAATTAATTAATGTTAACTACTTAATCACTTATAAAAGTATCACTGTGGTGAATGATGCAGCCAAACCAAGCGAAGCTGAGAGAATGAATGAGTTAAGGGGTGATAAAGGGGTTGGAATTGCATGACTGTGTTATGAGAGGCTGTGTTTAGGATATTTCCTGTAAAAATGCGCGCGACGATGCTGAGCATTAGGACTTTCTCCACACAAAAATGCCCGTGGGTGAGGGAAATTTTTTCTCGTACACGGATACAATGCTCGTACACCGATTCGACCCTCCATACTCGTACACCGATTTGCTCGTATACCAAGTCGCTCGTAAACCAAGGTATCACTGTATTTTACTTATTTCAGTATACTTAATAAAACTGCATTTAAGAAATACACAGTATTAAGTTATTTATCTATTCATTCATAAGTTATGTAATTGCTTCCATCCTTCTTTCATTCACTTCCTCTCCTTATATTTTCCTTTGAGGATCAAATACATGGACGCCTGTTTCACCTTCTGACTTGTTCTGGGAAGATTGTCAGGAATTCTTTTTTAAGATTTAAAAAAAAAATTTGCACGACCTACAAACCTTTCACTGTATTTAGTGTGTATCTGAATAAATTTGTGTAATTCCGTCTTCTTTCCTTCTTTCCTACAGACAGAGCATTTATGTCCCACACCCTCTTAAGCGAGAAGCTCTTGAGCAAGAGGAACTTAATGGGAATCTCCTCAATAAGTTTGAAGGGGGCCTGGGAGAGTCCCTAGAGTACCAGAGACAAGTGCCAGTTCTGTACTGCAGGCCTCAGCCTAAGACATGGATATGCCACCCAGAGGTACGTGCTGAGCAGCTATGGCAGCCACGTAAACCTTCAGGGTGGACGGGGATAACCCTGCGTTCGGCTACTGCCTCTGCTTCAATGATGCCGCCCTCGTCGAGGTTCCCAAGCAATTCTGCTTGGTAGGCCTGCAGTAGTGCAGTGGTGTGTAAGCTTGCAGACACGAGGCAGAATATGCTTTGCCCACCAAAGACGATGTAACCCTCATCGGTTTAGTGGGCAGCATTGGTGTGTTGAGGGACGATTCCATCTGATGCGCGAGAAAACCCGCTAAAGCCTCGTCCACCATAACCATAGGGCTGGGCCCCCATGAGAGTCACATACATCAAAGACTGAGGGGTATGGACTCTCTGGGAGGCTGTCCTTCTCCAGGACCTCCACACCGAGGTAAGAAAGGCAACGCCTGAGGATGGGGAGTGACTCGTCCAGTTTGCTCTTCTTAGGACGAGCCTCCCTGGTATCAGCGGCACTCGATATTAAGCCTTGAGAGCGCACAAGTCACAACCTCGACTAGCTCCTTGTATGCTGGGGAGGAGGATGGCGAGTCCTCCTCTCCAGTGCTGACGCTGACGACATCCACCTCCTCAGAGATGGACAGTCGCAGCATTGACATCTCAGTCAGGTCGGAAGAAACCACCGCAACGTGTGCTTCTGGGTCCTGACAGAGACCGGATCTGCCAGGTAAGGGCTGAGATAAGGCCGGGCCCGTCTCATACCCCGTTGACAGATCCATCTGCGAACCGCTAGATCGACGCTTAGCCTCGGTTGCAGCGGGACCAGAGCCTTGGAGAATGCGCTCCTGAGGGGCGTTCGAGAACACCGGCAGTCGGGAGACCACCCTCGAGCGCTGACCATGCATGCGCCGCTCCCAAACATTATACGTAAAGACTGTGTGTATTCCTGCTCATAATGACACGTGGGCAGGGAGAAGCACACAGTCTAAACTGTTCTTCCAGTGGGAGAGCGGGAGTCCCTGTTCTTTTAATACTAGACTTGGGAAAGCAAACACCTTTGCACACCAGCTTACACACGCTTACACACTTAATTATCAGTTCCAACCCCTTTATCACCCCTTAACTCTTTCATTCTCTCAGCCTCACTCTGTTTGGCTGCATCATTCACCACAGTTATACTTTTAGAAGAGATAACATTAATTAATTGTGATCGCTATTGTTCACGTAGTGAAATGTATAAGTGGTTCATGAATTCATTGTCTCCTAGTTCTGCCTTTGTGTGTGAGTGGGGGCCGATCACCGACACACGTCATATCATCCGTGGACATACACTTCTCATATCATCTGCCTATGTAGTTCACTTCTCTCCACTCCTATGTTATGTCTGCGCGGTGCTCGCACGTGCGTGCGTCTCGATTATCACTTTGTTTGTTTTCTGCACTATTATAATAAATTCACTCATTTGCACTTGAATCTGGGTTTTGTGTTCCCCCTCCCTCTTCTCTCTCGTCTCCTTCATGCCAGCTCAAAGTGCATTACAGTAAAATGTCAAGTATTTTTAGAGTTTAATTATCAATTATTAATTAGTATTTATATGAGATCTTAATGGTTATAATTTTAACTGTAATTAATAGGGTAAAACAAAAAAAATATTCAAAATGGGCATTTGTGATCGTGTGGAACGAATTAATTGATTTTTAGTGCATTCTTAAGGGGGAATTGTTTTGGTGTACGAGCATTTTGGGTTACGAGCTCGCACTTGGAACGAATTAAACTCGTAAACCGAGGTATTACTGTACTTACAAAGCATTAAATGGTTTCCCTCAACAGAACTTGAGCGATCTCTCTACACATTATAGTCCTTCACATCTATTGCGATCCCAATATTCTGGTCAGTTGATAATATCTAGAATATCTCAGTCAACTGCAGGCGGTCAAAGCTTTTCCTGTTTGGCTCCTAAACTCTGGAACAGTTGAAGGCCTCATGAATCTGATCTCCAACCATTAAATATTTTGAGTGTCTCGATCTCAATCTGACTTCTGACCTGAAATGTTGTCTATATAATAATCATGAACTGTGTGTTTGTTGGCCAGAGGAGAACTGTCTGTATAAATGTGACTCGACAACATATGACGTACTCGTCAACAACTAAAATGTTTCTATTTTCTATTCTTCTTTGCTTATTTTCAATTTGTTTCTGATTTTAGTTTTATTGTTTTGCTCCCCTTTTTTTGCTTTTCTATACGACTATTCATTGTTCCATGACAATTTAGTTCAAACTGTTCCCATGTTTATGTTTGCTTATTTTTTGGTAAATAACAAATATAGAAACATTTGTGAATCTATAGGTTTTTCATCTCTTTTGTGTGATTTAAGACTCTCAAACACACGTTACAATCAAACATTAATGTTTCACACCACTGATTGTTCACTGGAAACACAAGATACAGAAAAGAAAACCAAATGGAGACTATCTTGTGTTTTTCATCAGCGGGATCAGCGCCTGTGCTCTGAGATCATTAATGGTGTTTAGATGTGATGTTCAATCAAGACCATTTGCAGTTCTCAAATGAACTAGATGTGAAAACACTCTTGAGCCACATTGAAAATATATATTTGCAAAATGTAAAAACAAGTGACATTTAAAGTGGCTACTTCCTGCTTTGCTACTGTTCGGACGCTCTTGCTTACAGCTCTGCGCTTTGCTCTATTGCTTTTATATTTTATCTCCTAATTTTAACTTCAGCAAATCAGCACAGTGCTCAAACGACAAATATTGGCACCAACAAAGTTTCTAACTGGAAGAATTGCAACAAAAAAGGGGAATTTTTCTCAAACCAGCCTCCCATTGACGGCAGCCATCAGCTTACATTCCGGAGAAGGGAAAACACAGCTGCCTACACTAAATAATATGCCTCCTCTGGTTGAAGAATCTACCTGCTGCACAAACTGCCACAGACTTCTACAAAGGATTGCAGTTCTTGAAACAAAGCTACTTGTGGGACTACCAAACCAGACGGAACACACAACAGAGCTTCATCATGGACGTCCCCAGCACACAGCCGGTGAGTCCCATGAATCTAATGCTCCTAAACAGGCCATACTGAGTGCCGAAATTGATCAACATACTAATCGATGGCACAAACAGGGAGCGAGACCCAAAGGCACTCGAGACATCAGATTGTCACGAGTATCGCATTTTGTAGCGTCCTCTACCCCAAACACTAGCTCCCTACCACCGCCAATACATCTGGAGAACAGATTTGAAGTGTTAATGAATGTGAGTGAGGAATCTCCAGACATGATGAATGTGGTTGAGGAATCCCCAAACATGATCGGACACAGATCAAATCAGCCAGCAGCTAACACCGATGCTAACTGCCGCTCAAGGTGGAGCAGACAGCGACACTCAGCTCTTAGAGCAGCCGAGCCCAGGACTCTGATAGTGGGTGACTCTATTATCAGAAATATTAGCAGCAGGGATACAACTACATGCTGCCTTCCACAAGCAACAGTTTCCGATGTAAACAGGGAACTTAAGAGTATTCTGATGAAATATAAAACTGCAAACCGACTAATCATCCATGTGGGAAAGAATGATATTCGGAAGGAGCAGTCAGAACTCCTTAAAAGGGATTTCAATGAACTTTTTGAAATGCTCAGAAGTCTAAAAGTTCAGTCGTTCATCAGTGGACCACTCCCAGCAAGAGGAACAAATAGATTTACACGTTTGCTTGGGCTTAATACATGGCTGCAAAAAACCTGCAACTTAAAGGGACTGAATTTCATCGACAACTTCAATCTGTTTTGGAGTCAGAGACAGTTGTTCACACATGATGGCCTACACCCAAACAAACTGGGCTCAAGAGTGCTAAAGGACAATATCTACTTTTCCCTCCATCATCCTTCAGCAGTGTGTGCAAATCCACCTAATCTGAATGGCACAAACACACCTGGAAAGAGTACAACTGACCAGAGGACTTCATTTCAGCACCTGAATGGACATGCGGCTGACACATCCCACAAGGACAGCGATAACACCACGCAGCCACAACAACCACTGTTCACGGACACAATCCTGACTGAGCCCTGCCCAGAGAGCTCACCGATAGACAGTGACGTGTCAGAACTGCTCCAAGTTTCAGCAGCCAAGGATGACTTTCGGGAAAACAGCCAGGGAAGCCAGGACAACATATTACAGCCACCAGTAACACCAGAGCAACAGCCTCTCTCACCGGATACGCTATCCCTCTCCCCAGCATCCCCCCTGCTGTGTTTCTCTGAGAAAATGGAGGAACTGGTGTATGCTGGAACCAAACTCGCCCACTCTTTTGCTGCGAGCCCCCAGACATCAACAAAAAAGCGGCGAGCTCCACAACCACCAAAGCCTGTGAGCCCAGCTCAACCTCCCATTCCTCCTGCGAGAGCTCTTCGGCCGCTACCACAACGCCAGGGCCCTCACCATCCTCCATCTGTTCTAGGTGAACCAAAAACAACTGATAAAAGCTCTCAGTGATGTGTGTCGGGTCCCTGCTATGATAACAGTGACTTTGTCAAATGTTTACAGAACAAGCGGGAACCCAGTGTGCCTGTTGCTTTCGCTATTTCAGTTTTATTACGTGATAGAAAGCCAAAGGCCTTCTCAAACCGTTTGGCAAACCCACTTAATCTGTTGCATATTACACGCCAAACTAAGATTACTGTAGAGACAGAAAGTAAGACTGTTAAGTTAGCACTTTTAAACATCCGTTCACTTAAAAATAAATCACTTCTAGTCAATGATTTAATAACCACAAACAATCTAGATTTTATGCTTCTAAATGAAACATGGCTTGAAGACAGTTGCAGTTCAACAATCCTGAATGAAACAGCCCCTCCTAACTTTACTTTTATGAGTGTCTGCAGAGCTGTTAGGAGAGGTGGAGGTGAAGCTGCTCTATTTAAAGATGTCTATCAATGCAAGCAAGTGTCATTTGGTGATTACTTGTCTTTTGAATATTTGGGTATTGTGTTAAAAGGTGCTCCTCGCATTCTACTTTTAGTCATTTACAGGCCTCCAAAATACTCTCCAGCCTTTGTGGAGGACTTTACAGAACTGTTATCAGCAACTTCCTCAGAGTTTGACTGTTTTGCTATTACTGGGGACTTTAACATCCACATAGAAAATGCAGAATCCAAAATGGCAAAAGAAATTCTAACAGTTTTGAATACTTTTGATCTGACTCAGCATGTACATAGACCCACACACAATCGAGGACATACACTAGATTTAATTATCAGTAAGGGTCTAAACATCTCATCCATTGTCATTAAGGATGTAGCTCTATCAGATCATTTCTGTATTTTCTTTGATATATTGATCTCTCCGACTGTTGAAGCTAGATCTATCTCGGTCAAAAAGCGATGCTTAAATGAGAATACTAGTGCTCTGTTTATGAAGGCTATATCTTTAACACCAAGCATATCTGCAGACTCTGTTGATTTTCTTCTTGATTCTTTTAACTCAAAAGTTCAGAATGTTATTGATAACATTGCTCCTGTGAAAGTCAGGAAGAAGAATGGCAGACAAAAATCACCCTGGAGGAATTCAACAGCAGTGCAAAATATGAAAAGACAATGCAGAAAAGCTGAACGCATGTGGCGAAAGACAAATCTTGAAATCCACTATAACATCTATAAAGATAACCTTCATGCTTTCAATGTGGAACTAGGCAAAGCTAGACAGACCTTCTTCTCAAATATTATAAACAGAAACTTAAACAACACCCGCACTCTTTTTGCTACTGTAGAGAGACTAACAAATCCCCCAAGTCAGATTCCCAGTGAAATGCTCTCAGACAGCAAATGCTGTGAGTTTGCTTCCTTCTTCTCTGAGAAAATAAATAATATCAGAAAGGCGATCAGCACATCCTTGAGCTGCACTGGGGTAAAACAGATCAAACCCCAATCTCAGAAAGTAGCTATTATGTCTGTTTTCGAAGCAATTGATGGTACAATTTTGGAAGAAACAGTACAGCTCCTTAAAACATCAACCTGCGCCTTTGACATACTTCCCACATCTTTTTTCAAAAGCGTGTTTAACTGTTTAGAAGCAGATATCCTAGAAGTGGTAAATGCCTCACTTCTTTCTGGGACTTTTCCAAATTCCCTAAAAACTGCAGTTGTTAAGCCCCTTCTGAAAAAGAGCAATCTGGACAACATCATATTGAGCAATTACAGACCAATCTCAAATCTTCCTTTCATAGGCAAGATCATTGAAAAAGTTGTTTTCAATCAGCTGAACAAGTTCTTAAGCTTGAATGGATCCTTTGACAACTTTCAGTCTGGTTTCCGACCACATCACAGCACAT
The DNA here is from genome assembly GCA_037043235.1 of Rhodeus uyekii. Taxonomy (NCBI): domain Eukaryota; kingdom Metazoa; phylum Chordata; class Actinopteri; order Cypriniformes; family Acheilognathidae; genus Rhodeus; species Rhodeus uyekii. The sequence goes on from JAWRVZ010000050.1 coordinate 2,693,471, forward strand.
AGACAGCACTCATAAAGATAATAAATGATATTCGTCTTAACACAGATTCAGGTAAATTATCAGTGCTGGTTTTACTCGACCTCAGTGCTGCGTTTGACACCATAGATCACAACATTCTCCTTGACAGGCTGGAAAACTGGGTTGGGCTTTCTGAGATGGTTCTTAAATGGTTCAGGTCATACTTAGAAGGGAGAGGTTATTATGTGAGTATCGGTGACCATAAGTCTGAGTGGACATCCATGACATGCGGAGTCCCTCAAGGTTCAATACTTGCACCCCTCCTGTTCAACTTATATATGCTGCCACTGAGCCAAATAATGAGAAAGAACCAAATTGCATATCACAGCTATGCAGATGACACCCAGATTTACCTCGCGTTATCACCTAATGATTACAGCCCCATTGACTCCCTGTGTCAATGCATTGATGAAATTAAAAACTGGATGTGCCTAAACTTCCTTCAGTTAAACAAAGACAAAACTGAAGTCATTGCATTTGGAAACAAAGATGAAGTTCTCAAAGTGAACGCATACCTTCACTCTAGGGGTCAAACAACTAAAAATCAGGTCAGGAATCTTGGTGTGATTTTGGAGTCAGACCTGAGTTTCAGTAGCCATGTAAAAACAATAACTAAATCAGCATATTATCATCTCAAAAATATTGCAAGAATTAGATGTTTTGTCTCCAATCAAGACTTAGAGAAACTTGTTCATGCTTTCATCACCAGCAGGGTGGATTATTGTAATGGGCTCCTCACCGGCCTTCCCAAAAAGACCATAAGACAGCTGCAGCTCGTACAGAACGCTGCTGCCAGGATTCTGAGCAGAACCAGAAAATATGAACACATCACACCAGTCCTTAGGTCCTTGCACTGGCTTCCAGTTACATTTAGAATTAATTTTAAAGTACTGTTACTTGTTTATAAATCGCTCAATGGCCTAGGACCTCAATACATTGCAGATATGCTCATAGAATATAAACCTAACAGATCACTAAGATCATCAGGATCAAGTCACTTAGTAATACCCAGGGTTCACTCAAAGCAAGGAGAGTCTGCTTTTAGCTGTTACGCCAGCCGCAGCTGGAACCAGCTTCCAGAAGAGATCAGGTGTGCTCCAACAGTAGCCACATTCAAATCAAGACTCAAAACACATCTTTTTACCTATGCATTTGCAGATTGAGCACTGTGCTATGTCCGAACTGTTTGCATTTTATTTTATACGTATTATCTTTTTATTCTTTTAATCATTTTTAATGTTTTATTTTTATCATTCTTCTTTATGTAAAGCACTTTGAATTACCATTGTGTATGAAATGTGCTATACAAATAAACTTGCCTTGCCTTGCCTTGCCTTGCCTAAAGTGAACATTTTTCTTTTAAAACATTTCACAAAATAAGTATTAAACAAAATGTGTCATTAGTCTGTTTGAACTCGAGGAGAACTGACGTCATACAGCCACTGAAAAAACACTTAGATCAACTTGTTAAAAATAACTGAAACGTGTCTCAGGAAAGAGAAGTTAGTTCTGAGAAAAGCTCAAGCGTCATTTCACGGCATTTTTCACTTGGTTTGATAAACTGTGTTAAATGTAATGAAACTTTGACAAATCTATGAGAGATTTAAGTGTCCAAATTCTTTTTGCAGTTATTTTTCAATAATACGGTGAGAGAGAAAGAGAAGTGATAGAGAAGCTGATTGTGTGTTCGGTCACCGTTCTCAAGCTCTGAGTCTCTGATGGAGAGTTTATTTAAAGATACAGCATCATTCAACACTAACTCACATCAACACAGAGACATCGCATTTATCTCAACTACTTGAAATAGAAGAAACAATATTACAACAAAAACAAGCTGAAATACACGTGTACAGCCTCCATCTTTCACACGCATCATCACACAGATAAATGCATCATCCACCTCTTTATCTGATCAACACGTAACAATCACATTGCATTAGAAAGAATAAAAGAAGATATTATAGAATATGATCAAATACTCACAGATGAGAGTCAGTGAACTGGAGCCCATCCTGTCACATTAACAGAGCGTTTAACACTGATGTGTAATAAAACACACTTCCTCTGTTTGAACTGTCATTTCACACTTCAAGAAGAGATGAGGGAGGAGACAAAACTCAATATAGAAATGCATGAAGAAAGAGAAAATAAACACTTTTTTAACAAAGTGAAATCAGCACGTGACTCTAGTTTAGGCCTCAGAGAAGCTGCAGAGCAAATGGGTGGAGTTTATGTCCAGCTCCTCCTCTTTAGACGTCCAGAGAGAAGAGAATGTCATAATGGTCCTGTACGACAGAATCAAGTTGATAAGGGTTTAATTGAATGGTCAGGAATCAGCAACTGTAGCAATTAAATGATTAAAGTGAGAATAGTCACTCAATGCTAGAAAAACAGGAACAGGAACATTATAAAATGACCTCCATCAGGCTGCATGAATAAACTGTCAGAAACAGACTGATGTCCTCTAGTGCAGGGTTTCTCAACCTTTTGCCTATTGCGACCCACTTTTTTTTGTATGACAGTCCTACGACCCACTAAGGCTAGAAATAAATAAAAATAGTAAATAATAAGTACTGAAAAATAATGAAATAATTTGTTAGACCTATACCATGTGTGCTCATAATTAATTTCACAAAACACTTTTTAAAAAATTAGGCAGACTATGAAACGAACTGATTTATTTATTTTCACTCACGTTCACACACGTTAATGTGACATTTGAGACTGCCGCTCTGAAACGATGATATCCAGACGCGGTGGAATTGGGGAAAGGGCCACTCGTAGTGTCGCACTCAAACTAGAAGTTGTCAGTCTATTCCTGCTTTTTGTTTTCGTTGCAGTCACCGTCGAAAATCCCGACTCGCAAAGATAGGTAGTGCTAAATGGCAGAAGAAATTTCGTTGCACGATCTTACGAGTTCTGGGTATTCGTGTCTGGTTTGAATCCAGAAAGAGTTCAGATCTGTCTTGCGAAAAGCAAGTTGCAGGCTGCCGTCAGATGCAAGTTCCACTAACTGTGTTTGCAAATTAATGGAGAGCACAACATCCACATCACTTGGGTCTACTGAAAAAGGATCACGAATCCATGCAAAAGGATGCATTTTTGTCCTACTAACAGGCCGTGGCTGCGTGCAATATTTCTGGCATAGCGATGCAATGCAATTGCGCCGTCGTTACCAAGAAACGGCGTAAACCGCTTACGTAAAGAGTAGGACCTTGTCCAATAAGAACCGTTCGCTGCAGTGATAAATTATTGTGATAGGACGGTTTAGAAATAGCATTAGAAAGTTAGGACAATAATGATTAAACATACGACATTCGAAAATATGAGACCACAGTAAATGTCTCGCGACCCCCTCTGGAATGTTCCACGACCCCCTAGTGGGTAGCGACCCACTGGTTGAGAAACAGTGCTCTAGTGGGACGTGTGCTCACAGATCAGCACACTGCAGTTTGATTGACAATTGCCAAAGAACAGCAGAATTCAAGTCCACCATTGGCGTCCTGTTCTCTTCACAGATGAGAGCAGATTCACTCTGAAAACACGTGACAGACATGAAAGAGTCTGGAGAAGCCATGGGGAACATTATGCTGCGTGAACATCATCCAGCATTAGCGGTTTAGCAGTGGGTCAGTGATGGTCTGGGGAGGAAGAGCTTTAGAAAGTCACACAGACGTGCAGTCAATGGTTCCTTCACTGCTGTCAGATACTGGAATAAATCCTCAGAGTCGTTGTCAGATCTTCTGCTGGTGCCGTGACCCTGGGTTCTTCCTGGAGCACGAGTGTGTCGGCAGTCTTTAGAGGATGAAGGCATTGATGCCATTGACTGGATCTCACGTTCCCCAGATCGGATTGCAATTGAGAACCTCTGGGACATTATGTATCGGAGCATCCAAAGCCGTAGAGTAGCAGCACAACCTGTCCAGGAGTTCACAAATGTCATATGTCAATGTTCATAAATGAGTGAATACAGGCATGTGGAGACGAACACACGACTGAATAACTTCATGAATTGCTGTGATGAACTTAATGCGGATAATGTTGGATCAGCCTGTCAGCTTAATGGATCGTGAGCGATGTGGAGAGGAAGACGAGGAGAACGGGATCCAAAAAAAAAACACTTTATTGAAAAACGAGAACAGAAAACAGCACGTAGTAGTGCAAAGACATGGAGACACGAAACAACATCCCACGTAACATTAACAAGAGACAAAGACATGGGAACACAGGAGGGCATTTAAGGAAGAGGAGGTTCAGCTGACCGGACTGGGGGAGTGATTAACACGACAGGTGTAGGACAGGTAACGGAGACACAGATGTGACAGACGCGACAAGACTGCGACACATCCTGTAACTTCAGTTTCTTACATTGAATTTTGGTTTGATTAGTATGTCGTTGATTTTGGTTTCCACTGACTGTTGTCACATAATTGTGTTCTTAACAAATTATACAATGTATATAAAGATTTTCAAATTGAATATTTCATTCATTGAGATCCAATGTGTGATTTGTGTTCCCTTAGTCTTTTAAGCAGTATATATATATATATATATATATATATATATATATATATATATATATATATATGTATATATATACTAAAAACCCAAACTGGTGTATTTGTCGAGCTGTACTGCAGTATGTGTTTAATAAATCAATGAGAGAGACGGTTCTGCTGCTGTCAGTCGCTCTAGTAATGCTTTATTACAGTAATTCAAAGATTATATATTTAAAACACAATGTTATATTAACTTACATGCAACTAAAACACATTGAACACCAATAATCATGTTGCTTAACTTTTATAGGAGTCTTTCTTCTGATACTCAAATACTTATTTTTTCAACAACCACTAAACACTAAAGTGTGTTACAATCTCTGCTGTATGTGCCACTGCTATCCATTCATATTTTACAATATTAACAACAGTCCCTCTACTGTTCACACAGCAATAGTTGAAACCATATAGTGGTTATTTAAAACCGAATAATCAAAACAATGTAAATAAACAATGAAAACAATGTAAATAAAATAATCATAACTCCTGTGACTAACAAACAGGGTGTCTCATATTTATATATTTATTTTCACTATCAATCATTGTAAAGCTGAACTCCACAGGGATAGCGTCACTGGTGATGTCACTAGACCCGCCCATGAGTGTGTCTTCAATCAGGTCCGCTAGCGGGACTATAAACGCTTCTAATGCTCTGGATTCTGTTGCTGTGAATTGATGAATATCTGCGGGATTTTGTGTTGATCTGCGAAGAGACGCGCGGCGCGTTGAAAGCGTCTCTGGAGCGTCACTCGTGTTTCTGGTTTATTGTCACTGAATCCGCGAGAGAAACAGCGACACCGCTGATGATGTGCACGCGCTGAAGCGACGGGGACGCGCGCTATCCGAAACCGGAAGAAAAACACAAATTATTAATTATAATATAGGGTTTCTGAGGTGAGTATTGCTGGAAACTGCTTTCAACAGCCTCTGTTGATCCGGATCGTCCTGAGGTGAGTCGCACTGAAGTGCTGCTGGACTCCGGCTCTGGTTATTAGTGTTGTTGGCATGATGATCCCTGTTTCCCAGCAGAAACACATCAGTCTCTCCTGGAAAAACGCTCATAATGCTTTAGTGCTGATACAGATATGTTGAACAGAGTCGGGATGATTTGAGCTTCATCACATGATCTGCACAGAGAAAGAGTGAGATTTGTTAGTTGCTGTAAAGTGAGGGAGTCTTTGAGCATCAGAAACAGTGTCTGTCAGTTTATCTGCACATTAATACTGTGATGAACCTTCTGTTGATACAGATTCATTTCCAGAAGCTCAATGATGGGAATATGTGCATCAATGCATCCGAACACACTGGGAAATCCTACAGGAAATTATAATGATCAGGTTAATTCCAGGAGTCACAGCAAGATGATCTGAACTGAACATCATTGATCTGATCAGCCTCACCGATTTCTACAGCAATGACCTGCAATCCTGTGAAACTGCTCTGATGATCTCACGGGTTTGTGTTCAGAAACACAACCATCAGCAGAAAGTGCTTGAGAGACTTTCCTCACCGCTCGCATACAGCAGCTTTACTAATGTGATCTGCAGACGATCATCTACAGGATCCTCCATAAAACACATGCCATTTAATTCACTTAGATGGTCTCTGTGTGCCGGAAATATGAGCAATGAATGAATGTACGGAAAGAAAACAATACAATAACATGCTGTTCTTCCAGATTAACCTCTGATATTAACAGCAGGTTTGAGAGTTGATGTTTACATGTGTGTGTGTGTGTGTATATATAATAATATATATATATAAGCTGGTACTCTTCATACGCTGTCAGTGAGAAATATGCAGACTTTGCTTCACTTACAGTTGATTGAACTGATTCACTTCAGCTTTTCTGAAACCACAAACTCAGAGTTTCTCATCTCAGGGTAAATCAACTCAGAGTTGGTTAAACCTCTTTTTTGAAACGAGGTCCTGTGGTTTTTCCAGAAAGCAGGTTATGTGACGCATCCAGGTGTGTTTAAGGGTAAGTAACAGGATAACTCAACTTTCAGCTCCAAAACAGAGGAATCAGGGTAAGAAGAAACTTATTCTCTGAACAAAACCTGATCCAGAGCAATCCTGTTTGAGGATTAATTTAATTCAGAGTTCAGCGCATGAGTGACGTGATGATGGATGGATGCTAGATAGATAGATGGATAAAGAAAGGTTTGGGTGAATCAGACATGAGTTCAGTGTGAGTTTGACAGAAAGATAATCTTGATTTCTGGAATAACACTTGACATGAAACTGAAACCCCAGAGTTTTTTAACTTAACCTTCTTCATGAAAAGGCCTCAGATATGTTCATGTTTCTGTTGTACAAACACTTATTTCTAGGTTCATGTTTACATGTTGAAACCAGTGAATTATTAAAAACCGACATGTTTAACTTTTAATCGCTATTATTATGACTCTTAAACCTACAAGGTAATGGACTTTACTAAAAGTTGTTAAAAACACAATAAATAGATGTTTTTTTTCTTCAACAAAACAGCAACACATTTAAATGAATCTAAGCGTTTAATGTGAGAAGAGTTTAGAGCAGCAGAAGGGGGAGGAGTTTGTGTTTGAGGAAGTTCACTGATTGGCTGGAAATGTTGTCAGACTTCAGCCAATAGGAGACTGACACTCTTTATTGACTCAAATCACATCAGCTTTGACTTTATTACGGAAAATATATTCAGTCTTCAATCAGATCCGCTAGCAGGACTATAATAATGCTCTGGATTCTGACTTTAGTTAAACTAATTTAATAATAATTAATATCTGCGGTTTTAAAGTTCATGTGTCATTGTTTATGAATTTTCAGATTTTAAATAATACGCTGGAAAGGATTCATTTCCATGTTTTATATTATTAGCTGTTCTTTTCTGCTGTTAAAATGTCAAAAGCTCCTGCTGTTCCTCATTCAATACATTTCATGATATTTGTTTTGTCTCGGCTTTATTGAAAATGAAGCTGAAATGAAAGATGTTTGTGAGTAGAAACATCTGTTTGCTGAATCTCATCCCTCTGTCAGTGTAAAGAACAGTTTTCATTCTTAGTTCTGCTGTGAAATTGCTGTCAAATGTATTTATTCAGTTTGATCAGTTTTGTGTCTCTGAGCATCTAAAGAACGACTTTCAGTTTCTCACAATGAAACCATGAAAATATGACATGAGACATTGATTCAGGTATAGATGATGGATTACAAATGATGAGACAAATGTGAGACAAATACATTTTTATTACACACTTTTTGGCAAATACATATTAATTTCAATTGTTATTCACACAGAATATATGATAGAGAATAAAACTTTGGTCTGTATGTTTGTAAATGACTGAAACAAGAGAAACTGAACAGGAAACTGGAGACCAAAACCAACAAAACTGAAGAACAGAAAGACGTCAAGCTTTTACTATTGAAGAACAAACATCACAAAGATAATAAACACATTTTCCTTTAAGATTACGACAAATCTAAATAATAACAATAATCATAAACCACAGCAATAATAAAAAGGACCAAATTAAAGCAGAACAACTCACTAAAATTGTCATTAATAATATTCTGAATCTTTTTAAACTTGTGAATATCAGATTGAAGTTTCTTCCTCCGTTACGGCGAACTGACTTTGATCTTCAACAAATGAAACTGAAATACACAGAAAAACATTTATTAGAGAGAGAGAGATGTTAAACACCTTTATTTTCCATCATATTACAAAAATCTGTTTATGCTTAATAACAATAATAAATAAATACAATGTTTAGTTCAATATTAATTCCAACAAAATGTCAATGATACCAATGAAATACTATTTAATCAAAAAGAGGTAAAATTCAATCAGAAACTGAAGACATAAGTTGCATTTAAACAAAATAGTTTTAGTTGCTAATGCACAATGTAAGATACGGCATAGTAAATCTCCTGATTTTTTGGGCAATGGACTTTAATAAATTGAATGTCATAATGGAGATTGTGCATCAGGAACAGACAGAAACTCCTCCATTTTGTATCTTATTTTTAAAATGTTGTCAAACTCTTGAGATTTCACACATGTAACGCACAGCTGAACTGCACTCTACAAATGACATGTTGAAGTTCTTGTAAGGAGAGAAGTTTCTCAGATCTCCATTTCCTGCCAATTACATGAGTAACAAATACTTCAGGAAACACACACTGACTGAAAAAAACTTTTAAAAATGAAGGAAAAGAGGATTTTAACTTGCATTTTTTACCATTCTTTCTGACCTTCTCCCTATTTGTTTAGTTGTTTTAGTTATTTAGTTATTATACACAAAACCACTTATTTTGTTCTGTATCAATTAAATCTTCCACTAAAACAGCAGATAAAATGAACAGGTTGATTTGAAACGGAGTAATTTATTCTGAAGACAAAAGCATGAATTATAAAGCAGTGTTTGTTCAGGAAATCTTCTCCTGCTGTTCGTACAGACTGATCACATTATCATGAGGAATGTCACTCAGATCATCCTATAAAACTGCTTCACACCGACATTAGGAGCAAATACATTCATACATGAAAACGACAGATGTTGATTGATATCTATCCGCTGCATTCTTGCAGGAATGATTTGTATCCGTCAGAAGCTTTTCCCTGAACTCTTTCTGACAGGAGAACAGCGACTCCAGCACTTGCACTGGAAGCATGAGGAACGCCTGTCCCTTCCTTCACTCACACAATCTGCTGCTGAAACACATCTGTGTGCGGCTCTCACAAACATCACACACCACTTTATACAAGCATTTCTCTCTTCTTTATTACCACATCCATTTACATTTAAAGATCCCATATTTAAGGATGTCATAAAGTCTTAATGCAGCGAGTAAAATCTGCACAAGACTGTCTTTAACAAACCCTCTAATGATTACTTTCATGTCTTGATATTCACCTTCTTTACTTTGCTGATTGTTTTTTTGAGACGATACCGTTTTTGTCTATTAAACTCTTAAATCTCTAAAAGACACTAAAAATCTTCTCAGATCTGAAAAAAACAGATTGTGAATTTTTTTTAAGCACTGAACTCTCACAGAATAGAGATTAGTTTGGCATTCACTCAATTCTGTGTCGTTTGATAATCAATGTCTTCTGTCTCAAAAAAACTGCCTCACTTTCACATTCATGATCTGAATCAGAACGACTGACTGCAATCTTCATTCACTTCTTCAAATGATTTACTGTCATTTTCTTCATTGGTTTCTTCTCACTCCATCACTGCATCTTCAGCTTCTCTGTCTTTACAGTGAGAATATGGTTTTTGTGATTGTATTTCCTTCATCTTTTCCACATTAGCACTTGCAGCATAATTTACTGGATGATCAATTACAGTTTACATTATTTACTCTCGTTTCCTGCTGCATTTTTCTCAATCTCTTCATCATTCTCACGCAGCCCAGTATTATTTTCTCAAACATTGTTTTTGGGAATAGTTTGGGAACACGTCTGTCTTAGATGTCCGTGTTCTCCACATAAAAAGCACTGCATATGATCTGAACTGATGAAGATTGTATAATCTTTACCCTCCACTGCTATTTTTAGCATCAGATTAAGCGGCTCGTTTTACGGGAGTTTCTTTCAGTTTCCTATTTTTTTTTTTACTGAGGGATGTTTGAAAGTGCAACTTTCTCAGAAGAGTTTTCCCTAAATAGAGATGACAGAACAGCAGAATATCGGAGGAAAAGTGAAAGAGTGTAAACTAAGAAGAACGACAAGTTACAGACTGAGCAATCACACGCTCACGAGAGAGAGAGAGACACAGAGAGAGAGAGAGAGAGAGAGAGAGAGAGAGAGAGACATTAGTTTTACCTCTGTCTCTGTAACATTTGTAAATCATCACGACTGTCGCCAGCAGATGCGAAAAAACTGCTGCAAGAAAACTGATGATTTTGGAGACAGAAATCTGAGCTGAAACACAGAAACACAAGCACATTATTGAGAAACATTACTCTTCATTAAAGTCCCAGTGGAGATTAGAGGCAGATTTAGGGGATTTGAGTTAATCATGAACTCTAGAAATACTTGCTGCATTTGTATGAAGATTCACAGATTTCCAGTAAGTTTGAAGATTAACAAAGTCACAAATAAAAACGTTATTGCATTTTTTTATTTTAACGTTTATTGAAGAAAAAAGAAAAGTAGCTGCGATTAACACAGAACTATTTAATCTGTTGTTCAGGTCTGTGTTCACATGCGTCAGACAGACGTCTTTAACATCTTTAACTGCAGATCTGAACTGAGCCGCACGTCTGACAGACTCTCCATTATAATGTGATCATATAGAGAGAGTTTATGAGGACAATGATGTTGAACTCACCGTTCACAGAGAGAGAAACAGAGCTTGATTGTGATGAGTTTGGTCTTCCATCTCTCTGTCCTCTACACCAGTACTGACCCTGATCAGACTCAGCAGCTCCTCTGATAGTGAGAGTGTCTCTGTTTACAGTGTAACGCTCAGACGTCTGTAACTTTACACTGTTTGTGTCTTTATTCCACTCATATCTCCAGTCACTGTGATCAGAGTTTATCTCACACGTCAGATTGACTGTTTCTCCAGTGAATACAGATCTGTCTGGTGTCACAGTCACTGCAGATGTGGGCAAATCTGAGAACAAACACAAAAACTGACTTAGATTTTTTTCTGCAATGTAAAATAATTACATTCTGTAAATTTTTCACAAAACAATTGTAGGAAAAAAAATGAGGTTGATGAAGAACTTGAAGTTTTATTTCAGTGACAGAATGAACCCTGAATAATCTTTGGTCAAACATTTTAATCTGCATTACATTCGTCTTCCTGATCAACATGTAAATAAAGTTTTGTGTTAAATGTAAATTATGGATAACAATAAAAGTGAAATCCTTCCTTTTCCACATCTTTGATATTCTTTCAGATGGAAAAACCCAAATGTTAAAGTGATGAGATTGTTTGAAATCTCTAGTAATCATATTCATGTTCACTGCCACTCTCACGCTATAAGAGATATAATATCACTCCGCTGGAACTATTGACATATTCCTGAGATCGGGATTAATCGCCTTCATGATCATTAAGATCTATTTTAGGGAAGAAGTTACGTTTTTCTGCTGTTCTGTCATTAGTTTGTCATGTCAGTTGTGTTGAGGAAGATCTGACTCGCCATAGAAAGCAGAATGAATGTTGTTCAGTTGTGCTTTTCTATTCTCATGATATTCATGAATATCTCATGTAACCATAGTGACAGTGACTCAAGAGAATATCAAAGATGTGAATCACATCACACTGGAAATCCACAATTTACATGATTTTATAAATGTTTCCTGATAAAATACACACACAAAATGTGCAGAACTTCATCTGAAGACAATAATGACTGAAAGTGAATTATTTTGATCCTCTAAGAACAAATGCAGCTGATACAGAAGATTGTAAATGTTGAGATATAAATATTAAATGATCATTAATCAGATGTGAATATGAAGCTTCACCTGATACAGTCAGTGTAACAGCATCACTGATGTCTGATCTCTCTCCTCTACATCTGTATTCATCACTGTCAGACACATCAGCTCTGAAACTGATCTCTGCTGTTGTTGATGATTTATATGGATAGCTGGTGTTTCCATCTCTAAACCAGCTGTACGTCCACTGAGTGTCTCGTCCTCCCTGAATGTCACATGTGAGAGTGACCGTCTCTCCTCTGAACACACGCTGATCTGGATTCACCTTCACTGCAGCTTTTGGTCTCTCTGAATTAAAACACATGAGTGAATATTATTGAAACATCATCACATGATCACAGTTATGAACTCAAAACATCCTAATGAAACAAACACTGTTATACATTTAAGATCTAGTTTGTTTGTAGCTTGTATTGATTAAAATAAAATAGAAAATATATACTGATAAACTTGTTATAAACTAAAAGACTGTATATTGTATGGAGTCAGATCAGTGTCGTTAATATTTCATGCAAAAACAGCAATGCACACGTGTGGAAAAAATACAATTATAATGTATATATTCAGAAATATAATCATTTCCTGTGCACAAAATAAAATGATAAATTCATAAAATACATTTCACAAATTTAAAACAACTCATAGATATACAACTGTACGCAAGTTTATTCTTGAATCTGAATATGCAAATCATTTTTGCGTGTGAATCTCTGGCAGTTTTTGTGTTTTTGAGACTTTTCTGGCAGCTCTGGGTCTTTTGTTCTCTTTAAACAATCATAACGATCATAATCTTTTTCATTTAAAATATTGACAAACTTGTAATCAACTACCTGATATATTTCTCAAATGTGTGGAAATTAATGTTTTTTTTTTTTGTTGTTTAAATCTTAATAAATGATCATGTTCTCTGGTCTATAATAATCTGATTTGTCGGATTTACAAATTCATTCACTTCTCCAGAAATACATGACAGTACGTGTGAAGTGAGAGAAGAATAAAGTTATATTTTTAGTTTCCAATGCAATCTGCATCTGATATGAATAAACCACATCAGTTTATTAGTTGAACAGATTGTATCTCAGATTATGGACATCAGTGTGTTTTAAACACTATAAATGTGTTGTTTTGTTGTTTTATGAGTGAAATAAACATCTGAAACCTGAAATAAACATTGTGTTTCAAATCACTGAATAGTTGTGAAATATGTGTGAAAATAGTTTTTAATTCAGTAGTTGATCACGTGATGCGCTGACCGTTATGAGCGACCTGATGATGAACTGACTTTATGATTGTGATATTTTGTTACAAACTCAACATGAGTTTCTGATTCTCACAATATATATTTTTTAATCCCCAATTGCATTCCCACAATTTTTCAACCTGAGGTAGAAACACACACACACACACACACACACTTTGCTGCTTTGAAACAATCTGTATTGTATAAGCTCTATATAAATAAAAGTGACTTGACTCACACATTCAACATATTGAAACACTTAGAGATTGTGTTTTAAATGCAATAACACAACGAGCAGCAGGATGACAGAATATGAAACAACAACAATAACCTCCATTTAAAATAAAACCATCCAAACACTCGTTCATTTCATCAGAAGATCAGAATCACATGGATTCACTTTACAGTTCTACTACTAGCCTTTTATTGACATGTGGAGTAAAAAAGCTTTTCCTTCGGATGAGGAAGCTGCTGTTTTGAGCATGTGCTCATATTCATGCCGGTGACTGTATGAACTGCAGTAAACACATCTCACAGTGTTAAACTCATCATCCATCCATCATTCATCATTCATTTAAACCACCATCCATCATGGGAATGATCGGGAATTACATCCCTTATTCCAACACAAAGAAAACATTTAATATTCAATGTGAGCAGATGCTGATGTGAGTCAGTGATGATCACTCACCCGACACAGACAGAGTCACTGTATCACTCCCAATGCAGAAATATCCTGATCCTCTGCAGGCCCAACACCAGCACATCTGTGTTTTCTCTGCTGTGATCTTGATCTCTTTCTCTTCAGATGTTTTATCTCTACCATCACACTCCCATATGTATCTCCATCCTTCCCCCTGTACGTAACATGTGAGAGTAACATTCTCTCCTCTGAATATCTGTGATGGATTCGGCTGAACATTCAGAACAGCTTTAGGTTTCTCTGTAAGAAATGAACAAACAGAAGTTATGATTAAACATCTAACAAAGTCAAAGTAAGTGAATTTTCTCCATCTGTTCTAAACCTGCATAAATGTCACTGCAGAAAAGAAGATATTATGAAGAACATTTATATTCTAGATGCATTTGATTGAACAGAAAATCTGATGAAGCTGAAGTGAAATGTCTTAGATGAGCGTTTTTACATTTTAAAGAGAATCGACAACTAGCCGAGAAACAAACTTCAGTCACATGAATGATTGGAACTAAAGAATTCACACAATTTTGTTATAGTTCTACAGATCTTAAATAAAGATATCTGCATCTGCTCCATCTGTGTCTCATGATATGAGTGTGTGAGAGTGAAAAACACTTGATGTGCAGCTGAATGAGATCAGTGTGTTGATCATTACTGTCATTCAGTTTCAGGTTTGTAATGATTCATGTGTTGAATCACATGCTGTCGAGTTTCTGTAAAGTTACTGTGTTTGTTTTTCATCAGCTTTTCATGTGTGTGTGTGTGTGTGTGTGTGTGTGAGTGAGAGAGAGTGTGTGTGTGTGTGTGTGTGTGTGTGTGTGGTAATGTTGCTACAGTAAAGCCTGTGTGATGATCACTAAGGAAAATTGAACAAGTCATTGAACATCTACACGTGTAATTCCTAAATTTTTAATTCTTTAATCTATTGTATTATCACACATGTATGATTTTATTTGAGGGGAATTAGAGAGTTTTGTGTTTGCTAACGGCTGTTATTATGATGGAGCAGATCATGGAGGAGAAGAGTTGTGTTGAGCTTCTAACAACTGAGATCTGATCATAGGCGGAGTTTCACTTTTGTGTTTGGGGGGGCACCTACCAGGCCAGCAGACCACGAGCTCAGATTTTTTTTTTATATCATAATTATATATAATTCATTCTAAATATAAAATACATTTACAATGAACAATGACTTTATACCAGTGCTTCTCAATTATTTTCTGTCATGCCCCCCTAGGAAGAGGTACAAATTTCGCCTTATTGTTTCCATGGCAACGCATCATGCTTGTCACCTGACATACCGCAGTCACAAAAAGCGCTGTATAATAGATAGTTCAAAATAGTCACCAACTTGTTGGCTCAACTTGTTGAAACCTAAAATAAATCTTATGTGGTTGAAAACACTGAATTGTTGAGATAAATGACGAGCTCTGAGCGTCTTTTTTTTGGATCAGTGCCAGAAATCACGTGAAAACACGTGTGAATTTAGAGGTTGATCACGTGACACATATGAACACCGTGTGATCGTACACGTCAAATGATGAGGGGATGATTATCTGAACTTCATATCTGCTGCTCTTGTTCAGTGCAAGAAAAACTACTCCCTGGCAAAAAAAAAAAGCATGTACCCCAGGATAACGCGCCCCCCTGCTTTATACAAAGAATAGCGAATAGAACAGACTCTTTATAGTTGCTGTTTTGTTTTGCATCGGCAGTGATAGGGTTAACACGGGGAGTTCAGAAGTGCGGCGAGTGTGTTTAATAGACGGGTGCGCTTGTTACCGTGTGTTCTTCTTCGTTCCGATTAAAGTTCATAAACAGATCCTCCCTTGATCTGTCATAGAACTACTTCAGACATTACAATATCTTACCTAATGCAGAAGAAGCCGCCTCTTTCTCCGAGATGCGTAGATGTCCACTGTCTTCTCTTCTGATAGATTTGACACTTCTAGTAGTGGATTTATAAAACAAAAAAACGACGGATGTCCATTTTGTTTATTCAGCGCGTAAAACAGAACGAGAAGAGCGTCCACTCACGTACCGCGATACTTTGAGATTCGCAAATCGCGGGAGAATGTAATAAAAGTAATAAAGAAATAAATACAGTAATTAAAAAATGATTAGCCACATCTTACTCATTCTATACACAGAACTAATAAGATAAGACAAATAAAACGAGAAAATATGAATTCTGTAATAACAAAAAAATATTCAAAGCACAAGGCAGGCATTAACTGGCTCTGATCTGGGGGGGCAGTGCCCCCCCCCCCAGCCCCCCCCAGCCCCCCCTCAAACTCCGCCTATGGATCTGATACAAACTGATTATGAACATTCAGTCATGGTTTATTGAGTAAATGAGCAGTTTAAAGCTGTTCTGGATCTGGAAGATATTCTGCAGATCAAACTCTTTCTGTTTTTGTGTTTTATTATTTTTTTGTATTGTTTTAATTATTTTATTTCTATGGATTAATGGACGGATGTGTTGAGGCCAATCGGCTGCTCTTGGACCTTTTTAAAGGGATTAATTTGTTGAAGGTTACAAAAAGTGAGCAGTGTGTGTTGTGTTTTTTATGACTTTCTGGCAAACAAGTAAGTGTGTGTGTGTGTGTGTGTGTGTGTGTGTGTGTGTGTGTGTGTGTGTGTGTGTGTGTGTGTGTGTGTGTGTGTGTGACAGAGGACAGAATACAGTGTTTCTAAAACACAGGTAGTGTCATCGCGGATATTTCGCATGTTAGTTTTTAATAAACTTGTTGATCTCCAGCATGAGTATTTTTTAGGCAACCGCTATTTTTTTAGAATGTTTCCCCTCAATGTTTCCATGGCAACGCAGTTCAAGAATCTGATCTGCTGAATTTACAACACAAATTCAGTCACTTCTCCTAAAATACATGACAGTAAGTGTCCGTTTGAATTTAGTTTACATTAAATGTTCTTTTCTTTTTCTTTTTTTACTTAACCCGGATGCAACCATCATATAATCAGATCATATGAAGTGGCACTGAACTCAAGAATAGTCAGCAGTAAAGTGCTTATTCACTGAAGTTTCTGAAGGTACTACTCTTAACATTTTATAAATGAACTGTGCAAACAAAATTATCAACAATCTCAAGTAAACTACGTGCAGTTATGCCCCATCTTATCCAACATTACTTTTCTCAATGCCACCAGAAGGCAAAACTGCTGCAGTAATGTGACTCACTCAAGTGTGTGATTGAATACTGTCTGCGATCCTCTGAGATCTGGCTCATAGCGAGAGACAGCCAGTTTGAGGCAGTCTGTGAGGTGTCTGTCAGTGAGGCGGCTCCTGTATTTTGATTGCCATTTCACAGAGGTAAGTTGATCCAATTGTATGTTTTTGCCTTCTTTCGTGGAGCCTCTGCCATTCTAGTTTGCCTGTTATCTCGCGGCACGGGCTATCACCATGGAGATCCATGTTGACGTTTGCGACAGTTAATTTACGGGTGCTCTTCTTTAATCTGATTGGTCACTTCATTGAAAATAAATAAAGCAGTTGGATTAAGAAATACAGATGCTTGCAAAACTGAAAACTTTTTTATTTTCGGGAGCTACTGGGACAGAGATAAAGATCGACGGGTTGTGACCACTGCTTTACTTTAAGATCTGTGGAACTATAACAAATTTACATTATAGTAAATTCATTATTGCCAGCAGCAATGTAGCCTACGACTACGACTGTAGCCTACGACTGGTTGCTCACGGAAGCTAAGCGGGGCTAAGAGTGATCATTTTCCTAGATGGGAGACTGACTTGATTGCTGCTGGAAGTGGTGTTAGGAGGCCAGCAGGGGGCGCTCACTCTCTGGTCTATGTGGGTCCTACCGACCCACTATAGTGACGGGGACACTGTACTGAAACGAGCACCATCTTTCGGATGAGACGTTAAACCGAGGTCCTGACTCTCTGTGGTCATTCAAAATCCCAGGATGTCTTTCGCAAGAGTAGGGGTGTAACCCCGGCATCCTGGCCAAATTTGTCCATCATGGCTTCCTAACCATCCCCATTCTCTGATTGGCTGCATCACTCTGTCTCTCTCCACCATTAAGCTGGTGTGTTGTGAGCGTTCTGGCGCAATATGGCTGCTGTCGCATCATCCAGGTGGATGCTGCACTCTAGTGGCGGTTGAGGAGATTCCCCCGTCCGTGTAAAGCGCTTTGAGAGACTTTGATAAAGCGCTATATAAATGTAATGAATTATTATTATTATTATTATTATTATTAAATTATGTGACTGAAGTCTGTTTTGAGGTTAGTTGTCGTGTCTCTTTAAAATCATCACTGACTGATTGCTATCACAGCTCTAATTATGCTAAATAAAGATACAAATTATACTAAATAATAATATTTTAATAGAATAAACCTCTACTCTGAGTCGGGAAGAGAATGGTTCTTGAGCTACTGACTTTGAAGATACATTTTCTAGATTTTTTTTTTTATCTTTCTTCTATATTTATCCACTTCATATCCGCACTTTTTTTTATTCCATATCTATATAAACTGTAAACATGCACAAATTTTTCATTGTTACTATTTTTTAACATTTTAACATAATTATTGTAAAATAATAACAATAAATAAATTGACTCACAGTAAACAAAAATAATTATATTGTGACCAAAAATGTTGTAAAATAAATCATAATGATTGTGCATGACATCTTTTCAAATACAGTAATACCTCGGTTTACGAGCGACTTGGTATACGAGCAAATCGGTGTACGAGCATTGTATCGGTGTACGAGAAAAAATTTCCCTCACCCATGCGCAGTTTTGCGTCGAAAAGATCCCTTTATCACCCCTTAACTCGTTCCTTCTCTCAGTGTCTCTCAGTTTGGGTGCCTCATTCACCAGTGCATTCTTTTATAAGTTGTTATGAATATGATTACATGTGAATATGATGAAACTTTATTAATGGAGCATGTTACCAACACCACACATTGCATACTAATGAGACTCACGTGTGTTCAGTCCAACGCACCCAATGACGTTCTTAAAGGGCCATACACTTTTAGAGAACAGCGTACTATAACAGTTATAACTCTGTACAGATCATATACATAAGTGATTTACAGCGGTTTTACCTCGTGTTGTTGCATTAATTGTGATCGCTATTCTTCACGTTGTAATATCGTTACAAATGTTGAAGGAACTAGTTAATCTGTGTTAAGTTAACAGTCTTGTCACTTTAAGAGGGCGGGGTTTCAGTCGGCACAGAGAGAGTTGAGTTCTGAGGGATTTGAGAGAGAGCTCGTAAGCAGAGATAGTTTTGATTCTTCTGTTATGTACGGCGTGGGTTGAAGCCAGAACCGCAATCCGATAGTTCTCAATAAAATCTCTGAATGACAAGGAACCTGTCTGGTTATTAAAAGAAGCAACGCTACAATGTAGTGAAATATATAAGCAGTAACAAAACAGAAGTTATAGTTCATATTCTTGTTCAATGTTACGGCGTAACACAAAGTATTTCTGTAAGTTATAGTTTTGAACATTTAAAACCTTCAACATTGAATGTAAAGATTGTGTGACTGTGAGTTTATTTGATTCACAAACAGCGACGGTAGAAATCAGCTCTCAATTATCAGTTAATGATTAAATATAAATTATATTCATTTCAAATATGCAGAGTTTACTATATAACTAAATAAGCTGAACATAATTTAAGTCACTTGACAAACTGTTAAATATTAATAATAGTAGCTATTAAGTCAATAATTGGACTTTGTTTATAGACTAACTAAAATTCTTGACATTTAACTCTTTATTATTGATGTTTGAAACGCATTAATCAATGTTCTTGTGCCTTGAGTGAAATGTGTGCTGGTTTCTCTCAGTTTCTGATAGATTGAATGAACAGTCGTGTTTCAGCAGCACGAGGAACTACAAACAGATGATAATGTGAGAAAATGTGTGACAGCAGAATATGGACATAAATATCAGCAAAGAGACAAATGTGGGATCCTGATCTGATCATGCACACAAATAAACACTATATCAATAGACATTAGTTTAAAACACTGGTTCTGCACAGTACCTTGAGTGAGTCCAGAGTGGATGAGGAACATCAGCACTAAAAGCAGAAGAAACACAGATATGAAGCTTTTCATTCATTCAACACAATGTGAATCACATGCTGAAACATGTCTAGAGTTTATTCTACATGAACTGAAAGTGTTTTTCTGTTCTGATGTTCATTCAGACGAGAACTGACAGTTTATTCTCCAGCATTTAACATCATCACACACAATGACATCACAGCACTCGTGAACTGATACGAGAGTCGATTCACTGATTCATTGATTCACTGATTGATTCATTAATTCACTGATTGATTCCTTAATTCACAACAACAGAAAAGCTGTTTGAATCACTGAGCTTCACAGACAGGAACTATAAAGCATATTAACACAGTTCTGTTAAAACTGCATTGGCTCCTTATTAAAATCTGAATACATTTTAAAATCTTGCTAATTACTTACAAAGCATTAAATGGTTTCCCTCAACACAACTTGAGTGATCTCTCTACACATTATAGTTCTTCACATCTATTGCGATCCCAATATTCTGGTCAGTTGATAATATCTAGAATATCTCAGTCAACTGCAGGCGGTCAAAGCTTTTCCTGTTTGGCTCCTAAACTCTGGAACAGTTGAAGGCCTCATGAATCTGATCTCCAACCATTAAATATTTTGAGTGTCTCGATCTCAATCTGACTTCTGACCTGAAATGTTGTCTATATAATAATCATGAACTGTGTGTTTGTTGGCCAGAGGAGAACTGTCTGTATAAATGTGACTCGACAACATATGACGTACTCGTCAACAACTAAAATGTTTCTATTTTCTATTCTTCTTTGCTTATTTTCAATTTGTTTCTGATTTTAGTTTTTTTATTTTGCTCCCCTTTTTTTGCTTTTCTATACGACTATTCATTGTTCCATAACAATTTAGTTCAAACTGTTCCCATGTTTATGTTTGCTTATTTTTTGGTAAATAACAAATATAGAAACATTTATGAATCTATAGGTTTTTCATCTCTTTTGTGTGATTTAAGACTCTCAAACACACGTTACAATCAAACATTAATGTTTCACACCACTGATTGTTCATTGGAAATACAAGATACAGAAAAGAAAACCAAATTAGGTGAAAGTGTTTGAGACACACATCATCACTTCCTGTTTGGCGTTTGTATCATCAACTTCATTGTGACTTTATAGTGACTGCAAAAATAATTTGAACAATTAGTGAGTTTGACATATATCTGTCACAGTCGCGTCACGTCTGTCACTTCCGGGTTTTCCCGTGTCTCCCCATTCCTTCCCACGCCTGTCTTGTTAGTTTATTACCCGATTAGTTTGCCAGCTGTCTGTAATCTCCTCATGTATTTAAACCCTCATGTTACCCTTTGTCTTTGTCGGTTATCGTCAGTGTTCATGGGTATACTTAGTGTGTGGATGTTGCTCCAAGTTCTCCATGTGTTCTGAGTTTTGCACCCCCGTGTGCCGTTTATGTTAAGTATTTAAAGTGTTTTTGTTTCTCCGTTTCGTTATTAAAAGCCTGAGTGTTGCTGCAGAGCTGTCTCCCCTTCTCTCCGCATCACAGCCCAGCCTAGCCCGTAACAGGATAACCGACCGGGTTTTTTGCCACCCACAAGGCAAGATGACCAGCGCCAAGCTAACCTCATGGCTCCCGAGCGCCGCGCCGCCGACGACATCATGGCTCCCGAGCGCCGCGCCGCCGACGTCATCATGGCTCCCGAGCGCCGCGCCGCCGACGTCATCATGGCTCCCGAGCGCCGCGCCGCCGACGTCATCATGGCTCCCGAATGTCGCTAACCCTAACCCGGCCGTTGAACTGTGCCCGAGTGCCGCTAACCCTAACCCGGCCGTTGAACTGTGCCCGAGTCCCGCGGCCTCCGTTGAACTGTGCCCGAGTCCCGCGGCCTCCGTTGAACTGTGCCCGAGTCCCGCGGCCGCCGTTGAACTGTGCCCGAGTCCCGCGGCGGCCGTTGACCGAACTGTGCTCCTCACCCTGCCCGCACATCTGTGGCCCCTCGCCCAAAGACCACCTGGGCCTCCCGACAGCTTACCGGGAAGGCCCCTCAAGAATTTTTTTGGGGGGGGTACTAGTATGACTATGAGGGTGGGTGGGACAAAGGAGGCGGAGCCTCCGGGGAAGAGAGTTCCCCCAGCGCCTCCCTGGACTGTATTAATGCCTAGTCACCCTGTTCCCCCGGTGCCGCCCTGGACCTCTGTACCACCCTGGAGACCTCCATGACTCTGTATTAACCCGGTCTCCAGGGTGCCCACCCTCCCACCCATGTTAGGATGTATTGTCTTGTTTGTGTCCTCCTCCGGGTCCCCCTCCCTTCCCTCCCCAAGGTGTGCCTCATACGGCGTGAGGTCACGCCTTGTGGGAGGGGGCGTTCTGTCACAGTCGCGTCACGTCTGTCACTTCCGGGTTTCCCCGTGTCTCCCCATTCCTTCCCACGCCTGTCTTGTTAGTTTATTACCCGATTAGTTTGCCAGCTGTCTGTAATCTCCTCATGTATTTAAACCCTCATGTTACCCTTTGTCTTTGTCGGTTATCGTCAGTGTTCATGGGTATACTTAGTGTGTGGATGTTGCTCCAAGTTCTCCATGTGTTCTGAGTTTTGCACCCCCGTGTGCCGTTTATGTTAAGTATTTAAAGTGTTTTTGTTTCGTTATTAAAAGCCTGAGTGTTGCTGCAGAGCTGTCTCCCCTTCTCTCCGCATCACACCCCAGCCTAGCCCGTAACAATATCCACACTGTAGATTATGTGTGGATAGAGTGAATGGAGACTATCTTGTGTTTTTCATCAGTGGGATCAGCGCCTGTGCTCTGAGATCATTAATGGTGTTTAGATGTGATGTTCAATCAAGACCATTTACAGTTCTCAAATGAACTAGAAGTGAAAACACTCTTGAGTCATATTGAAAATATATATTTGCAAAATATAAAAACAAGTGACATTTAAAGAAATAAATCACAAACATTTTTCATTTAAAACATTTCACAAAATAAGTATTAAACAAAATGTGTTATTAGTCTGTTTGAACTCGAGGAGAACTGACGTCATACAGCCACTGAAAAAACACTGAGATCAACTTGTTAAAAATAACTGAAACGTGTCTCAGGAAAGAGAAGTTAGATCTGAGAAAAGCTCAAGTGTCATTTCACGGCATTTTTCACTTGGTTTGATAAACTGTGTTAAATGTAATGAAACTCTGACAAATCTATGAGAGATTTTAGTGTCTAAATACTTTTTGCAGTTATTTTTCAATAATACGGTGAGAGAGAAAGAGAAGTGATAGAGAAGCTGATTGTGTGTTCGGTCACCGTTCTCAAGCTCTGAGTCTCTGATGGAGAGTTTATTTAAAGATACAGCATCATTCAACACTAACTCACATCAACACAGAGACATCGCATTTATCTCAACTACTTGAAATAGAAGAAACAATATACAACAAAAACAAGCTGAAATACACGTGTACAGCCTCCATCTTTCACACAGATACATGCATCATCCAC
Organism: Rhodeus uyekii; assembly: GCA_037043235.1. NCBI lineage: Eukaryota > Metazoa > Chordata > Actinopteri > Cypriniformes > Acheilognathidae > Rhodeus > Rhodeus uyekii. Next base: position 2,716,991 of record JAWRVZ010000050.1, read on the forward strand.
CTCTTTATCTGATCAACACGTAACAATCACATTGCATTAGAAAGAATAAAAGAAGATATTGTAGAATATGATCAAATACTCACAGATGAGAGTCAGTGAACTGGAGCCCATCCTGCCACATCAACAGAGCGTTTAACACTTCCTGTGTTTGAACTGTCATTTCACACTTCAAGAAGAGAGAAAGGAGGAGACTAAACTCTATACAGAAATGCATGAAGAAAGAGAAAGGAGAAGAGAGAACCATTAAGATATTTAGCTGCTCTTTTGGTTTATGCAAGTTGTTACATCTTTGATCATCTGGTAAAAGATTTCTCCAGGTAATTGTTGATGACTGATACAGTCACACATGACAGACAAAGTGAAATCAGCATGTGACTCTATGTTATAATGGTCCTGTATGACAGAATCAAGTTGATAAGGGTTTAAATTAATGGTCAGGAATCAGCAACTGTAGCAATTAAATGATTAAAGTGAGAATAGTCACTGAATGCTAGAAAAAACAGGAACAGGAACATTATAAAATGACCTCCATCAGGCTGCATGAATAAACTGTCAGAAACAGACTGATGTCCTCTAGTGAGTCGTGTGCTCACAGATCAGCACAGTGCAGTTTGAAAGAACAGCAGAATTCAAGTCTACCATTGGCGTCCTGTTCTCTTCACAGATGAGAGCAGATTCACTCTGAAAACACGTGACAGACATGAAAGAGTCTGGAGAAGCCATGGGGAACATTATGCTGCGTGAACATCATCCAGCATTAGCGGTTTAGCAGTGGGTCAGTGATGGTCTGGGGAGGAAGAGCTTTAGAAAGTCACACAGACGTGCAGTCAATGGTTCCTTCACTGCTGTCAGACACTGGAATAAATCCTCAGAGTCGTTGTTTTAGATGATTTTTGGTATGATTTTGAGTCCAGCCCGCAGTGTGTTGATGTTGGTTTTCACTGACTGTTGTCACATAATTTTGTTCTTAACAAACTATAGAATGTATAAAGATTTTCAAATTTAATATTTCATTCATTGAGATCCAATGTGTGATTTAAGCGTTCCCTTAGTTCTTTTTTGTGTGATTTTTGTTACGTTTGTGACTGTATTCTCGGATGTGTTGTTTTTTCCTCTTCGTTGTTGTTTGCTGTCTCTCCTCCTATCCTGCTTCTGCGTTGGATGGTTACGGCGGTTCGTTTAAAAGAGGAGCGGAAGCGCGTCGTCTGAAGAGGAAGAGAGCCAGAGACTGATCCGTGTTTCTAGTGTAGGGGAATTTACAGTTAAGACCCGAGGACCAGATATGTTGAATGAAGAGCAGGAGTCAGAAGTGCAGTCAATAGAAGACATTTTAGTGAAGTTTAGTTTGCAGTTTCATCAGCAGAAGCTTCAGGTCTCACAAGGAGTTCGTAGGCCGCCCCAAATACAATAATATTGTTACAGCAATTATACTCTAACAGAGGGTGCTAACTACGTCAATGATGACGGTTAAATGATCCTGATTGGCTAAGAAAGAAAGAAAGAAAGAAAAACAAAACTAGTAATTTTCCACACAAGAGCAGACAGTCTGAAGCTTATCTTCGTTGATCACATGGTTGACGGGTTTGTGACGTGGCTTGTCGAGAACAACAAGTTTTATGGTGCCAGCTAATCACCTCACCAATACAGACCATATTAACACACACACACACACACACATACAGCTTCTCCAAGGCTGAACTCGGCTCAGGCTCCAACTCTCAACAGAAACAGTACCCAAAACCTTCTGATAACATTCTCTTTCTGTTGAGAAGTGCTGACAATATTCATCCTTACTCGATGGAAAACTACAGAAAAGTAAAGAAAGGTTTTTAACTAATAAAAATCCCTAACTTGATTATAAATCACTCTTTAAAACTCATTCAAATAAGAAAGGGAAAATAACATGAAAAATAAAACAAAGAAACATATGAAAATTAAGACAAAGAAAAGAATATAGGTACAAATAAGAAAAATGAAAGAATATATATACAAGCGGCAATGGATTTCCGAATAGTATCTTTCACTAGTCAATGGTGAACTATTGTCGAGTGAGTCATTGGTGTTTTCTTTCTTTGAAGTTATTCCCTCTTCTTGTTATTATTCATTTTGTTACTTTAGTGGTGTGTGTGCCACTGTTATATTTATTGTTCATTATTTATTAACGCTGCAGGGGCTAGGTGCCTTTTTATTCTCAAGATAGCTTTTCTCCTGCTTGTGTTTATTTAGGGAGATAGGAAAGATGTTGTACTTTTTTTAAAACTATTTTTCTTTTGACAGGGAATTTAGTTTTTCTGGGATTATTTATCTGACTCTTTGTTTGTTATTTTGGCCGAGCCCTGAAGTTATTCCTGTGTCTTGATTCTACAATTCATAGTTCATGAACACAGCAGTCAGCTTCTCATGGTTTACAAGAGAACTGTTGAAAAATGTGTGAACTTATTCTAGCAGTCAAAAAAAAACCTGCTGCTTCTTCAACCTGCATGTGTGACACAGAACGAGTTTAGTTCATGTGTGTATCAGTGTGTGTAAACGTCTTTGGGTGACTGACTCAGAAAAGAGTCTGTAAACCACCAGATACAGAAACTGGAGGGAGATTTGTGGGAATAGAAGCAGTCGTGTAATTCTGGAGGAACGGATCAAATTGAGACAGTAATTTGAGGGACTCAATCTCTCCTGGACTTCATTTCTACTGTCTGAGTGCAGCTGCATTTCTCCAGCTCTTTTACACTGAGACACTGTGAACTGCGTTTCTTCATGTTCTCTGAATGAACTGACAGCAATAGCAAAACGCTGCATCTTTATCTATTGAGAACTCAAACCAGACAAAACTGACACACTAATTTGAATTAAATCCTTGTCTTTTCTGTCTCTCCCTCCATCATTTCATGCACTTCCCTTTTCCTCATAATCTGATCTAGAAAAGTGGAAACATATAAAAACAAATGGTGTATAAATGTGATATTCTTATCATGTCAAATAGCTTTTTAACATCATATATTTCATTTTTTTGGTGTTTGCGTTTTTTCTTCAAATCACACCAGAAATTATTTGGTTATTTATTATTAATCATCAATATTCCTGAACTAATTGTTGTAAGAATACGATCAAGTTAATAACCTGTGTCTCAGTAAATGTCATTATTTCAGCACATGGATGAACTCTTGGATAGTGAGCAGTGAGTGACTTCTGGATGTGAATCCTCACTGAACACATCTTGATTCTTGATCCGTTTACAATTGAGGCTAAAAACTGCTTTAGATTCTGATGAAATAGTAATTTCTGGAGTATTTTAATGAAATCACTTTGAATGAAGGTTTCAGTGACTCGCTCATAAAGATATTTATTTAAAAAAATCTCTCTTTTAATAGTCACCTTTTTCCACCTTCTCGCGTAACGTTTTAATGGATACAATCTTTATGTGACGTCACATTAAAGGTGATTTACCCTACTTTGATCTCTAAATAACTGTGTTTGTTTCTGAACTATACAGACTTTTATTCCAGCACTGCCGTGACTGTTTGAATGTTTCTGACACAGAAATAATGATAAATGTGTTTGAAGAGACTAAAGACTGAATCTTTTTCACAAGGATGCATGAAAACTCTACCTGTCAAACACAGATGTGAATCTTCCGCTGGGATTGAACCTGACAGGTTTACTAGATGAATAATTATCTTTTAAAAATAACATTGAGTGTTTGTTTAAATAAAGATCACAATCTTTTAATTGTGTAAGTAATTGTGAATCTCCGTGATGAACTCGCAACATCAATAAAGATTGTGAAATGTGAGGAAAATGAGTGATAAATAAAGCCACTTCTCATTTGGTCGCATCACAACTCTTGATCCCGTCTCCTCCTGATTTACAGTTTCTGCCTGTTTTATGATGGATATTGTCGTTTTCTGCATGTCTTTACATCTGAAAAATATGATTTATTTTATAGCATAAGCTGTTAGTCAATGTATCTCAAACATATTGATTTGGACAGAGAGACTAACGAGGTATTATTACGAGGTATTGATTTCCACTATCAATCATTGTAAAGCTGAACATGGAAAGCGTCACAGGTGACGTCACTAGACCCGTCCATGAGAGTGTCTTCAATCAGGTCCGCTAGCGCGACCATAAACTCCTCTAATGCTCTGGATTCCGTTGCTGTGAAGTGATGAATATCTGCGGGAGTGTCTGGAAGAGGAAAGGAAGTTTTAAGTTTTTTTGCGGGAAAGGAGGCGCTAAACGACAGTGGAATAATAACATCCATGAATCGCGGCGCGTTGAAGCGTTTCTGTGTTTCTGAGGTGAGTGTTTCTGGAAACTGCTTTCAACAGCCTCTGTTGATCCGGATCGTCCTGAGGTGAGTCGCACTGAAGTGCTGCTGGACTCCGGCTCTGGTTATTAGTGTTGTTGGCGTGATGATCCCTGTTTCCCAGCAGAAACACACCAGTCTCTCCTGGAAAAAAAAACATTCACCAAAGTTTGTAGCGTTAAACGTGTCGCACTTGCATGATGTTCAGATGGCAGACAGTAGATGATGAATGATCAACAGAGCTTCTCTTTGAGATTTGTATTAGAGGAAATTAATTTTGTAATTTGCTAGAAATCACGTAAATACAGATGTAAATTCTCACATAATACAGTCAATAATACTCATAAAACCAAATAGTACATTCAGTAAAATGAAAAGTGGAAATACCAAACCAATTGACCAATTAACTTGTGGACTTAATTTTCCTAAAATAAATCACAGTTTCTCTCAAAATCATACCATATTTTCAACATGAGTCAAAAGCTCACGATTCAATGAGTTGATTCAGTCAGAGTTCATGAATCAGATGATTCGGTTCTTAATAACTTTTTTGACAGTTCGAAGTCAGTGTTTTCCTCGAAAGTTCAGAAGAGAAAAAAAAATGGAAAAATAAGCAGATCTCAAAAAGTCCAGTTCCTTCTCGTCCAAAAGCAAACAAAATAAAGACACCGGTTGTGATGAGTTCAGAAAGCAACAGCTGAATCAGATCCGTAGGTGATTCTCTCCGTAATTACACATTTAATAGCAGCTCGTGTTTTAACGACTGTCCGAGTGATTTAAGCTCTGCCCAGATTAACGAAAGAAATGAAACAAGGCGGTTCACTGATCACGCGAACCTTTATGGATTTGGTTTTGTAATAAAGAACCATACATGCATGACAGACGTAATTACAAACCATAGAAAAAGGAAACACTCCGACAGACATCACAAGTTAAAGAAAAGGAAAACAGATCACAATATCAGTCAGCAGTAGAGCGGCCATCTCATCACGCACAAAAGAACACAGACTCCTCCCCGAGCGTGCGCGCTCACACTAGAACAGCGTACACCGCCTTAAAGGTATATTACCACATGACAATAAAGTGGCCGTTACAGTGTTCGGGATAAAACAGGAAATCTTTCCAAGACGATCTCAATCTCACAACAAAACCCAGTCTTGTTGAAACGCAAGGCAGAAACGACAATCAATCCACAGTTCAGACACTTTTCTCCAGAACAACATGAATGTGCTTTAATAACCATTAACTGAATATTGCAACACTTATTGAACACATTGATACTTCGTCACTCATTAGCAGAATGTGATTAGCTTTAGCCCACGTGCAAATCGGCCTGGACTCAACATTATATAAACACCATCACACACACACACACATCAGTTTGCAACACTTTTCTTGCAGTGTTTGGTTGAACAGAGTCGCGCCACATTCGTGATGATTTGAGCTTCATCACATGATCTGCAGAGCAAGAGTGAGATTTGTTAGTTGCTGTAAAGTGAGGGAGTCTTTGAGCATCAGAAACAGTGTCTGTCAGTTTATCTGCACATTAATACTGTGATGAACCTTCTGTTGATACAGATTCATTTCCAGAAGCTCAATGATGGGAATATGTGCATCAATGCATCCGAACACACTGGGAAATCCTACAGGAAATTGTAATGATCAGGTTAATTCCAGGAGTCACAGCAAGATGATCTGAACTGAACATCATTGATCTGATCAGCCTCACCGATTTCTACAGCAATGACCTGCAATCCTGTGAAACTGCTCTGATGATCTCACGGGTTTGTGTTCAGAAACACAACCATCAGCAGAAAGTGCTTGAGAGACTTTCCTCACCGCTCACATACAGCAGCTTTACTAATGTGATCTGCATCCAATGTTTTGCAGAAACTACCATTTACAAAGAAACGTAAAGCAGCACAGAGAATCTGCTGGGATGGAAGTTCACGAACATGATGGATGATGTTACTGATGGACGGATGGATGAGATCATGCATGAATGTGATTGTAAAGAAAAACAGTTCCTCTTAAATTAAAATATACAGGGATTTGACAGAAAATCCTTTCCTGACGTGAATGAAACTCTCTATGAATGAATGCAGATGATCATCTACAGGATCCTCCATAAAACACATGCCATTTAATTCACTTAGATGATCTCTGTGTGCCGGAAATATGAGCAATGAATGAATGTACGGAAAGAAAACAATACAATAACATGCTGTTCTTCCAGATTCACCTCTGATATTGACAGCAGATTTGAGAATTGATGTTTACATGTGTGTGTGTGTATATATATATATATATATATATATATATATATATATATATAAGCTGGTACTCTTCATACGCTGTCAGTGAGAAATATGCAGCCTTTGCTTCACTTACAGTTGATTGAACTGATTCACTTCAGCTTTTCTGAAACCACAAACTCAGAGTTTCTCATCTCAGGGTAAATCAACTCAGAGTTGGTTGAACCTCTTTATTGTAACTGGATCCTGTGGGTTTTCCAGAAAGCAGGTTATGAGACCCATTCAGGTGTGTTTAAGGGTGAGTAACAGGATAACTCAACTTTCAGCTCCAAAACAGAGGAATCAGGGTAAGTAGAAACTTACTCTCTGAACAAAATCTGATCCAGAGCAGCTTCTGTTTGAGGATTAATTTAATTCAGAGTTCAGCTCAGGTGACGTATTGATGAGGGGATGGATAGATGGAGTAAGAAAGGTTTAGATAGATAGATAGAATAACACTTGACATGAAACTTACTCTCTGAACTGAAACCCCAGAGTTTTTAACTGAACCTCCTTCAGGAAAAGGCCTCAGATATGTTCATGTTTCTGTTGTACAAACACTTATTTCTAGGTTCATGTTTAAATGTTGAAACCAGTGAATTATTAAAAACCGACATGGTTAACTTTTAATCACTATTATTATGACTCTTAATCCTACAAGATAGTGGACTTTACTAAAAGTTGTTAAAAAAACAAAATAAATAGATGTTTTTTTTTTTTTTTTTTTTTAAAACAGCAACACATTTAAATGAATCTAAGCGTTTAATGTGAGAAGAGTTTAGAGCAGCAGAAGGGGGAGGAGTTTGTGTTTGTGGAAGTTCACTGATTGGCTGGAAAAGTTGTCAGACTTCAGCCAATAGGAGACTGACACTCTATCGACTCAGATCACATTAGTTTTGACTTTATTACGGGAAATGTATTCGGTCTTCAATCAGGTCCGCTAGCAGGACTATAAACGCATCTAATGCTCTGGATTCTGACTTCAGCTAAACTGATTTAATAATTATTATCTGCGGCTTTACAGTTCATCATGTGTCATTGTTTATTAATGTTCAGATGTTAAATAATATGCTGGAAAGGATTCATTTCCATGTTTTATATTATTAGCTGTTCTTTTCTGCTGTTAAAATGTCAAAAGCTCCTGCTGTTCCTCATTCAATACATTTCATGATATTTGTTTTGTCTCGGCTTTATTGAAAATGAAGCTGAAATGAAAGATGTTTGTGAGTAGAAACATCTGTTTGCTGAATCTCATCCCTCTGTCAGTGTAAAGAACAGTTTTCATTCTTAGTTCTGCTGTGAAATTGCTGTCAAATGTATTTATTCAGTTTGATCAGTTTTGTGTCTCTGAGCATCTAAAGAACGACTTTCAGTTTCTCACAATGAAACCATGAAAATATGACATGAGACATTGATTCAGGTTTAGATGATGGATTACAAACGATGAGACAAATGTGAGACAAAGACATTTTTATTAAACACTTTTTGGCAAATACATATTAATTTCAATTGTTAATCACACAGAATATATGATATAAAACTTTGGTCTGTATGTTTATAAATGACTGAAACAAGAGAAACTGAACAGGAAACTGGAGACCAAAACCAACAAAACTGAAGAATAGAAAGACGTCAAGCTTTTACTATTGAAGAACAAACATCACAAAGATAATAAAAATTTTTTCCTTTTACGACAAATGTAAATAATAAAAACAACAATAACATAAAGGACCAATTAAAAGCAAAACAACTCATTTAAATGTCACCAATAATATTCTGAATTTCATTAAACTTGTTAATATCAGATTGAAGTTTCTTCCTCCGTTACGGCGAACTGACTTTGATCTTCAACAAATGAAACTGAAATACACAGAAAAACATTTATTAGAGAGAGAGAGAGACATTAAACACCTTTTATTTTCCATCAAAATTCAAAAATATTTCATGCTTAATAACAATAATAAATAAATACAATGTTTAGTTCAATATTAATAACATCAAAATGTCAATGTTACCAATAAAATACAATTTTATCATCATTCAGAGAAATAAAGTTTGCATTTATACATCACTTTCTTGCAAATACAATTTTACAAACATCATAAAGAAGATTGTGCATCAGGAACAGATAGAAACTCCTCCATTTTGTATCTTATTTTTAAAATGTTGTCAAACTCTTGAGATTTCACACATGTAACGCACAGCTGAACTGCTCTCTACAAATGACATGTTGAAGTTCTTGTAAGGAGAGAAGTTTCTCACATCTCCATTTCCTGCCAATTACATGAGTAACAAATACTTCAGGAAAAACACTGACTTACACCTCTAACTAAAACTGATTTAAAGAAAACTGTTTAATAATGAAGGAAAAGAGGATTTTAACTTGCATAAAACATGTTTTACCATCTTTCTGACCTTCTCCCTATTCGTTCAATTATTTCTTCCACAGAAAAACAGCAGATAAAATGAACAGGTTGATTTGAAACGGAGTAATTTATTCTGAAGACAAAAGCATGAATTATAAAGCAGTGTTAGTTCAGGAAATCTTCTCCTGCTGTTCGTACAGACTGATCACATTATCATGAGGAATGTCACTCAGATCATCCTATAAAACTCCTTCACACCGACATTAGGAGCAAATACATTCATACATGAAAACGACAGATGTTGATTGATATCTATCCGCTGCATTCTTGCAGGAATGATTTGTATCCGTCAGAAGCTTTTCCCTGAACTCTTTCTGACAGGAGAACAGCGACTCCAGCACTTGCACTGGAAGCATGAGGAACGCCTGTCCCTTCCTTCACTCACACAATCTGCTGCTGAAACACATCTGTGTGCGGCTCTCACAAACATCACACACCACTTCATACAAGCATTTCTCTCTTCTTTATTACCACATCCATTTACATTTAAAGATCCCATATTTAAGGATGTCATAAAGTCTTAATGCAGCGAGTAAAATCTACACAAGACTGTCTTTAACAAACCCTCTAATGATTACTTTCATGTCTTGATATTCATCTTCTTTACTTTGCTGATTATTTTTTTGAGACGATACAGTTTTTGTTTATTAAACTCCTAAATCTCTAAAGACACTAAAAATCTTCTCAGATCTGAAAAAACTTCAGATTGTGAATTTTTTAAGCACTGAACTCTCACAGAATAGAGATTAGTTTGGCATTCACTCAATTCTGTGTCTGTGTCAAATCTTCATTCACTTCTTCAAATGATTTACTGTCATTTTCTTCATTGGTTTCTTCTCACTCCATCACTGCATCTTCAGCTTCTCTGTCTTTACAGTGAGAATGTGTTTTTTGTGATTGTATTTCCTTCATCTTTTCCACATTAGCACTTGCAGCGTCATTTACTGGCTGATCAATTGCAGTTTACATTATTTACTCTCGTTTCCTGCTGCATTTTTCTCCATCTCTTCATCATTCTCACTCACCCCAGTATTATTTTCTCAAACATTGTTTTTGGGAATAGTTTGGGAACGCGTCTGTCTTAGATGTCCGTGTTCTCCACATAAAAGCACTGCATATGATCTGAACTGATAAAGATTGTATAATCTTTACCCTCCACTGCTATATTTAGCATCAGATCAAGCGGCTCGTTTTACGGGAGTTTCTTTCAGTTTCCTCTTTTTTTTTTTAACTGAGGGATGTTTGAAAGTGCAACTTTCTCAGAAGAGTTTTCCCTAAATAGAGACGACAGAACAGCAGAATATCGGAGGAAAAATGAAAGAGTGCAAACTAAGAAGAACGACAAGGTACAGACTGAGCAATCACACGCTCACGAGAGAGAGAGAGAGAGAGAGAGAGAGAGAGACATTAGTTTTACCTCTGTCTCTGTAACATTTGTAAATCATCACGACTGTCGCCAGCAGATGTGGAAAAACTGCTGCAAGAAAACTGATGATTTTGGAGACAGAAATCTGAGCTGAAACACAGAAACACAAGCACATTATTGAGAAACATTACTCTTCATTAAAGTCCCAGTGGAGATTAGAGGCAGATTTAGGGGATTTGAGTTAATCATGAACTCTAGAAATACTTGCTGCATTTGTATGAAGATTCACAGATTTCCAGTAAGTTTGAAGATTATTAAAGTCACAAATAAAAACGTTTATGGAAGAAAAAAGAAAAGTAGCTGCGATTAACACAGAACTATTTCAGCTGTTGTTCAGGTCTGTGTTCACATATTAATTAAAATGATAAAATGGCGGCGCGTGCACACGCAGCGGCTTCTCTCTCTCCCGACAGTTCGGTGTTTTCATGTTTTTTGTCGTGTAAATCATAGTGTTTTTGTACGTCCTTGTCGCATCCACTCGTCTGCAAACACAGCTACAGACGTGAGTTTCTGCTCGAGGTTGGAAAGACTTCAGTTTCCAATCCAAGCTCGGCGCTCGTACAAGAACTGCGGGACCATGGTCTTCTCCGGAGGCCTACTCCATCACCGTCCCCCACTACTGCACCTCCCCCACAGTGGACTCGCCACAAACGGTGCGAGAGGAAACAGAAGAGGGGGAAGCGCGGAGGTATCCGGGTTAGATTAACGGCTAACCCACACAAGCCTGCTATCCCCACCATCATCCTGGCTAACGTACGCTTGTTGAATAATAAACTGGACGATCTTCAACTTCTACGCTCTACTCAGAAGACTGTAAGAGACTGTTGTGTTTTTGTGTTTACGGAAACATGGCTCAACAATAGCGTTCCGGACTCCGCCATTCAGCTCGATCGGCTTACATGCCATCGCGCGGACAGAGTGCTCGTCGAGGGAGGTAAGACCCGCGGCGGCGGACTCTGTGTTTACACCAATGATGCGTGGTGCCGCGATGCTGTTGTAGTCTGCAAACACTGCTCACCCCTGGTGGAGTTAATTATTATTAAGTGTCGGCCTTTTTATCTACCGCAGGAATATACAGCTATTATACTTGTTGCTGTATACATCCCCCCCAGCTCCAACAACAACAACAGGAGTGAGGCACTTAATAATCTTTATAAACACATCAGTGATCAGCAGACAGCCCACCCAGATGCTTTTCTCATCTTGGCTGGGGATTTCAATCATGCTGACTTTAAGAGTGTGTTTCCAAAAATTCATCAGCATATTCCCGACACGTGTTATTGTTATTGCCAGCATACAGACCACTCGTGAAAGTCACCAAACCAGTCCAGAAGAAGATTCAAGTCTGGCCTGAAGGGTCATCAGAGGCTCTTCAAGACTGCTTCGACACCACGGACTGGGACATGTTTAAACAGGCTGCAACCTACCATAACACCGTAGACCTCCAGGAGTACTCAGAGACTGTTACTTCTTACATCAACAACTGCATTGAGGATGTAACAGTCACAAAGACCATCACCATCTGGCCCAACCAAAAACCGTGGCTGACAGGGAATGTCTACAGTCTTCTGAAGACGCGTAACGCTGCCTTCAGAGCTGGAGATGAGGTGGGCCTGAGGACAGCAAGGGCCAACCTGTCACGCGGCATCAGGAAGGCTAAGAGACAGTACTCCAGGAGGATAACCCACTGTTTCAGCGACAGCAGAGACTCAAGGAGCCTGTGGCAGGGGATTCAGACCCTCACGGACTACAAACCCCCTGCACGGACATGTGACAGCACCGCCCCCCTACTGAATGAGCTGAACACCTTCTTCGCTCGCTTTGAGGCACAACAGCACCACTGCACAGAAGTAACCTCCTCCTACCGATGACCAGATGTTTACACTGCCCAGGGACAGCGTGAGAAGATCCCTCAGCAGGGTAAACGCACGCAAAGCTCCGGGTCTTGACAACATTCCTGGTCGTGTATTGAGAGACTGTGCAGAGGAACTCGCTGATGTCTTCACAGACATCTTCAACATCTCACTGAGTCAAGCTGTTGTCCCCACATGCTTCAAAGCAACCACCATCATTCCTGTCCCTAAAAAATCATCTCCATCCGGCTTCAATGACTACCGCCCAGTCGCACTTACCCCCATCCTTATGAAGTGCTTTGAGCGGCTAGTCATGCATCACATTAAATCTGTCCCCCCCCCCCCCTCCCTGGACCCCTACCAATTTGCATACCGGTCAAAACGTTCGATCGATGACGCCATTACCACTGCTGTCCATTCAGCACTCACACATCTGGACAAAAAAGACACGTATGTCAGAATGCTGTTCATTGATTTTAGTTCAGCTTTCAATACAATCATCCCTCAACAGCTCACCCATAAACTGTCTCAGCTGGGACTCAGCACATCGCTGTGCAACTGGCTGCTGGACTTCCTGACGGGAAGACCTCAGGCAGTACGGGTCGGCAGTAACACATCCAGCTCCATCATTATGAACACTGGAGCCCCTCAGGGTTGTGTGTTGAGCCCCCTCCTCTTCACTCTGCTGACCCATGACTGCACACCCATACACAACAGCAATCTCTTCATCAAGTTTGCGGATGACACGACTGTAGTTGGTCTCATTAGCTACGGCGATGAGACAAACTTCAGGAGCGAGGTGAGCCGCCTGGCCAGGTGGTGCGGCGACAACAATCTCTCTCTGAACGTGGAGAAGACGAAGGAGATTGTTGTTGACTTCAGGAGAATGCACACCCAGCACCCTCCTCTGACCATCAACGGTGCGACCGTGGAAAGAGTGAGGAGCACCACATTTCTGGGTGTGCATATCACAGAAGACCTATCCTGGACCACCAACACCACAGCACTGACCAAGAAAGCACAGCAGCGACTCTACTTTCTCCGTAAGCTGAGAAGAGCCGGAGTCCCAGCCCCCATCATGCACACCTTTTACAGAGGCACCATCGAGAGCATTCTGACCAGCTGCATCACTGTGTGGTACGGCGCCTGCAACACATCCTGCCGAAAAGCACTTCAGCGCATAGTGAGAGCAGCTGAGAAGATCGTTGGTGTCTCTCTCCCACCCCTCCAGGATATTTATAACTCCCGCCTCTCCCGCAAAGCCCTCATCATTGCGAGAGACCCCTCCCACCCATCCCAGAGCCTCTTCAGTCTGCTGCCATCTGGGAGGAGACTACGCAGTCTCCAGGCAAGGACCAGCTGACTGAAGAACAGCTTCATTTCCCAAGCTGTCAGGGCATTGAACTCCCTCCCGTCTCTGCCCCATTTCCTCTCTTTTGCCCCATGCACCTGATCTCTGAACCCCCCCCCCCCCCCCCCCACACACACACACACACACTATTGTTTGCACTGTCTTTACCATCGCGACTTTATCTCTTTATTTCCTTAATCTATTTTATTTTATCTATTATTATTTATTTATTTTTATATATATAAATATATTTTTGGTGTTGTTGATATATATATATATATATATATTGTTACCATCGCGACTTTATCTCTTTATTTCCTTAATCTATTTTATATTATCTATTATTATTTATTTATTTATATATATATAAATATATTTTTGGTGTTGTTGATATATATATATATATTATATTATATATATATATATATATATATATATATATATATATATATATATATATATATATATATATATATATATATATATATATATATATATATATTGTTGCTGTTGTTACTGTTAATGTAACCTGGTTGCACCTTGGGTCTGAGAGTTTCAATTCTCTGTATGTATGTGCTGTATATATTGCAGAATTGACAATAAAGCTGACTTTGACTTTTGACTTTGACATGCGTCAGACAGACGTCTTTAACATCTTTAATTGCATGAGATCTGAACTGAGCGCACGTCTGACAGACTCTCCATTGTAATGTGATCATATAGAGAGAGTTTATGAGGACAATGATGTTGAACTCACCGTTCACAGAGAGAGAAACAGAGCTTGATTGTGATGAGTTTGGTCTTCCATCTCTCTGTCCTCTACACCAGTACTGACCCTGATCAGACTCAGCAGCTCCTCTGATAGTGAGAGTGTCTCTGTTTACAGTGTAACGCTCAGACGTCTGTAACTTTACACTGTTTGTGTCTTTATTCCACTCATATCTCCAGTCACTGTGATCAGAGTTTATCTCACACGTCAGATTGACTGTTTCTCCAGTGAATACAGATCTGTCTGGTGTCACAGTCACTGTAGATGTGGGCAAATCTGAGAACAAACATAGAAACATACAAACTGACTCAAACAGATCTTTCACTGCAGTGTACAGTAATAACATTTTGTAGATGTTTCACAAAACTATTGAAAGAATAAAAGATGAGGTTTGTAAGGCGGACAAGATCGCTCGAGCCACAGCCAGCCGTTCTGTAAGTGCTGATCATTAACTCTTCATCCTCATAATTAAATGATCAGAGGATTTCCACAGACACACTGAGCATTTAACACCTCACCCTCACTTTTTCATTTCTCTCTGTTGCCCCTTTTCTCCCCCTCACCCAAAATCCACACAACATTAAGAGTGTATCATACAATGTAACATGTTTGGCATCATCTGAAATATCTGTGTAACTGGCACAAAGTTCTTATTCCCATGAGAATCAAACCAAAAGTGTTAAAGGTTGAAGAGTTTAGAAATGTTTGCCTCTCCCAGCGTCTTCCATGCTAATTACCGTCTGTTCTCAATAACCAGAAGGTCCATTAACTCATGTTTACATTTGAAAGAGGTTTTGAGTATTTAAGGAAATGTTTCAGGATGCTCATGGCTCTCTCTTGGTGTTCAGATCCATTCACAATGAGTTTCCCAACAGACACTCTGCATTATGAATTCATCTAGGCGATTGATAATGTAATGGATCGTAATGTTGAATGTCTCACACTCAACATTGTGTATTTTTTCTAAATTCAGGTGTGCATCTTTTACTCTATTTCTGAGCATCCCCCTCACCCAAAATCTATTCTACATTAAGAGTGTACTTTTAAAAAGAAAACATTTAATATTCAATGTGAGCAGATGCTGATGTGAGTCAGTGATGATCACTCACCCGACACAGACAGAGTCACTCTATCACTCCAACCAGAGCAGAAATATCCTGATTCTCTGCAGCCGAAACACCAGCACTTCTGTGTTAAACCTGCTGTGATCTTGATCTCTTTCTGTTTAGATGTGTGCTCTCTACTATCATCACACTGCCATCTGTATCTCCATCCTTCCCCCTGTACGTCACATGTGAGAGTAACAGTCTCTCCTCTGAATATCTGTGATGGATTCGGCTGAACATTCAGAACAGCTTTAAGTTTCTCTGTAAGAAATGAACAAACAGTGCTTACAACTGAGGAATACAGAAAGCGATTTGCCGTGAAGATGTATACGATTTTTTGGTTGATTTGTTGACCAGGATCGTTTTCTCTGACGATTCCATGATAGTTATTTTAAATATGAATTATTATTAATATGAGTAATTTAAATCAATCTTATTTTGGTGTTGGATTAATATTTTATACACAAGAATAAAGTTCAAGTCTTTAAGCAAAAACAAACAACTATTTATGAGTAATTTTGGGCTGGTGACATCATCTCCTATATTTCAAAGTCCATTATTTAAAAAACCAAAGCAGATCAAACGAATGAGATTATTGTCACGAAAAAAAAAGGCAAAACACAGATGTGGGTAGCAACAGTTTAATGAGAGAATGCAAATCTCGGTAAACAGGCAATGCAGGCTTAACTGGGTGAATCAGGTGAAAGCAGACGACGAAGACACGGATTACACTGGGAAGAACACACAGAAGGAGTAAACTCAGGTAGGCGTAGAGCAAAGTAGCAAGGAGCAGTCTTGGTTCAAATGACGAGACCAGACACTGGATGCTGAGTGAGTGCTGGTGAAATAGAGCCGGTGATGAGTGACAAGTGTTCAGTATTCAGGTGATTGTGATCGTGTGAATGAGACGGTGACCATTTTATTATATTATATGAGACTATATTCTGGGTTAATTTGGAGCATGTGGAGGGATGTGTGACCTCAAAATGACTTATTCTTTTTAATGACTTATTAAATTTAAATATTCTTTTGAATGATATTATTTTGATGAGATTTGTGATGAGAATCATGCAGTTCACACTATTAAATAAAAATGAAACCAACTATCAAAGAAACTTACAGCAGAGTTAATGTTCTCAACCTTGAAAAAGCTTGCGGTAAAATTAGAAATATTTTAAATGAAAAAAAAAATAAGTAAATTGAGAGGACTGGATTGAGGCATATCAGATACAACTAAATCATATTAGATACACGTTCTTCTCTCACTTCACCAGACTCTTACTGTCATTTATTTCTGGAGAAGTGGTAGAATTGACGAGTTATAAATCTGTGTTATAGATCAACTAACATGATCAATATAAAGGTATTTAATCAACAAAACACATTTACTGATATATATTTGAGAATCTGAATATCAGGTAGTTGATGACATCAACAAGTTAATAAATAACAATAAATGAATAAAACTGTTATTCAGCGCCATTGTGTGTCATGTGACAAGCGTAATGCATCGCCATGGAAATAATGTGTTAATTTCTAAAATAGCAGTGATAATAGCCTAATATACGTTTATGTGTGAAAGGGTTATTAATATGTTGTTTATATGAAGTAAATGGTTTCATGTAATTTCTGCTGATCTTGTGGATCTGAATAATCACTTTATTTCCAGTAATAAAGGTAATGATTAACCTGTTTGTATTAAAGGCTCATTTATTGGGACTTTTAAAGAGTGGACAGCAAAAATATTTTTTAGCTGAAATCTGATTAAGGGCTGTATATCTGATATGCCAAGAAAATGTAGCAGTTTTTAAAGAATACAACAGACGTCATTTTGCCACGAAACATGCAACTACGCTAGCAAACGGCTATGGCTCTGACGGCAAACAGACTCGGCACAAAAGATACTGACGTTATTTGGCTCAATCTATGTGTGTGAACAGACATTCAGCGTCATGAACATCTTTAAAGCCCGTCACAGAGCCGAGTTAACTAGCTGACACCTATTTCTCAGGCTTTCTGGTATGCAAATTTTGGTCGGCTTCAGCGACTGATTCTATTGTTTTAACTGCAACTATCAGTATTGAGCGCACCTGGCGGCGTAATATATATATATTGAAAGATACTATTCGGAAATCCATTGCCGCTTGTATATATATTCTTTCATTTTTCTTATTTGTACCTATATTCTTTTCTTTGTCTTAATTTTCATGTTTCTTTGTCTTATTTTTCATGTTCTTTTCCTTTTTCTTATTTGAATGATTTGTAAAGAGTGATTTATAATCAAGTTAGGGATTTCTATTAGTTATATCCTTTCTTTACTCTTCTGTAGTTTTCCATCGAGTAAGGATGAATATTGTCAGCACGTCTCAACAGATAGAACATGTTATCAGAATGTTTTGAGAAGTTTCTGTTGATTGTTGGAGCCTGAGCCGAGTTCAGCCTTGGAGAAGCTGTGAATCTGTGTGTGTGTGTGTGTGTGTGTGTGTGTGTGTGTGTGTGTGTGTGTGTGTGTGTGTGTGTGTGTGTGTGTGTGTGTGTGTGTGCGTTAATATGGTCTGTATTGGTGAAGTGATTAGCTGTCACCATAAAACTTGTTCTCGACAAGCCACGTCACCAACCCGTCAACCATGTGATCAACGAAGATATGCTTCAGACTGTCTGCTCTTGTGTGGAAAATTACTAGTTTTGTTTATATTTCTTTCTTTCTTTCTTAGCCAATCAGAATCATTTAAACGTCATCATTGACGTAGTTAGCGCCCTCTGTTAGAGTGTAATTGCTGTAACAATGTTATTGTATTTGAGGCGGCCTACGAACTCCTTGTGAGACCTGAAGCTGGCTTCTGCTGATGAAACTGCAAACTAAACTTCACTAAAATTTCTTCTATTGACTGCACTTCTGACTCCTGGTCTTCATTCAACATATCTGGTCCTCGGGTCTTAACTTTAAATCCCCTACTATATATATATATATATATATATATATATATACTATATTAAGCTTAAAGGCAAATTAGAAACAAATTGCATCCACACATGACACATAAGTTGCATCCACACATGACACACTTCTTCTTTATATGCTACATTTATGGTATTTTGTGTGTTTTCAATAGTGTCATTCATTATACAGTAGAACCCCGATTTACGAAACGCTCTACGTACGAAAAGTTCGACGGACGATAAAAGATTTCGGGGGGTTTTTCGCCCGAGTAACGACAAAATGATCGAGATGCGAAAAACGAAATCTCAGCAAGGCGACGATTTCCGAGTTTTGTTTTGAAATTCGCTCTGATTTTGGTTCGGGTTGGATGAAGGCTACAGTTTGTCCAGTCAGAACAATGATGTCTCACTCAGCGAATAATCCAAAACTGGTATTTATCAAAGGTGCATAGATCGATAAAACCTCAACGATTGGCACTAATTCCCTGTATTTCACTCAATAAACTATATACAATCTTTAGCCGATCTCTTTTCCCTTAATCATCCATCAGCTCTCTTTCTCAGTCACTTCCTGAACTCTGAGGGAAAGTTTTGGAATAGTCCATTTCGCACTGAATGACAAGGATGGCTGGAATAGTCCATGTAAGAAGGGGAACACTTTTTACAATCCTGCTGTCCTATTGGTCAGCTTCGCTCCCACCAGCCTCTGCATGGTTCCTCTCCCATTTCGTCCCACTAACTCTAAAGTTCTTCCGTGCTTTTGCATACAAGTTTTGTTTTCATCGTGCTGCATCGCCATTATTTTGTACCCAGTTAACATAAACTTTTTTTAATCACTAGCCATGGATGTGACGATTGTTACTGAAGTCAAAGTGAAGAAGAGGATGCATTTCATGGGGTCGAAAAGGGATATAATTGAAAAGTATTAAAATGGGATGCGCAATAATGAATGAGGCTTGGATTAGGCAATTTGCATGTAAAAGCCTGACCGACTTGAGAAAAAATCAACTTACGAAGCCAACCTTGGAACGGATTAATTTTGTATATCGGGGTTCTGCTGTAAAAGTAATCAGCACTTATTTTTTTGTCCTTAAGATTACACTTCAAATTCAAATTCAAAATACTTGTAACTGTAATAACTGTAAAATGCATTTTGAGGCATTTGTGCTTCAATCAAGAGATTCACTGAGAGAGAAAGACTCTCGATAATAATGTGATCATATAGAGAGAGTTTATGAGGACAATGATGTTGAACTCACCGTTCACAGAGAGAGAAACAGAGCTTGATTGTGATGAGTTTGGTCTTCCATCTCTCTGTCCTCTACACCAGTACTGACCCTGATCAGACTCAGCAGCTCCTCTGATAGTGAGAGTGTCTCTGTTTACAGTGTAACGCTCAGACGTCTGTAACTTTACACTGTTTGTGTCTTTATTCCACTCATATCTCCAGTCACTGTGATCAGAGTTTATCTCACACGTCAGATTGACTGTTTCTCCAGTGAATACAGATCTGTCTGGTGTCACAGTCACTGTAGATGTGGGCAAATCTGAGAACAAACACAAAAACATACAAACTGACTCAAACAGATCTTTCACTGCAATATAAAACTAGATGGAGGAAGTTTATGAAATAAACTTCAGTTGGCTTGAGAAAGCCTAGCCTGAAAGTTTAAATTAGTTGTAAAAGCTTCAAGCTTGAAAAGTTTTGAGAGTTTAAACTTTAAAACATGTCGTTAACACGATTTATTTGGAGATTACTGATGATTCAGTTGAACAGTGAAACAGTGAATTTTAGATTTATGAATATTAAATATAAATCTAAAATCAACAACATTGTAATAAACATGATTCAATTATTAATTGCAGAACTCTTAAAATACTCGGTTAGTCCGCAAGATGGCATCTAGGGTACACGCATGGAGTTATTCATCATGAGGGATATCATTATCGGTGTTGTAACCAAATACAAAAAAAATAATATAATTTATCCCCAAAGTGTTGGAAAATTGCAATTAGTTTCTTGAGGTTTTTTGCTCTAGTTGGGCTGGAAATCGTCAGTCCAATCTGGCAACACTGGATGTGATCGTACACGTCAAAGGATGAGGAGACCGTTATCTGAACTTCATATCTGCTGCTCTTGTTCAGTGCAAGAAAACCTACTCCCTGGCAAAAAAAAAGCATGTACCCCATCGTAACGCGCGCCCCACTATTTGAGAACCACTGCCTTATTCCAACACAAAGAAAACATTTAATATTGAATGTGAGCAGATGCTGATGTGAGTCAGTGATGATCACTCACCAGACACAGACAGAGTCACTTTATCACTCCATTCAGAGCAGAAATATCCTGATCCTGTTTCTCTGCAGCCTCTACACCTGCACTTCTGTGTAAAACGTGCTATTAACCTGATTCTTTTCTTTTGAAATTTGTGATATCCACCATCACACCAATATCCGTATCTCCATCCTTCCCCCTGTATGTCACATGTGAGAGTAACAGTCTCTCCTCTGAATATCTGTGATGGATTCGGCTGAACATTCAGAACAGCTTTAGGTTTCTCTGTAAGAAATGAACAAACAGAAGTTATGATTAAATATATAACAAAGTCAAAGTAAGTGAATTTTCACAATCTGTTCTAAACCTGCATAAATGTCACTGCAGAAAATAAGATACTATGAAGAACATTTATATTCTAGATGCATTTGATTGGACAGAAAATCTGAGTGACGTCAGAGAACTGCTCCAAAGGAATGTATGAAAATATAGTCATGGTTTATTGATTTTTTATTTTATTTTTACAGTGGAGTGAAAAAGTGTTTGCCTCCTTCTTGATTTCAATTTTTTTTTTCTCCTTGTGATTTCCTGCTTGTGTTTCATTTCCAAATCTTCCAGTGATTATGGAAAAGTATGGAAAATATACTGGTAATTTATAACGAATGTTACTGTAGATTGCACTTTGTATATTTCACTTTAACTAAGAAAACTGTTACAGAATGTGTCGTGTTTGCTGTGATCTCGCATTTACACACTTTGACCAGCAGGTCCCGCTAGATTCACTCTCAGCTGCTCTGTCATTATTACAGGAAAGTTTCTATGCATATTCTGAAATAAGTCAATGTGATTTGAACAACTTCAACTTGTTTGAGTTTTGTATAAATTAAAGCAAGTGAAAATAATTGACAAGATGTTATTTTAGCTGACAAATGTTATTCAAAAAAGGTTAGGAATGATAATCATTTTGAGACTCTGATTTTGCCTTTTGGGCGCATGTAAACTTTTAGTGGGAAACTACAGTTTTATAAATAAGACCCCAGAGCCCTGGAGAATGCAGTCCTGAGGGACATCCAAGAACACAGCCAAGCGAGAGCAGAGAACTGCCCCCAATCCTCGTAGCCAGCACCCGGTCTAAACTGTTTCGCTATAATAATAGTAGAGTGGGAGTCCCTGTTCTTTTAAAACTACACTTGGAAAGCAAACACTCTTGCACACCAGTTCACACACAGCGACACAGCTTCCATGAAGACACGCAAAGCTGCCGCTTCCGGTTTCCGGCGCCTTTTTAAATCCTGGTTCATGACGTACATTCACACATTGTTCGTTTGTCGATTACACAGTGCGTCACGAAACAACATGCCAAGGCATTCCTCTCGCATTTCGATGCAGCTTAAATTGCCATGAAGGGGAACACTGTTCCACTAACACTAAGAAAATATTTTAATGTTTCTATAACCAAAGCAATGTTTGAGAAGTAACATTGTGTCAGCTGTGAACATATTCTGATCTCTGTAAATAATGAAAGCATTGCAGCAGGAAAACTCTATTGAACTCAAAACAACGGATAAATTAAAAATCTAGTTTACCTGTATTTTGTAATGATCATATCAAAAATGTGTCTAATTGTTGTTATAAACTAAATGAAACATATATTTTTTTATCTAGTCTGGGTGTTCTTTGTATTATTTTGCTTCAAAACAGTACCAGTAGATTTTGTTTACAGTCAGAATGACTTAAAGGATCTGAAAAGAAATGAGGAACTTACTAACTTCTATCTTTATGTTCTCAATCCCTTCCAAACAAACCATGAATAAAGTATGTACATATATAACTCTGATAATTCTGTGAAATGTGCAAAACTTCTGCATAAAGCACCAGCAGACACAAATGTGGGATCCTGATCTGATCATGCACACAAATAAACACTATATCAATAGACATTAGTGTAAAACACTGTGGTTCTGCACAGTACCTTGAGTGAGTCCAGAGTGGATGAGGAACATCAGCACTAAAAGCAGAAGAAACACAGATATGAAGCTTTTCATTCATTCAACACAATGTGAATCACATGCTGAAACATGTCTAGAGTTTATTCTACATGAACTGAAAGTGTTTTTCTGTTCTGATGTTCATTCAGACGAGAACTGACGCTTTATTCTCCAGCATTTAACATCATCACACACAATGACATCACAGGACTCGTGAACTGATACGAGAGTCGATTCACTGATTCACCAATTCACTGATTGACTGATTCACTGGTTGATTTACTGATTCTCAACAACAGAAAAGTTTGAATCACTGAGCTTCACACACAGGAAGTATGAGCATATTTGCCCGGTTCTGTCACTGCATTGGCTTCCTATTAAACACTTTATACATTTTAACATCTTCAACAGTGGAAGGCCTCATGAATCTGATCTTCAACCAGACGGATCTGGATTAAATATTTTGAGTGTCTCGATCTCAATCTTTTTTCTGACCTGAAATAAACATAAAAAGGATCAACGGCCACTTACAAACTGCAGAACTTCAGGAAAGACGGTTAATATTTAAAGTCTAATTTCTTATCATGTGAAAAAAGAGAAAGCACAAGCTTTTGTGTCAGGTTGTTATTTGGAATGCTAAATATAACTATAGAAGTGTGTGTTATGATGCACCAGGACTCAATGTGAAATCCACCAATCAAAGACATTCCTGAATCTCAGTAGATTTCTTGATTGGATGGAATGAATGGAGACTATCTTGTGTTTTTCATCAGCGCCTGTGCTCTGAGATCATTTGTGGTGTTTATATGTGATGTTGATTTAAGACCATTTCAAGTCCTTAAATGAACTACTTTGAACCCCATTAAAAAATACATATATTGCAAAATATCAAAACAATTGACACTTAAGGAATATAAACATTTTTCACTCAAAACGTTTCACAAAATAAAGTATTAAATATAATGTGGTTATTCTGCAGGATGTCTGTTTGAACTCGAGGAGAACTGACTTCATACAGCGACTGATAATAACACTTAGATCAACTTGTTAAAAATAATGGAAACTTGTCTCAGAAAAGAGAAGGTAGTTCTGAGAAAAGCTCAAACGTCATTTCACGCCATATTCCAAGATTTAAGAGTCCAAATACTTGCAATTATTTTTCAATGAGACGTTCAGAGAGAAAGAGAAGTGCTAGAGAAGCTGATTGTGTGTTCGGTCACCGTTCTCAAGCTCTGAGTCTCTGATGGAGAGTTTATTTAAAGATACAGCATCATTCAACACTAACTCACATCAACACAGAGACATCGCATTTATCTCAACTACTTGAAATAGAAGAAACAATATTACAACAAAAACAAGCTGAAATACACGTGTACAGCCTCCATCTTTCACACAGATACATGCATCATCCACCTCTTTATCTGATCAACACGTAACAATCACATTGCATTAGAAAGAATAAAAGAAGATATTATAGAATATGATCAAATACTCACAGATGAGAGTCAGTGAACTGGAGCCCATCCTATCACATTAACAGAGCGTTTAACACTGATGTGTGATAAAACACCCTTCCTGTGTTTAAACTGTCATTTCACACTTCAAGAAGAGATGAGGGAGGAGACAAAACTCAATACATACATGAGCATAGTACTCTAAACTCTAAAATTACATAAAGAAATAAAAAGGAGTAGAGAGAATGATTCAAAGATATTTAGCTACTCTTTTGTTACAGATCTGTTTATCTATTTAAAACGTTCTCCTGGTAATTGTTGTCGCACAGCCACAGTCACACACAACATAAGGTGTTGTAGGGGAATAAGAGTTAAGACTCGAGGACAGATATGTTGAATGAAGAGCAGGAGTTAGAAGTGCAGTCAATGAAAGAAATTTTAGTGAAGAACAATTTACAGTTTGATCAGCAGAAGCTTCAGGTCTCACAAGGAGTTCGTAGGCCGCCTCACTTACAATAACATCGTTACAGCAATTATACTCTAACAGAGGGTGCTAACTACGTCATTGATGACAGTTAAATGATTCTGATTGGCTAAAAAAGAATGGAAGAAATGTAATCAAAACTAATAATTTTCCACACAAGGACAGATAGTCAGAAGCAGATCTTTGTTGATCACATGGTTGAGTTTTTTGGTGTCAGATTGTCGAGAACAACAAGTCATTCCGTCTCCTTATGATTCCAGTTAATCACCTCACCAATACAGACCATATTAACACACACACACACACAGATATACACACACACACACACAGACACACAGACACACAGGACTCAGAGACTGAACTCGGCTCAGGCTCCAACTATCAAAAGAAAGACTCTCAAAACGTTCTGATAACATGTTCTATCCGGTGAGAAACACAGACAATATTCATCCTTTTTCTATGGAAAAATACATAAAGCAACAAAAAAGACGTAATCAATTCTCACACACAACTCACAAATGGATGGGTCTGTTTCTTAATGGTCTTTATTTATATAAAATAAATATTACGTTGCTGGCGGTGCAGGTGACTGTAGTTTCCTCTGATGGACGGAGGGTTCTGGTCAGGTTTGGTCCAGTCGTGAACGGATCGCTCCAGCTGAAGGAGGGATTGGGATCGCCGGACGCCCGACACTGAAGATGAAACTCACAGATGTTTTTCGACCCCTGCCAGGAACGACTGGACTCGATCTGTACATCTGTGATGAGATCTGTGGGAGAATCATTTCCAAAGTTCATTTCCAGATCATGTTTCCTTCAGGAAGAAACTATTGAGCTTGAGGAAAATCATGCACTTATTGAACTGCAATTCTTTAATCTATATGAGCTTTTCACATCTTAACAGCATTTACGGGATTAATATCAAATAATTAAACTCACTTTCAAAGTCAAAAGTCAGACATTTGCTTTATATTGTTTAGGTTTTCCTTCTTCTTTTCCTTCTGCAACAATATTGAAGGTTACAGAATCCTGGAGTTTCAGATCTTCTATTGTTACACTAACATTATCCTCATTCGTCTTTATCCTTCCGTTAAACACTGGAGGATTCACCAGTTTGATCGTATTATTTTCACACTCTGCAAATTCAGTCTCCTCATATTTCCACTGCACAAAAATATCTTTTTTTGGATAATCAGTAATTAATTCTAGTGATTCTCCGACAGCTTTGTGCAGATGCACATCTGGATCAGTGTATGACCCTACAATACACACACACACACACACACACACACACACACACACACACAACTCTGTTACATATCACAAAACCGTCTCATTTTTTCACATTCAGCATAAGATTCATATTTCTGATTCTAGTGTTTTTCAACCTTTTTTGAGAACTGGAACCTCACAACGTCTCAGATCATATTCACACACCCCTGTTTTCCATCCAACTTTTTCAAGATTACAAATTCATGTCTCCAAAAACTGTGTGGTTGTTAACTTCTTTTTTTTTAATAACATTTCCCTGCTAAAATAACATTGATCATTAATTTTCAATTATTATTTTATTCAATTATTCAATTATTATTATTTTCATTGATCAATTATTTTCATCACAGAAAACACCTTTAAGATCCTTATAGTTCAGGGAAGTTTTCACAGAAGTGGACAGAGGAAAGGGAAAAACTCAATGTCGTGTTTGCTGTGATCTCGCATCTACACGCTTTGACCCGCAGGTGTCGCTAGAGTCACTCTCTGCTGCTCTGCACATGCGCAGAAAGACGGGGCAATAAGTTACAGTCACATTCATGCATTTATCAGATGCTTTTATCCAAAGTGACTTGCATCGCGTTCAAGAAACACATTGACAATCTGATCAGTTCTTACTATGAGAAGGCATCTTGAGAAACTAAATCATTATTATGAGAAGGTTTCTCAATATTGTGACTTAAAGAATCATAATTCTTACTCAACTGTAGTGGAAACAGGTTGTTTAATAACATACGAGAATTATAAAAAATGGAGACGATATGAAAATATGTACAGTAATTTTATATTTTCTTGATTTGTAATTATAGTATTTTTAATTATATTGCTGTGAATATATGATTAAATAAATTAAATGTGTCAATTTTATGACTTTTTTTTTTTTTTTTTTTTGGGGGGGGGGGGGGGGGGGGGGGGGTAATGGGACCTCCTGTAATTATGCCTGAACTCTTTTCTGACTGATGAATCATGGATAAAACTTAAAGACCACATGCATGATCATTTGCATCAAACATTAAAAGCAAAAATAAAATAATTTAAAACAAATTTATTACATTTAGTTCACAGGCATGTTTAATAAACACATATTTAATTTACTTATTTTAATTTACTGTTGAGAGTCATTGACAAATTGCACTTTTTTATCTTATCAAAACTGATGTCATTTCTCACATGGAAAGTGTGAAGTTCTTGACATTAGCAGTTAATAGCAGCATTTGAGAGAGATCTGCAATTCTCTCTCTTCCATTCATAATAAAAGCTAATAAAAGACATCTGAGACAAACATCTTTTCATCTCATCGGCTTTGAAACTGCTGATATTTATCACATTTGTTCACATGACAGATTTAGACCTAAAATTATGTCATGGTGTTTAGTTATTAATTTTGTATCAAGACGCCACTTTAAATAGTTTCTTATTCTGTTAATTTCTTTAGACAAGTTTTGAGGTTTGAGATGTCAAAACAAAAAATCTATTGTTTAAATGTGCTAAAAGATTACATTACATTCAAACTAAATCATATGTTTTATAGAATAAAGTGATATACAGTATGTCATGAATTTGTCAATTATTTTAAAAGTAATGCACTTATACAAATATGCATGTCCCGTGTGTGTGTGTGTGTGTGTGTGTGTGTGTGTGTGTGTGTGTGTGTGTGTGTGTGTGTGTGTGTGTGTGTGTGTGTGTGTGTGTGTGTGTGTGTGTGTGTGTGTGTGTGTGTGTGTGTGTGTGCGAGTGTGAGTAAGTGTGAGTGCAGCTGCATTTCTCCAGCTCTTTTACACTGAGACACTGTGAACTGCGTTTCTTCATGTTCTCTGAATGAACTGACAGCAATAGCAAAACGCTGCATCTTTATCTATTGAGAACTCAAACCAGACAAAACTGACACACTAATTTGAATTAAATCCTTGTCTTTTCTGTCTCTCCCTCCATCATTTCATGCTCTTCCCTTTTCCTCATAATCTGATCTAGAAAAGTGGAAACATATAAAAACAAATGGTGTATAAATGTGATATTCTTATCATGTCGAATAGCTTTTTAACATTATATATTTAATTTTTTTGGTGTTTGCGTTTTCTCTTCAAATCACACCAGAAGTTATTTGGTTATTTATTATTAATCATCAATATTCCTGAACTAATTGTTGTAAGAATACGATCAAGTTAATAACCTGTGTCTCAGTAAATGTCATTATTTCAGCACATGGATGAACTCTTGGATAGTGAGCAGTGAGTGACTTCTGGATGTGAATCCTCACTGAACACATCTTGATTCCTGATCTGTTTACAATAGAGGATACAAAAGTTTGAATGAAGGTTTCTAAAAACCTTTAATAGTCACTTTTTTCCACCTTCTAGCAACGTTTTAATGGATAAAGACTGAAGCTTTTTCATAAGGATTCATGAAAACTCTCTCTGTCAAACAGATGTGAATTGAACTTGACAAAGGTTTCATAGACAAATCTTTATCTTTTAGAAATAAGACTGAGTGTTTGTTTAAATCGAGATCATAATCTTTAACAAGTAATTGTGAATCTCCTTGACGAACTCGCAGCATCAATAAAGATTGTGAAATGTGAGGAAAATGAGTGATAAATAAAGCCACTTCTCATTTGGTCGCATCATGACTCTTGATCAGGAAAACTCAACATCTGACGGGGAAGCAAAAAACACCTCCTCACCTCCAACAGCGCCACAACTCCGCTGCGTAATTTGGAAATAATATACTTTCCTTGGGCGGGCCGATAACATTTGATCCGCGGACCGGGGGTTGCTGACCACTGGTTTACAGTTTTTTTGGATTGCTTACACACTAAAATTAAAAGTAGTACACTATTGGCAAAACCTTACACTCAAGAAGCAAAACATCAGCCCATATTTGTACAACTATAAGCACATTGTCAACCTCACACTTGTCGCAAAACTCTACACACAGTGATTTGCAAAACACTAAACACACGTAACACACATTACACACAAAAATCTATTATAAAGTCACTTCCTTGCAATACCAAAGCACTGACTGTCAAATTACCGCACCTTCCAACAAATTGGTTCAACACAGTCATCAGGTGTGCAAACACTTGTTTGCTTAATTGTAGACACACAAATCAGGTGTATAAGCACTATAAAACGCCACAGGTGAGTTCATTAGTGTTCAACCACAATGGAAAGAGTCAGAGAAAGAGTAAGACAAGGAGGAGGACAAGGAGGAGGAGGAATCAACAGAGGAGGAAGCAACAGAGGAAGAGATGATGGCCATTCTAGAGGTAGAGGTAGAGGAAGAGGAAGAGACGAAGGTGCTCAAATAGGACCGAATCTGACAAATGAAATCGGTGCAACACTGGTTGAGCACGTTGTCAACCACAGCCTGATGCTGAGGGAGGCAGGACTGCAAGTACAGCCAAATCTAAGCTGATACACAGTGGCAAGTGTGATAAGAACATTTTGACTGGAAAATAGATATTGTAAAAATATCATCATATCAAAAACATCTGCAACGTTTCAGTAACTGTTTCCCATGCACTACCAGCACTTCTGTCACCTTTTCCTGTGAAATTACTGTAAACTGGGGGTTTTTCTACATAGGATTGAGGGTCAGGAATGACAAGGGAGAAAAACTCCTATGTTCACAGAACAGCAAGACAGGGAGATAGTATACATGGTTTCGCCAACAATGGCTATATCACTCAATCAGCTCCAAGCTAACATTGTCAATAACCACACCAGTTTCAACGATATCCATCAGGTCTCAACATCAACACTGGCACACATACAAAAAAAAACATATTCAAATGAAGCAAATTTACAGAGTGCCTTTCGAGTGCAATTCACGATCTTGCATACTGTCTCAATCTTTTACTGTACTGTAATATGTATACTAGATCTACACTGAACTACACAATTTTGCCTGACACTGTTCTTCAGGGAGTTTTATGAATGGATGGAGAGGAGATCCAGCATGAGTTCATTTACGTAGATGAGGCTGGGTGGAACCTGACGAAAACACAAAGGAAGGCAAGAACCATCATTGTCCACAGGGCTATAGTCAATGTCCCAGGGCAGCGTGGGGGTAATATAACACTCTGTGCAGCCGTTACACAGAATGGGTCCTCCACCGTCATGCCCATATGGGCCCTTACAGCACAGCACTCATACCTGTATTCTTGGACCGATTGCACAACAAAACAGCAGCAAATCGAATCGATCATATGCAAAACATTGTTGTCTTGGACAATGTGTCTTTCCACCGCTCTGCTCTGGTTCAGAACTGGTTTCATCCACATTTCACCGTCCCATGTCTTCCAGCATACTCTCCATTCCTCAACCCTATGGAAGAGTTTTTCTCGGCATGGCGGTGGAAGGAATATGATCTCTGTCTCCAGGCTGAGTTTCCCCTCATCCAAGCCATGGAGGAGCCTGTGACCAGATGGAGGAAGCAGCATGCAAGGATGGATTCGTCCTTCAAGACGTTTCTTTCCAAGGTGTCTAATGACAACATTGCCTGTGACGTTGACGAAAATCTCTGGCCAGATCCAGCTAGGCGAAGAGACAATGTCTAGTTTTTTGTTTTTTTTACAGTAAACTTACAATACAATACGTAAAGTGACATTTTGTTACAGTATTATGAATGTCCATGTCCAGTATTATGAATGTCCATAAATGAGTTTCTTCAGTCTGCAGCATTGGTCTTGTATAGTCTTTGGTGGATTTACATTATATTTGTCCTTTGTTGATGGGACCCGACTCTAATCATAGGGAAGTAGAAGTGCTAAAAGTGTTTTAGGTTTATCACAGCAGCGTGTAACTCGTGCAAACAGAGTATAGTAATGTGAAACGTGTGTGTTTCATATGGTAACAAAGTGTGGTTTTTAAACAGAAGTGTATAGTTTTTACAAGAGTGTTTAATTATGCAAAGGATCTGTAGTGTTTTGCTAATTGTGTGTTTGGTTGTGCTAATAGTGTCTAGTGTTTTGAAAATCGTGCTTAAGCAATCCAAAAAAACTGTAATGTGACAAGCGTTTAGAGCAGCAGAAGGGGGAGGAGTTTGTATTTGAGGAAGGTCACTGATTGGCTGGATGTGTTGTCAGACTTCAGCCAATAGGAGACTGACACTCTTTAATGACTCAAATCAGTTCATGTGTCATTGTTTATGAATGTTCAGATTTTAAATAATATGCTGGAGAGGATTCATTTACATGTTTTATATAATAAGTTGTTTTTTTCTAAAATGTCAAAAGCTCCTGCTGTTCCTCATTCAATACATTTCATGATATTTGTTTTGTCTCGGCTTTATTGAAAATGAAGCTGAAATGAAAGATGTTTGTGAGTAGAAACATCTGTTTGCTGAATCTCATCCCTCTGTCAGTGTAAAGAACAGTTTTCATTCTTTCATTCTTCAGTTTTCATTCTGTCAAATGTATTTATTCAGTTTGATCAGTTTTGTGTCTCTGAGCATCTAAAGAACGACTTTCAGATTCTCACAATAAAACCATGAAAATATGACATGAGACATTGATTCAGGTTTAGATGATGGATTACAAATGATGAGACAAATGTGAGACAAAGACATTTTTATTACACACTTTTTGGCAAATACATATTAATTTCAGCTGTTATTCACACAGAATATATGATAGAGAATAAAACTTTGGTCTGTATGTTTATAAATGACTGAAACAAGAGAAACTGAACAGGAAACTGGAGACCAAAACCAACAAAACTGAAGAACAGAAAGACGTCAAGCTTTTACTATTGAAGAACAAACATCACAAAGATGATAAAGACACATCTAAATAACAACAATAATCATAAACAATAATAATATTTCATATAAAAGCAGAACTCACTAAAATATGTATCACGCTTGATGACAAATAATGATGTAAAACAAATATAATGACTAATAAAATTCTGAATCTTTAAAAACTTGTTAATATCAGATTGAAGTTTCTTCCTCCGTTACGGCGATCTGACTTTGATCAACAAATGAAACTGAAATACACAAAAAAAAAAAAACATTAGAGAGAAAGAAAGAAAGATCAGATAGAGAGAGGGATCAGACATTAGTTTTACCTCTGTCTCTGTAACATTTGTAAATCATCACGACTGTCGCCAGCAGATGCGAAAAAACTGCTGCCAGAAAACTGATGATTTTGGAGACAGAAATCTGAGCTGAAACACAGAAACACAAGCACATTATTGAGAAACATTACGCAGATCTAGAGAAGTTTCTGAAAGTTTCTTGAGGATCCCAAAGTGTTTCTCTCAGTCTCAGACTCGTGTGACTCTCACCTCTGACTGAGATCCAGCTGCGGGACGACTGTCCTCTCTCTGTTTTACAGGAGTAGAAACCCTCATGTGACTTTGAGACAGTAGTGATGCTCATCTCTCCTGTCGTCTGATTCTGGACCAGTGATCCGTCTTTATAGAAATCAGCGCTGAGGATGGAGGGGTTTGTAGATCGATGTAAACAGTGTAGAGTCAAAGTCTCTCCCTCAATCACAGGATCAACAGAACTCGCCAGAATCACTTCACCATCTGCAAACACAAGAAATGTGTCATACTGTCACGGGTGCGTGTGGAAGGAAGGCACGAAGATGAAGATACTAGATACATTGTTTATTTATTTAAACAGAAACTCAATGAGGGTAACACAGTGTAAATGAGAACCGACCGCCAAAGACAGTGATTAACCTAAAGACAAACACCTGTGATGATTAGTGACTAAGGTAACTGATGAGTGATGGAAAGTTCTGGAACAAAAACAACATGTGACCAAAAGGAGATGAAAAAAGAGTCCTGGGTGACAGTGAATGTGACAGATACTGTAAGAAGAGATTGTAGCGAATCAGATCAAATTTATGAGGGGTTTAATCATGTGTTATGATCAAATATGCACATAAATCAACCATAAACGGAAAATATGTGTATTGATTTTTTTTTTATCATAAAGGATTATAAAAAATTATGAATATCCATGGCTTGATTCAGATTGCAAAATGTATTAGTTCTAGCATTAAGTTTAAAGCAACAGTCATATGTGCACTTATACGAGCTGCACAATCTTTATGAAATTATCATCGTAAAGAAGAATATTTTCATTTTCGTACTAAAGTAAAAAAAGCATGTAGAAAAATATAACATTAAAGGGACTTATTTTTGAGTATCATAGAGGCAATCAAGTGTGAAAACATTAACTTTAATACACAAGCTATGAATACAAACAACTAACACATAAAATACATGCACAGACTTAACGGAGAGAGAGTGAGAGTGTGTGAAGGAAAGTGTGTGTGTGTGAGAGAGAGAGAGAGAGAGAGAGAGAGAGTGAAAGAAGGCCAATGAGAGTGCAAGAGTCAAGAGAACAAGAGAGTGTGATTATAGGGGAGCGCGGGGCACAAAGTAATGCGGGGTAAATAGTAACGCAGACTTTTTAGATAGTTGCACAGGATTAAATGTGACGTACTAACGGGCTTTTCATCACACTGTTTACACACGTCTTCTGGCCATCTTTCAAGAAATTGAGAATTTTGAGAAATTTCATTTATATATTTTATATACCATGGGTACCATGTCACCATGATCAATGTCAAAAGGGCATAAATCTGTCAGTTTGGAGACTCTTTGGAGCCACTCTCTGTTAGTTCAACTCACAACTAGATATTGTTTTTTCATAGATCATTTTGAGCCATTGTCCATACGCTACAAGAGAATACAGTAAAACAATTCATGAGAATCACACTGATGTTATGAACGGATTCTACTTTATGATTCCTGAACTTTAGAATCATGAGAAAACTTGTTACCAAATACTTAAAAAAGGACTAAAAATGCAGGTGAAGGGGTATTTATTAACAATAAATAAATAAACAGACAGACAAAAGAAACACCCACGAGGGGGTAAAGAGAACTAAGATAATAACTGAACATAAACCAGGGAACTAGGAAGCACAAGTACAACCCAACAGAAACAACCATAGAGCGACAACGACGCGACACAGGACAGCAAACACACCGGGATTAAATAGGGAAAACATGAGGAAGGTGACGATCAGAAACTGCTGAGAACAATTAAGGGAAACAATGTGCAGGGTTTACAATCACAAGACACAAAGGGGCAGTGTCACAGCTCTGTCAACCATCACACTAGAAACACAAACTGAGGTGAGAGAGCCCTGACAGAACTTTTTTATGGTATGATGATTTTATCTGGATTCATACAATGTGTTTTTGGGAAACATGCATTTTTTATTTAGAAAAAAGCAGGAATGGTCCCCCTCTAAACTCATCAGTGCGACGCAAAAAGATTAAATGAAAACATACAAATGAGTGTTGAGTCAAATTGTCATGAGAGTTTGTTTGTTGTGAGATCATCTGATTTTTAACCACAAGCATGAAATCAGATCCATTTCGCAGCTCAACATGAATATTTAATTTTTTTGGAAGAGACTAATTGATACAGTTTTTTTGGGGGGGGGGTGGTAGAATACAGCAGTCAGTGCAAATAAAACAACTAGAGGAAAATGTGGGACTGTAATTAGAATTAAAACCAGAATGAGAGTTTCTGAGATTAGAAACCGGACTCACCCTGTACAGTGATGTTTCGAGGATGGCGTTTCTCTCCAGATTCAGACTCACACCAGTAAACTCCAGTGTCAGATGTGTAGAGAGACTCGATTCCACATGAAGATCCTGTTTGTTTTGAACAAGTTTCTGTGTCTTTGTCTGTGTATCTTCTCACTGTCCATCCAGCAGAGTTACTCTGATCCTCACAGCTCAGAGAGAGAGAGTCAGATGAGAAGTGTTGACTTCTGCTGGGATTGATGAGCAGAGACACTGAAGCAGAAACAGCTGAAAAGAGCAACATCTCAATCACACCTGACAGCACAGAGACTGCAATGAAACAGAAAAAGGGACGAGCAGGAGCAGAAATCCTCACCGGTGACCCACAGTGGCTGTGAGCTGCTGTTGCGTGTGGAATAGGCCGTTTGTCCTCTCTCTGCTCTGCACGTATAAACTCCTGTGTGCTGTAGAGCAGCAGGACTGAGAGTGTAAGATCCTCCAGCTCCTCTGCTGCTGTCTGACAGATGATCATGATCTCTGAACCAGCTGAACCTCCAGCCTGTAGAGGAGCCTGAAACCTCACAGATCAGAGTCGCTGATTCTCCTTCAGTCAGCCACGGCTGTGGAGACACTCGCACGACTGCCTGAGCTTCAGCTGAACAAAACATTTTTTACTTTTTTTTTACAACATCTGGAGTTTATTTTCTGCTGTAAATTGTGAAATAACTGAACAGTCTGAACTTTCTGTGTCTGATCTCTAATGTCTCTTTCTGCTCAATCACAGTTCAGAGTTTTGAGTGACAAATATGTTTTTTTTTTTTTTTTTCCAGGAGTGTGTTGCTCCTATTTCTGCATTACATTAGTGATCAGAGACTGAAAACTGACAGTAAACAGAAGCTGCATGCTTGTTTCTGGACAGTGAAGTTTGGGTTTGTGGTCAGAACTAGTTACTCCTGACCAACAGATTCATGCTGTTGGAAACAGGCTGTAATAACAGACTAAACACGCTTATTACTCATATGAAATAATATGACTCTTTTATTATACTTCTATGGTGCTTTTGTGTCTATTTTGAATAGACTGAATCTCTGTAAACATAACAGCATTCATTATAATAGCGCTCAGCACTTTTTTTCTCCTAAAGATTACACTTTAAGTTTGTATACACGTCAGATTGACTGTTTCTCCAGTGAACACAGATCTGTCTGGTGTCACAGTCACTGCAGATTTGGGCAAATCTGTGAACAAACACAAAAACGTTTGTAATATTTGACAAAGTTATATAGTTCACATTATTTTGTCATATATATTATTTTTCCTGTTATACTCTCAGTTGTTTCTATTGAATCTATTGTTTTTCTATTGTTCATTAAACAAATTAACTAATTGTTTGAGGCCATTACACCCTCCCCCACTAAAAAATGTTACAAAACTCTTTTTTCCTTTACAATCTCTGGGTAAATATCTAACACACAAGTTCCAATAACATACAATACTTTTTTTTTTTTTTCTCTCAGCTTAACCATACAATCACTATTTTCTACTTACAACTTAGTTACTTATACAACTTCTATACATTACTACAATCATTTAAAGTTTTTAGACTTGATGTGTGTTAAGAGGTGTCTTTTCTTTAGGCTCGCTGGTGGGCCCCCCAGAACATCCTGCAATGAGTGGACACAACCACATACACCTCCACAATGTATTGATACATTTTAAATGTCAAATCAGTAATACATTCAACTCTTCATTTCATTCAGCCTTTCAAATGTACGTTAAACTGGCAAAATTAAAGTTATTATGACTGTTACTTTACATACCCGTACTTTCTTATAACTCACTTAGGAAAAATAATACTTTGAACTTGAACCATTTCAACTCTGACTAGTTTTACTTAATATGAAGGATACAGATTCAGGTGATCGATGCTCAGCTGTGGTCGTTTACAGCAGGTTACAACATCAGTGTTTCCACCACAAGCATTCCAGCTCACAGGTTGAAGTGTGGGCTCACCCAGGGTGTCATACGTGTACAGATTCCTAGGTTGCCTGGTTCTAGTAGATGTTCTCCTGACAGGCTCTAATGGCAAGTCACCATCTTCATGCTCAGCTTCACCCACAGATTCATTTTCCAGCTCCCCTTGATGTTTTCCCAGCACTTCTTCATCGGACTCCTCCGAGTCAGGTAAGTTTACAGATTCATCGACGATTTTCCCAATGTCCGGTT
The DNA here is from genome assembly GCA_037043235.1 of Rhodeus uyekii. Classification (NCBI taxonomy): domain Eukaryota; kingdom Metazoa; phylum Chordata; class Actinopteri; order Cypriniformes; family Acheilognathidae; genus Rhodeus; species Rhodeus uyekii. The sequence continues at coordinate 2,753,724 of JAWRVZ010000050.1, forward strand.
CCTTTTTTACGTTTTCTGTTTCTCTCCTCTCCTTTAGGGTGGAATTCTGCTGCACATGGATCTAGATCTGTTGCTGTTCTCTGCATTGGGACCCACAAGCTAAACTCCTCATCGCTGGAACTGTCGATGCTGTCATCGTGAGTACTTTGTTGTGGTTCATGTTTTGCCCTGTTTCTCTGACATTCTTTTCTTTCCAGACACACATTGATTTTCCTCTGCTTATCAACCAGGTAAGGACAAGGCAATAGAAGATTCCGGTGTAACACTCTTTCCTTTCCAGTCCCATCGAATGGTTCTACTACATACACTGGGCCATCTCCTCCTCTCCTTTCTTTCACCACATATGTTTGTTTTTCCCAGTATGAGCGCAGTTTTCCTGGGCCACCCGTTTCTGTCAGGTTCCTCACCAGCACATGATCACCTGGCTCCAAGACAGAACCCCATGCTTTTTGGTTGTAATTCCTCTGTCTTTGCAGCAGCCTTCTTCATGTTCTTTGTTGCAATCTTGTACGCTTCCTGCATCGATTGTTTCCATCTCTCAGCGTAATCAGTATGAGACTGAGTGTTCTTGACTTGCTTTGTGTGGTTCACCAGATCAATGGGAAGAACTGGCTCTCTACCAAAAAGGAGAAAGAATGGAGAACATCCTGTTGATTCATGCACGGTACAATTGTAGGCGTGGACAACTTTGTTAAGGTGGTCTGCCCAACTCGACTTCTCTGTCGCTTCTAGGGTCCTCAACATCCCTAACAGTGTCCTATTGAATCTCTCTGCTGGGTTAGCTTGGGGGTGGTAGGGAGTGGTGTGTGAGTGCTTAATCCCACAGTAACTTTGTAGCTTCTGGAACAGACTGTTTTCGAATTCCCTCCCCTGGTCATGGTGTATCTTTGTATGAAACCCAAAGCGGAGGATGAAATCTTCAAAAATCTTCCGGGCTGCTGTCTTTCCAGACTTGTTTCTGGTGGCATATGCCTGAGAAAACTTTGAAAAATGGTCTATGACCACAAAGATATACTCTACCTGCACTTGGACAAAAGTAGAGGTGGAGAAATCAATTGAGATCATCTCAAACGGAGCTGTTGCCACAATGCTCTGTATTGGGGTCCTGGTTATCTGGTTTGGTTTCTTCTGCCTTAGGCATCGACACACTTTTGTGACATAATGTTCCATTTCTTCTCTCATTCTCGGCCAGAAGAACCGTGCACGAGCTGCTGCCACCATACAATCTGCCTCGAGGTGAGCCATGTCTTCATGTAAATACTTGTAGATCTTACTTTTTAAGTTTTCTGGGTCAACTAACTGAGTTCTGGCCTTTATTTTCCTTTGCAGGATACCTTCCTCATCAATTTGCAGGAAGTGCCATAGTCGTAGCAGTCGTCTTACAGCTTCTGGTTCTTTCAGTTTGTCTTTGTGTTTAAGGTAGGGTCGTTTTTGTTTCAATTCAATTACTCTGCTGATGACTGGATCACTCAGCTCGGCGTTTCTGATATCCTGTGGTATTAGCTGTTGACTGACCTCTAATACACCTGTCAGCTCCTCAGGTAAAACGTCTATGTTGCAGGTGATTGCAGATATCCTGTCCACTTCTCCATGTTGTTGTGCTTTCAAGGCTTCCCCGATTGATCCCAGAACTTCTGGATCACAATATTGAGTACACTCTCTGATTGTGACTTCCATGGGCACTGGTCTACTTGACAAGAAGTCTGCATCTCGATTTGCTGTTCCCGGTCTATACTTCAAAGTGAAACGATAGTCTGCCAGCTCAAAAACCCAGCGTTGTCCTGCCACATTGAGCTTCGCCGTTTTCATGACATATGTCAGTGGGTTATTATCACTGTAGACAATAAAATGTGGTGCATAAAACAAATAGTCCTGGGAACGTTCTGTTATCGCCCATTTTAGACCCAGGAACTCCAACTTCCCAGAGTGCAGTCTGTAGTTCCTTTCGGTAGGGGTCAGCGTCCGAGATCCATAACCCACTACTCTGAGTTTACCACCCTGTTGTTGGTACAATACGGGTCCTAGCCCTTCTTCTGACGCATCAACATGAAGGACAAATGGCTTGTCGAAGTCTGGGTATGTCATAATGGGTGGGTTTGACAACTCCGCAATCAGCTTTTCTAGTGCTTCCTGATGTCTCCCAGTCCATTCCACTGGCTGTGATGGAGGTGCTTGCAAAGAAGAGTTCCCTCTCTTTCCTGAGCCTTTTGTCTTGTACATACCAGGTTTTGTCAACAGTTCATATAGAGGTTTGGCTACTCTGGCAAAATCAGCAATATATGATCTGTAGTAGCCAAGAAATCCAATAAGTTTCCTCACCTCACGTACAGTGCTGAGTGTCTCCCACTTTAGTGCTTGGACAGCCTCTATTTCTTTGGGATTCATGCTGTACCCATGCTCAGAGATGATATGGCCCACATAGCAAACTTCTCGCTTAAAGAGGTCACACTTCCTTGGCCTTAGCTTGATACCACACTGATCTGGTCGCTGTAGCACTCTCCTCAAGTCCTCTAGATGCTGGTCAAAGTCCTTGCTGAAGACCAATACGTCCTCAAGGTAAGGAACACAGATATCATCCCTCAGCTCTCCTAGACTCTCTTCCATGTACCTCTGAAAGGCGGCAGGTGCATTTGTGAGGCCAAAAGGTATCCGTACCCACTCGTAGAGCCCCCAGGGGGTTATGAATGCTGTGTATGCCCTACTGTCCTCACTCATGAAGCCCTGATGATAGGCTTTACCCTGGTCCAGCACTGTGAACCAGGAATTTCCGCCTAGATTCTCTAGAATCTCTTGAATTTGCGGGATGGGATGCCGGTCAGGGTGAGTCTTCTCATTGAGCAGCCGGTAGTCCACACATAGACGCAAGCTCCCACCCTTCTTTCTCACACAAACAACTGGCGAGGAGAAGGAAGATGTTGACTTTTGGATCCACCCCTGACTCAGCAAGTTGTGTATGTGAGTCTTCACCTCCTGATAAAGGGGTCGTGGAATTGCATTATATATCTTTTGAACCGGGACATTGTCTTTCAGGCGAATGTCCATTCTAAGGTCCTGAATACATCCTGTATCCCAGTCATCCTTAGCAAACACACCACTATTCTCTCTCAATAGCTGTCTCAAACATTCCTGTTGTTCCCCAGGTAAATGACTGAGGTCCACTGGAGGGTCCCAGCCTTCACTCTTCTGAACTGTGGGCTGAGTCTCTGGAGTTAAGTCTTTGTTGCGTTGTGATGGCTGAGGTTGGGATACAGTCAGAGGCAGTGGTTTCACTTCCAACTGATGAATGGCATCCACTGCATAAAGCCACCCCAGGACTGTCCGTGCACTAAGCATCACGTCCTCATCCGTGGTATTTTCCACCATCAGGGTGATATTATCATTAGCCTCCAGAGGCATCTGGATAAGCTGCTTGTTTACTCTTATCCCTGCAGGCCAGGTTTCATCTGGATTGGGCTCCAGCATCACGTGCGTTCCTAGGGGAACCATCTTATTCAGTTTGCCACAACAGACGCTCACTTTTGTGCACCTTGGAAGAATGATCGATTTTCGTCCCACCCTCGCAATATGACAGTTGCTGCTGTTTTTGCGCTTCTTCAGGAGCGATAGAATAGATTTTGCTTTCCTAGGGCTAACTTCAAGGGATGAACTCAGTGTACTCACAAGGAAACTCAAGGGAATTTGTTGGGCTGTGTTAGCTTGTACCAACTCCTCAATCACATTAAAGCCAATAATTGGTTTCTCCAATTAACTGGACGCAATGAGAATTGGTGCCAGCAGGTGTCTGCCCTTTCATTCAGTCTCAGTGTTTCCAGACAGACAAAATTCCACTTCCATCCAGCCTTCATAAGGGATGCTTGTCCCATTCGCCGCTGTCAGGTTGAGTTCTCCCTCCTCAAGTAGCTCTCTCACTGGTCTTACCTCTGCGTCAGGAAGATGTCTCTTCTTCTTCACCAAACTAGCTGTTTTCTCTTGTTTGTTTGACAAGGGCCTTTCAGATAATCAAGCTCTTGGTATGTTGTCCATTATGTCTGAGGTAATCTCAATCTTGCTTGATGTTGCATTGGTCACAGTTTGTTTCCGACAGCCCGCTGCCCAGTGCTCACTACTGCCACACTTGTAACAGTGTTCACATCTTCACTCTGGGCTGGACCGCTCACACTGGGTACAACGTCTTGTATTTGTCCGGGCAGGTGAAAACTGATTACGAGTGAATCTCCAGTTACTGTTTCTGGCTCTCTGAGGTCGTGATGTTTGAGTGAGGCTCGCCACTTGAGAAGTAAGAGTCTCAATTGCTTCCCAGATCACTTTGTCCCTCGCATCCAGCTTTTCCATGAGGCAGTTAGGCTTTGGAGATTTCTCTTTCTTCACACTAACACCTTCCTTTTGTTCAGCAGGTGTCTGTTCCCCCTCACTGACTATGGCCACCTTGGCAATTTTGGGTCGAGTGGTTGAGAACTTAGATTTTCTTTCTAGCTCTAGACTATATGAGATGTTCATCTTCTCCAGAAGCACTTCATCTTCCACCAGTGGGTTTTCTAAATAGGGTTTTAGATCGGTGCGTATGCTGTCATCATGAAGACCAGTCAGGACTGTCTGCAAAAACTGATTCTGTATTAGTTCATGATTGTATTTAAATCCTGTCCTTACATTTTCAGATACTGACAAAATCCTTTGCCTGAGATCCATGGCCTGAACTAAGAACTGGATAGGCGTTTCTTTGGGTTCTTGAACTGCCCGTGTGAGTGAGTGATACAATTCTGTTGCATCCTTTTCAATGAAATATGCTCTAAGAAGATGTTTAAGGGCGGGCAATGTTAGATCTGCTCTACTCTCCAGGTAACTTCTCAAACTGACACCTGGGATGATGGCTTGGATAACGATTTCTCCTTCATCGTAACCTCTTTTGCAAGCCCTGTGGATCTGTCTATCCAGGCTGGAAAAATTGAGTTTGTCTCTCTGGCCAGGTTCACCAATTTGCCCAATTATTTTGAGTTCTTGTTTGTATACTGGATGAATGGAAACAGATGAATTTTGGATTCTCCGGTGTGTTTTGACACTTTGTGATTCTGCTGCAGTGATTTTCACCGGTTTTTCTGATGCAATTCCCATAACACCCACAATGAGGCACTCCAAGACAACTTTTCTTTTGCCCCACATTTACTTTCAGCATTTCACACAAACTTCTCAGTTGCGAAACGAACAATTCGAGTAATTTACTTTCTATTTCATCCAGCGTAGCTTCCCACACAGGCAACAATATGACCAATCCTTGAAAAGACTAATTCATCTCACGTTTGCAGTACTTTTGTTCTGGGTTTTTTCCACAGTCCTCTCTCTCTCCGTGAATCGCGGGTCGTTCTTCTCACCAGCTGGCTGATCAGTTGCTCGCACTTCCTGCTCTCTTCCTCCTGAATCCGTCACAGACAAGGCGGAAACACCAGTTTTATGTTGCCCCCTTGGACAATAACGACAACAAATGTTCCTTTTCTGTAGATTTATTTGCCCCGGTTGTTTTTTTCTTTTGATTTTTGTAACCGATTCAGGGCGGAACAACTTCAACACACATACATTTTTGACAACAACCCATATTCTCCCCACAGCGCCCCCAACAGTAAACATATTTCCTTAGTTGTTTAATTTCTCTTTATATTATCCCACTTACATTATATTAGTGTCAATTATCTGTAATAAACAAGGACATTCAACAAATTAACATATTATTTGAGGCCATTACACTACAAACTCAACATGAGTTTCTGATTCTCATTATATAATTTTTAAAAAATCCCCAATTGCATTCCCTCAATTTTTCAGCTTGAGGTAGAAACACACACACACACACACACACACACACACACACACACACACACACACACACACACACACACACACACACACACACACACACACACACACACACAATCAACATATTAAAACACTTAGAAATTGTGTTTTAAATGCAATAACACAACGAGCAGCAGGATGACAGAATATGAAACAACAACAATAACTTCCATTTAAACTTTACAGTTCAACTATTAGCCTTTTATTGACATGTGGAGTAAAAAAGCTTTTCCTTCGGATGAGGAAGCTGTTGTTTTGAGCATGTGCTCATATTCATGCCGGTGACTGTATGAACGTCTCGGGTTACTTACGTAACCCTAGTTCCCTTAGAGGGAACGAGACACTGCGTCGACAACGCATATGGGAACGCATTAGTGTAATTGTCTCTTGAAGCGCAATTGAAACCAGGTGTGCGAGTGCACGTAGCCGAGTGTGACGTCATGAGCCAGGAGTATAACTGCACGCAGCAAACTAGCAGCCTCAGCTTAACTAGTGTCTGAAACAGCCGGCGTGCGATGGAGCTGAGGCTACGAGACGCAGTGTCTCGTTCCCTCTAAGGGAACTAGGGTTACGTAAGTAACCTAAGACGTTCCCTGTCAAGGGAACTCAACACTGCGTCGACAACGCATATGGGAACGAGAATACCCACGCTGCCTCAGCAAACGGAGTACGCCAAGCTAACGTAGCTCACTACGAAAGGGCCAAGGTTCCCAAAGCGGGGTTAAGGTCTAACTGGTAGAACCTAATAAAGGTATGCGGTGAGGACCAGCCAGCCGCATCACAAATATCGGCAAGGGGAGCCCCTGCGCAAAAAGCTTTAGAGGTAGCCATGCTCCGAGTAGAATGGGCGCGGACATGCAGAGGACACTGCTGACCCGCCAGTTCATAAGCTAGTGAGATAGTCTCGACTATCCACCTGCTTAAAGTAGGTTTAGATGCTGGAGCTCCCTTAGGAGCTCGTATGCTCGCACTGGACAGACCTTGTTCTTGAACTCCTGGTCATGATCATCAAAGGGGGGAGGACATAAGGCCTGCAGTACAATGTGACGAGCTGGGCTCAAGAGGACCTTCGGAACATAACCTGGTCTGGGAGAGAGAAAGGCTTTCGCCAGACCAGGAGCAAACTCCAGACAGGAGGGGGCCACTGACAGGGCCTGAAGGTCACCAACCCTCTTGAATGAGGAAATGGCTAGGAGGAACACCGTTTTAAGAGTGAGAAATTTCTCTGAGATGTCCTCAAGCGGCTCAAAGGGTTCCTGGGACAAGGCCTGGAGTACCAGGGACAGGTCCCAGGAAGGAACCCGGGAGCGTACCGCAGGCCTCAGCCTGAGAGTGCCACGAAGGAAACAAGCTACTAGGGGGTCCCAACCCAGAGGTACACCACTCGGGGGTACGTGGTAGGCCGCGATAGCGGCCACGTACACCTTAAGCATGGAGGGGGACAGCCCGGCGGCGAACCTCTCCTGTAAGAACTCCAGGATGATACCGACCTGGCAGGTCACTGGGTCTACAGGTTTGTCACCGCACCAGGAAGTGAAGAAAGCCCACTTCCGAGCGTAGAGTTTCCTTGTGGATGGGGCTCTAGAGTGGAGAATGGTCTCGACGACCTCAGTCGAGAGACCCGAGTCTACGAGTCGGGCCCCCTCAGAGGCCAGACCCACAGATTCCACAGTTCCAGGCGAGGATGAAGGATCCTGCCCTGAGCCTGAGACAGAAGGTCCACTCTGACGGGAATACTCCAAGGAGTGCCGTCTAGGAGGGACACCAAGTCCGAGAACCACACCCTGCCCGGCCACCGCGGGGCAACTAAGGTGAGACGGACCCTGTCCTGGCGAACTTTCTCTAGAACCCCCGGGAGCAGAGCTACTGGGGGAAAGGCATACAGGGGTAGCCTCGGCCACTCCTGTTGCATCGCGTCCAGTCCCAACGGAGCTGGAGGAGAGAGGGAGTACCACAGAGGGCAGTGGGTCGCCTCGTGGGACGCAAAGAGGTCCACCTGGGCTTGACCGAATTCCTCCCATATCTGCTCCACCACCTCGGTGTGGAGCATTCATTCCCCGGGCCTCGGCCCCTGCCTCGACAGGAAGTCTGCTTCCATGTTCTGGTATCCCGGAATATAAACTGCCCGAAGGGAGCAGAGTTTGTTCCGAGCCCAGAGGAGGATCCGCCCGGCCAGCTTGGAAAGCCGGAGGGAGCGGAGACCCCCCTGATGCTTGCAGGCAACGCCTTGAGACCTTGATCAGGCGGAAAGGGTTCCCCCTCGGGGAAAACCCCCTGGTCTTGAGCCACCACTGTAAACGTCTCATGTGAAGCAAACCTAGCGGTATCACGCAAGAGGCTGCTGCCCTGAGCCCCAGAACTCTCTGGAAATGTCTGACAGTGATCAGCTTACCTACCAGCTTGACCTAGCTTTATGTCGTTGACTGAAGATAGGGTTGATGTAATGCGCACTGGGGAGAGCCGTGCTGCCATTGACACAGAATCCCATACAACGCCTAGGAAAGTAGTGCTCTGCCTCGGCCAGAGTACACTCTTTTTGGCGTTTAGTCTCAGCCCGAGCTCCTTCATATGTGCGAGAACAACATCTCGATGCTGAATCGCCAAATCTCGAGACTGGGCCAGAATGAGCCAGTCGTCGATGTAATTCAAGATCCGGATCCCTCGGGATCGGAGCGGAGCTAGAGCTGCATCCACGCACTTGGAGAAAGTGCGAGGAGACAAAGCCAGGCCGAACGGAAGGACCCGATATTGATAAGCCTTCCCCCCGAAGGCGAATCTGAGGAACTTCCGATGCTGAGGAAGGATGGAGACATGGAAATACGCGTCTTTGAGATCTATCGAGACAAACCAGTCCTCGGACCTGATTTGAGCTACGATCTGCTTCAGAGTTAACATTCTGAATTTCAGTCGCCTGACAGAATCGTTCAGAGTGCGAAGATCTAAGATAGGGCGTAAGCCTCCACCCTTCTTGGGAACTATGAAGTACCGGCTGTAGAAACCTGATTCTCTGGCTGAGAGGGGTACATATTCTATGGCCTCTTTCCTCAGCAGTGAGTCTACTTCTTGTTCCATGACCAGAGCCTGCTCGGGGTTCACCACTGTTGGTAACACACCCGCGAAGCCGGGAGGATGAACCCGGAACTGAACAGCGTATCCTTCTGATACGGTACGCAGGACCCAACGAGAGATACCTGGGAGGCGCTGCCACGCCGCCATTAAGTCTACTAGGGGTATCAGTCTCTCGAGACCGACCTCTGGACATAAATATTTTGCCAACCCGGGGCCCTGGCCGAAACCAGAGAGCCTCCGGGGCGGATGCTCTAGGACCCTCCTCAGAGGGGGCAACCTGCCCAGCACGGCCCGAGAGGAGCGTGACTGGACGGGACTGCCCGCGTTGAGCATGGCCCGAGTCCCTCGAGATCCAGAGCCATACACCGCGCTTAGCATGCACTGATCCGCCTCTCGAGGAGGACCAGTGCTGCGAGGCCGCAACCGAAGACCGTCAGGGCCTCTTGCTCTTGGCCTTCTTGGCCTGGAGGACAGTCCTCAGATCTGTCCTCCTAGCAGAGGGCTGTGGCTGAGAGCGGCGACCTGCGCCACCACCCGACTGGGGAGGTTGGCGTGAGGCCACGCTCTGCCGTTGAGCAGCGCGGTGGGAGGAGCTGCTGCTGGGCTGCGGCTGGCTCGCAGACCCAGCGGGACGAGGGCAGCGGGGGAGGATTTTCCTGAACGCTACCTCCTGTTTGGCAGCCTCCTGGAATCTCTCGACAGCCATTTTGACGGCATCGCCGAAGAGACCAGGAGGCGAAAGAGGAGCGTCAATCAGGATATTTTTATCCTTCTCTCTGAGGGTTGTGAGGTTAAGCCACAGATGCCGTTCTGTTGCCACCAGGGCTGCCATAGAGCGACCGATTGAACTGGCCGTTTCCCTGGCAGCCCGCAGAGAGAGATCAGTGGCCATGCGCAGCTCGGCTACTGCCTCAGGGCCAAAACCCCCGCCCTCGTCGAGGTCAGAGAGCAGGTCCGCCTGATAGGCTTGCAGCAGTGATGAGGTGTGTAAACACGCTGCAGCCTGACCAGCCGCGGAGTACGCTCTGCCCACCATTGTAGATGTAACCCGGAGGGGTTTGGTGGGCAGCGTCAGGGTTTTTAGGGGCGGCGATGAATGGGGGGCGAGGTAGTTAGCCAACGCCTCCTCCACCTTAGGCATCGCCCCGTAACCGCGCTCTTTGGCTCCCACAAGGGAAGCATAGCTAGCAGCAGCGCTGCTATGAACCCTGTGGGAGGCGGGCCGCTTCCATGACCTCGACACCTCAGTGTGGAGGTCTGGAAAGAACGGCAAACCCTGGCGCTGAGGCTGTACCCGGGCGGGCAGGTAACGTTCGTCGAGCCGACTCTTAGGACGAACATCCCTGGGCTCGGCCGGCCACTCGAGACCAAGCCTTGCCGTTGCCCGAGTAACCACCTCGAGCAGCTCCTCGAATGCGGGAGAAACCGACGGCGGCTCGGCTTCCTCCACATCAACACTGACCACAGTGTTGTGGTCAACACTGTGGAACACACTTCCTCAGAACTGGAGAGGTTGAGCAGTGCGTCATCACCCAGGTCGGAAGTAATCACCGCATGGTGCGCTTCCGCGTCCTGAGTGAGAACAGACTCAGCAGGTAAAGGAGGAGAAAAGGCATCGCCCGTCTCCATCCCCGCTGCTAAATCTAGCTGCGATCCCCACGAGTGCAGCTGCCGCTGAGCCTCAGCCACAGCGGGACCAGACCCACGAGGACCGCGTGCTTGAGCTGCCTCCTCGAAGACAGCTAAGCGTGAGCGGAGAGTGCGCAGCGGCAGCTGCAAACACTCTGCACACTCAGAGCCCTCAAGCGCTGAGCGTGCATGTTCCTCGCCCAAACAATAAACACAGAGAGCGTGTGTATCCTTACCCGTGATAAAACGCGGGCAAGGAGGGACACAACGCTTAAAGGACTGTGTATCCGCCATTTCTTCAAAGGTAAGTGAAAGATATCGACTTACAGCCAGCAGAGCAACTCAAACACACGTTAGCTTCGAGCGCTGTTGAAGACACTAAGCTGAGGCTGCTAGTTCGCTGCGTGCAGTTATACTCCTGGCTCATGACGTCACACTCGGCTACGTGCACTCGCACACCTGGTTTCAATTGCGCTTCAAGAGACAATTACACTAATGCGTTCCCATATGCGTTGTCGACGCAGTGTTGAGTTCCCTTGACAGGGAACTGCAGTAAACACATCTCACAGTGTTAAACTCATCATCCATCCATCATTCATCATTCATTTAAACCACCATCCATCATGGGAATGATCGGGAATTACATCCCTTATTCCAACACAAAGAAAACATTTAATATTCAATCTGAGCAGATGCTGATGTGAGTCAGTGATAATCACTCACCCGATACATTCAGAGTCACTTTATCACTCCAGTAAGAGCAGAAATATGAATATCCTGATCCTGATCCTCTGCAGCCGAAACACCAGCACTTCTGTGTTTTCTCTGCTGTGATCTTGATCTCTTTAGTGTAATGATATCCACCATCATCACACCACCATGTGTATCTCCATCCTTCCCCCTGTACGTCACATGTGAGAGTAATAGTCTCTCCTCTGAATATCTGTGATGGATTCGGCTGAACATTCAGAACAGCTTTAGGTTTCTCTGTAAGAAATGAACAAACAGAACGTATGATTAAACATCTAACAAAGTAAAAGTAAGTGAATATTCTCAAAATGGAAGATATAGTTGTGTGTGTGTGTGTGTGTGTGTGTGTGTGTGTGTGCGCGTGTGTGTGGTGACGTCGCCACAGTCAAGCCTGTGTGATGCCTGTGTTTTATCACACATGTACAGTGGTACCTCGAGATACGAGTTTAATTCGTTCCAGAACCGAGCTTGTATCTCAAACGGCTCGTATCTCAAACGAATTTCTCCCATTTAAAATAACTGAATTCGATTTAATCCGTTCCCGACCTATGAAAAATCCCCAAACCATTGTAGATTATGAATAAAGATATGTTTTTAAATAACAAATAAACATGTATAATTAACAAATACATAACAAAATATGAAATAAAAAAATAAAAGAGTTATTTAGCATAATAGTTTTACTTTGGAGACAGACGAGTGCGGCTAATGAAGGTGAACGGCGAGGAGGAGGGAGGGTGCTTTCACGTCCGCACTCGCAGCTTCGCCATGTCTCACCACTGAATGGATGCCTGTTCTCTTCTTAAAATTATCAAACCAGCCATGGCTTGCCTTAAACACTTCTTCTGATGCCTCTTTAGAAGTTGATGCTTCTTTCTTCACTAAGTCGGCATAAATACTCCGTGCCTTCTCGCATATTACCGTCTCCGTCACTGTATCTCCTGCCAACTCCTTCTCTTTTACCCACACGAGCAGGAGCTTCTCCATTTCCTCGTGGATATTTGTCCTTAACCCTTTCGCATGTAAGTTCTAAATATTCTAGGCGACCGTTATTTTAGAATGTTTACCTTATTGTTCCCATGGCGACATGCTTGTTACGTTGACACACTGCCTCAAAAGCGCTGAATGACATGTGCATCGCATTTATTTAGTGTATGTCTTATTTATTCAAAATATTCACCAACTTGTTGGCTGTTATCAACTACCTGATATTTCGATTCTCAAACATGTGGAAGTGAATGTGTTTTGTTGTTTAAAAACGTTTATAATGATCACGTCAGCTGATCTATGATGCGCGATGGGCGCCGCAGTTCGGAGAATATGATCGGTCTGATTTATAACGCAAATTCAGTCGCTTCTCCCGGAAAACATGACAGTAAGTGACCGGTGAAGTGAGATAATAATACAGTGAACTTTATAGTTACCTATGCAATGTGTGTCTGATTTATCTGATCAATTTATAATTGTACGATTGTCATTTCTGCTTTTATGGATATAAGTGTGTATTTTTCAAACTATAGATGCGAGTACTTATGAGTATTTAAATGTCTGAAAACGAAAATAAACCTTATGTGGTTGAAAACACAGAGTAGTTGTGATATATGACAAGATCTGAGTGCGTCCATCTCTGGATCGGCGCCAGATGACACGCAAAAACACGTATGAATTTAGCAGTTGATGACGTGAAGCACGAACGTTCTAATCACACCGGTGTGATCGTACCCTCCAGGGCCCAGCCAAGACTGATCACACTGGAGTGATTGTACGTGCGAAAGGGTTAACTGGGAAAGAATTGTGGTTCCTTTTGCTGGTGTAGCACTCTTGATGGCATCCTTCTGCTTCAGGCGAGAGATGCTCTCGGATGCTCGACCCTGCGCTAACTAGCGGGACGCTCCGGAAACACGGCTCGTATCTCGGATTTGGGCTCGTATCTTGAACGAAAATATGGCCCGAGCTCCGGCTCGTATCTCAAAAAACTAGTATGTCAGGCTGCTCGTATATCGAGGTACCACTGTGAAGGAAAATATAGTTTAAAATGTTAGAAATTGTGTTGACGTGCTTATTTCTAATGATAGTTTAAAATGTTCCAAATTGTATTGACATGTTCTTTTCTGTTCTAACATAAGTTACTGTTTAAATTCTGTAACAAATCTTTCCTGTCTAAAACAAAGGACAATGCACTCGATGAAAAGTCCAAGGCTGTAACTGTTGACGCTATCTGTTTACCAAAAAGTTACAGATAGAAAGGGATGGGGAAAGGGAGTTCTTGCATTCTTGTGTGCAGATTGCTGATTGCTATGAAGTAACCAATGAAGAAATCTACCTGACAACAGTCACTGTATGGAGAGGTGGACTCGAGGGATGAACTGAGAGTCAAGAATATATAAACTGTTTGCATATGCTTGTAAGACATTCTGGACTGCCCAGATGTCAGCTTTTGGCATTGTGGTCCAGTAATCCTGAGCTCAGAGCTCTTTTGATTCTCTATTAAATTGACTTCATTTATCTACGAGTAGCGTCTTTCTTTGACATGGCAAATCAACGGACTGGGGGGAAAGCTAAATTCCAACAATTTGGAGGGGGCACCCGGATTTGCCACAAAATTCAAACACCAAGACTCAACTTTCTGCGCGCAGCACATCTTAAACAAGGTAAGCAGACACCTTTTTCATAAAAATCTGCAAATTGGACAATCTAAATTAATAGTTGAGTGTTGGGTTGCTGAGTTCATTTTTTGAGAGAATCAAAAGAGCTGAAGAGTCAAATGAGGTATTTGACTATAAACAGGTCAAAAAGAGTCAAATGAGGTATTTGACTATAAACAGGTCAAAAAGAGTCAAATGAGGTATTTGACTGCTAAAGTACGGGTTAAGAAACTCAGACACAGTGTTTGATGGTTAAGTGAACCAAGTTGAGGAGTGGGTTAGGAAACTCAGACACAGTGTTTGATGGTTAAGTGAACCAAGTTGAGGAGTGGGTTAGGAAACTCAGACACAGTGTTTGATGGTTAAGTGAACCAAGTTGAGGAGCTAAAATACGGGTTAAGAAACTCAGACACAGTGTTTGATGGTTAAGTGAACCAAGTTGAGGAGTGGGTTAAGAAACTCAGACACAGTGTTTGATGGTTAAGAACCAGGTCATCATCTTATAGGTGAAATTGTAATTATAATCATTGGATATCTCTGTGAAAATTCCCGGCGTGGCTTACAGTGGTTACAAAAAGGAAAAAGGGATAATATTTTAAACTGTATTAAACTGTGACAATTTTGGAATAAGGTGAAATTTTTATAAAAGTGTGATTAAGTCTCCACGGTCTTTGAAAGTTGTGTGTAAGTGACCAAATCCGTATCTGGGAAATCAGAGTGTTGCGCACCTTCTCTGGACCGTCACTTAAGTGTGACCTGGTAGGAACGGACGCAATACTCTGGTGGCCCCGAGAGGAGGAGTGATTGATGAACCCTTGGATAAAGGGACAAGTGAGAGTGGAATAAAGAGCAGAGTGTGTGAAAAGACCTTTATTATCTTATAGGTGTTGGAAAACCCTAGTATAAGTGAGCTGATAATACTCCTAGAAAAACAGAGAATAATTGATAAAAGTATAACAAATGGGGATGTTTAAAAGTTGAAAAAAATATATATATATATGAATGAAAGATAAATTAGTTTGGGAAACCAGCCTCGTAAAAAAGAGGCCAATAAAACATGATGAGGAAACAATGCTATTGTTGAAATCTGTAATGCTTCCTGAGCAACTAGATATAGTAAAGTGTGCATATGATAGCGTTGGGCAACTCGGCAGCTGACGAGGCGGCCAAACAAACAGCTGGAAATACCGTTCACCAGTTAATGGTGACTTCTTGTGATGAACTGACTGACATAGCAAACAAATTAACTGTTGATTTCATTCTCAGTGAACAGCAACGAGCTGCAGCAGAGGAGAAGTCTCAGTGGATAAGTAAAGGGGGAAAAATGAACGAGACTGGCCTATAGACAGGACCAGCGGGTGAACCTACCCTGCCAGCAAAAATTGCAGTCAGTTTATTGAAGGAGGCACATAGCCTTGGACACAGCAGTGAGAAGAATTAAAGCCTGGTGGAACAAATTTATGTATATAATTAGAAGAAATATAGCTAATTATAAGATCTGCCAAGAACATAATGTCAAACCAACATTGAAATAAGGAACTGGCAATTATAAAAACTAAATATATAGAAGAGGACAAGTTCAAGATAAAGGAGGAGTTAAGAAAAATAAAATAAGTGATGAATAAATATATAAGAAGAATGCATGTGATTAAAATATTATATATTATATTTGAAGACATTTAAGATATGCATCTCAGTATCCCTGAAGGCTGCATGTAAAATGATTCATGGCAGTGTAAACTATAATAACTTGTGCGGAGTGTTGAATGAGAGCGGGATTGGGTGACCAAATAAAGAGAAAAATAGTTTAAAAGGGAATTCTTTGATGATGGTTGAGAAAAACCTTATTCACCACCATTAGATTATTTTGAACACTGCATGAAGAAAAAGAAAAATTAGGACTGATTTTATGATAGGGAAAAACATTGTATTATATTATACTGTGATGAATTGAAGGTAGATTATTGCTGCATAACGCAAAGAAGAAATGGCTTGCTTTTTCCTGCAACGAAGAATTTGCTTCAATAACAGAATGGGGGAATTGCTGTTGTCAACCAGTGACATTTTTAGATAAAGGAAACATTTAGGTTAAAGAGTGGAAATAGATAAAGAGCTGATTGCTCTGACACAATTGTGTTTAGAGTTCTGGAAAGTTCAATTTGATTCATGCGGATCTCTTGAGTGTTAAATCTCAGATGCTTCTGGAATTCTGCCTTGATGAGGGGAAGCAACAAGTGAGAAGGCAAAGACATGTCTGCAGAGCGAAGAAGAGAGAGTGGGTGATGGGCTTCCAGCCCCTTCCTGAAGAAGAATTCAACACTGTCTGAGAGGACAACATGGAGAAAGACTGAAAGCTACAGGAGAAGGTGAAACTTTCACTTGACACTTTTCCTGAGGACAATGAGAACATCTTGAGATACAAAAATGTGGCAAGATACATGAAAAGCTACAGCTAAGAGAAACGGAGGAAGAACAACAGGAAGGAGCAGAGCCGGTATTCCACTCTAAAACATCAAGCATTTGAGTGACATCACAGCCTGACGAAACATGCAGAGCAAGAGCCAAACGGCTTCAACAGACTGATGATCCAAGCAGAAGAACTGACTCCACAAGGCACAGGTGTGGCATCTGAAATGATCACAAGAGAGACCGCTTCAAATTTATTTAATTATTATATTAACTGAATTTATTCTGATTATTCACTGGTCTCAAAAAGCAGTTCCTTTTATTCTCTGTTAAACTAACCCTTCTGCTTTTTCAGTAGAAACCAATCCAGCCCAATATCTCAATAAAGAAAAAAGAAAAAAAAGGGAAATTTATTGAGAGACAGAAGTGGGTGATAAACTCACCAGACAGTTCGATCTGAGGCTGGATTTGGTATAGCGAGGGTTTAGATTGAATTAAACATTAGGGCTAAAAGTGTGATAGAATTATTTTCTGACAAGTCAAACATCATCATAAGTAGTATGTAAAAAAAAAATGCCTTTACTGGTCACTCCATCTTGTTTAATGGTAATTTTCTAGAACTAGATTGAAATCAAATAATAAACAGCTCTAAAGTCCAAAATTCATGAAATCAGGAATGCTGTCATCACTGGGGTAATGAGATGGAAATGTTGGCCATGGATCCATGATTATGTAGAGATCTAAAATTTATTTACAAAAAATAGATAATGAACACGAACAAAAATAATCTGAAAAATCTAATTAGATGAATAATAAAATACATTTGAAAAACAAAATTCACTAAGATTAGGCCTACAATTGTAAATAATGATAAAACTGAAAAATAGTAAAACAAAAGTTTATAAGAGTCTAAAATGAAGTGTAGGGCCTAGATTCAGAAATGTTTGATGAAGTTGTGTTCAGACCTTGTGGAATTCAAGAGCTAAACTTGTATGTTTCCCATTTAGATCGGAACCGGCTGATCAACAGACTGAGAGAAATGGCCAGTGTGAGTGTGAATGAGTGTGAATGAGTATGAATGGAGTGAGAGATGGGGTTTGAAGGGACAAAAAGGCAAATCAAACATTTTGCAAAAACAGCTGTATTTCAATTTTAATATGTGGGCCCACAGGGCAAATTATGCCCAAGTAAAACAATGACAATGGATGAATTGGATTGTTTCTAGGTCAAAACCCAGGTCAATATTGTTGTGGCAGAAAGAAACAAAAGTGCCACATTTGCGCAGCGAATAACATTTTTTCCTTTACAGAATATTACAATGGAGCTGATTGTGTGTCAAAAGTATAAATTGTTGCCTTGTGACTATTAATTTGCAAGAAGTGGGTTGAGAGCTTTCCAAAAAGGTCTACGAAATTATGAAATTACAGTGAAAAATAAGACAAAAAAGGAAATAAGTTAAATTTACTAATTATAAGGGATATTAAGGGATTAAACTCCACTGTTAAGACAGCAGGGGAGTATCAAAAAAGAGACCAGGTCAGCATTCAGCCCACATGAACTTTCCACAGATTAAGATTTTTCCATAGGTCAACGAGAAGGACAATGAGCCAGAGGAGCAGATGTTGTCACTAACAAATGGTTCCGCAAAAATTCACTTTGATAATGTGAAGGCTGTGATTTAATTGTTTTCCTCACAGAACGTGCCAACAAAAGAGGAACTGGTTGACAAATAGGTAAATGAGACAGGAGTGGAGTAGTGGATAAGACTGAGGCAGATGAGACGGAAATGGTTTGACAATAGATGGTCATGGCCAGAACTAGCCATTGTTTTAAAAATAGTGGGTCACTGGACGAGACGAGGGTTGACCTGAATACAGGTCAAAGAGAGGGAGATTTGTTAGAAGTTCCTGAGGATATTCAGAGTGGACATTATTAGATAAACAAGGTGGGAGTAGATAAACAGATCAGAGAAAAATACGGGGTAGAGCAACTAAAAAGAACATTTATAAGCCTGGACAGTGTGTAGAAACAAGACACGGGACAAAAACAAAAAATGTTCACTTAGTAACAAAAGTGGTGGTGTAGGAGATACCGACCTACAGCAATTTGAAAAAGAGTTTGGGGGCCCTTAGAGACAAGTGTAAAAAAAAAAAAAAAAAAAAGTTATTGCGCTACCACGAATTGGGTGTGGGCTGGATAAGTTAGAATATAGCAACGTGGTGAGAATAATTGAGGAAGTATTAGAGGACGAAGACATAAAGGTAAAACTGCTGTCAAGAAATTGGATGTAGGTGAGAGGTGGCAGGTTGTTGGGAATAGTGGGGGAAATAATTACTGTAGTAACATTTAAATTCCATAGGACTGAGGATGAGTATGATGACTGTGAAGGGGATGGGGATTTGGATGAGTTGTGATCTCTTTCAGAGATCAAGAGAGGGAATTGAAGGTAGCGTCTTTCTTTGACATGGCAAATCAACGGACTGGGGGGAAAGCTAAATTCCAACAACTGTATTATTTTATTTGAGGGGAATTAGAAAGAGTTTTGTGTTCGCTAACGGCTGTTGTTAGGAAGGATTCGACCAATCAGAGCGCTGTTCGCCTTGCAGCGTCAGTTAGCAGTCAGCAAGAGACGAGCTGTGAATGCTTCATTGCATGAGATTAATCTCTCTTTCCAGCAGTAGTGGACTTATATGAGCGAGTTAATAATAATAACGTAAATTGTTTACTGCCGATCATCCCGTGACCATGGCAACATGTTTGATTGAAGATGTTATTTACTTAAGTTACCACTAGTTTGTCCGCTTGCGCCTAAGCGCCAAAGTTATGTGTAATCAATGCCTGAGTACATTTATAGTGTAACTAACTCCTTTGGATGATAATCGTATTGTTATCGTATTGCTGTTTGTATGTAGTACATTGTAATATTTCCTTAGTTGCTATTACTGCAGAAAATGGCGTCACTCCATGTGCGTTACTCACTCCATGTGCGCACCCTGGATGCCCTCTTGTGGACTGGATAGGAATTGCGGCAGTTTAATAATGTATCCATAATGTATCCATTGGTTAATGACAATGTAAATCATGTTTATTTAGCTTCATGTTTGGTATTCATTGTTATTCTTTGGTGTTTCAGACCGTTCAATATTCACTGGAATCATCAATAAACCCCACACTGTTTCATCTGAGTTTGGTGTTCTTACTGTAACCCTTATTTCTGGATGCCGTGTCAGCGAGGACTCCAGTCTCTTCCGCGGGTACGGTAAAAAAAACACGGGTCACAATGGTGATGATTTTGTTACTTTAATAGGAAGCGTCGGCATAAAAGCAGGAGCAGCCACCTAACTCATGTACAACCCTCTCCCTTCTCTCTATCTCCTATTACCCAGCATGCCCTGCCTTAAAGGGGCCGGCGCACAAAATAAACTCACTAATATAACAAATTTGCATAAAACAAACAAAACGTATTAAAGCATTTTTAAAGTATATTACCACTAAAATAAATTATCACTAACATTATTTTCCTCAAAATAAAATAAGCATTTAACAAATAATAAACAAGTGAAAATAAATGAACATCACAATTCAAGGTTACATTATCGACACACCAGTGCGGACACATCTAGATCTGAACCAGTAAAAATACAGTCCTTATAAACCTCCATTTCAGCTGTTATTATGATGGAGCAGATCATGGAGGAGAAGAGTTGTGTTGAGATGAGCTTCTAACAACAGAGATCTGCTCCAAACTGATTATGAACACACAGTCATGGTTTATTGAGTAAATGAACAGTTTAAAGCTGCTCTAGTTCTGGATCTGGAAGATACTCTGCAGTTCATACTCTCTCTCTTTTTGTGTTTTTATATTTTTTGTATTGTTTTAATTATTTTATTTCTATGGATTAATGGACAGATGTGTTGAGGCCAATTAGCTGATCTTGGACCTTTTTTTTGAAGGGATTAATTTGTTGAAGGTTACGAAAGGGTGAACAGTTTGTGTTGTGTTTGTTATGACTTTCTGGCAAATAAGTAAGTGTGTGTGAGTGAGTGAATGAGTTAGTGTGAGTGTGTGTGTGTAAGTATAAGTGAGTGAGTGAGTGTGTGTGTGTGTGTGTGTGTGTGTGTGTGTGTGTGTGTGTGTGTGTGTGTGTGTGTGTGTGTGTGTAAGTATAAGTGAGTGAGTGTGTGTGTGTGTGTAAGTATAAGTGAGTGAGTGTGTGTGTGTGCCAATGGAACGGAGATCAGAATAGAGTGTTTCTAAAACACAGGCAGTGTTACATGACAGTAAGTGTTCGGTGAAGTAAGACTATGAGCTCAGATTCGGGGAGAATCTCATTTTTTCTCAGTTCCAGTTCCCCTCTTTTAGTCCTCGTTTATTTGAGTGTGTTCATCTGTTCCTCATGTGCTCTGCTCCCTTTATATTGTGCTTGTTTCACTCATGTCTTTGCTGGTTCGTTTTGTGTGAATTCATTATGTGTTGCCAGTTTGAAAGTATTGGTAGCTGAAAAAGCTCTTGTTCAGAAGCCCTGACAACTATATTTATCAGAATATAAAGCACTGAATGAAAATGCTTTATATTCTTTGAATCATCTGTGTATTTGACAAATTGTTGCATTTATTTCAATTCAGCTTCTACACATTATTTTTTTTGAGCACCAGCAAAATATGTTTACATTTGACGCTTTTAGTCTGTACTTTATTTTATTTTTATCTTTATAAATAAAATAATTTGTCATTCAGTTTAAAATCCTGATCATCTGTTCACTGTGTTTCTGAAACTCTATAATGCCTCACAAACAATATTTAAAGGAGGTATTTCACCATTTAAAGCCATTTTGAACTGATGAGAAAAGGTTTGGCTGCCGGTTATTGAACTGTTTCTGTTCTGAACGGCAGATCAGCTGTTTATCGTCAGCAGGTTTCAAAAGAACTTGATAGAAAATAGAGTCACAGAAGAATGACGTCACTTTACAGGTCAAACTAAATGTGAATACAGAATCTGTGAGGACATTAAACATCACGCCGAACAGAGAAACGCTTTTACAGCCTCATTATGATCATAATTTTGCTCTTACAAACTATTCTAACTCACATTTCCAGGGAAGACTGGAAGAGTTTAGTTTAGTGATGATGATGAAGTCGTGGGACTGTGATGTTGTTCATTTATCGTCTATGTTTAGATTTTTACTTCTGGCGACTGCATTTAATATTCATAAAAGTTGTTCATCTGACAATTACCTTGATGGACAATATCAGCAATAACTCAGCAGAACTTATTTCTGTTTTGTACAGTGGATTATGATCTTTCACTGAACTACTTTACAACTGCAAGAATGTTTGATTGATTGAATGAACAGTCGTGTTTCAGCAGGAACTACAAACAGATGATAATGTGAGAAAATGTGTGACAGCAAAATATGGACATAAACATCAGCAAAGACACAAATGTGGGATTCTGATCTGATCATGCACACAAATAAATACTATATCATTGGCATTATTTTAAAACACTGGTTCTGCACAGTACCTTGAGTGAGTCCAGAGTGGATGAGGAACATCAGCACTAAAAGCAGAAGAAACACAGATATGAAGCTTTTCATTCATTCAACACAATGTGAATCACATGCTGAAACATGTCTAGAGTTTATTCTACATGAACTGAAAGTGTTTTTCTGTTCTGATGTTCATTCAGACGAGAACTGATGGTTTATTCTCCAGCATTTAACATCGTCACACACAATGACATCACAGCACTCATGAACTGATACGAGAGTCGATTAAGTCAAATTGATTTATTGATTCACTGATTGATTCATTGATTCACTGATGGATTCATTGATTCACTGATGGATTCACTGATTGATTCATTGATTCACTGATTGATTCACTGATTGATTCACTGATTGATTCACTGATGCTCAACAACAGAGAAGCAGTTCAATCCACTGAGTTTGACATCATATGACATACAGTACTCGTCAACAACTCAGTTTCTCTTTTGCTCTTCTTTACTTGTTTTCTTTTTGTTTCTGAAGTTTTATTTTGTTTTTACTTTTTGCTTTTCTATACAACTATTCATGTTCCATAACAATGTTTTTTCAAACAGTTCCCATGTTTTGTTTACTTTTTTTTGTAAAACATGAAAATATATAAATAACATGTATAGAAACACTTCTGATTATATAGGCTTTTCATCTCTTTTTGTGTGTTTTAAGATTCTCAATCACACATTACAATCAAACATTAATGTTTCAGAGAAGTCAAAAACAAATTAGGTGAAAGTGTTTGAGACACACATCATCACTTCCTGTTTGGTGTTTCTATCATCAACTTTATTGTGACTTTATAGTGACTGCAAAAATAATTTGGACACTTAATGAGTTTCACATTTACTTCACTTTGAATAAACCAAACCCAGTTCAGTTCAGATCAATCCACACTGACAGTAAATGATGTTGTCTGATTATGGGTGTCTGAGACAAAGGTGCCGATTTACGTTTCTGAGAAAGAGAATGTGTGTGTGTGTGTGTCCCTGTGTGAGTGTGATAAAGTGTGTGTGTCTCCCTGCCTTGGTGTTTGTTTGTGAGTGTGTTTGTTCGTGTGAGTGTGTTGGAACTCATGCTAATTTTCTAGTTTTCTGAGATAAAGCTGCCGATTTATGTTTCTCCAGCTTGTTGCATCGACTCCATGATATTTCATGTTGCTAAGAGAACCAGCAGCCTCAGGAAAGAAAACAGCATTTGCGGTTTGGGTCACGGTCTTTATGTCAAACGGTTCGGGTCGGATGAGGAACTGTTGGATAACAGGTCTGGTGTTTTGTTAAGTTATTCTGTGTTTAATGCAGGTTTAGTGAACAGGATCTGATCAGGCAGCAAAACTCATGAGGAGAAACACACAAATACTACAAATACTTTAACAACAAAAAAACCCACATGAGTGTTGTTGCAAGTTGCCCTCTAACTGATATACCTGATGATTTTGTGGTTAAAACTTGCAGAAAACAGAAAACGCAATCTTTTCTGTCAGGTTGTTTTGATGTAATGCTAAATATACTGTAACTATAAAAGTGTGTGAATTATGATGCGCCGGGACTCAATGTGAATCCACCAATCAGAAAGTTTTCCTAATAGAAGTAGATTTCTTGATTGGATAGAGTGAATGGAGACTATCTTGTGTTTTTCATCAGTGGGATCAGCGCCTGTGCTCTGAGATCATTAATGGTGTTTATATGTGATGTTGATTCAAGACCATTTACATTTCTCTAATTAACTAAATGTGAAATTGAAAATCCTATATTTGCCAAATATCAAAACAAGTGACATTTAAAGAAACATAGCACAAACTTTTTTTCATTTAAAACATTTCACAAAATAAAGTATTAAACATAATGTGGTTATTCTGCAGAACGTCTGTTTGAATTCGAGGAGAACTGACTTCATACAGCGACTGAAAAAACACTTAGATCAACTTGTTAAAAACAACTGAAACTTGTCTCAGGAAAGAGAAGTTAGTTCTGAGAAAAGCTCAAGCTTCATTTCACTGCATTTTCCACTTGGTTTGATAAACTGTGTTAAAAGTAATGAAATTTGACAAATTTATGAGAGATTTCAGAGTCCAAATACTTATTACTTATTAAAAAAATACTTATTAAAAATAATTATTTTTCAATAAGTCGGTGAGAGAGAAAGAGAAGTGATAGAGGAGCTGATTGTGTGTTCGGTCACCGTTCTCAAGCTCTGAGTCTCTGATGGAGAGTTTATTTAAAGATACAGCATCATTCAACACTAACTCACATCAACACAGAGACATCGCATTTATCTCAACTACTTGAAATAGAAGAAACAATATTACAACAAAAACAAGCTGAAATACACGTGTACAGCCTCCATCTTTCACACACATCATCACACAGATAAATGCATCATCCACCTCTTTATCTGATCAACACGTAACAATCACATTGCATTAGAAAGAATAAAAGAAGATATTATAGAATATGATCAAATACTCACAGATGAGAGTCAGTGAACTGGAGTCCATCCTGTCACATTAACAGAGATTTTAACACTTCCTGTGTTTGAATCATTTCTCACTTCAAGTAGAGATGAGGGAGGAGACAAAACTCTAGACAGAAATGCATGAAGAAAGAGAATAGAGAACCATTCTAAGATATTTAGCTGCTCTTTTGGTGTATGCAAGTTGTTAAATAAAATTAGGAACCCGAGAAAGTTCCTTTTAAATGTACTCTGCTTTGGTACTGGTTTTTATGTTCACCCCTGCACCCCTAGACTAAGGGGGGCCGTACATTTTTTTGTATGTTTCTCAGACTTAAATATTTAATATCAACAAATTAATTTAAATATTATTCAAAGATGACACAAATAAACACAAAATAGAGTTGTATAAAGGGAAAACAAAATCCAAACCTGCATGGCTCTGTGTGAAAAACACAACTTAACTGTGTCACACCTGAATTCAGTCTCTCTAGCCACACTCAGGTCTGATTACTGCCACACCTTTCTCAATCAAGAAACCACTGCCAAAACCTGCCTGACAAAGTGAAGCAGACATCATGCCAAGATACAAATAAATTCAGGAACAAATGAGAAAGAAAGTAATTGAGATCAGTCTGGAAAAGAATTATGAAGCTTTGGGGCTCCAGTAAACCACAGTGAGAACAGTTGTCCACAAATGGCAAAAACATGGAACAGTGGTGAACCTTCCCAGGAAGAGCCGGTCGACCAAGATTACCCCAAGAGCACAACAATGACTCATCCAAGAGTCACAAAACACCCACAACATCATCCAAAGATCTGCAGGCCTCGCTTGCCTCAATGAAGGTCAGTGTTCATGACTCCTCCATAAGAAAGAGACGGGGCAAAAATGGCCTGCATGGCAGAGATCCAAGAGGAAATCACTGCTGAACATCAAGAACATTAAGGCTTGTCTCATTTTTGCCAGAAAGCATCTTGATGATTCCTACGAGTTTTGGGAAAATACTCTGTGGACTGAGGAGACAAAAGTTGTACATTTTGGAAGGTGTGTGTCCCATTACATCTGCCATAAAAAAAAGTAACACAGAATTACTTTTCATAAAAAGAACATCATACCAACAATAAAATATGGTGGTGGTAGTGTGATAATTGGGGCTGTTTTACTGCTTCAGGACCTGTAAGACATCCTGTGATAAATGTAACCATGAATTCTGCTGTCTACCAAAAAAATCCTAAAGGAGAATGTCCGGCCATCTGTTCGTGACTCAAGCTGAAGCGGACTTGGGTTCTGCAGCAGGACAATAATCCAAAACACACCAGCAAGTTTTACCTCTGAATGGCTGAAGAAAATCTTAATGATGACTTTGGAGTGGCCTAGTCAAAGTACTGACCTGAATCCTATTGAGATGTTGTGGCACGACAAACGTTTTACAAAAGGATACAACAAATTATCTAGATAAATAATACCCTCACATGAAAAACGATATCTTTCACACAAAATACTGTTCCGCTCTGCTAACGAATCCTATCTGTCCCACAATATGCGCTTAATCCTGAAAGCTCTCCGAATTATCCTTGCACCTTCAGCAACAGTTTTCTCTTGTAAAAACGGACAGGACATATTTGCAACAAACTTCCCATATCACCTCCGCTTATAAAGCCGTGATCTAATCCTGCTAACATGAAGTAAGCTGCTCCGAGCAGCTTTAAGCTAATGGACCTGTTGCTATGACAACAAGTCCCGGATGAGTGTCGAAGAACCGAACAATCCAAGATCATGCGAAATCTTCAACAATCAAATCAAGCTAACTCAGTTAGCAAGATACGAAGAACGGGCCCCTTGTTAATCAAGATCCCACTTCTGTAAGCATCCTCTTCAGCATCATGAATCTGTTTGAGTTTCCCAGTAATCCATGTTTTATCATCATTGAACAACACTGTTCTGATAGAGATGCACAAATCCTCAGAGAAGCTGATGTATGGTCATAAGAATAACAACAAAGAACAACATTTTTTTTAAACATTTTTCAACCCTTATTGACCTTCTGTTAACAAATGAAAAACTCAAGCAAAGAAAATCATGTTTGTATGTTTTTCTTTATTAAATAGAAATTTCACACTTATTTTACTGCAGCAAAAAAAAAAAGAAAAAAAAAAGAAGAGTATATATGAAATATTAGAAAAGTCATCTTGTATTGGCAAATACAGGGATTATTTGAAAAGACAGGTAACATATTAAACATAAATGCTCACTAATGTTAATAATAATGCACAATCTTATTGAGAGCCTTTAAAAGCAGCTTCTCAAAGCGCTGGACACAAAATAAGCAAATCACAGCACAATAAATACAAAATAAAAATACACAATGAGTGAGTTTATCAGCTTTTCAGAAACAGAGAAATTTAGCAGAAAGTGTGATCTTGTTATATTTAAGGCTTTAACAGAGCTCACAAAAAATATGTATATGTAAGACTAGCATCAAACATAGAGATAATGGCATCACTAGAGTTATTTTTACTGTACATTATACACTTGTGTAACACTTGTTCCTGTCTGTCTGGGTCTTCTTTGTTACTTCCTATCAGTCTTGTTATTGTTTCACTTCCTGTCTATCGAGTCTTTGTCACTTCCTGTCAGTTGTGTCATTATTTCACTTCCTACACCTGTCGCATAATCACATTCCTAGTCTCATCAGCTGTTCCTCATCCGTGTCTGAATCCATCAGAATCCGTGACTGCCTATATATTCCCTCCTGTGTTCATTTGTCTTTGTCGGTTGTTGAAGTAAGTTGATGTTCTCATGTGTGGAATGATCCCCGACGTCTGTGTTGCCAGTGTTTTGTTTAAGTTCAGTTTATAAACAAGTGTGCTTATTTTGTTTTGTTACTTAGTGTTTTTGTTTTGATTTAATAAAAGTGGGATTTTTAGTTGGAAACCTGCTCTCTTCATGACTCTCCGCATCACACACGCTCTGACCCGTCTCTGTTCGTAACAACTTGCTTATATAATATGTGTGCAGAAAATACAGTCTCTTTCCTTCATGTCTCAGATTAATTTCTTCTCTTTTGGCGTCTGTTTTTTTCTTTTCTCTCAAGGACCTTTAAAAAACCTTTAAAAAGAGAACGCAGTCTGATGAATTATTCAGGTAATGTGGAGGATAGAAACCTCTGATTTGAGCTCATGCTGTTGATGATTTACAGATTTAAGATCCTGATGAACTTCTGATCCTCACAAATAACTCAATCACTTTCAGCAGATTCATATTCTACATGAAAGTGCAAATTAGTTGTAAAATTCTTACGTGTTTTATTGTTTTTGTGAGCTTTCTTTCTTGAAACTTGAGCATAAGTTGCATCAGCGACTCCAGCATCTGCACCTGAAGAACACAAATGATTTCCACACTTCCTCAGAGAGTCACATGACTTTATGAATCATTCTGATCTGATGATGTTTAATAGTTGAGGTTAGTTTGAGTTTAACAGTGATGATGCTTGACTTTGAGTTTCTCTCACCTCTATCTGTGTTGTGCTTCAGTTCAGAGTATAAAGTGTCTCCAGACTCGCTGCTCTTCCCTGATAGTGAACGACAGAAACAGAGCGAAAAACACAACGTTTTACATCTGCAACTACATTAATAACTGATAATCCATGATTATATCCAGAGAGAACAGAACCTCTCAAACCACTGAACATTTATGAGCAGCTTCTGTTTGATATTGTATATTATTCTACATTATTTTCTCATGATCTGTAATCTGCTATATTTCTCAGCGCATCTCTTTATTCACCTCTGTGTTTCTGCTTAGACTTCATTTCCATCAGATATATCGTATATACACCATATCAGTATCGGCCGATAAATATATATTTTTTTATGTTGTCATTATCGGCCCGATTATAAAATTTGGCAGACATATTAAAGCCAATAAATAATGTATTTCCTTCAGCTGATGTTCTGTTTCCATGATGGTTTAAATTGCTTGAAAAGATTGGAATTACTTTGAAAAGGAAGATAAATTCAGTGCAACATGTGCAGCATAATATAGATTACAAAAAATTACAATGAGAACACGACTGTTATAAAACATTGAGAATTATTTGGGATTGTTTCTGTTGTTGTGGGAAGATAACTTTTCACATAAATTCAAGTTCACTTGTGCATTTGTGTCATTTTGTGCAGATATAAGTCTAAATATTAAGTTTATGTAGTATAAATATCTGATTAATCTTAAATATCCCGCAATTCTTCATTGTTCCGGTGATCACCTTCAGTGCCTAAAACTGTCATACCCAATTTCACGCATTAAATCAAAAATCAATTCAAAACAATGAATTGATCTTTGCGTAAGTCAAATCACTGGGTCCTGCAGTATTAATGTCTTATACAGAAAATCAATCAGATTATTCAGAACAAGCTGAAAATATTGGACTTTTGCTTTTGCATTTTTTTACTTTTGTTCCGATTTCTGAGTACATCACGATATGATATTTGATAGAACCGCTCTACAGTGTTATTGGTTTTCAGTGTCTACTCAGCAACTGGATGTTAACGAGATCTCGGGAGACCGCAGCTCAATAAACCACACGAATAAAATCAAATCTGGTTTATTCAGAATGCAGTTCTCAAAGAAACAAAGAGGACAGGCGATTCTTATACTAATAGCCCTTCCCCCTAATAGGGTGTGGTGATGTAGAGAGAAAGAGAAAAAACAACTCCATATATGGCAGAGAGAGGGACACAGCGTGCGTGTAGTTACACACACACAGAAGCAGGACAAAAAAGTTCAGACTGAAATGATACATAATGTATTATAGAAAAATAAAGCATATAAAATAAAGCATATAATTTCCCTCAATATTGTCTGGGAAAGTAGTGAATTCATGAAAATATAAATTCAAATTATATGCAGCATAAATACAGACACCATCAAAGTTATTGGTTTCTGACTAAAGACTCTATAAAACTCTATTGAAGAGGGTTTGTAACCTTTATCCACAGATGTGTTTTTCTTAACAGTGACTTCTGAATATGTGACGTATTCCAGTGACTCTAAAACAAACAAGTCAAGTCAACATAGATTATATGTGTTGATTTTTAAATGATAAACGTTTATATAAAGTTAATAACTCAACCTTCATCTCTCTTATTCACTGGAGTCACGTCATCATAAATGTGATCAGAATCTGCTGGACAAAACATAAAATCAGTCTTGAACTGAAAAAAAAAACCATAATACAAAGGACATTTCAAAAAGCTATTTTGAAGAACGTTGGGTTCAAAGAAACATTGGACCACTTTAAATAAATGGAAAACAGACATTTTTCAAGATATCCACTATTGTCTTAAACAGCAGGAAGAAAGTCAAATAGATCTATAATGACATGAGAGTGAGTAAATAATGACAGCATTTATTTTTGTATGTGATCCATCCATTTAAATGATTAGTTATTGAGTCTGACCAGATTGCAGAGGAGAGTTTTCTGCTTGAGATCCTCCAGATTGATTCGGGACTGATGCATGTTGAATATTATGGTGTTGATCTATATTAGAGACAAAGATCATTATGGTGAGAGTATTTTCAGTCATATTTTCTAATTACATTAATTAAATGCTCTTTTTAATATTCAAACATGAGTGTCTAGGCTTCAGAAACTGGATCTTCCATTAGTTGCTGTCCATGTGGTTTAATCATTCATTATATGTCTGCTTAAACGGTAGAGAATGGCACTTGCAACGCCAAGGTCATGGGTTCGATTGCCAGGGAAAGTAGGAACTGATTACAATGTCAATGTATGTCAATGTTTTAGAATGTCAGTTGAATTCAATGCAAATCGCTTTGGATAAAAGCATCTCCCAAATGCATAAATGTAAAATGTAAGTATAAATATCATGAAACTCTCCATACCTTTGTTGTGTTTGTGTCTCCACAGCAGGACCAGCGAGATGAAGAACAACAAGCAAACACTCAATCCTACAGACACACCAATGACCAGAAGATACGATGAAGCTGTTGAGACTGAAGAACATGAAAAGCACACAGATCTGTCCGTGAGTGACGTACTGTATGATAATATTACAAAAGTACATAAAATCAATAATTTATTCAGAGACCTCTGACTGAGATCCAGCTGCGGGACGACTGTCCTCTCTCTGTTTTACAGGAGTAGAAACCCTCATGTGACTTTGAGACAGTAGTGATGCTCATATCTCCTGTCGTCTGATTCTGGACCAGTGATCTGTCTTTATAGAAATCAGCGCTGAGAATGGAGGGGTTTTGTAGATCGATGTAAACAGTGTAGAGTCAAAGTCTCTCCCTCAATCACAGGACCAACAGAACTCGCCAGAATCACTTCACCATCTGCAAACACAAGAAATGTGTCATACTGTAAGAATACAGTGAAACAATTCATGAGAAAAGACTGTGTTA
This sequence comes from Rhodeus uyekii, assembly GCA_037043235.1. Taxonomy (NCBI): domain Eukaryota; kingdom Metazoa; phylum Chordata; class Actinopteri; order Cypriniformes; family Acheilognathidae; genus Rhodeus; species Rhodeus uyekii. The sequence goes on from JAWRVZ010000050.1 coordinate 2,784,485, forward strand.
TGAACTGATTCTTCTTTATGACTCCTGCACTTTCATACTAGTGTTGTGTAGTTTAACACAATCTCATGAGAAAGCTAATTATTTTCTATGAATTCATACAGTGATTTGTAAGAAAATGTGCAAATTTTTGGAAGAAAAAGAAGCTGCAATCAATGAAGGTCCACATCTAAACCATCAAAAACAAATTTGTATTCGGACAGCAATTTTCCATGATGTAAAATAGTTACAAATTGTCGCGAGAGAATCAGATTGTTAACCACAACATCAATTCTGGTCTATTTTGCAGCTTATTCTGCAAATTTTAAAGAGAAGAGACTGATGAACGTTGATGTTTATTGATGAAAATTGACCACTTAATGTTTATGTACCATTGCAGGGGAGATTCATAATCATAATAGATATGTGTGGAAAAACTATTTTAAATAGTGCAGAAGTAAGACTGTCATCAGCTGTACAGAAAACAATAAGATAAAAATGTGTGTAGACTGTAATGAGAATTGAGATTATGACATTAGTAGGTGTTGATAGTAACCAGACTCACCCTGTACAGTGATGTTTCGAGGATGGTGTTTCTCTCCAGATTCAGACTCACACCAGTAAACTCCAGTGTCAGATGTGCGGAGAGACTCGATTCCACATGAAGATCCTGTTTGTTTTGAACAAGTTTCTGTGTCTTTGTCTGTGTATCTTCTCACTGTCCATCCAGCAGAGTTACTCTGATCCTCACAGCTCAGAGAGAGAGAGTCAGATGAGAAGTGTTGACTTCTGCTGGGATTGATGAGCAGAGACACTGAAGCAGAAACAGCTGAAAAGAGCAACATCTCAATCACACCTGACAGCACAGAGACTGCAATGAAACAGAAAAAGGGACGAGCAGGAGCAGAAATCCTCACCGGTGACCCACAGTGGCTGTGAGCTGCTGTTGCGTGTGGAATAGGCCGCTCGTCCTCTCTCTGCTCTGCACGTATAAACTCCTGTGTGCTGTAGAGCAGCAGGACTGAGAGTGTAAGATCCTCCAGCTCCTCTGCTGCTGTCTGACAGATGATCATGATCTCTGAACCAGCTGAACCTCCAGCCTGTAGAGGAGCCTGAAACCTCACAGATCAGAGTCGCTGATTCTCCTTCAGTCAGCCACGGCTGTGGAGACACTCGCACGACTGCCTGAGCTTCAGCTGAACAAAACATCATGAGTTACAGAGCCGTAGAGAAACTGATGGAGAAGCTGATTACAGCAAACACAAACTCACCTGATACATTCAGTGTAACAGCATCACTGCGCTGAGAGCTTTGAGTGTCCATCTGTCCTGTACAGGTGTAGTTACCGCTGTGAAAGTCTTCAACACTGCTGATGTTCAGCTCTTGTGTTGAGGTTCGGCTGACAGTGTTTTTATATTGGTTGTTGGTTCCCTCTATTTCCCATCTGTATGTCCACTCAGTGTCTCCTCCCCACTTTATATCACATCTGAGAGTGACTGTTTCTCCACTAAACACTCGTTCATCAGGTCGTACCGTCAGCACAGGTTTAGGACTCTCTGTACAAACACAGATTATTGCATTTATAGATGTAGAAGTTTATAGATATTGTCTCTGATCTGTATATGTTGCATCACACACTACATTCTCTCTCACCTGTAACATTTACCCACAGTGCATCACTGTATTGTGTGTAATAGACTGGTTTCCCTCTTCCAGCTCTACACCAGTACTGGCCTCCATCAGACACTGAATCAATCTTCAGACTGTAGGAGTTTGTTCCTCTCTTCTCTGTCTCAGGGTTCAGTGTGTGTTTGTACCAGTAAAAGTCCCAGGATCCAGTGGACGGATTCATGCGACAGGTCAAAGTCACTGTGTTTCCTGTCAGTGCAGCTCCTGCAGGATCTGATGTGAGTTCAGGCTTCGGCTTTAGACCTGCAGGAGAACAAGATCAGATTCAGATCCTCCAGAGTCAGAGTTCAGCTGCTGTTGTCTGAGTGTTTATCAGTGTTTACTCACCATTAACAGAGAGATTGATTCGGTTACTCTCCTGTGAGGATGATGGTCTTCCATCTCTCTGTCCTCTACACCAGTACTGACCCTGATCAGACTCAGCAGCTCCTCTGATAGTGAGAGTGTCTCTGTTTACAGTGTAACGCTCAGACGTCTGTAACTTTACACTGTTTGTGTCTTTATTCCACTCATATCTCCAGTCACTGTGATCAGAGTTTATCTCACACGTCAGATTGACTGTTTCTCCAGTGAATACAGATCTGTCTGGTGTCACAGTCACTGTAGATGTGGGCAAATCTGAGAACAAACACAAAAAAACAGTGACTCAAGTGGCGAAAAAAATCAAGCTTTACAGATGCTATGAGTTAGAATCACTGTCCAGGAATTCCCAGATTACATTAACATCGACAAAGACGTTGTTACTGATAGAAGCTTAGAAGCTTTTGTTTTCAAGCAGACCGTTAAAGGCAAAAAGCAACAAAGCATTTTAGAGTTTGTAAAGAAACCATAGTAACCGCGTGTGCAATACTTTCAGAACTGTGTCAGAGCGAAATGACTGTGTTATGAGCGAATGTGTTTATGTGCGTTTTAACATGCAAATTGTGTTTGCAATGTTGGAGAATATAATTAAAGGTTTGTATGGAGAATGGAAGGTGTTTTTATTGTATTCTGGTAAATCTCTGCTGTTAGTTGCTGCACATATGCCTTTTGTTGTTAGCAAACATATACAGTGTGTGTACATTTGTATAGCATGCCGATCGCTTCATCAAATAAATCGGCATATTGGCTGTTGGTTATCTCGATCAGCAGTTATTTTGATGATTTTTTGCAACCCCCGAGGCCGTTGAGAGAACCGGATTCCACTGTAATTACATTTTGTAATATTTAACAAAGCTATATAGTTCAAAGTATTTTGTCACACACTCACCTAAAGGATTATTACGAACACCTGTTAAATTTCTCATTATTGCAATTATCTAACCAATCACATGGCAGTTGCTTCAATGCATTTAGGGGTTGGTTGAGGTCAAGACAATCTCCTGAACTCCAAACTGAAAGTCAGAATGGGAAAGAAAGTTGATTTAAGTAATTTTGAGCGTGGCATGGTTGCTGGTGTCAGATGGGCCGGTCTGAGTATTTCACAATCTGCTCAGTTACTGAGATTTTCACGCACAACCATTTCTAGGGTTTACAAAGAATGGTGTGAAAATAGAAAAACATGCAGTATGCGGCAGTCCTGTGGGAGAAAATGCCTTGTTGATGCTAGAGGTCAGAGTCAACTTTGACTAAAATAACCAGTTGTTGCAACTGAGGTTTGCAGCAAAGCATTTGTGAAGCCACAACCTTGAGGCGGATGGGCTACAACGGCAGAAGACCCCACCGGGACCACTCATTCTCTAGGAAAAAGAGAAACAATTTGCACCAGTCACCAAAATTAGAAAGTTGAAGGTCTGATGAGTCTCGATTTCTGTTGAGACATTCAGATGGTAGAGTCAGAATTTGACAGAATGAGCACATGGATCTATCATTCTTTGTTACCACTGTACAGGCTGGTGGTGGTGGTGTAATGGTGTGGGGGATGTTTTCTTGGCACACTTTAGGCCCCATAGTGCAAATTGGGCATCGCTTAAATGTCATGGCCTGCCTGAGCATTGTTTCTGACCATGTCCATCCCTTCATGACCAGCATGTACCATCCTCTGATGTACTTCCAGCAGGATAATGCACCATGTCACAAAGCTTAAATCATTTCAAATTGGTTTCTTGAACATGACAATGAGTTCACGGTACTAAAATGGCCCCACAGTCACCAGATCTCAACCCAGTAGAGCATCTTTGGGATGTGGTGGAATGGGAGCTTTGGGCCCTGGATGTGCATCCCACAAATCTCCATCAACTGCAAGATGCTATCCTATCAATATGGGCCAATATTTCTAAAGAATGCTTTCAGCATCTTTTTGAATCAATGCCACGCAGAATTAAGGCAGTGCTGAAGACGAAAGGGGGTCAAACAGAGTATTAGTATGCTGTTCCTAATGATCCTTTAGGTGAATGTATGTAATATTTGTCCTGTTATACTCTCAGTTGTTTCTCTGGCTCTCTCTCATCCTCAGACAAACTCCTCAAACTCACCATAGAAATCAGAATGAAGAGCTGAAGATCCTCAACCATCCAGACAAATGTTTTTTAATTCAAAGAATGTTTTCCAAACAGTCAGTTTTGGTTCTAGAAACACTAAAATGGCCAGTTTTGTTGATGTTAAATGAACGTTATTATAATGTTCCTGAAACATTCTTTCAGCTTAAATTTTATTAACAACTCATTCTTCAGAGTAAAGACAAAACATAATTAATCCAATGAAGAACGTTATAGTGATGCGATTCACAGCAAAATCCTCAGGTTTAAAGGAACACTGATCATGTCTATATGAGTTCAATCCACATACTGTTCAAATAACACTGAAGAACTGCACATTTATTCTGACAAAAAGACAAATGAAAGTTTGATCAGGTTGTGTTGTAGAATTATTGATGATGACGCCATAATCATCATCTACTGTCTAGATGAGCAGATCCAGTATCTAATCTGTGTGATCCATTATTATCTTTATATTTTTTGAGTGTTGTGATTTGAAGGATTTTTTAAAACATTTCAAACTTCTGCATAATTAAAACGCACACATACATTAAGAATCAACATTTGATTCTTAACAATGGAGATGATCAACAAAACGGTTTATGCTGCAATGCATGCTGGGTATCAGCATCCATGGCTCCCAGAATGCACTGCAGGATGAATAGATTATGTTGCTCAATTAATCTGTTATTTCTCAAATTTGTAGCTTCCTGAAATACTCTTCAACTTGCCATGCGCTGCCAATATATTTATTTTTGAGTCACTATATTCTTTATAATAAAAGTCTCCACTCAAACAGCTCTAAACAGTTTCAAAATAATGATTTGACAAAATATTTTAATGATAAAACAAGCAGAAATATTCACTGACTTCTCTGTCAGTTACACAAATTCTTACTATTTGCTTTTATATGTGCCGTTAATTTTGTTTATGACTTTTTAGTAGCATTTTGATCTACAGTTTCACGGCTGATACAAACTGCAAAAAACTTTGAGGCAAGTATTCGCTGAGTTCTCTTTCAAAGGAACTTGCGCTGCGTCGAACGCTTTGGGGAATACCTGGACGATATCTCGCGAAGCACAATATGTAAACGATCGAACGATCCATCGACCGAGTGTGAGTGACGGTCGCAAGTCGGTGACGTCACAAACCAGGATGATAAAGGTGCGCCGGAAACCGGTGACAGCAGCTTAGGTGTCTACGCAAGCACTGTGTGAGAGTGTGTTGTGTTGTCGTGCTGGTTGTTTGAATTTCCTTCGACTGAACTATTTCCTAGACTAGTTTAACAGAAAATGGCTCTCCAATTTTCAAAATGGTGAATAAAACATTTGTGCAGTGCGCGTATTCCTGCCCTGACTACTTTTGGGTTGGGACGTGCACCCACTGTCTATGTTTGTTGGGAGCAGAGCATGTTCGGACAGCGCTTGAGCGCGCTGACTGTTATCACTGCTGCCAGACACCGCTGCAGGTGCTCCGCTCCCGCCTGGCGGTCTTCAATACTGAGTCCGCACAGGCTCGCGCTCCCCAGGACTCGGATCCCGCTGTTGTCGAGGCTCTGTGGTGATCTAGGTCCTGGTGTTCGCAAATGAATCAGACAGCAGGGTGTGAGACGGGCGCTGCCTTATCTCAGCCGTTTTCTGGCAGATCCAGTGCCATGATTGACTATTAATTGCCGGCAAAGGAACGTTCGTCATAAGAAAATAAATAATTAGACTAATGCGTCCTGACAGCGCGAGTCAATCCCCCTCGTGATAAAAAAGGCTTGATCCTGAGACTGAGGAGGCGCTTGCTAGCTACTTCTCTCAATCAGTATTGACGAAAAAAAAAAAACTATGTTGCTCTATATGCCCGTGAGGATTATTTCCAGTCAAGCATATAAAAAAGGGTTATTGGGGGGCCTCGATGAGAGCCTAAAATATAAATATATTGAATATTTTATACATTTATATATAATAATATATATATATATATATAAAAAAAAAAAAATATATATATATATATATATATATATATATATAAAAGAGGCATCTGTAGCTCAAACTTTTAAAAATAAGGAAAATAAGTTCCACTGTTGAGACGCTCGTCGATAGGTTCTAGGAGGCTGCTAGCAGCAGGTGGCGTTTAGTGTGCTACTGCCTCGTTGCTCTCAAATTAGGGGCTGTGAGCCAGTCACAGCTCCAGAGCTCCTCACAACCGGCCGCTCGGAGGCAGAGTGTCGCAACCCGCTAACCCCCCCAGAAATGCGAGGGGTCGAGCCAGCACTCCCAGCCTCAGCCTTCTGGCTGGAGGACGGATCTGAGGACCGTCATCCTCGCCAAGAAGGCTACATCAAGGAGGTCTTGGCGATAAGGTGCGAGGCTTCGCACAGGCGTCCCTCCTCAGCTGCCGCCCGTGATTCTGGTTGCTCTGAGGAGATCGCCCCCTCCGAGGAGGGTCCTAGAGCATACACTCCAGGCGTACCCCTGAAAACCGGGCCCTGGAGCGTCTGCCACTCAAACACCAGAGGCCAGCCTGGTTCCCTCATTAGAATTTCTGGTCGCATCTCATGCCTACCAGAAGTTTCTCATTGGGTCCTGCAAAAAAAAAAAAAAAAAAATGATATATATATTATTTTCCTTTAGCAGGGTTCTACCCACCGTGATGAACCCTGAGCAGGCTCTGGTCACGGTACAGGAAGTAGACACTCTGTTTGAGGCAAGAGGCCATAGAATGTGTACCCCCCTCGAACAGAAAGTCAGGCTTACAGTCGTTACTTCATCGTTCCCAAGAGGGAACTGCGGGGATTGCGGCCCATCCTAAATTTGCGCCTTCTAAATTACTCGTCATCAATTTGACTTTGAGCCAGATCGTGACAGATCAGGTCCGAGGACTGGTCTGTCACATCAACCTGAAGGACGCATATTTTCATTCCATCCTTCCACAACACAGGAAGTACATCAGGTTCGGTTTTGGGGGGAAAGCTTACCAATATCGAGTGCTTCCGTTTGGCCTAGCTCTTTCACCTCACACGTTCATCATATCCATGGTCGCAGCACTAACCCCGCTGCACCTCCAATGTATCAGAATTCTCAATTATATCGACGACTGGCTTTTTCTACCCAGTCGCTACAGCTAGCGGTTCAACATTGAGATGTTGCTCCTATGCACTTTAATGTGTTGGGGTTGATCCTAAACGCAAAGAAAAGTGTGCTCTCTTCTCTCCAGAGGACCACCTTCCTCGGCGTTGTTGTGTTTCGGTTATGATGTCTGCACGGGTTTCCCCGTGGGCATCGATCCCGTCCTGTTAGCCGTCAAAGAGTTTAACTAGGCCAGCCACTCACTGTAAAGCACTTCCAGGAAGTGCTGGGTCTCAGGCAGCAGCTTCCTGCGGTACCCCGCTCGGGCTGCTGCACGAGGTGGCTACAGTGGTAGTTCAAAACCAGAGGGTTTTCCCCGAGGGGCAACCCTTTTCGCACTATCAAGGTCACACGGTGAGGCTTACGTGCCTTGGAGATGTGAAAGAAACATCTCAGACCGACGGCCCACTGTGGTCTCCTATATAAATCATCAGGGGGGTTTGCGTATGCGACCATTATACAAACTGGCGCGGCAGATCCTCCTTTGGTCCCAAAGGAGACTGCTCCATCTACGGGCAGTTCACATCCCTAGGACCCAGAATGTGGGAGCAGACTTCCCATCAAGACAAGTCCCAAGGTGGTGGAGCAAATTTGGTTGAGATTCGGCCCAGCACAAGTACACCTGTTCGCGTCGACTCATTGTCCTCTAAGGTTTTCTCTTTCGCACCCAGCCCCGCTCGGACTGGATGCCATGGTCCAGACATGGCCGAGGTTATGTCTGTACACTTTTCCCCCGATTGCTCTGCTCACGGGAGTTCTGGAGAGAGTTTGATTGCTCTGCTCCCGGGTGTTCTGAAGGTCCGTCTCACACTAATTGCTCCATGTTGTCCGGGCAGAGTGTGTTTTGCGGATCTTGTGTCCCTTCTGGATGGAGTCTTTCTGTCCCAGGCAGCGGACTTGATGCGTCACCCCTGCCCAGAACTGTGGAAACTGTGGGCTTGGCCTCTGAGGGGGCCCAGCTCATAGATACTGGTCTCTCAACTGAGGTTGTTGAGACCATCCTCCACTCCTGAGCTCCCTCCACGAGGAAGCTGTGCACCCTGAAATGGAGACTCTTCACTTATTGGTGTAGCGAAAAGCAGGTGAACTCAGTTACCTGTCACTTTGGCAAAGTGCTGGAGTTCCTGCAAGATAGATTCGCTGCAGGGCTGTCCCCGTCCACCTTGAAGGTCTAAGTACCAGGTACCTCTGGGTGGAATGTCCATTGGCAGGGACCCCCTTGTCACACACTTCCTCTGTGGCACCATTAGGCTGAGGCCTGTAGTACAAACCAAGGTTCCTACCTGGGACTTATCCCCGGTCCTCCAGGGGTTGTCCCAGGCACCTTTCGAACCTCTGGATGAGGTTCCCCTAAAGGTCCTCACTTTCAAGACTTTTTCTTCTTAGGCACTACATCACTAAAAAGAGTTGGGGACCTACAGGTGCTTTCTGTAGCTATGTCCAGGCTATGTACCTAAAGTGCCCACTCATGTGGCCAGGTCCTTAGTGCTGCAGGCCTTCTGCCTCCCCCCTTCGGTGACCAGGACTAGGAGTTTAAAACAAGGTCTGTCCAGTGTGAGCACTGGACACTTGCCTACACGGGTCTGCCCCTTTGCATAAGTCAGACCAATTATTTGTTTGCTTTAGGACCCCTAACGGGGCCCCAGCATCCAAACCTACTTTGAGCAGGTGGATAGTCGAGGCTCTCATCTCAGCCGGATCCCCCTCGCCTCTTAGGGTCTGTGTCCACTTCACTAGGAGCGTGGCTGCCTCTAAGGCTCTTATATCAGGTGTGTCACTGTCTGATGTTTGTGGTGTGGCAGGTTGGTCCTCCCCACACACTTTTCTGATGTTTTACCAGTTTGACCTCAACTCCGCTCCTGGAATACGGGTCCTCTCGTAGTGAGCTACGAGACACTCGTCGGCCTTCGTCACTGATGTGGCGTTGGTATATCGTTCCCCAAAGCGTTCGAAGCAGCGCGAGTTCCCTTAAACGGGAACGTCTCAGGTTCTGTATGTAACCATAGTTCCCTGAAGAGGGAACGAGACGCGGCGTCTTTGGCCTCAGCTCCTCGCTCCTTCCGGGCTCGCTTCAGACACCTCTCTAAGCTGCTGTCACCAGTTTCCAGCACACCTTTATCATCCTGGTTCGTGACGTCACTGACTTGCGACCGTCACTCACACTCGGTCGATGGATCGTTCGATCGTTTACATATTGTGCTTCGCAAGATATTGTCCAGGTATTCCCCAAAACGTTCGACGCAGCGTCTCGTTCCCTCTTCAGGGAACTATGGTTACATACGTAACCTGAGACGTTTCGTTTCATTTGTTGAGAAAGATTTCAGAAAGTTTTTCACAGAAATATGTAAATGTATTAAATATGTACTTCCACTTGCTACATTTATTTTCATGTATGGTCTCTTTAGTGTCTAGAATTATATTTTATGATTTGCGTTTGTGTCACTGTTATATGTCTAATAATATTAAGTTTAATGTGAGAGTAATTCCTGAATCTGATCATCCCTGTTATGTTTTACCAACAGAATAAAAAACATTCATCCTAAAGCGTGAATTGGTGTCAATCTTGAGTTCTTCATGCGACACAGAGACAAACCTGTTACATTTATTAATTTAGCTTTAATCCAAAGTGACTCACAACTGAGGAATACAGAAACAGATTCGGTGAAGAGGCAGAACACAAGAAGAACTCACAGTACAAAGACAACAGAAAGAGCATCTACTTTATCTTACAAAAGCTTGTTCTAATGTTTTTTAGCTATTGTGAGTGTGAAAAAAATAAAAGCAGAACTTTTACAGCTTTACTCTTGTCTGTATGAACAAAAATGACAGAGTTTAAGCTTTTTCTGCTGTTGTTTAGAAACAATGGAAGGAATCGCCGGAGCTTCCGCCGACCCGAGAAGTGTGTTGTTGTGTGTAAATGAGAAGTGTGTTGTTGTGTGTGTATGAGATGTGTGTTGTTGTGTGTATATGAGATGTGTGTATCAGCAAGAAATAAATATAACAGCCAAAATCTTTACTGTAACTTTCAGCACATCAGATGAAGTGTTTCTGCAGGAGCAACAGGCAGTTTACAGACGACAGGAGGATTTAATAAAAGGAGCGATTCAAAGCCACTCATGCAATAATTATCCTATTAATGCATCTAATTTTTTACACAAACAAAATATGAAAATTCTAATTAATTATAATTTTTCAGTTTCTTAAACATAAGAGAGAATCAAACATTTTTACTCTATTTATTTTTATCAAGTTACTAGAAGGTGAACATGCAATATTGTATTTATATATTTCTTTAAAAAGCAAACCAAAAAAACGACAACAATAATTAATCGATAGTTTAATTATGATTAATTACCATCCACGAAACAGCAAACAATATTAATATTTAAAGATGTAGTGAATATAAACCTTTGATTTGTTTCCCGGGAGTTTTTTCTGTAACGATTTCATAATAGTTATTGAACTATGAAACGGTTATTGTTCTGTTATTTACATCAATCTTATTTTGGTTTTGGATTAATATTTTATACACAAGAATAAAGTTAAAGTCTTTAAGTAAAAACAAACAACTATTTTGAGTGATTTTGGAGAATGTGGTGAAACCTTTTGGAGAAAGTCTATTATTTTAAAAAGTGAAGCAGAACAAATGAATGAGATTATATTATATTATTATATTATATGAGATTATATTCTGGGTTAATTTGGAGCATGTGGAGGCGCTGTGTGACTTCAAAATGACTTATTCTTTTTAATGACTTATTAAATTATTCTTTTAAGACCTAAAAAAAAAAAAAAGCGGAGGGAGATTATTTTGTGTTTTAGTGGGAATTATCCCACTATGAAATAAAAATGAAACCAAGAATATCACGGAAATTTACAGCAGAGATAATATTCTCATCCTGATATCAGACTAACCATAGGCGGAGTTTCACTTTTGTGCTTGGGGGGGCACCTACCAGGCCAGCAGACCATGAGCTCAGATTTTTATTATATTTTTTTCATTCATTCTACATATAAAATACATTTACAATGAACAATGACTTTATACAAGTGCTTCTCAATTATTTTCTGTCACACCCCCCTAGGAAGAGGTAAAAAAATTTCGCGCACCCCCTCCCCCATTTTGGAACTTGCCTTATTGTTTCCATGGCAACGCATCATGCTTGTCACCTGACATACCGCAGTCACAAAAAGCGCTGTATAATAGATCATTCAAAATAGTCACCAACTTGTTGGCTCAACTTGTTGAAACCTAAAATAAATCTTATGTGGTTGAAAACACTGAATTGTTGTGATAAATGACAAACTCTGAGGGCGTCTTTTTTTGGATCAGTGCCAGATATGGCGTGAAAACACGTGTGAATTTAGTGGTTGATCACGTGACACATATGAACACCGGTGTGATCGTACACGTCAAAGGATGAGGGGATGATTATCTGAACTTCATATCTGCTGCTCTTGTTCAGTGCAAGAAAAACTACTCCCTGGCAAAAAAAAAAAGCATGTACCCCAGGGTAACGCGCGCCCCCCCTATTTGAGAACCACTGCTTTATACAAAGAATAGCAAATAGAACAGACTCTTTATAGTTGCTGTTTTGTTTTGCATCGGCAGTGATAGGGTTAACACGGGGAGTTCAGAAGTGCGGCGAGTGTGTTTAATAGACGGGTGCGCTTGTTACCGTGTGTTCTTCTTCGTTCGGATTAAAGTTCATAAACAGATCCTCCCTTGACCTGTCATAGAACTACTTCAGACATTACAATATCTTACCTAATGCAGAAGAAGCCGCCTCTTTTTCCGACATGCGTAGATGTCCACTGTCTTCTCTTCTGATAGATTTGACACTTTTAGTAGTGGATTTATAAAAAAAACGACGAATGTCCCTTTTGTTTATTCAGCGCGTAAAACAGAATGAGAAGAGCGTCCACTCACGTACCGCGATACTTTGAGATTCGCAAATCGCGGGACAATGTAATAAAGCTACAGTAATAAAAAATTAAATAGCCATATCTTACTCATTCTATACACAGAACTAATAAGATAAGACAAATAAAACTAGAAAATATGAATTCTGTAATAACAAAAAAATATTCAAAACACAAGGCAGACATTGATTGGCTCTGGTCTGGGGGGGAATTCCCCCCCCCCCCCCCCCCCCCAAACTCCGCCTATGAGACTAACACTGAATCAAGATTGAAACATTGATTTGTTTTACTATAAATCAGGTTTGCACCCTGAAATAACATTCAAATAATGCTGAAAAATAAACCATGCAGGACTGAAATTAAGATGGTTTTGAATTAATAAAAAAAGTCAATGTAAGATTTGAGATGAAATGTTTGAAAAACATGAAAAAAAAAAACATGAAAAACATTCATGAGAGAGTTCGTTTGTTCTCTGAATGTTCTTTACATTATATGTCAACATCTGTTTCTCATCATGTTCAGGAAAGAATGGAGTTTTAGCAATGGGTCAAAATGGGAATAATCCCTCTTTCTCCCAATGTGAAAGAGAAGAAGTTCCTCTAGACTCTCAGTGCTTGAGGTAAAATTAGAAATTGTTCATTCAACCATTAATTGAGAGAACTGGAATGAGTCACACCGAGATACAAATCTAACATTCACTAACTCCAAAATCACTGCAGTTCAACTACTAGCCTTTTATTGACATGTGCAGTAAAAAAGCTTTTGCTTCGGATGAGGAAGCTGCTGTTTTGAGCATGTGCTCATATTCATGCCGGTGACTGTATGAACTGCAGTAAACACATCTCACAGTGTTAAACTCATCATCCATCCATCATTCATCATTCATTTAAACCACCATCCATCATGGGAATGATCGGGAATTACATCCCTTATTCCAACACAAAGAAAACATTTAATGTTCATCTGAGCAGATGCTGATGTGAGTCAGTGATGATCACTCACCCGATACATTCAGAGTCACTTTATCACTCCAGTAAGAGCAGAAATATCCTGATCCTCTGCAGCCGAAACACCTGCACTTCTGTGTTATACCTGCTGTGAACTTAATCCCTTTCTTTTTAGATGTGTGATTTCCACCATAACACTGCCATCCGTATCTCCATCCTTCCCCCTGTACGTCACATGAGAGAGTAACAGTCTCTCCTCTGAATATCTGTGATGGATTCGGCTGAACTTTCAGAACAGCTTTAGGTTTCTCTGTAAGAAATGAACAAACAGAAGTTATGATTAAATATCTTACAAAGTCAAAGTAAGTGAATTTTCTCCATCTGTTCTAAACCTGCAGAAATGTCACTGCAGAAAAGAAGATATTATGAAGAACATTTATATTCTAGATGCATTTGATTGGACAGAAAATCTGATGAAGCGAAAGTTCAGAGTGACGTCAGAGAACTGGTTCAAAGGAATGTATGAAAATAGTCATGGTTTATTGAAAGTGGTGTTTTTTACAGTGGTGTGAAAAAGTGTTTGCCTCCTTCTTGATTTCAAATTTTTTTCCTGATTTCCTGCTTCTGTTTCACTTCCAAATCTTCCTGTGATTATGGAAAAGTGTGGAAAATATACGATAATTTATAATATGATAATTTATAACGAATGTTGGTTCTGCACAGTACCTCGAGTGAGTCCAGAGTGGATGAGGAACATCAGCACTAAAAGCAGAAGAAACACAGATATGAAGCTTTTCATTCATTCAACACAATGTGAATCACATGCTGAAACATGTCTAGAGTTTATTCTACATGAACTGAAAGTGTTTTTCTGTTCTGATGTTCATTCAGACGAGAACTGACGCTTTATTCTCCAGCATTTAACATCATCACACACAATGACATCACAGCACTCGTGAACTGATACGAGAGTCGATTCACTGTTTTATTCACTAAAGCTGTTACTTCCACACACAGGAAGTATGAGCATATTTGCCCAGTTCTGTCACTGTATTGGCTTCTTATTAAACACTTTATACATTTTAACATCTTCAACAGTAGAACTCAACCAGACGGATCTGGATTAAATATTTTGAGTGTCTCGATCTCAGTCTGACTTCTGACCTGAAATGTTGTCTATATAATAATCATGAACTGTGTGTTTGTTGGCAGAGGAGAACTGTATATAAATGAATGTGACTCGACAACATATGACATACTTTTTATAATAAATACTTCTTATTATAAAAAGGCCCAGCAGAGACTGTACTTCCTTCGTCAGCTGAGGAAGCTCAACCTCAGGAGCTGCTGATACAGTTCTACTCGGCCGTCATTGAGTCTGTTTTGTGCACCTCCATCACTGTCTGGTTTGGTTCAGCTACCAAATCTGAAATCTTTATACAGCCACTGAAAATAACACTTAGATCAACTTGTTAAAAATAATGGAAACGTGTCTCAGAAAAGAGAAGTTAGTTCTGAGAAAAGCTCAAGCGTCATTTTATGACATATTCCACTTGGTTTGATAAACTGTGTTAAATGTAATGAAACTCTGACAAATCTATGAAAGATTTAAGAGTCAAAATACTTTGAATACTTTTTGCAGTTATTTTTCAATAAGACGGTCAGAGAGAAAGAGAAGTGATAGAGAAGCTGATTGTGTGTTCGGTCACCGTTCTCAAGCTCTGAGTCTCTGATGGAGAGTTTATTTAAAGATACAGCATCATTCAACACTAACTCAAATCAACACAGAGACATCGCATTTATCTCAACTACTTGAAATAGAAGAAACAATATTACAACAAAAACAAGCTGAAATACACGTGTACAGCCTCCATCTTTCACACATCATCACACAGATAAATGCATCATCCACCTCTTTATCTGATCAACACGTAACAATCACATTGCATTAGAAAGAATAAAAGAAGATATTATAGAATATGATCAAATACTCACAGATGAGAGTCAGTGAACTGGAGTCCATCCTGTCACATTAACAGACTGTTTAACACTGCTGTGTGCGAAAACACACTTCCTGTGTTTGAACTGTCATTTCACACTTCAAGAAGAGATGAGGGAGTGCAAACTCAATACATATATAAGCATAGAACTCTAAACTCTAAAATTACATAAAGAAATAAAAAGGAGTATTGAGAATAATTCTAAGATATTTAGCTACTCTTTTGTTACAGATCTGTTTATCTATTTAAAAAGTTCTCCTGGTAATTGTTGTCGCACAGCCAAAGTCACACACAACATAAGGTGTTGTAGGGGAATTAGAGTTAAGACTCGAGGACCAGATATGTTGAATGAAGAGCAGGAGTCAGAAGTGCAGTAAATGAAAGAAATTTTAGTGAAGAACAATTTACAGTTTCATCAGCAGAAGCTTCAGGTCTCTCAAGGAGTTCGTAGACCGCCCCACATACAATAACATTGTTACAGCAATTATACTCTAACAGAGGGTGCTAACTACGTCAATGATGACGTTTAAATGATTCTGATTGGATAAGAAAGAAAGGAAGAAATGTAAACAAAACTAATAATTTTCCACACAAGGACAGATAGTCAGAAGCAGATCTTTGTTGATCACATGGTTGAGTTTTTAAGTGCAAGATTATCAATAACGAGGACTTCCGGTTATGGCGACTTGTTAACGAGACGCACAAATTGGCTCTGCTGTGAGTTGAAATAGTATTTATAAATTATACCCCCTTTTCCTTCAAAATTCGACCACAATTTGATTTCTTAGTGAATTCTGTCCAAGATGTCGCCTAAACCAGCAAAGCAGAAGCTGAAAAAAGTCATGGATATTGCATCGGATTCTGAGGGCCTGGACGAACTGTCGCGTGTTCCTCATGGCGAAGTAAATTCACCATCGAGTCAAGGAGATCAAGCTTGCGACTTTCACACTGACACAAGTGATATCCTCCAAGCTATTAACTCAGTGAAAGAGGATATGGCTTCTCAATTTGAATCGGTGCTTTCAGCTGTACAAGATGTTAAAAATCAAGTTACCGAGTGTCTCGGAAGACTGACGCAGGCGGAGGAGCGCATTTCACAGGCCGAAGACTCGATCACTACGCTTCAATCGATGAACAGAACTCTTGAAAAGAAAGTTGCTGCTCTTACCTGGAAAATGGATGATCTTGTAAATCGAAGCCGGCGCTCCAACCTGAGACTTATCGGATTACCAGAAAAATCCGAGGGCAGTGACGCGTGTGCATTCTTGGAAAGCTGGCTACCTGAGGCGCTGGACATGGAGCCACTGCGGAAACCCCTGGCCATCGAGAGGGCGCACAGGATTGGCAGTGTGCGACGGTCTGATTCGGACGCGAATTCAACGCCGAGAGTGTTGATCATGAAGTTCTTGGATTACAGGGACAAGGAGCGTGTAATTTATGCGGCCAGAGTGAAGAAGGACGTGCTGTTCCAAAACAACCGAGTCATGTTATTTCCAGATCTTTCTGCTGAAGTACACAAGCAACGGAGACAATTCGATGAAGTCAAGAGGAAACTGCGAGCCAAAGGCCTAATGTATGGATTCATCTTCCCAGCGCGCCTCCGGGTGACTGTTAACGGCCAGACTCGCGTCTTTGAAACTCCATCCCAAGTTGACGGCTTTCTGACGAACATGTAATCTGGTGACATTATAGCAACGGTTAGTTTACACTTCGGAATATGTGATATGTGACGGTCGATCAATCAACAGATTATTCCTGATAAGGGGACAAGGTAAAATCAGCGGAGCTCAGGGGGGAGATTCATCGTTTCGCTGTTCTCATTTAGATGGGGGAAGGTAGACGTAAAGTAGTGTGTGAACTTGCTGGTGGTTCTCGGCAAGTCACAGTTCTGGTGTTGATTTGTTTCTATTGGTTGATGTTTCCAATTGTGTTTTTACTTTATTTGATCTTTTATTGTTACAAGGTACAGGTGACTTTTTGTTTCAATTTTGGGGAGAGTATAGCATTTATATCTCATGCTAGAAGTTATGACTGAGGTTAGTGGGGTTAAGTTTATTTCCTGGAAGTGTAGGGGTCTGCAGACTCTTACTAAAATAAAACAAGTGTTGACTAGGATAAAGCAGCTACAGTCAAAAATTGTCTTTCTCCAAGAAACGCATTTAATGCCAAAAGATATTGGTAGAATACGCAATAGATGGCCTGGCCAAATATGTTCAGCTTAATTTAGTTCTCAAGCAAGAGGGGTCATTACAATGATCCATAAATCAGTCCCATTTCAAATAACTAAGACAATACAGGATCCCTCAGGTAGATATTTGATTGTTCAGGGGACATTACTGTCTAAATCACTGATTCTTGTTAATATTTATGGCCCGAATGAACACATTCCAAAATTCTATAGTAATCTCTTTCTAACGCTATCCAGTCTCTCTGGGTTTTATGTATTTGGTGGGGATTTTAATTGTACACTCGATCCAATTAGAGATCGTTCTTCTGGCCCTGACCAGTCTCACAAGCAGACCAGAAAGACCCTTCATTATTTTGTAAAGGATCAGAAATATGGAGACAATTACATCCTAAGGATATTCAGTACTCTTGTTTCTCTAGAACACACCAGTCTTATTCCAGAATTGATTATTTCCATATCTCAACAACACTTATGTCATATATTAGTGATTGCTTTTATGATACAATAGTAATTTCAGACCATGCCCCTATATTATCCACTTACAACGATCCTAGGCTATTAAGTAATCCTCCAAAATGGAGATTTCACCCTAAATGGCTCCTTGACGAAAAACTCTGTGAATATGTCGCACAACAGATAGAAATGTACTTTGATATTAATACAACACAAACCTCAGCCTGTATTAGATGGGAAGCTTTTAAAGTTTTCATCAGAGGGGTCCTTATAAGTGTAACAAGCAGCAAATCAAAAGGTTACAAAAGAGAGATGTCGGTGCTTGATACAAAAATTAAACTTCTTGAAAAGAACCTATTATCTGTTGGCGATTCCAATATTCACCAAGAGTTGTTAACTCTTAGAACTAAATATAATGAACTATCTTCTAAAAAAGCAGCCGCTAGTCTAATGATATTAAAGCAAAATTATTATGACCAAGGTGAAAAAGCAGGGAAATTGTTAGCATGGAGAATTAAGCAAAATCAATCTGAAAGAACAATAAATGCTATTGAAGATAATAGGGGCAATATAACAAACGACCCAGTTAAAATAAATGATACTTTTAAAAACTTTTTTGGGACTTTATACACCTCTGAATACGTAAACAATGGTGCACAAACAACCTTTCTCAATAGCTTACCAATACCTATTCTTTCTGAAGAGGCAAAACTGTCCCTGGACATAGATTTAATGGAAGAAGAAATAATAGAGTCCATTGATAGTTTAACAGCGGGTCGAACACCAGGGCCAGATGGCCTTAACATAGACTTCTACAAGAAATTTAAAAGAAAACTTGTCTTACCAATTTTAGATATGTTTAAAGAATCTTTTGAAAACGGTGTGCTTCCAGAATCTCTAAGGAACGCTCTCATTACGTTACTTCCTAAGCCTAATAAAGTAAAAACCAAATGTGAGTCGTTCCGACCAATTTCATTACTTAATACAGATGTTAAGATATTGAGTAAGATTCTGGCTAAGAGGTTGGAGTCACTACTACCAGACATTATATGTCGAGACCAAAACGGATTTATTAAGGGTAGGCAAGGTCTTCATAATGTTAGAACTTTGCTTAACATCTTATGTCTTAAAAAGGGAGCTTCTGATACAGCCATCCTATCCCTAGATGCTGAAAAAGCCTTCGACAGGGTGGAATGGCCATATCTATTTGAGGTCCTTAAAAGATTTGGGTTTGGAGGCATCTTTTGCAAATGGGTTAAGATACTTTACACGCGTCCTATGGCTGAGGTACTTACTAATAGTATAGTCTCCAGTGCGTTTAATATTCAGAGAGGCACCCGTCAAGGTTGCCCCCTATCACCTCTTCTTTTTGTTTTAGCAATCGAGCCTCTTGCCATAGCAGTCAGATCGCATAGCGACTTATTAGGCATCAGACTAAACACCACAGATATACGTATTTCTCTGTATGCAGACGACGTCATTTTATATTTAACGGATGTGGTTCACTCTATTCCATCGCTAATAAAACTCCTTTCAACGTTTGGTAACTTCTCTGGTTATAAAGTCAATCAATCTAAATCGTGTATTCTTTTACTGAATAAGAAGGATAGTCAGTTATCAGCTGTTACTCATTTTAATGTAGTAGACTCTTTCACTTATTTAGGAATCCAAATTATAGCTAATGTAGATAATATATCCTCTGCAAACTACAAACCCCTGCTAAATCACATATCCAAATTCACTAACAGATGGAAAAGTTTACCCATATCGTTAATTGGACGTATAAACACAATTCAAATGAGCATACTACCTAAAATATTATATCTCTTTCAAAATATTCCCCTATGCCCTCCACCCTCCATTTTTACATCACTTCGGAAACTATTTACTGATTTCATTTGGAATAATAAACGAACTCGAGTTCGTATGCCATTATTATACTTGCCATACGACAGGGGCGGTCTTCATTTCCCTAACTTACAGTGGTATTACTGGGCAGCGCAACTGCGATCTACTCTGTACTATTTCTCTCCTGAAACCCACCCATCTTGGCTGGACATTGAGTCTTTCTTTATAAAGTCAAAACTACCCCTCAGTCTTTATCTTTACTCAACAAACCTCAAAACTCTCAGAAAAGACAATGATGTTGTATCTCGTAACCCCATTCTTACCAACACAATTAAAGTCTGGTGTGATGTGCATAATTATCTAGGTCAGTGAAACACTTTATCATGTTTTACCCCGATATGGGGAAATGAGAGTTTCAAACCAGCTAGATCGGACTCAGGATTTAAGCTATGGTACGATAAAGGACTAAAAAAAAATCGAGGATCTTTATAAAAGAAATGGCTTAATGTCCTTTGCGGATATTGTTGCACAGTTTGACATTCCCAAAACACATTTCTTTAAATATCTTCAATTTAGAAGCTATGTTTCTTCTTACCAAGGTACAAACCTTACAAAACCCACTAAAACTCCTTTTGAAATGTTACTATCAAAGTCGTCCCAATCTAAAGGCTTAATATCGATGTTTTATAAATTGTTAGAGTCACACTCTAAAGAATCCTCAAAATCCAAATTGATCTCCTGGCAAGAAGATTTAAAAATTACCATTCCGACAGATGTATGGGAAAACATATGTAAGAAAGCTCAATCGCAAACTATTAACAGCAATCTCAAATTAATACAGTACAATTGGATTATGAGAACATATTTCACTCCAGTTCGGTTAAATAAAATTAATCAGAGCATTCCAGACACTTGCATCAAATGCTCAGCAGATAAAGGCACACTTTTGCATTGCATGTGGAGTTGTCCTACGGTGCAGGAGTTTTGGAAAGAGGTAGTCTTACTAATTTTTCAGATGGTATCTATTGATCTCCCATTGAAACCAGAAATTTTTATTCTGGGAATCTTTCCTGAGAATATTGCACAATGTAGTAACACTTGTAAACTCATTACCATGTGTATACTTCAAGCAAAACGTCTAATATCTATATATTGGAAGAAAGTGGAAATGCCATCTATTGCACAGTGGATCAATAATATGTCCTTTTGTTTGTCAATGGAAAAGATCACTTATATACTGAAAGGTAAACTGTCTTTTTTTTAGAATATTTGGAATCCCTTTATATCCTTTCTCTCTAACTCTGATTTTAGTAATATAGTGAATGGGCTATAGGAAAAGACTAAGTGGGTTGACTCAATTATTTTCACCATACCGTCACGACTATTAAACCAACTGTTTTATTTGTTTGCTTGTTTTTTCCACTAAACTGCCCCTTCCTCTTATGATCCATCTTCTATACCATGCATGATTGTGTTGTGCTCTTCTTAATGTGCAGCTATCTGAATTAACCTGTACCTCTTTCTCTTAATTTTTTATTTGTTCCTTCTATTTTTATTCATTTGTTTATATGTATATGTGTATTTATATTGTTTTTTTCTCCTTTTTTCTTTTAACTATTATATAAAAGAGATTTAACTTTTTTAATTTATTAATGTTGTAATATGTTGATATAATGTGTTATTTCTCAATAAAAAAAGAGTGTTCAAAAAAAAAAAAAAAGATTATCAATAACAACAAGTAATTCCAGTTAATCACCTCACCAATACAGACCATATTAACACACACATACGCACAGATATACACACACAGATACACACACACACACAGGACTCAGAGACTGAACTCGGCTCAGGCTCCAACTATCAACAGAAAGACTCAAAACATTTTACTCCTGATGTTTGTTACCACAACTGTAGTTGATCACTAAAACAAAGTCATCTGTCATAAAAATCACAACACTTAAATCACATTTTTAATTATCAGTGCATAATACAGTAATTTTCTAAAACAAGAGACACTGTATATTTTTAAATGTAAACTTGTTAAAATATTCGATTTACAGTGAATGACATATATTGGATAATATATTTTTATGTTTTTGGTTGAACAAAATCATATTTGTCGTCTGCTTTGGGCCTAGACATGTGGACATAGTAGTAAGCAATCCAAGTATATTTAAGATGTAATTCCTGATATAAAAACAAAAAACAGTTGAGAACCCGTCAAAGTTGTCCATTCTGGTTTCGTTTCGCTAAGTCTCTGTTGAAAAAAGCTATTACTAAAAGACAGATCATTTTGAACATACAATTATTTTTTCAGCCAGTAGGAGTGAATCGAAAGGCTGTGAAAGTTGTCCCCTGTCCCCATGAACAGAATGACAGTGGTTTCGTGTCTCTATGTCCCTGTTGAAAAAAGCTATTAAAAAAACAGTGTAATTGTTGGACATGCAAATCCCTTTTCCACCAGTAGGGGTGAGACTAAAGGGTGTGAAAGTTGTCGACTGTCCCCTTGGACAGAATGACAGTGGTTTTGTGTCTCTATGTCACTGTTGAAAAAAGCTATTACAAAAAGATTGTTATTTTTGGACATTGAGGGATTAAATGTTTTTACATGTTTCTGAATAATTGATATATCGATCATAGTGTGTTATTATGTATGTATATATGTGTTTGGCCTGCTTGAATACTGTAAACTAAAGGGAATGATAGTTTAAAAGGTTCAAATTGTGCTGGATTTTAACCCGGAAGTGGGCGGGGCTTTAGCCAGAATGTTATTTTTAACCATGCAATTGATACAGGTCGATCAGAAATTGTTAAATTTATTGCTGATTAGAAAACTATTTACATGGCAACATCAGCATTGAGCTTTAGATCAATGGTTTTGATCACAAACGAACTATATAGAGAACAAGTTTTGCAACAATTAATCCAACTCATGCGGTTGCAATTATGAAGAAAACTGTAATGAACAAGAGTTTTCATTTAAACATAACTCTCTTTTTTAACTTGTAATTTTCTATGATCAGTGTAATTTTTTTATTTCCACACCAGGTATGTGTGTGTGTGTGTGTGTGTGAGTGAGAGACAGAGACAGAGAGAGGGGGGGGGGGACTGTGTGTTTTACGGATCACATAGTCTGACGCTGTTTTTAAGATCTGTATTCCTTTATTTTGTATGAAAAACAGCAAGAAAGCGTCAGACACTCAGTGCGCGAAGTTAAACAACTGAATAGAGCAGCAGACGGTTAAATAAAAATCTCCGACAGGCAGAGACGCAATGCTAGTCGCATTCTATCAAGAACCACGTCTGAACAAAAACCCCACGTTTAACAGAACTCTACTGGTTAATAAGTACTATAAACTAGGGATGGGTAGCTCGACACCCTCTGTCGACACACTAGTGCTTCGAAACACTGTTTCGGGGCATCGCTTTGAAATGGGGCTGTCACGTGACCTGTGTGAACGAAGCTTCGTTACCTCACTAACACGTCACGACGGACTCACAGAGCGCATAGATTGAGCCGTCCCATAGTGCACGGATGTTTTGAGTACACAAATTAATACATATAAAATGAAATTGTCCATTAAGTGTGTATATTACATGTGTATATTAAGAATGCAAAAAACATGTCAGATGGATTGCACCAGCAAAACTGTTGTTTTCACATTGAAATTATGTTCATGTTGCATGAAGATTAGAAAAAAAATGTGTTACTCTCCTCATTGTACTTAATAATATTTAAAAAAAAAAATTCACATGTTGGGTGCGTGTTTGCACGTTCTTAAGGTGTAGAAAAAAATATTGAGCGATAAGCGAATATACTCAAGGAAACTTGTATGAATGCATGCGAGGGGGAGTCAGATTTGTGCGGGGAGTCAAATTTCGCCTGCATGTTTGATGGCGAAACTGCCCAGCTGTTCAATTCACAGACACAGAAGATGAGGACTTTGATGGATTTGGATGGATTGATTAAAATATAATGTGAGTGTAGCCTATTGTTAAATAGTAGAATGAAGTTCAACCAAACTTACTGTTTTGCTTCCGTTACCTTTTTTTGTAGACCGCATTTTTTAGCATGGGTTAAGTACAGAAATAGACCCCGTAATTGAGACTGTGCCTTATAATCCTTTTGCTTTATGGTGCGGAAAATACGGTAAATGCATTTGTAATTGTGCTTTTGTTTTTTAGTTTGTTTTTTAACAATATGCATGTTTGTGTTGTTTGGTAAGAAATACACACACACACAAAAAGTTGCACAATACAATTAAACTTATTAAATATACAAATAAACCTTCCCAAATGAACAAAACATCTGAATGACACCGTTGGTGTAGGAATTTTTATTCAGCACCAGATGGCAGAGTAGAGCACTGTGTCAAAAGCTTCGAAGCACCAACACAGTTTCATGTAAAAGCTTCACTGCTTCAGAAGCTTCGTTTGTCACATCCCTACTACAAACAAACCGAAATAAAAAACAAACCTGAAGCTGAAGAAACCCTAAACGTTAACGGAAGACGCGCGAACCTGAGTGATGGAGAGAGAAAGACAGCTGTTCTTGTCTCAGTGTTCTGCGCGTGAATGAGCAGGGCGGGGAGGCGCGCTGTGACTAGCCTATCACAGAACGCAGACACAGTCATCTACCCAATGAGGATTTTTATTAAATCCGAGCACAGATAATGACTCTTATTACTCGTATAATACTCGTACTCGGCAAAAGTGCTTTATCCGTGCTAATACTCGTTTCAGCCGAGTATCCGGCTCAACTCTAGTTTTTAGACCATCATTTTTTACAACTCTCCGCGCCTCCCCTGGCATGCTCTGGCGCCCCCCAGGGGAGGCGCGCCCCACACTTTGAAAACCCCTGGTATGGAGTAACCTGGGATGAAGGAATCAACCTGATAACACTGATTGCTCCGGGCAACAGTCACTGTATGGAGAGGTGGACTCAAGGGAGGAACAGAAGATCAAGAATATAAATAATGTTGTTTGCGCTTTGTAAGACATTCTGGACTGCCCAGATGTCATGTGTGTGGTAGTCCTGCAATCCTGAGCTCAGCAAAGGCAAATTCTGATTCTTTTATAATAAATCTGTAAGTTAATTTTATTACCGGACATCGTGTCTCATTCTTTGGCGAATCCAACGAACCGGGGGGGAAAGGGTCTAGAGAGACACCAAAAATTCCAACAACATGTAATGTCCTTTTTCAGCCAGTAGGGGTGAAAAAAGGGTGTGAAAGTTGCCAACTGTCCCCCTCGACAGAATGACAGTGGTTTTATGTCTCAATGACCCTGTTGAAAAAAGCTATTACAGAAAGAGTGTTAATTTTTGACGTGCAATTCCTTTTTCAGCCAGTAGAAAAAAAAAAAATCAGAATGTGGATTGTTTTAAGAATAGAGTTTATCTTGGCATTCACTTAATTCTGTGTCGTTTGATAATTAATGTCTTCTGTCTCAAAAAAACTGCCTCACTTTCACATTCATGATCTGAATCAGAACGACTGACTGCAATCTTCATTCACTTCTTCAAATGATTTACTGTCATTTTCTTCATTGGTTTCTTCTCACTCCATCACTGCATCTTCAGCTTCTCTGTCTTTACGGTGAGAATGTGTTTTTTGTGATTGTATTTTCTTCATCTTTTCCACATTAGCACTTGCAGCATCATTTACTGGATGATCAATTGCAGTTTACATTATTTACTCTCGTTTCCTGCTGCATTTCTCTCCATCTATTCATCATTCTCGCGCACCCCAGTATTATTTTCTCAAACACTGTTTTTGGGAATAGTCTGGGAACACGTCTGTCTTAGATGTCCGTGTTCTCCACATAAAAAGCACTGCATATGATCTGAACTGATAAATATTGTATAATCTTTAACCTCCACTGCTGTTTTTAGCAGCAGATTAAGCGGCTCGTTTTTTCGTTTTGCACATAATTCTCTCTGACTTCAGCTCAAAACTCATCTCTATTGAACTCAATTGTGCTTTTCTATTGAATATGAATATCTCTGTCACAAATACGGTCTCTGTGGTCCCCTCCGATCACCACCAGAGGGCTCCCTCGCCCGAATACTAAACCCTCAGGACTCCATTTCCCATAAACCCTTGCTGGACTCTGATTACCCTTCCACCTGAAGTCACTCTTGCAAACCATAAAACTCTCTCACTCCCATCTTCTCATTGCGAAGTTTTGTCTTGCCCTGGCTAACAACTCTGAGCGTTTACCCTGTGTCTAGACTGATCTCTGTGTATTACCCCGGATTGTTTATCTCGTTCACCACCCATTGCTGCCTGCCTTGATTTCTGCCTGCCTTATCGTTGTTGTCTCTGCCTTGCCTCTGATACTCTGCCACCGGTGATTGACCCCTGCCTGTTTTGACTACGATTGATCTTAATAAAAGCTGCAAATGGATCCCATTGCTTCTGACCCTGTGTTACAATCTCCTGTAAACATAGTGACAGTGACTCAAGAGCATATCAAAGATTGAAGTGAACATGAAAGATGGAGACGCAAATGGATTTGCAAATCCACAATTTACGTGATTTTCTAAAAGTATAATAATAATTTAAAAAGACAATAATGACTAAAAGTGAATTGTTTTGATCCTCTAAGAACAGATGCGGCTGATACAGAAGATTCTAAATGTTGAAATACTAATTTTAAGTAATCATTAAACAGATGTGAATATGAAGCTTCACCTGATACAGTCAGTGTAACAGCATCACTGATGTCTGATCTCTGTGAGTCTGATCTCTCTACTCTACATCTGTATTCATCACTGTCAGACACATCAGCTCTGAAACTGATCTCTGCTGTTGTTGATGATTTATATGGATAGCTGGTGTGTCCATCTCTAAACCAGCTGTACGTCCACTGAGTGTCTCGTCCTCCCTGAATGTCACATGTGAGAGTGACCGTCTCTCCTCTGAACACACGCTGATCTGGATTCACCTTCACTGCAGCTTTTGGTCTCTCTGAATTAAAACACATGAGTGGATATTATTGAAACATCATGAATGACGATTGTATCGCTTTTATTTAGCTTTTCCTTTAAAAAATTGACAAATTTGTCGACAGATTCTCAAATACGTGTAAGTGAATGTTTTTGTTGTTTAAAAACCTTTATAAATGATCATGTTCTCTGATCTGTAACACATGATGGACGCCGCAATTCAGAGAATCAGATCTGTCAGATTTATAACTAGTAAATTCATTCACTTCTCCAGAAATACATGACAGTAAGTGTCCGGTGAAGTGAGAGAAGAATAACGTGAATTTTTTTAGTTTCCTATTCAATCTGTATCTGTGCAAACAGATTATTTCTGCTTCCATGAACATCAGTGTATTTTACAAACTATAAATGTGTTGTTTTGCTCGAGCTTATGAGTATTTAAAAGTATGAAGTAAGATGGCGCCGCCGTGTTCAGTCGTCGTTCAGGTCGCTCCTCTGAGACTTTGCTTTTATTTATTATTCTACACTCTTTTGTTCTCGATTTTTTTTTTACAAATCTATCATCAGCCTTGGTCTGCTATGATAGCAAAACACTTTTGGATATAGGTTATCGCTACACTGACACTTTCATCAATCCTCTGTGGCCACCTGAGATTCTTCGGAATGCCGAGTTGAACAAAGGCCACTCGAGTCGAAGGAGAAGATTCAAAAAACATTCCGGGAAAAGTGCTGGGATCCGCAACAGACTGAGGAAAAGAGCATTCAGTCCTCCTCTCCCGAGCATTCTGCTCGCAAATGTCCAATCCTTGGAGAATAAGATGGACGATCTTAGAGCCAGGATAAGTTTTCAATGGGACATGAGAGACTGCAACATCTTTTGTTTGTCCGAAACATGGCTCACGCCCGCGGTCCCGGACGCAGCTGTGACGCCATCTGAGAACTTCTCTGATTAACAAGAAATGGTGCGATCCCAGAAACATCTCCATCCTTTCGCGATCCTGCTCGCCTCATCTGGAACATTTAACAATCTTTTGCCACCCATTCTATCTGCCTAGACTGGCTTTATCTGGCCTCCATGATGCCATCAGCGCTCCATTAACAGCCACCTCGATGCTGCTTTCATTGTCGCGGGTGATTTTAACAAGGCAAACCTTAAGAAAGCATTGCCAAACTTTAACCAGCATGTCTCCTGTCCCACACGAGGAGCAAACGCACTGGATCACTGCTACTCTCAGTTTAAGAACGCCTACAAGGCTCATTCACTACCAGCCTTTGGTAAATCGGACCATGCCGCCATTTTCCTCACACCTAAGTACAAACAAAGGCTCGTTCAGGAACTCCCCGTGAGGAGGGAAGTTAAACGCTGGTCACCTCATTCAG
This sequence comes from Rhodeus uyekii, assembly GCA_037043235.1. Taxonomy (NCBI): domain Eukaryota; kingdom Metazoa; phylum Chordata; class Actinopteri; order Cypriniformes; family Acheilognathidae; genus Rhodeus; species Rhodeus uyekii. Next base: position 2,812,413 of record JAWRVZ010000050.1, read on the forward strand.
AGATCACGCTACAGGCAGCTCTTGATGACGTCGACTGGGACATGTTCCGGCCGAGTTCATTGGACGTCAGCGAGTTCACTGATGTGGCGCTCTGCTTTATTAACACACTGACAGAGCAAGCCACACAAACAGTAACTATAACGTCCTTCTCTAATCAGAAACCGTGGGTGGACAGTTCAATTCGCGCTGCAGTGAACGCACGCACTGCCGCATACAACGCCGGTCTCCTAACAGGGAATATGAGTGATTATAAAACATCCTGTTATGCTCTCCGACGCGCCATTAAAGCTGCAAAGCTCCGTTACAGGGATCGCATGGAGTCTCATTTCCGACTCAACGACTCCCGGCGGATGTGGCAGGGACTGAGGACCATCTGTGCCTTTGGATCTAAATCCTCTGCAGAGGTGAGAGCTGATCCGTTGCTTGTGAACTAGTTAAACTCTTTCTACGCTCGCTTTGATGGCAATCGCGGCAACGCCACGCCGCCGAGTGACGCGTCAGAGAGAATCACTCAGAGCAGCAACAATCACGTGATCTCTGTCTCGGAGGATGAAGTTCGGAGGGCACTCAAGCGTGTGGATGTTAAGAAAGCTGCCGGGCCGGATGGTGTCTCAGATCATGTTCTGCTGTCCTGTGCTGATCAGTTCGCCGGGCTCTTCACATTCATCTTCAATGAGTTCCTTGCTACATTTGTGGTCCCTACCTCCTTCAAAAAATCCACCATCATCCCTGTCCCTAAGAACAGTAAACCCTCTTGCCTAAATGACTATCGCCCAGTGGCTCTCACGCCGATAGTCATGAAGGTCTTTGAGAGACTCACTAAAAACATCATCTGCTCCTCCATCCCTGACACTTTGGACCCTCTTCAGTTTGCCTATCGTCCCAATAGATCGACTGAAGATGCCATCTCTCACGTCCTCCACTCCACTCCTCCCTCACTCACATCGATAGCAAGAGTGGGAACTATGTAAGACTGCTATTTATTGACTATAGCTCAGCCTTTAACACCATAGTTCCCATTAAGCTAACTACCAAACTCCTGTATCTCGGCCTGAACTCTTCTCTCTGTCACTGGATTGAATATTTCCTCACTGGCAGACCTCAGGTGGTGAGAGTAGGCCAGTTCACCTCCACCTCCATCACCCTGAGTGTAGGAGTGCATCAGGGCTGTGTCCTCAGTCCCCTGCTCTACTCTCTCTACACACATGACTGTTTGTCCACACACAGCTCCACCTCTGTCAAGTTTGCGAATGATACTGTTGTCCTGGGCCTCATTTCCAACAACAATGAGACCGCATACTTGGACGAGGTGGAGCAACAGACATCATGGTGCCAGGACAACTGTCTCTTTCTGAATGTTAGCAAGACTAAAGAACTGATTGTGGACTTCAGGAAGAGACACCAGCACCAGTCAAGATTGCAAAGCCCTGCAAAGAGTGGTGCGCTTATCCGAGCGCATCTCAGGGTCAGCTCTCCCGTCTCTGCAGGACGTCTACACAAAACAATGCAGAGGTAGAGCTACAAAAATCATCAAAGACATTAACCACCCTGCTATCCCTCCATTCACCCGGCTGCCCTCTGGGAAACACTTCCGAAGCCTGATGGCCAAAACTGAGAGACTCAGGAGGTGTTTCTTCCCCCAGACCATCAGAGTCCTGAACACTGTCATTTAACATCACGTGACTTCACTTGACTTCAGTATAAACATCACATACTGATATTGCACTGCACTTTTTGGTCTCGTTGTTACTATGTAACAACTCGTTATAATCCTGTTTGCACATTATACTTCTGTACTGCTGTTAACCACGTATTTATTTTTATAGTCTACAATTTACTTCACAGTTTATCTCACTTATTTTATTCCACATCTCTTATTTTTTTTATATAATTCTACATATGTATATATATGTCACCTTTATTCTATTTCTATTTTATAATTTCTTGTGTTTTTTTGGTAATTGTTATTTGCAATGTCCATTGAGCGGACCTGTTCACATTTCACTGCCGGTTGTATATTCTGTATATAACTGTGTATGTGACAAATAAAACTCTTGAATCTTGAAGTCTGAAACCTAAAATAAACATTATGTGGTTGAAAATACTGCTTTTCAACTGTGCAGTTGGTTTCTATTCTCACAATATCAGCCTGAGTTACAGATATACACATACATTCCTACATATTAAAACACTTTGAGATTCATTTAAACCACCATCCATCATGGGAAGGATCGAGAATTAACAGAATTAACATCCCTTATTCCAACTCAAAGAAAACATTTATTATTCAGTGTGAGCAGATGCTGATGTGAGTCAGTGATGATCACTCACCCGACACAGACAGAGTCACTTTATCACTCCATTCAGAGCAGAAATCTGATCCTGATCCTCTGCAGCCGAAACACCTGCACTTCTGTGTTTTCTCTGCTGTGATCTTGATCTCTTTCTCTGTATATGTTTGATCTTTACCATCACCACACCACCATCTGTATCTCCATCCTTCCCCCTGTAATTCACATGTGAGAGTGACAGTCTCTCCTCTGAATATCTGTGATGGATTCGGCTGAACATTCAGAACAGCTTTAGGTTTCTCTGTAAGAAATGAACAAACAGAAGTTATTGAGGGAAATTATATGCTTTATTTCATATGCTTTATTTTTCCGTTATTTTTCTATAATACATTATGTATCATTTCAGTCTGAACTTTTTTGTCCTGCTTCTGTGTGTGTGTAACTACACGCACGCTTTGTCCCTCTCTCTGCCATATATGGAGTTGTTTTTTCTCTCTCTCTCTACATCACCACACCCTATTAGGGGGAAGGGCTATGAGTATAAGAATCGCCTGTCCTCTTTGTTTCCTCTGAGAACTGCATTCTGAATAAACCAGATTTGATTTTACTCGTGTGGTTCATTGAGCTGCGGTCTCCCGAGATCTCGTGAACATCCAGTTGCTGAGTAGACACTGAAAACCAACTACACTGAGAGCGATTCTAGCAGTGTTTTGGGGGCTCGTCCGGGATACATCTGGTCAGGTAAGCGATGATTTTGGTTCACTACCTGTACTAGATGTATCTCTGAATAGGGGACCGATCATTACTTGGAGTCAGATTAAATTCAGACCGTGATCGATCTATAAATAAAGTTGTGAGCTATACAAACGTACGTACGAATTGGGTATTTCAGTGTCTAGTCAATTAACTGTACTAATAATAATGGGTCAATCATATCCTAAACCAGAACCCAGTGAAACACCCAAAGCGTGGATGGAACGATGTAGTTGGGGATACTACACGAATCCTTATCTTGATAATTTAGCTGGCTGGACAGCAGACACGCAATGGCGGCAATATCCTAGAGAGGGCACTTTCGACCCCGGATTTCTAAAAATAGCGTATGATTTAACATACGGAGGACAGGGTGATCCTGACTGGTCCTATAACTATATGCAGGGAGGATATGACGTGTGGTATAAAATGGCAGATGTATGGCGGGATAAAACAAATTCATATGTCCCAAGATCAGTCCTTAAAACCGTTCCTAAACCATCTAAAAGCAAAAGGGAAAATGCGTCGTTCGATAACCCTGGAAAAAGACAGACCACCCCCGTACGTTCCGCCCGCAGCCACTTCCACACCGCCACCACCACTTAAAATGGATCCTCCAAAGGATCCAACAACCACTAAGCTTTATCCGTCGGAGACGATGACAAAGATCTGAATGTGGGACCAGACGAAGATGTCGGTCCCGATCAGGGGTCTGAAATAGACCCACCAACGCCTAACGTAGCCGCGGTATGGGTCGCTAAAAGAGGGGGAATTGATATAGAACCCCCATCGCAGAGCGCTCTGAAAGATATTATAGATCTCCTCCCCAGCCCATCTAACCCGATTCATTTCGTAGACATGTTGATTAGATCCTCCAGACATTGTCAGCTGGTAGGGGCAGATTATCGATTCATACTGCATAGTAAATTGGGGGTTACAATGAGGATGAATTGATAAAGTCTGTGATCGTGCTGCACCCGGACACAGACGAGGCTCACATGACAAAATATAGTGAAAAGGAGGAGGAGGGGAAACGCAAAACGAAGACAATGACTAAATTCGCGTGGCGAGATGATAACAAGGGGATGCTAGAGATATTAGCGAAAGATTTGAAGGCTTATTTATTAAGTGTAAAATCGGCTAATAGAGACCTATCACAGGTCACCAATTGTAAGCAAGGGAAGGATGAAACCCCAGCCCGTTTCTTTGACCGTTTTGCAGACGTATGGGTGAGTGTAGGGGGTATGGAATTAAAGAAATCTGAGGCCAACCCTATGTTTATTGCTACGTATATGTCCAATTGCCTACCACATCATAAGAAAGTATTGGAGCACCATCTGTGTGACCGTAATAATTTGACTGTACAAAATGCTGCTATAAAAATACGAACCTTAGAATCAGATGGGTTGTTTCCAGAAAAGGCAAAGAATGTTGTGTGTGTCTCAATGGGCGGTGGCCATCAGGGCCAGAAGCCTTTTAAGGGAGGAAAAAAACCAGGGAGGTGTAATTACTGCAAAAAACCAGGGCATTGGTACAAAGAGTGTAGACAGAGAATGAATGATGAGCGTAATGGCGTACAGATGCAAGCCCCTTTTAAGCAGCAACCCGGAAAATATCCGGCATACCAACAAGGTCCAGCCCACGCCGAGGCTAATCCTCAGCCACAGCCGTATGCGCCTCAGTCATACTACCAGCAAAGGCCACCTTCCCCCGCAGCCCAAAATCAGCAGAGGGGAGGGCCAGGGCCTTATGGCAACTAGAGGTGCCCACAGAGCCTGGATTCCGCCACAAGGGGGCATAATGACGCTTTGTTATCTGTAAGCTTTAACTCTGCATTGGGAAACACTCTGCCCATTGTCGAGCTTAATGTGAATGGTATGGCTTACCCTTTTCTCCTAGATACAGGCGCCACTTTATCCTCGTTGTGATCCACATATGAAGGACCTGTTTCAGCAACAACAATCAGCTCTGTGGGAATAGATGGGGTCCCTTTTCCTAGTCATATTACCCCACCTTTCACTGTTTTCTGTGTAGACGACCCAAAATGTCGTCTGACACATCGTTTTGTGTTTATGGAAGACTGCCCTTTTAATTTGTTAGGAAGAGATTTGATGTCTAAACTCTCTGTCTCATTATCTTTTTCAGGCTCTAAACTTGTGGTAAAAACTGCAACTTCCCCCTTCGTCGGGTTAGCAGCTTTAGAAGGCCTGGTAGTGCCGCATAATGTTTCCTGTTTAAACAGTGTGGCTGCAGATGCTGCGGAGCTCTCTGAACTTCCTGTTTCTCTCTGGGCCACACACAAGGATGATGTAGGTTTAGTAACCTGTGCCCCATACGAAGCTTCAGTGAAGCACACCAACCCCGTGTATAAAAAGCAATACCCGCTCACCGAAGAAAAGGCACAGGGCATTGACGATGTTCTTGGTTCATTACTGGACCAAGGTGTTGTGGCTCCCTGTAGGAGCCCATACAATACACCAGTCAATCCAGTGAGAAAAGCCAATGGATCCTGGAGGTTCACACAGGACCTGAGGGCCATAAATGACATAATCATTCCAGTGGCTCCACTTGTTCCTGATGTGCCCGCCATTATGTCTGCTATTCCAGCAGACCATACATACTTTTCTGTTGTTGATCTGTGCTCTGCCTTTTTCAGCATCCCTGTGGACAAAGACACCCAGCCTTTGCTTGCATTCACCCATAGGGGGCGCCAGTTTACATGGACCAGGCTGCCACAAGGATTCATTGACTCACCAGCCATTTTCACCCAGACTGTGCGTGAGTGTTTGTCTGATTTATCCTTGCCACCCGACACATGTTTTCTACAATATGCTGATGACATTTTAGTAACTGGTAAAGACAAGGGCCTGTGCCAACAAGCCACGTTAGCACTGCTGAAAAGGCTTGCTGAGTGTGGGTTTAAGGTTTCTAAACAGAAACTGCAGTATTGTCAAACACAAGTTAGCTATTTGGGATATCTTGTGTCCGAAGGACAGAAACAACTGTCCCCAGAGCGGATAAAGATCATTGTGGACACTCAGAAACCCAGAACGAAGCAAGCATTGATGGTTTTCTTAGGCTTGATTAATTACTGCCGTCAGTGGATTCCTGACTGTTCACATTATGATAAAATTTTGCGCTCTGGATTTTCTCACAGTGACCACATGAAGGAGGTTTTGGTTTGGACTGATGATATGCACAAGGCCTATGGGGCCCTGAAAGTAGCCCTGTGCTCAGCCCCTGCTCTGGGCTTACCGAATTATGTTCTACCTTTTCACCTGTATGTAACCCACCATGGCGACACGACCTCAGCAGTGTTGGCGCAAGAACATGGAGGTGGGTTCCGGCCATGCGCATATCTGTCCAAAACGCTAGATAATGTGGCACGTGGCCTGCCAACATGCCTGAAGGCAATAGCTGCTTCAGCGTGTATGGTAACTGACGCACAGAAGATAGTTAGAGGGCATTCCCTAACGCTACACTGTGCACATCAGGTGCAGTATATGTTAAAGCACCTCTCTACACAAAATTTGTCTGTACAGAGAAGGTGTGGGTACGAGCAGGTTTTAATGGCTACTGAGAGGCTGACGATTAAGCCTAGCTCGTCACATGATACGATTGCACATGCCTTACAGCGCTTAATTAATGCTCAGGATGATTGCATGGAGGAGGAACATGATTGTATAACCACTGTTGTCTCTGACTGTTCTATTAGACCGGATATGATGTCTTCACCACTGGAGGGCGCACGCAACCTGTTTGTTGACGGCTCCTGTTCTAAGCCACAAGACGGAGTGTATCTATGTGGGTATGCTGTCTGTGAGTTACCTGATGTAACCGTGGAATCAGCTGCACTGCCATTTTCATCAGCACAGGCTGCAGAATTGGTGGCGCTAACAAGAGCTTGCACTTTAGCACAGGACCAAGATGTCAATATATACACTGATAGCAGGTATGCTTTTGGGGTGGCTCATGACTTTGGCCACATTTGGGCCACTCAAGGCTTTGTTGCAGCTGATGGGAAACCAATTTCCCACAGCTCATTTGTGATGGACCTGATCCAAGCTTGCCGCCTACCAAGATCTCTAGCCATAATTAAAACTAAGGGTCACTCAGTTCTAGATACGAAAGAAGCTCAAGGAAATAATCTCGCTGATCACGCTGCTAAGGCTGCAGCTATGGCAGGGCGAATGCCTGAGTGGCTGAACATTTCTGCTGTGTCCTGCAGCACACAGGTTTTATCGTGTAGCATGTTACCTGACCTTGACATCGCTGGTATTCAAGCTTCAGGAAGCCAGTCTGAAATGGATTTTTGGGCATCCGAGGGGGCGACCAAGAACGAAAATAACATTTGGACTGATAGTTTCGGCCGCGTGTTTGTGCCAGCGTCCTGTGCGTCTTTCATTGTTAGGGAATTTCATGGTGTCACTCACCGCGGCCGAAGAGGGGTAACAGAGGAGATGTCTAAATTTGTGTGCATTCAAAATTTGACAAAATATGTAAATGACACGTTAGATCGATGTGTGACGTGTGCAATGAATAATAGTGTGAAGCCTGTAGCGAAACATCAACAGCTACCATTACCTGAGGGCCCCCTGCAACAATGGCAGGTAGATTTCACTCATCTTCCAAAGAGGGGCCCCTACAGATATCTACTGGTATTTGTAGACAAATTTTCCAGGTGGGTGGAAGCGTTCCCATGTCTCAAAGAAGACGCCTCCACCGTGGTCAGACATCTATTGAAGGAAATAATTCCTAGATATGGTATACCACTCGCCATTGACTCTGATAAAGGCCCTGCTTTCATTGCTAAAGTATTAATGGACATGACAAAACAGCTCCAGATCACCTGGAAGCATCACATTCCGTATCATCCACAGTCCTCAGGGATCGTGGAGAGAGCGAACAGAACGATCAAAGATAAGTTGAGAAAAGCCATGCAGACGGTTGGTCACCAAGACTGGCCCACATTGCTGCCTGCTGTCCTAGCTGATATGCGAATGGCACCCCATAAGGGTCTAAATGGTCTGTCACCATATGAGATGGTGACGCCCTTTCCCTGCACCATGGAGAAAGGGTGGGGGTGTGTTGGGCAATGGGGGATGTGATGTACCATTAAGTGAATATGCACAATTGTTGATTAAAGCTCTACACGAAAATTGGAGCAAAATGCATTCGAGTTCAGCACCTTTGCCAATTGACACGACACACCCCTTTCAAGTGGGTGATGAAGTATTAATAAAACAATTCTTAAAAATGGGGGATCCATTGAACGCACCTAAATTTAGTGCCCCCACCAAAATTGTTGCTGTAACTCGAACCGTCGTATTAACTGATTCTTTCCCACAGTGGATTCATGCAACCCGACTGAAACTGCATAAAAATCCTGTGTTATCTGACTAACTTGATTTGTGTTACAGGAAGCTGGCAAGGACCATGTGCACCAACATCTCCCAAGAGAAATAGGAGAAAATAAAATTCTAAATTGGTTATTGAGCGTGTTAACGATGTTATCTATCCAGGCTGTTATAGCTGTCAACACCTGAACAAGGGGCCACTTTTGTAGGATCTTCGTGGTCACTACTGCGTCAAGGGACGGAGGGGCTTGGCAGTGCGCAACTGGACTGACTGCTGACTGACGACGTGTCATTTTTATTTGCTGACTAATTTTTATTGCATGACAGAGGAGCTGAACACGCAGCGCTGTCCATGACATAAGAATTATCAGCTCCAATATCCTTACCAACTATTATTTAATTTCCTATGATATTGTTATTGATTGAACTATCAGAATGCAGTTCCTTGTTTTATTGATGAGCTCACTGTCCATGGGATGGAGCTTAAGACCAACTGATAATTTGTTTTGGCAGTATGCTAATAACACTGCTAGGATGTATACCAACAAATCATGTTATGTATGTCAACAAGTGATGTCGTCTGTTGTTAGCCTGTCGCTACCCGTGATGCACCAACAGAATCTCACCAAAATATGTGTACAATCGGAAAGCAACGATTCCAGGTATGATTGGGTTCCTTCAGGCTCGAAATGCCCCCCTTTCTTCGTTAAACGATCCTTACCCCACAAGCTTTCTCCCCATGTCACGATACGTCCACAGTTCCCACTGAATTTTGTGTTTGTTTTTTGTTACAACAACACAGGGATAGTAACGTTAGGCACCATAAAGGAGAGAAGATGTCGAATAATAGTCAATAGAGATTGGGGTTCTTCCAGGGGAGGTAATTATTCAGAAAAGCACCCCTCTGACCTTATGCAGAGTAGATGTCCACAAAAACGTAATTGTATCACGTTGAATATTGATTGGTGGTGGTATTGTGGCCCAAATTCATTGTTCCCGGACATTCCAGGCAACTGGTCTGGTATCTGTGCTCCAATTCAACTATCTTACCCTGTCCAGATATTCCAGCGGATCAACCAGCATCGACCCACACGCCGCCACAAGAGAGACGTATCAATGGATGAGGTTCCCACTGAGCATCGCCTGACCACTCACTGGACAAGGTGGTGGACCTCTGTGTTCTCACAGTTCGGCACTGTCTCTCAGTGGACTCACATTGAGGTCCTGCATTATCGACTAGCTAAGTTCGTCAATGACACCACGGATGGAATGGCCGGTGTGAGAACGGAACTGGGTGCCCTGCGCCTGATGACCATGCAAAACCGCCTGGCATTGGACATGTTGTTAGCAGACAAAGGAGGTTTCTGTGCCATGGTGGGGGATCAGTGCTGCACCTTCGTCCCGGCTGAAGATGAATCTGAGGGCGCTGTGGGTCATGCTGTGCAAGAGATGAAGAAAACTGCGCATAAGCTGTACGAAGATGAGACCAAGGACTGGGGATGGGGTTCGATGCACAATCTGTTTGGATGGGTGACACCACTTATCACCATGATAATTCCTGTACTACTGATTCTTGTGGCCCTATGTACTTTTGGGCCCTGCTTGTTGCAATGTCTGATAAATAGAGTGTATAGTATGATTGATGCAACCACCAGGCAACATAGATATGTACCAGTGAATAATGCTTAAGCTTTTAGCTTAAAAGAGGGGACTGAGGGAAATTATATGCTTTATTTTATATGCTTTATTTTTCCGTTATTTTTCTATAATACATTATGTATCATTTCAGTCTGAACTTTTTTGTCCTGCTTCTGTGTGTGTGTAACTACACGCACGCTTTGTCCCTCTCTCTGCCATATATGGGGTTGTTTTTTTCTCTCTCTCTCTACATCACCACACCCTATTAGGGGGAAGGGCTATGAGTATAAGAATCGCCTGTCCTCTTTGTTTCCTCTGAGAACTGCATTCTGAATAAACCAGATTTGATTTTACTCGTGTGGTTCATTGAGCTGCGGTCTCCCGAGATCTCGTGAACATCCAGTTGCTGAGTAGACACTGAAAACCAACTACACTGAGAGCGATTCTAGCAGTTATGATTAAACATCTAACAAAGTCAAAGTAAGTGAATGTTCTTGATCTGTCTTAAACCTGCATTAATATCACTGCAGAAAAGAAGATATTATGAAGAACATTTATATTCTAGATGCATTTGATTGGACAGAAAATCTGATGAAGCTGAAGTTCAGAGTGACGTCAGAGAACTGGTTCAAAGGGATTATGAAAATATAGTCATGGTTTATTGGAGTAAATGTGTACAGGGATGTGAAACTGTTTTCCTCCTTCCTGATTTCTTTTTATTCCCCCATGTTTTGTCACGGAATGGGAAGCGGAGGACTCAAGAGCAGGGGAAAATAAGGATTTATTAACAATAAAGAAACAAGCATAACACTCACAAAATAAATACCCACGAGGGGGAAAACATTAACTGAACAGGATACTTGACATAACGTAAAACAAACCAAGACCACGGCACGAATAACATTCAGGGCCCAGGCACGAGAAACATCCAGAAAAGACAACGACACCACACAGGACAGCAAACACACTGGGATTAAATAGGAACACATGAGGAAGGGTAACGAGCTGAGAACAGCTGACAACACTCAAGGGAAACGAGGTAACAAGAGCGCTTCACAATCACAAGACACAAAAGGGGCAGCGTCAGGGCTCTGTCAACAGACACTTGAAGAGACCAAACTAGAATGACAGAGCCATGACACTACCCCCCCTCTAAAGGCACACCACCTGGCATCCCTACATAGAACAAGACAAACTGAAACATCACCGCAGCAAGACAGGGGAACTCAAACACTCACATGAAACCAGGGAAGGAAGGGAGGGAGGGAATACAGATTAAACAAACAGAAAATAATGATAATAATGATAATTAATATGGAAAATGTTTTTGTCAAAACTCAATAACATGCTGTTCTTCCAGATTCACCTCAGATATTAACAGCAGATTTGAGAATTGATGTTAACATATAATATATGATATAAGCTGGTACTCTTCATATGCTGTCAGTGAGAAATATAAAAAAACAGGTTGCCCTTTGGCATCGAAATATGAGGCAGAGAGTTTCTGACAGGTGCGCTTGATGTATTGTTTCTCAGATGTAATTATCTCCATGCAAAAGTTAGCAACAACATCGTCAACATGACACCGTAAAACTACAAATAAACAAAACATAAACATCAAAGAGAAATAAACAAACATTCACCACATTAACTTACACATTTACCATTACCCAAATTAAATCTTACCAAATAAATACAAGAAAACAAACTAAACATACCTCAATCTGCTTGCCAAAGGGTTACTAAGGGTTAACAATTTTCCTGAGCTTGGTGTTAGCAAATGTGAATTTGTTCTCTTTCCGTTTTACTTATAGACTTTCTCCCTCTAGTGGACAAAGCAAATTAAATTTAAAGGGAAAGGTCATTACACAGGTTATGTGACGCATCCAGGTGTGTTTAAGGGTAAGTAACAGGATAACTCAACTTTCAGCTCCAAAACAGAGGAATCAGGGAAACTTACTCTCTGAACAAAACCTGATCCAGAGAAACTTCTGTTTGAGGATTAGATTAATTCAGAGTTCAGCTCATGAGTAATGTGATGATGAGGGGATAGATAGATAGATAGATAGATAGATAGATAGATAGATAGATAGATAGATAGATAGATAGATAGATAGAAATAAATATAAACTTGATTTCTGTAATAACACTTGACGTGAAATTGAAACCCCAGAGTTTTTAACTTAACCTCCTTCATGAAACGGCCTCAGATATGTTCATGTTTCTGTTGTACAAACATTTTTATTTCAAGTGACTTAACTCTAGGTTCATGTTTACATGTTGAAACCAATAAACTGTTAAATACCGATATGTTTAACTTTTAATCACTATTATTTTGACTTAAACCTACTATTTAACTACTATTTTACTATTTAACCTACTTACTAAAAGTTGTTAAAAAAAGACAATATATGTTTTTTTTTCTTCAACAAAACAGCAACACATTTAAAGGACTCTAAGCATTTAATGTGAGAAGAGTTTAGAGCAGCAGAAGGGGGAGGAGTTTGTGTTTGAGGAAGTTCACTGATTGGCTGGAAATGTTGTCAGACTTCAGCCAATAGGAGACTGACACTCTTTATGACTCAAATCACATCAGCTTTGACTTTATTACGGAAAATGTATTCGGTCTTCAATCAGGTCCGATAGCAGGACTATAAACCCATCTAATGCTGTGAATTCTGACTTAAACTAAACTAATGTAATAATAATTAATATCTGCGGCTTTAAAGTTCATGTGTCATTGTTTATCAATGTTCAGATTTGAAATAATTTGCTGGAAAGGATTAATTTACATGTTTAATATCATTAGTTGTTCTTTTCTTTTGTTAAAATGTCAAAAGCTCCTGCTGTTCCTCATTCAATACATTTCATGATATTTGTTTTGTCTCGGCTTTATTGAAAATGAAGCTGAAATGAAAGATGTTTGTGAGTAGAAACATCTGTTTGCTGAATCTCATCCCTCTGTCAGTGTAAAGAACAGTTTTCATTCTTAGTTCTGCTGTGAAATTGCTGTCAAATGTATTTATTCAGTTTGATCAGTTTTGTGTCTCTGAGCATCTAAAGAACAACTTTCAGTTTCTCACAATGAAACCATGAAAATATGACATGAGACATTGATTCAGGTTTAGATGATGGATTACAAATGATGAGACAAATGTGAGACAAAGACATTTTTATTACACACTTTTTGGCAAATACATATTAATTTCAGCTGTTATTCACACAGAATATATGATAGAGAATAAAACTTTGGTCTGTATGTTTAGAAATGACTGAAACAAGAGAAACTGAACAGGAAACTGGAGACCAAAACCAACAAAACTGAAGAACAGAAAGACGTCAAGCTTTTACTATTGAAGAACAAACATCACAAAGATGATAAAGACATTTTCCTTTAAGATTACGACAAATCTAAATAATAACAATAATCATAAACCACAAAAATAATAAAAAGGACCAAATAAAAGCAGAACAACTCACTAAAATTGTCACCAATAAAATTCTGAATCTCATTAAACTTATCAATATCAGATTGTTGAAGTTTCTTCCTCCGTTACGGCGAACTGACTTTGATCTTCAACAAATGAAACTGAAATACACAGAAAAACATTTATTAGAGAGATAGAGAACAAACATTAAACACCTTTTATTTTCCATCATATAAAAAAAAAAACATTTTACTTAATAACAATAATAAATAAATAAAATTTTTAGTTCAATATTAATTGCATCAAAATGTGAACGATACCAATAAAATACTATTTTATCATCATTCAGAGAAATAAAGTTTGCATTTATACATCACTTTCTTGCAAAGAAAATTTTATAAACATTTTATAAAATTCATACTCTATTTTAACTCTAGATTCTACTTCGGCTTTAAACAAGTTTATTTTTGTCAATGGACTTTAATAAATCTAATGTCATAAAGAAGATTGTGCATCAGGAACAGACAGAAACTCCTCCATTTTGTATCTTATTTTTAAAATGTTGTCAAACTCTTGAGATTTCACACATGTAACGCACAGCTGAACTGCTCTCTACAAATGACATGTTGAAGTTCTTGTAAGGAGAGAAGTTTCTCAGATCTCCATTTCCTGCCAATTACATGAGTAACAAATACTTCAGGAAACACACAGACTTACACCTCTAACTACAATTTATTTCAAGAAAACTGTTTAATAATGAAGGAAAAGAGGATTTTAAATTTGCATAAAACATGTTTTACCATCTTTCTGACCTTCTCCCTATTTGTTTTTGTTATTTCTTCTACATAAAACATTTATTTTGTTCTGTATCAATTAAATCTGTATCTTTTAAAACGCCAGATGAAATGAACAGGTTGATTTCAAACGGAGTAATTTATTCTGAAGACAAAAGCATGAATTATAAAGCAGTGTTTGTTCAGGAAATCTTCTCCTGCTGTTCGTACAGACTGATCACATTATCATGAGGAATGTCACTCAGATCATCCTATAAAACTCCTTCACACCGACATTAGGAGCAAATACATTCATACATGAAAACGACAGATGTTGATTGATATCTATCCGCTGCATTCTTGCAGGAATGATTTGTATCCGTCAGAAGCTTTTCCCTGAACTCTTTCTGACAGGAGAACAGCGACTCCAGCACTTGCACTGGAAGCATGAGGAACGCCTGTCCCTTCCTTCACTCACACAATCTGCTGCTGAAACACATCTGTGTGCGGCTCTCACAAACATCACACACCACTTTATACAAGCATTTCTCTCTTCTTTATTACCACATCCATTTACATTTAAAGATCCCATATTTCAGGATGTCATAAAGTCTTAATGCAGCGAGTAAAATCTGCACAAGACTGTCTTTAACAAACCCTCTAATGATTACTTTTCATGGCATGATAGATAACATACTGTTAATAATATCGTTTTTGTCTATTCAACTCCTAAATCTCTACAAGACACTTGCAGCATCATTTACTGGCTGATCAATTACAGTTTACATTATTTACTCTCGTTTCCTGCTGCATTTTTCTCAATCTCTTCATCATTCTCGCGCATCCCAGTATTATTTTCCCAAACATTGTTTTTGGGAATAGTTTGGGAACACGTCTGTCTTAGATGTTCGTGTTCTCCACATAAAAGCACTGCATATGATCTGAACTGATAAAGATTGTATAATCTTTACCCTCCACTGCTGTTTTTAGCAGCAGATTAAGCGGCTCGTTTTACGGGAGTTTCTTTCAGTTTCCTCTTTTTTTGAACGGAGGGATGTTTGAATGTGCAACTTTCTTGGAAGAGTTTTCCAAGACTTTCCCTAAATAGAGACGACAGAACAGCAGAATATCGGAGGAAAAGTGAAAGAGTGCAAACTAAGAAGAACGACAAGGTACAGACTGAGCAATCACACGCTCACGAGAGAGAGAGAGAGAGAGAGAGAGAGAGAGAGAGAGAGAGAGAGAGAGAGAGAGAGAGACATTAGTTTTACCTCTGGCTCTGTAACATTTGTAAATCATCACGACTGTCGCCAGCAGATGCGAAAAAACTGCTGCAAGAAAACTGATGATTTTGGAGACAGAAATCTGAGCTGAAACACAGAAACACAAGCACATTATTGAGAAACATTACTCTTCATTAAAGTCCCAGTGGAGATTAGAGGCAGGTTTAGGGGATTTGAGTTAATCATGAACTCTAGAAATACTTGCTGCATTTGTATGAAGATTCATAGATTTCCAGTAAGTTTGAAGATTAATAAAGTCACAAATAAAAACGTTTATGGAAGAAAAAAGAAAAGTAGCTGCGATTAACACAGAACTATTTCAGCTGTTGTTCAGGTCTGTGTTCACATGCGTCAGACAGACGTCTTTAACTTCTTTAACTGCATGAGATCTAAAACTGAGCCGCACGTCTGACAGACTCTCCATCTAGCTTTCGCTGCAGCATCCTGGTCTCCTATTGGTCAGCATCGCTCCCACCAGCCTCTGCGTAGCGGCGTTCAGTGTTGCCAACTTAGCGTCTTTATCGCTGTATTTAGCGAGTTTTCAGACCATAACAGCGACAATTTTTCCCAAAAGCGACTAGAGACAAATCTACCGACTTTATCTGGAGTTATTGGTGACTTTTGGAGACTTTCTGAATGCACACATTGCTCTCCTACTCTTCCCTGTCACAGCGAGTGAAGTGAAAGGAAGAAGAGGATGCTTTTACTCTGAAATTATTAGCTTTAGTAGTTGCATTTAGTAGTATGCGTTGCATCCTTTGTTACTGCAAATCTGCGTCCAGGTTAAACACACTAGATCTCAGGTCAGATCAGAGCATGAGGCACATCAGCTGAGACTCTAGATTTCTGATTATCTGTTCGGACGGGAGATTGTGATCGCGAGATCCACATAAAGGATTATCCAGCATGAAACTCTGAGCGACACTGAGAACCGAAGGAACTACTGCAATAAGAGTAACAAGTAAATCTGAGAACAAACACATACAAACTGACCTTGCAGATCTTTTACTGCAATGTACAATAATTATATTCTGTAAATGTTTCACAAAACTATTGTAAGAACTATAGATGAGGTTGCTTGAAATCTCTGGTAATTATATTCATGTTCACTGCCACTTTGAGGAAGAACTGATTCGCCATAGAAAGCAGAATGAAGAGATGAAGATCTCCAACTCTCTGAATCAACTTCAAAAGACTCTCTGAAGACTTCATGAACTCATTCAACATCATTATCTGTAAATCACATCATTCTCTCTTATTTCAGCTCAAAACTCATCTCTATTGAACTCAATTGTGCTTTTCTATTCTCATGACACTCATGAATATCTCCAGTAACAGTAGTTACAGTGACTTCACACTGGAAATCCACAATTTACATGACGTTATAAATGTTTCCTGATAAAAAACATAACAAAATGTGAATAATCTGAAGACAATAATGACTGAAAGTGAATTGTTTTGATCCTCTAAGAACAGATGCGGCTGATACAGAAGATTGTAAGTGCTGAGATATTAATATTAAATGATCATTAATCAGATGTGAATATGAAGCTTCACCTGATACAGTCAGTGTAACAGCATCACTGATGTCTGATCTCTCTCCTCTACATCTGTATTCATCACTGTCAGACACATCAGCTCTGAAACTGATCTCTGCTGTTGTTGATGATTTATATGGATAGCTGGTGTTTCCATCTCTAAACCAGCTGTACGTCCACTGAGTGTCTCGTCCTCCCTGAATGTCACATGTGAGAGTGACCGTCTCTCCTCTGAACACACGCTGATCTGGATTCACCTTCACTGCAGCTTTTGGTCTCTCTGAATTAAAACATATGAGTGAATATTATTGAAACATCACATGATCACAGTTATGAACTCAAAACCTCCTTATGAAACAAACACTATTAAAAATTAAACATCTAGTTTGAGTGTAGCTTGTATTGATTACAATAAAATAGTTTGTAATAATTGAAAATATAAACTGATAAACTTGTTATAAACTAAAAGACTGTGTATCGTATGGAGTCAGATCAGTGTCGTTAATATTTCATGCAAAAACAGAAATGCACACGTGTGGAAAATATAAAATTATAATATGTATGTATATAAAAAGCATTTCATGTGCACAAAATAAAATGATAAATTCATAAAATTCACAAATGTAAAACAAGATTATCTGTGAATCTGAATATGCAAATCATTTTTGCGTGTAAATCTCTGGCAGTTTTTGTGTTTTTTAGTATTTTCTGGCAGCTCTGGGTCTTTTGTTCTCTTTAAAAATCAGATTTAACACTTTCACATGTAAGTTTATAATATTCTTGCTGCGTGAGATTAAGGCAACTGTTATTTCAGAACTTATTTCCATGTGTGGAAATGAATGTTTTTGTTGTTTAAAATCTTAATAAATGATCATTTTCTCTGATCTATAATAATCTGATTCGTCTGATTTACAACACGTGAATTCATTTACTTCTCCAGAAATACATGACAGTAAGTGTGAAGTGAAAGAAGAGTAAAGTTAAATTTTTAGTTTCCAATGCAATCTGTTTCTGATATGAATAAACCACATCAATTTATTAGTTGAACATATTATTGCTCAGATTATGGACATCAGTGTGTTTTGCTCAAATTTGCCAGTGAAATTACTGTCTGAAACCTAAAATAAACATTATGTGTTTAAAATCACTAAATATGTGTGAAAATAGTTTTTAATTCTGCAGTTGGTCACGTGATGTGCTGACCGTTATGAGCGACCTGATGATGTTCTGACTTTCAGATTGTGATATTTTGCTACAAACTCAACATGAGTTTCTGATTCTCACTATATCATTAATTTTGTAATCCCCAGTTGCATTCCCACAATTTATCAGCCTGAGGCAGAAACACACACACACACATTCAACATATTGAAACACTTATAGATTGTGTTTAAATGCAATACAACGAGCAGCAGGATGACAGAATATGAAACAACAACAATAACTTCCATTTAGAATCAGAATCAGAAAGATCTTTATTGCCAAATGTGCTTGCACACACAAGGAATTTGACTTAGTGCTGAAGGTTCCAGTGCACATATACAACACAACATGAACAAACAAACAAACAAAGCAATCACTGAAGAGCTCAACACCGAGAAAGCCATTCGCGGCGCCATTTCTTCTTTCCAGAAATACAAGAATGCAGTTTAGCAAGCATTACATAGCAAACACAAAACATAACATGACACAGTACGCGTGGTCACGTGATTTGATTTTTTGAATGGAGTTTGGGGAGGAGATAGATAAGGGCAGGACAGGCAGACGGATGGAGGGGGGCTGGGATCGGGAGTGATAGCCAAAACTTCAGATGTTTTCGAGTTCAGTTCTATGGTTTTTCCTTGAAGGGTTGATAAGGCAGTACAGGGAGATAGTAGACCAAGCTGTCATGCTGACCTCCCAACCGAGAGATAGGGACAAGGTACGGGTGGGCAAATACAATTTTTTTTATTCCATTTGATGATTTTGTCCGGATCATAGTCAATCAATCAGTTCTGGTCCTCAGCACTCGCGTTCGGTATGTGCAGTTCCCCTAGACAT
The DNA here is from genome assembly GCA_037043235.1 of Rhodeus uyekii. Taxonomy (NCBI): domain Eukaryota; kingdom Metazoa; phylum Chordata; class Actinopteri; order Cypriniformes; family Acheilognathidae; genus Rhodeus; species Rhodeus uyekii. The sequence continues at coordinate 2,831,514 of JAWRVZ010000050.1, forward strand.
TACGTCCAGCCTCATGGCCAGACCGGTTACAGTCCGAGAAAGTTCACCGATCTGACTCCCGATGGAGCCCACTCTTCCCTGCGTATCCGCAGTCCAGGCTGCGTTGTTACGGTTCAGTTCCTCAATCTGTTTCACTCTCTGATCGAATTCCTTCAAACGGTCACACACAACCTCGAAGCATTTATTAATTTCCACAGACAACGGCTGGGTGAATTTGCTTGCAGCCGTCTTACCAATCTTCCGATAGGTCAGGGCAATCCCAAAGCCAAAGAATAGGAACCCCGCCATCAATAATCCAATCATACAGAAAATCCTTTCAATCGCGCTGATTGACGAGTTAATCAATTCCATCTCAGTATTCTCAGGAATCCAGCAAGCAGCGGGTCAGTGAAAAAGAAAGACAAATTCTAAGGCACCAGGACAGGGCGGGAGCAGAGAGAAAACACGTCTGCACTGTACAGAAGCAGGAAGGAAAAAATTTTTTTAAAGTAAAACCATCCAAACGCTCCTTCATTTCATCAGAAGATCAGAATCACATGGATTCACTTTAAAGTTCAACTACTAGCCTTTTATTGACATGTGGAGTAAAAAAGCTTTTCCTTCGGATGAGGAAGCTGCTGTTTTGAGCATGTGCTCATATTCATGCCGGTGACTGTATAAACTGCAGTAAACACATCTCACAGTGTTAAACTCATCATCCATCCATCATTCATTTAAACCAGTTGGTCCCCAACCTTTTTTGTACCGCGGACCGGTAAACGTATGATAATTATGACCGCTCGAGATTATTGAGACACCTCCTCGCCACAGCCGCTTGCAGCCGCTCACGGACCGGTACGCGAATTCGCTCCACGGCCTGGGGGTTGGGGACCACTGATTTAAACCACCATCCATCATGGGAATGACATCCCTTATTCCAGGGGTCGGCAACCCGTGGCTCCGGAGCTGCATGCGGCTCTTTCACCCCTGTGCTGCGGCTCTTTCATCCCCTGTACGTAAGTTGTAGCAGAGGTCCCGCTGTGAAAAAGGCCATAAGAGAGGAATAAGAGCGCTGTTGCGCTGACTGTTTCAGGGGACTTTTATTCTGAAACTACGACGCGCATTAGTTCAGAAAGTTAAGCGGTTCAGTTCAGAGTGAATCATATATCACCCACCGCGACAGATATCAGTTAACTATTATACATGAGCGCTGGAGAAAAGCCAATAACTTGGTTAACAACCTCGGAACGAGTGGCTATTGTGTGTTTTGTGCGTCTTATAAGAGTGAGTTCACAATTACCACTATGTTTGCTTATGTACATACTCGTCTTTGTTATGACGCAGTTATTGCTTCATTTTCTGTGTTTACATTTTGATCTGCTATGTTCAGATGAAGTAATAATAATTAATGACGATAATTGTGTTCATGTATGAGGGGAGAGGCCAATAGTTTGTATTTGTGTAATTCTGTTACTAGAATCTTGTTTTATCTGTTACAGGAAAACCACACACACACACACACACACTCCTTTGCACTCCCTTCCATCCAAGTCTCCATCCAAGCTCATCCATTTGAGCAAGCACATTATTGAGATCTTTGATCACATGTGGATCTTGTGCTCCCACATCTCAATCTCCTTCAGCATTACCGGACATTATTGAAGCTCATATTAATGGTTGGCTCCCCTCTTTGACCTGTTTAATCGAATAAATCACTTTGAGACAATTTCTTCTTTCTCTGGCGTGTTCTGACCGACACACCTGGCACATTGCTATACCCCAAATCAGCCCTTATAGCCTTCGCTACACCCGCTATCCGCGTTCGGTCCGCTATCGCTCCACCCACGGAAGAAAGGAGTGTCGCGCCGCATGAGTGTTAGATTGCGGCTCCGGACATATTTGAATTTTTTTTGTGTGTCAAATATGGCTCTTTCAACATTAAAGGTTGCCGACCCCTGCCTTATTCCAACACAAAGAAAACATTTAATATTCAATGTGAGCAGATGCTGATGTGAGTCAGTGATGATCACTCACCCGATACAGACAGAGTCACTTTATCACTCCATTCAGAACAGAAATATCCTGATCCTCTGCAGCCGAAACACCTGCACTCCTGTGTTACAACTGCTCTGATCTTGATCTCTTTCTCTTCAGATGTTTTATCTCTACTATCATCACACCTCCATTCGTATCTCCATCCTTCCCCCTGTATGTCACATGTGAGAGTAACTTTTTCTCTTCTGAATATCTGTGATGGATTCGGCTGAACATTCAGAACAGCTTTAGGTTTCTCTGTAAGAAATGAACAAACAGAAGTTATGATTAAACATCTAACAAAGTCAAAGTAAGTGAATTTTCTCCATCTGTCCTAAACCTGCAGAAATGTCACTGCAGAAAAGAAGATATTATGAAGAACATTTATATTCTAGATGCATTTGATTGGACAGAAAATCTGATGAAGCTGAAGTTCAGAGTGACGTCATCAAAATCATTGATATCAGCAGAAGTGAGAGACTGAAGTTTTCAACACTTTTATCTTCTAAATGTGAATTTTGTCATTGTTTTAGAGCACAAGCTTATAGATTATAGTAACACTCACTTATTCATCATGTTAAAAAACTCGGGATTTGAGTTTAAACTCAGTGCATTAATATTTAAAAAGAAAACAATAATGTGAAAATTAAGTCAACAAATTAAAATACCAAAAATAATAACATGGAAGATAAATATAGTTGTGTGTGTGTGTGTGTGTGTGTGTGTGTGTGTGTGTGTGTGTGTGTGTGTGTGTGTGTGTGTGTGTGTGTCTGTGTGTGTGTGTGTCTGTGTGTGTGTGTGATGCTCACTACGAAAAAATGGAATAAGTCATTGAACACCTACACGTGTAATTCCTAAATGTTTAATTCTTTAATCTTTTGTATCATCACACATGTATTCATGTATGATTTTGTTTGAGGGGAAATAGAGAGAGTTTTGTGTTTGCTAACGGCTGTTATTATGATGGAGCAGCTCATGGAGGAGAAGAGTTGTGTTGAACTTCTGACAACAGAGATCTGATCCAAACTGATTATGAACATACTATAACCGTTCCTGGTCACCGCACAGGTAAAGTTACAACAATCTAAAAGGGAGTTCAACGTCTGTGCAAATAGAGGTTCTGTAATAAGTCAAATCTTGGGAAAAGTCATGTGTACAATTCATTCAATATATATATTTCAACTCTACTTTCAGATTCAGCATTTTCTTTACATCATTTGTGTGGGCACATACAACATCAAATTATCCCACGCAGTGGATAATTGTTCACAAATTGAAAGCAGTCAGAGTTCTTTTCCAATGAAGGCAACACAAGATGGATCCGGAAGTAGCAGAGAGTTGATATCATGCACCATTTCAGAAAAGTCCATTCATAGATGTACGTCATCAGAGATTGTCCAAGACTACCCCAACAAAAATCCTCTACACCAAACATAGATACTCAAATTAATCAAAGTACATTTCATGCAAGTTTATCATAAATACTACAATCACACACTTACGTTTGAGCAGAAAACCAGCAGTTTCTCGAACAGGTATGAAGTAAGCAAGCAGTCTTACCAAACAGATCCTACTAGTTGCTCTACTATTTCCTGTTATATACCCGATCCTGTGTTTACTTCAAGCCCCTGAACGTTAACCCTTTCGCACGTAAGTTCTAAATTTTCCCTCTGACCCCCCAGAGTGAGTTTTTTTAGGCGACCGTTATTTTAGAATGTTTACCTTATTGTTTCCATGGCGACGTGTCATGCTTGTCACGTTGACACACCGCAGCCTCAAAAGCGCTGTTTAACATGTGCATCGCATTTATTTAGTGTATGTCTTATTTATTCAAAATATTCACACACTTGTTGGCTATGTTATCAACTACCTTATATTTCCATTCTCAAATATGTGGAAGTGAATGTGTTTTGTCGATTAAAAACTTTTAGAATGATCATGTTAGCTGATCTATGATGCGCGAAGGGCGCCGCCATGTGTGTTTGCGCCGCAGTTCGGAGAATCTGATTGGTCTGATTTAAAAACACAAATTCAGTCGCTTCTCCTGAAACATGACAGTAAACGGCCGGTGGGAGTGGGAGAAGAATACAGTGAACTTTATAGTTACTTATGCAATGTGTATCTGATTTATCTGATCAATTTATAATTGAACGATTGCTATTTCTGCTTTTATGGACGTCAGTGTGTATTTTTTCAAACTATAGATGTATTGTTTTGCGAGTACTTATGAGTATTTAAATGTCTGAAACCGAAAATAAACCTTATGTGGTTGAAAACACAGAGTACTTGTGATATATGACAAGCTCTGAGCATCTCATTTTTTCTCAGTTTCAGTTCCCCTCATTTAGTCCTCGTTTATTTCAGTGTGTTCATCTGTTCCTCATGTGCTCTGCTCCCTTTATATTGTGCTTGACTCATAATGTCTTTGCTGGTTCGTTTTGTGTGAATTCATTGTGTTGCGAGTTTGGAAGTATTGGTAGCTGAAAGGTAGTTTTAGTTTTCCTCCTGTTTTAGTATTAGTGTCTGTCACCTCTTTTTGATGATTTGTTTCTAGAAAATATATATATATATTTGTTTATTTCTTTAATTCAGTTCATATAGTTAGGGATGTGCCAATCGAAGCTTCTGAAGCAGTGAGGCTTTTACATGAAACTGTGTTGGTGCTTCGAAGCTTTTGACACAGTGCTCTTCTCTGTGCTCTCTACTACAGTGCTCAATACACATTCCTACACCAACAGTGTGTTGCCTTTAAAAGTTGAAATTGTATTTTTTGTGTATTTTATTTAACATTTTATTGTATATATTGTGAGATAGTTCCTCCGGGACTTTTATTTTGAAATAGCGATCTACTAGCGCTATTGCGTTCATGTTCATCAGCTAAGGAGAAGGGAGACATTGCACTGCAGCTTAAATATGCGATCTTCTAGCAGTTTAGCCTTGGAAAACATTTGACTGTAAGCAATTTACGAGTTTCTGTAACATAATTAAGTTATGAAAGTTTGAATGGAACAAGTGATTCAGTTGACTTTAATCGTGAAACGAGCATTATAAATGATGGTTAGAAAACAGTTGATTATTACATACAGTATCATTGTATTTGTTTTGCTGTATTTACATATTTGTTTGTTATGCTTTCAGTTTTACAGTAAAGAATATTCTCCAAGAAAAGTTACGCCTTGGGATTTATTCTGAAGTGTTCGCTATCTGTCTAATGGAGCACAGTCACGTTCTGTGAGGGCAGAATAAACAGTGTCATTCAGATGTTTTGTTCATTGGGAAGATTTATTTGTATATTTAATGAGTTTAATTGTATTGTGCAACTTTGTGTGTGTGTGTGTGTGTATTCCTTACAAAACAACACAAACATGCATATTGTTAAAAAACAAACTAAAAGACAAAATACACAATTGCAAATGCATTTACTGTATTTTCCGCACCATAAGGTGCACCGGATTATAAGGCGCAGTCTCAATTACAGGGTCTATTTCTGTACCGGTGTTGAACCGAAATCTGACTCCCTGTCATGTGCTTTCATTAATACAAGCTACCTTGTGAAAAAGGCCAATATGAGAGGAATAAGAGCGCTGTTGCGCTGACTGTTCCAAAGGACTTCTATTATGAAAGTACGACGCGCATTAGTTTAGAAAGTGAAGCGGTTCAGTTCAGAGTGAATCATATGTCACCCACCGCGGCAGATATCAGTTCATTATTATCACATAAGCGCTGGAGTAACCTAATAACTTGGTTAACAGCCTCGGAACGAGTGCTTGTGTGTTTTGTGCGTCTTATTAGAGTGAGTTCATCATTAACATTATGTTTGTTTATACATATGCTCGTCTTTGTTATGACGCAGTTATTGTTAGTGTTATAGCCCGATGCTAATTTAGCGATGCTAATTTCTGTGTTTACATTTTGATCTGTTATGTTCAGATACAGTTATAATAATTAATTAATATAATTGTGTTTATCTATGAGGGGAGAAGCCAATAGTTTGTATATGTATATGTGTAATTCTGTTATTAGAATCCTGTTTTGTCTGTTGCAGGAAAACCACACACACACACACACACACACCACCCTGCTTTGCACTCCCTTCCATCAAGTCCCCATCAAGTCTCCATCCAAGTCTCCATCCACGCCTCCCTCAAAACTCACCCATCCGAGCAAGGACATTACGGAGACCTCTGATCACGTGTGCTTCTTGTGCTCCCGCTGCAATCCTCATCAGCATCACAGGACATTGTTAATGCTCATATTGATGGTTGGCTCCCCTCCTTGAACTGTTTAATAAATCACTTTAAGACGATTTCTTCCTCTGTCGTGTTCTGACCGACACACCTGGCACATTGTTATATCCCCAAATCAGCCCTTATACCTTTCCAGGTAGCCTTCGCTACATTTTTGGTCCTTCGAGCCGGATTAGCAGTTGTGCTGGGATCATGCAACAGAAAGAAGAAGCATCATGGGTCCCATCCACTCGGCCCAAACGTCAGTTGTGGCAGCCATCCTATCTGAAGGATTATGAGGTCGGTGGAGTCAGACCAAGGGCAGGTGGTCCATCGCATGCCAGCCTGGCACCACAAATACCCAGAGAGGGACAGTGGAGCTCACAGACTCATGTAAAATGGGCCCACAAACCACAGAACATTTTTCCACCAAGTGGTGAGGAGAGCTTTAACGACAACAGCTTAGGATGGCCACGTACCTCTATGCCCTACCCCGAGGAAGATGTAGAGCCAAGCAGGTTACCCCGAGAGAGCATGCAGTACAGTTTCGCCTCAACTCGTAATAGGAGACCAGAATCGTGTGAGTTAATGACCTCAACCAGACTGCAGGGAGCAGCGCAGCAGGATCAGACTTCAGAGCAATGGCCAATGCCACCCATTCCTTTACAAGATGACTCATTAGCACTGGGTGAAGAGGAGTATGACGAGGAACTGCCACCTCCACCGTGGCCTTCGTCTGACTACCCTGTAACGTCTGCGAGTGCAGAGGAGCAGCGGGTGGTCAACGTCCTAGACAGAATGATGAGTGAGCTACAGATCATGAGAGACAGTGTCACATCCCTCGGCGCAGCTCACACTCGTCCACATTCGACCCCTCAGAGCCTGAACCCCCCTCAGCCACGGCAAAGTTCTGAACAGTATGACTTTCGGTCACACAACATGAGGCCAGAATCCTATTTCCCTAGCTCATGTTCACAACCCAGTCTATATCGCACGGACATGCGATCCGCGACTCAGTATCCAGCCTGGCCTGATAGGAGTCAACCCCGTCTCACTCGTGGCAGTCAGATCCCACCGATAACTCTGGGAGGAGGGGAGTACAGGGGCCCAGCACCGAAAATTCCTCTCTTCATCCATAAAGACCCGATTGAATTCTCACGGCTGAAACTGGCCCTTGCAAACCTGTTACCTGCTGATGCTACAGAACTTTTCAAATATCAGATTCTTGTCGATCACATGAGGCTTGAAGAGGCCTGTCTCATCGCCGACTCCTTTATCAACTCGCCCAGACCATATACAGACACTATGGCAGCCTTGACTGAGAAGTTCGGTCAGCCGCACCATGTGGCTTTGCAGAGGATTGCTGCGGTTATGGATTCGCCTGAGATTAGAAGAGGAGATATAGCAGCCTTTGAGAGGTTCTCCCTTCATGTACAGTCACTCGTAGGCATGCTACAGACACTGGGCCCAGATGGAGAGGTCGAGTTGATGTGTGGCTCACATGTGGCCCGACTTCTAACCAAGCTTCCAATTGAGCTTAGAGCAAACTTCCGGCGTCAGATGTTCCATCGTCCTGGACATACTCATACCCTGCTCGACCTGGCGGAATGGCTCCGATATGAGTCGTGGTGCCAAGGTTATGACAACCCTTTAGACATTCGTAGCCAAGGGCCATCAGGCTACAGAGCCGAGAAGCGTCGCAGCAAGCAAGCAGCTACAGTGCTACATGGAGCAGAAAGCTATACGTCGAACCGAGCAACCAGACCAGAGGGTCAGAACTTATCCACGACCAAGTGGAAGGGCAAAGCAAAACCTTACTGTCCATACTGTGAGGGCACTGAGCACTTCCTCAATCAATGTTCCGCCATTCAGAAACTCGCTAGAGAGGAGGTCGTAGAGTGGATCAAAGCTAACAAGAGATGTTGGAGATGTGGGAGAGCACATCAAGCAGTGCACTGTGACCTTAAGAGACTCTGTGATGTGTGTCAAGGGAAGCATCTGAGAGTCTTACACGATGCCAACGTACACCCCAAGGCTGAGCCGCCGAAAGCTGAAAGTTGTCTGGTGAGCAACAGTACGGAAGTTCTCTACCTGGACAGACCATCAACCCACTCTCGTGTCCTGCTGAAGGTCGTCAGAGTTCTCCTGCGCAACAGGGACAAGACACTAGACACTTACGCAGTGCTGGATGATGGATCTGAGCGCACAATGCTCCTCCCTGAAGCAGTTGAGAAACTGGGTCTACATAAGAAACCTGAGGACCTTGCTCTCCGCACAATTCGACAGGAAGTCCAAACATTGAAGGGATCAGCTGTCACATTCAAGATTTCGTCCTTTGCCAATCCTAAGAGAACCTTTCAGATAGTGGAGGCGTTTACTTCAACACGCTTGGATCTAGCGGACCACTCCTACCCAATCGCTGGTCTGAAGCGAAAATACAAGCACCTGGCGGATCTACCACTTGTCTCCTTTGATCACGTTAAGCCGCTTGTGCTAATTGGTGCTGATTACCCCCATCTACTTACCCCTATCGAGCCAGTGAGGATGGGCCCTTCAGGAGGTCCTGCAGCCATTCGAACGAGATTAGGATGGACGCTTCAGGGTCCTGCACACCTTACACAATGGAAGCCGGGCACCCCGCAATGTCTCTTCATTAGTGTGTCACCACATACAGAGCTGATGCAGAACGTGGAGAAGCTCTGGAAGATGGACACCCTGCCATATCAGAACAGCAAACTAGTAATGAGGTCGAAGCAGGATAAGGAAGCGGTAGAGCTCTTAGAGGCCAAGACAAAGCGAGTACCAGTGGCAGGTATCCTCCGATATGCCACTCCTCTGCTACGGAAGCGAGAGCTTCCCCCACTCAAAGCTCCCCATGAAGCCGTCCTACCCAGCCTCAGAAGTCTGGAGAGACGACTGGCACGGGACCCTCTGCGAGCTGATGAGTACTGTGTAGCGATTCGTAAGTTATTGGAGACTGGAGCGGTCAAGAAGGTTGACCTAAGGGAAGCTTCAACTACAGATGAGTCGTGGTACATACCCCATCACTTAGTAAGGCATAACGAGAAGAGTCGCTTGGTCTTTAAGGGTGAGACGGACCATTTTGACTGCTGCACTGCTGCTGCTGTTTCCTGTTTCCTGTTTGCTCGAGTGGATTGTGTCTGTTTGCGTCGTTTAAACTTGTTTTTGTTTTAGATTTTAAACTCGACGTTCGTTCATATTGCTAAATACAATACTAGATTATTTAATAAATTATAATCGTTAGCTTTAATCTAGTCGCTAAACGCGCTAGCATTGTGCTATCTTACTGTCCGTGCATACAGCGTTTTTCTCGCTCGCGTCTTTTTCCCGACTTCATCAAACAACTGGTCAACAAGTTGGATCAACACACGCGGTGAGTCATGTCATCTTCTTTAGCAATTGTTACATGCACTGCCTGCTTCATGCATAGTCTGTCTGTCTCTGTCAGCTGTGAAGGGTTCACATGTGATAAATGTAGGGACATAATTAGGCTGACAGAGAAGGTTTCAGAATTAGAGACACGCATCCAAACTTTAATCGAGGATAGTAAGAATGCAAGGGTTTTAGATACTGCTTTGGATGCGACTAGCTTAGCAAACCCTGTACATTGTTCGGTTTCGGCTGTAGAGCCCGTGCAGCAGGGCAACTGGGTGACTGTGAGACGGCATAATCGCGGGTCAAAAAACCACTGTTCCATTCCGATCAGAACATCAAACAGGTTCTCCCCACTCAGTGACGCACCCACTGAGAAACCTGTTGAAAGTGCCCTAGTGATTGGCGATTCTATTACTCGGAATGTGAAAATAGAGACTCCAGCCACCATAGTCACATGTTTGCCGGGAGCCAGAGCGCCTGACGTCAAAGCAAATTTAAAAGTGCTGGCTAAGGCTAATCGTAAATATTCTAAGATTGTTATTCACGTCGGCGCTAATGATGTCCGACTTCGCCAGTCGGAGATCACTAAAACTAATATTAAAGAGGTGTGTGAACTCGCAAGTACGATGTCAGGCACTGTAATTTGCTCTGGACCTCTCCCTATGCGCAGGAGTGATGAGATGCTTAGCAGATTATCCTCACTCAATGGCTGGATGTCTAAGTGGTGCCCGCAGAATAACATAGGGTTCATAGACAATTGGAAAAGTTTTTGGGGCAGACCTGACCTGTTGAAAAGAGATGGTATTCATCCCACCTGGGATGGTGCCGCTCTTCTCTCTAGTAATTTGGCATATAGTCTTAGAGCTAAACCTTGACTAACTGGGGTCCAGGTCAGGAAGCAGACAAACTGGCTAAACCGACCGTCTGCTAGCTGTCTCACGTCACAGAGGTCAGATAATTTACAACACATAGAAACTCTTTCTCCTAGATATCCTATAGAGACTGTGTCTGTTCCACGAATTAGCAAATACAAAAAACTCTCAAAACCGTTTAAGGGTAAAAATTTAATTGATTTACAAACAACTAAGAACGGTTATAACACAAATGAACAAATGATAAAGCTTGGGTTGCTGAATATACGATCCCTTTCCTCAAAAGCACTTATTGTAAATGATATAATTACAGATCATAAACTAGATGTGCTGTGTTTGACAGAAACCTGGCTAAAACCAGACGATTACATTACTTTAAATGAGTCCACCCCTCAAGATTACTATTATAAACATGAGCCTCGTCTGAAAGGTAAAGGAGGAGGTGTTGCTGTAATTTATAGTAACACGATCAGTACTGCTCAAAGGTCTAATTTGAAATATAATTCTTTTGAAGTGATGGTCCTCAATGTAAAATTATCTAGTGCAAGTAATAATTCCTGTTTAACTTTTGTGCTGGCTATTCTATACAGGCCACCAGGGCACCATACAGACTTTATCAAAGAATTTGCTGATTTTCTCTCAGAACTAGTAATGTCTGCAGATAAAGTCATAATTGTCGGTGATTTTAATATCCATGTAGATAATGAAAAAGACGCATTGGGATTGGCATTTAGAGACATCTTAAACTCTATTGGAGTTACACAACATGTATCAGGACCCACTCATTCTCATAATCATACTTTAGATCTAATATTGTCGCATGGGATCAATGTTGATACTGTTCAAATTCTACAGCAGAGCGATGACATCTCAGATCATTACTTAGTTGCGTGTAGACTACCTTTAGCCAAAGTCGAAAAACTAACTCCCTGTTATAAATATAGTAGAACTATCACTCCAAACACAAAAGATAGCTTTATAAATAATCTTCCTGATCAGTTTGATCTACTTAACATCCCAGATAGCCTAGAAGAACTTGATGTTGCAACAGAAACTATTAACTCTCTCTTTTCCAGCACTTTAGACACTGTTGCTCCGTTGCGCTTAAAGAAGATTAAAGAAAATAGTCCAACACCGTGGTACAACGAGCACACCCGGGCCCTCAAGAGAGCAGCCAGAAAAATGGAGCGGAGCTGGAAAAAAACTAAGCTAGAGGTTTTTCGCATTTCATGGAAAGACAGCTCTATTGCATTCAGAAAAGCCTTAAAATCAGCTAGATCTGCTTACTTTTCCACCCTCTTAGAAGAAAACAAATACAACCCTAGGTATTTATTTGAGACAGTGACTAAATTAACAAGAAATAAAGCCTCAACCCCAGATGCTTTAAAACAGCACAGCAGTAATGACTTCATGGACTTCTTTACTTGCAAAATTCATAATATTAGAGAGAAAATTATAACCATGCAACCGTCTACTACAATATCACAAAATACAGTAAATGTTAGTGTCCCCGAAGAAAAATTCCACTCCTTCATTGCTATTGGGGAGGAAGAATTGTCTAAACTCGTTAAATCATCAAAATCAACAACATGTATGCTAGACCCAATACCAACTAAGCTACTGAAAGAGTTGCTTCCAGAGATCATAGATCCTCTCCTTAATATTATTAATTCATCTTTGTCATTAGGATACGTACCAAAAACCTTTAAGCTGGCCGTGATTAAACCGCTTATTAAAAAACCACAACTTGATCCTACAGAATTAGTTAATTACAGGCCGATATCGAATCTACCTTTTTTGTCAAAGATTCTAGAAAAGGCAATATCTTCACAACTATGTTTCTTTCTAGAAAGAAACAGCATCTACGAGGATTTCCAGTCAGGATTTAGACCATATCATAGTACTGAGACTGCTCTTATTAGAGTTACTAATGATTTGCTCTTATCATCCGATCGTGGTTGTATCTCTCTGTTAGTGTTACTGGACCTTAGTGCTGCATTTGATACATTTGACCACAAAATCCTTCTGAATAGACTTGAAAATTATGTTGGCATTAGTGGAGTTGCATTAGCCTGGTTCAAATCATACTTATCTGACCGTTATCAGTTTGTAGCAGTAAATGAGGAGATGTCATATCGGTCACAAGTTCAGTATGGAGTTCCTCAAGGTTCAGTGTTAGCACCATTGCTTTTCACCCTGTACATGCTTCCTTTGGGTGCAGTTATTAGGAAGCATGGCATTAGCTTTCATTGTTACGCTGATGATACTCAGCTCTATATTTCTTCTCATCCGGATGAAACAAACAAATTCACTAAATTAACAGAATGCATAACCGATATAAAAAATTGGATGACTAATAACTTTCTACTGCTTAATTCTGAAAAAACAGAGATTCTAATTATTAGACCAAAAAGTTCAGCGCGTAATAATCTAGACTACTGCCTAACACTCAATGGCTGTTCTGTCAAGTCTTCGTCGTCAGTTAGAAACCTGGGTGTGCTCTTTGATACCAATCTTTCATTTGAAAGCCATGTTTCTAGCATCTGTAAAACGGCATTCTTCCATCTTAAAAATATATCTAAATTGCGACATATGCTCTCTAAGACGAATGCGGAAAAGTTAGTTCATGCGTTCATGAGTTCAAGGCTAGATTATTGTAATGCTCTACTAGGTGGTTGCCCTGCACGCTTAATAAACAAATTCCAGCTGGTCCAAAATGCAGCAGCTCGAGTTCTTACTAGAACCAGGAAGTATGAGCATATTAGCCCAGTTCTGTCAAACCTGCACTGGCTTCCTATTAATCACCGAATACATTTTAAAATCTTGCTAATTACTTACAAAGCATTAAATGGTTTAGCTCCCCAGTACTTGAGCGATCTCTTAACACATTATAGTCCTTCACGTCTATTGCGATCCCAAAATACTGACCAGCTTATAATACCTAGAATATCAAAGTCAACTGCTGGCGGTCGATCCTTTTCCTATTTAGCTCCTAAACTCTGGAACAGTCTTCCTAATACAGTTCGGGAAGCAGACACACTCTGTCAGTTTAAATCTAGACTAAAAACCCATCTTTTCAACCTGGCATACACATAACACATTATACATACATTTTAATCCAAATCATGTAAAATGATTGTTAGGCTGCATAATTTAGATAAGCCGGAACCGAGAACATTCCCATAACACCTGATGTACTCGATACATCAGAAGAAGAATGGCATCTACGCTGATATTGTTCTCTGTTTATTCCGAGGTTATCGTGGTCAGCCGGATCCGGGCCGTATCCAGATCAGATGAAGGACCTGGACACGAGCACAGCACTACCCTGAAGTGTCTGCGGAGACCGTGACTCTACTGGACCCTCCCCTGTGACGATCATGAACCCATCTCCAACCGGACCAAATTGGACTTCATATTGGACTTGAATTGTTGTCAATATAACAATCATGTACTGTTTGGCTTTGGCCAGAGGAGAACTGGTCCCCCGACTGAGCCTGGTTTCTCCCAAGGTTTTTTCTCCATTCTATTCTTCATTCGTTACGTCATCTGCCGGAGTTTTGGTTCCTTGCCGCTGTCGCCTATGGCTTGCTCAGTTGGGGAAACTTAACACTTAAAATTCATCAATTGTATTGATTCGCCTGCTCTTTTGGGGCTTCTGTTCAGCCAAACAAACTTTGTTTATATTGTTTTTCCTGTAAAGCTGCTTTGAAATAATCTACATTGTAAAAAGCGCTATATAAATAAAGGTGACTTGACTTGACTTGACTTTAACTGCTCCTTTCAATTCCAAGGCAGAAGTCTCAATGACACCCTCCTTCCTGGACCAGTGCTGGGAGCTTCTCTTCTGGGAGTTCTACTGCGCTTCAGGGAACATGCAGTGGCGATCAGCGGTGACATCAAAGGCATGTTCCACCAGGTTCAGCTCTTACCAGAAGAACGCCCACTCCTCAGATTTCTCTGGCGGGACATGAAGCGCGAAAATCCCCCTGAAGTCTTCGAGTGGCAAGTCTTACCATTTGGCACTACGTGCTCTCCATGTTGCGCCACCTTCGCACTTCAGAGGCACGCAAGAGATCATGGTGGGCCAGGAGAAGGAGTCAGACGTTCAGTGGAGCACTGTTTCTATGTGGACAACTGTCTTCAGAGTGTACACACAGCTGAAGAAGCCAAGGAACTGGTAGACCAACTCAGGGAAGTACTGGCATCTGGAGGATTTGAAATCAGACAATGGGCCTGCAACATACCTGATGTCCTCAGGCACCTACCTCCAGAGGCGAGATCTGACAGCATGGAGCAATGGCTTTCACATGATGAATCTGGACTGTCAGAGCCAGCCCTTGGACTCAGCTGGCATTGGGAGTCAGATACCTTAGGCTACAAGAGCCGACCTTTGGAGTATGGGGCATTGACGATGAGGAATGTTTACAAAGTACTGGCCCGACAATACGATCCCCTGGGATTCATTGCACCTTACACGACTCGTGCAAAGCTGATCGTCCAGTGTATGTGGGACAAGCCACGTGATTGGGACGACCCACTTATCCCTCAAAACTTGCAAAAGGCATGGAAGGAATGGGAATCGGAGCTACACTTGCTGCCACTTATCTCATTACCCCGACCTTATGCTATGGTCTATCCCCACCAATCAGTTGTTTCCAGACAGATCCACGTGTTCAGTGATGCCTCTGAAAGAGCCTACGGATCAGTCTCTTACCTTAGGACAGAAGATACCCAGGGACAAGTCCATCTGGCGTTTCTGGCAGCTAGATCCAGGGTAGCACCCAGGCGACAGCATTCCATTCCCCGTCTTGAGCTCTGTGGTGCCCTTACAGCTGCACAATTAGCAAAGACAATAGAGAGAGAACTGACTTTGGAGATAGATCAGACAATCCTTTGGAGTGATTCGACGACAGTGTTAACCTGGTTACAGTCAGAGTCATGCCGGTTCAAGGTTTTCGTGGGTACTCGTGTGGCCGAGATTCAGGAGCTTACGGCAGAGAGTACCTGGCGCTATGTTGACTCCGCGCAGAACCCAGCAGATGATGTAACACGAGGGAAGACCTTGGCAGAGTTAGCTGTGCCGAACCACTGGAGCCAAGGACCCTCCTTCCTCCTCAAGGGACCTGCTGAATGGCCGTCTTCACCCGTAATGGCCCCCAAGGAGGATATCACGGAGTACAAGAAGTCTGCTTCGTGTGGAGTGGTATTTAGAGCAGATAGACAGGAAACTAATCCAGGCCAGTCATACCCGTCCTGGAAGGATATGGTTGAGGCTGTAGCACAGGAGGAGCATGGGGCGGCAGACACAAACAAGCCCTTGACAGTAACAGACTTCCAGGAGGCAGAGATGACTATCTTCCGGAGAATTCAGGCTGAGTGCTTCCCAGCTGAGTTACGTCACCTGATGTCAGGAAAAGCAGTACTCCGAAGTAGCCGTCTCATTACTCTGTCCCCAGAGTTGGATCCCGACGGGGGAGTCATACGAGTCGGCGGGAGACTCCGACGTGCCGAATGGTTAGATCCTGCCTTCAAGCATCCAATTGTCCTGGACCCCTCACATCCAGTGACAAAACTTCTTATTCAGGACTACGATGCTCGCCTTTGTCACCCGGGCCCTGAGCGAGTGTTCGCAGAGATGCGCCGAGTCTTTTGGATTCTCCGTGGTCGGGAGGCAATTCGAAGGGTGCAACATCAGTGTGAGGAATGCCGAAGGTGGAAATCTAAACCGTTGGTTCCAAAAATGGCTGACCTACCCATTGCCCGTCTACGCTTATACAAACCGCCATTCTACTCCACGGGTGTCGACTGCTTTGGGCCTTTCCAAGTCAAGATTGGACGACACTCAGAGAAGAGATGGGGTATCATTTATAAGTGTCTTACCACCCGCGCAGTCCATCTAGACCTCCTGCACAGTATGGATTCAGATTCATTCCTAATGAGCCTCCGGAGATTCATTGCCCGCAGAGGGACTCCAGCCGAGCTGTATTCCGACCAGGGTACGAACTTTAAAGCAGGAGAGAAAGAGCTTTGTGAGTCTTTTAAGCACATGTCTTCGGACCTCCAACGGCTCTTAGCCAAGCAGAAGATCGATTTCCGCTTCAACCCCCCTGCAGCTCCTCACTTTGGGGGTACGTGGGAGAGGGAGATAAAGTCTGTCAAGACTGCACTGTATACTGTCATCGGAGTTCAGCCTATTTCTGAGGAAGTACTGTATACTACCTTACTAGAGGTGGAGGCAATACTGAATAGCAAACCTCTGGGTTATACCTCATCCAACGTTGCTGACATGGATGCTGTGACACCAAATATCCTCTTGATGGGGCGGCTAGATGGAGCACTACGCTAGTTGTCTACCCCAAAAGCGAAGGATTAAGCAAGCGAAGATGGCGACACTGCCAGGTTCTAGCAGATCATTTCTGGGCCAGGTTCATCAGGTATTACCTGCCAACCCTACAATGCCGGAAGAAGTGGCATGATGACTCAGTTGACCTGACAGTGAATTCAGTAGTCCTACTGATGGACCCGCAGTTTCCCAGAGCAGTTTGGCCGGTTGGTAAAGTGATCAAAGTGCATCAAAGTGCAGATGGTCACGTGAGATCAGCAGATGTTCAAGTCAAGGACAGGGTTTACACACGTCCAGTTGCCCGACTCATTATGCTTCCAGTGATCCCGGACACGGAGGAACAGAAATGCCCTCCGGCATCTTCAGATTGAGAAGCGAGCCTTTTCCAGGAGCAAATTGCACGCAATTTGGGGGCGGCTGTGAAAAAGGCCAATATGAGAGGAATAAGAGCGCTGTTGCGCTGACTGTTCCAAAGGACTTCTATTATGAAAGTACGACGCGCATTAGTTTAGAAAGTGAAGCGGTTCAGTTCAGAGTGAATCATATGTCACCCACCGCGGCAGATATCAGTTCATTATTATCACATAAGCGCTGGAGTAACCTAATAACTTGGTTAACAGCCTCGGAACGAGTGCTTATTGTGTGTTTTGTGCGTCTTATTAGAGTGAGTTCATCATTAACATTATGTTTGTTTATACATATGCTCGTCTTTGTTATGACGCAGTTATTGTTAGTGTTATAGCCCGATGCTAATTTAGCGATGCTAATTTCTGTGTTTACATTTTGATCTGTTATGTTCAGATACAGTTATAATAATTAATTAATATAATTGTGTTTATCTATGAGGGGAGAAGCCAATAGTTTGTATATATATATGTGTAATTCTGTTATTAGAATCCTGTTTTGTCTGTTGCAGGAAAACCACACACACACACACACACACACCACCCTGCTTTGCACTCCCTTCCATCAAGTCCCCATCAAGTCTCCATCCAAGTCTCCATCCACGCCTCCCTCCAAACTCACCCATCCGAGCAAGGACATTACGGAGACCTCTGATCACGTGTGCTTCTTGTGCTCCCGCTGCAATCCTCATCAGCATCACAGGACATTGTTAATGCTCATATTGATGGTTGGCTCCCCTCCTTGAACTGTTTAATAAATCACTTTAAGACGATTTCTTCCTCTGTCGTGTTCTGACCGACACACCTGGCACATTGTTATATCCCCAAATCAGCCCTTATACCTTTCCAGGTAGCCTTCGCTACATACCTTGAGCATATTCGCTTGTTGCTCAATATTTACTTCCACACAGCAAACACCCAGTACGTGCAAACACCCACCTATCATGTGAAAAAATAATTAAATATTATTGTGGACATTCCCACCCGTGATAAAAACACTCTTGACCATGTCTACAGCAACATACGTGGTGCATACAGGGCTTCACCCCGCCCCCACTTCGGACACCTGGACCACATCTCTTTGTTCCTGTACACTGCTTACAGACAAAGACTGAAACAAGCACACCCTGTCACCAAACAGATTAAACACTGGACCCCGGAAAGCAAGATCACCCTGCCGGACTGTTTTGCTCTGACAGACTGGGATGTGTTTAAAGCTGCAGCCACTGTGGAGGACTCTTCCGTCAGCGTACAGGATTATGCTGAGTATGTGACTGGGTACATCAGCACTTGTGTTGATAACATCATGCCCACCATTCGAATCAGGAAGTTTCCCAACCAGAAGCCCTGGATAAACTGTCAGGTACGTCACATGCTGCGTGCTCGCTCTCTTGCATTTAGATCAGGCAATGAGAACGAGTACAAAGCTGCAAAGTATGGACTGAGAAAAGCCATCACAGCGGCCAAGAGACAGTACAGAGAGAAGCGGGACAGCTTCTACTCTACTGCTGATCCAGGGCGGATGTGGCAAGCCCTGCAGCACATCACAGACTACAGGACCACCACCAACAACATCACCTCAACAAACAGCCTACCGGATGACCTCAACACTTTCTACGCCCGCTTTGAGGCCCCCAGCGACACTGCAGAGAGGGACCTCACACACACCTGGATCACCCAACCCCCCTCCCCCCCACCAACCATCACATCAACTCAGGTACACAAAGCTCTGAGGAAGATCAACCCCCGCAAAGCAGCAGGACCAGACAACATTCCTGGGCGGGCCCTCAGAGCATGTGCCAACGAGCTGGTTGATGTTCTCACCTCCATCTTCAACCTCTCCCTCAGCCAGCGCACCGTACCATCGTGCTTCAAGACCACAACCATCATACCCCTGCCCAAGAAGAGCCCACCCACCTGCCTCAATGACTACAGGCCAGTGGCACTCACTCCAATCATTATGAAGTGTTTCGAGAGACTGGTGCTGGCCCACATTCAGAGCAGCATACCGGACATAATTGACCCCCTGCAGTATGCCTACCGGCCCAACAGGTCAACCTCGGATGCCATCGCTGCTGCCATACACTATTCCCTCTCTCACCTGGAAAACAAGGACTCATACTTACGGATACTTTTCATAGATTACAGCTCCACCTTCAACACGGTCATCCCACACAAACTCCACAAACTGTCCATACTTGGTTTGCACCCCACCCTCTGTGACTGGCTCCTAGATTTCCTGACTGGCAAGCCTCAGTCTGTCAGGATTGGAAATAGGACTTCAGCCAGCACCATCACAAACATTGGCACTCCACAGGGCTGTGTACTCAGCCCCATCCTCTACACCCTGTACACCTACGACTGTGTCGCCTCCCACAAGGACAACATCATCCTGAAGTTCGCGGACGACACCGCAGTGATAGGACGCATCGCTGGTGGTGACGAGGCAGCTTACAGGAGGGAGGTGGCCAGTCTGGTGTCATGTTGTGAAGACAACAACCTCACCCTCAACACGGACAAGACAAAGGAGCTGATAGTGGACATGAGGAAGGAGAGGAGGACGCCTCAGCCACTGTTCATCCGGGAGCTTGAAGTGGAGAGGGTGAGCAACTTTAAATACTTGGGTCTCCACATCAATGAGGACCTCACTTGGACACCTCACATCACGCAGCTGGTCAAGAAGGCTCAACAGCGGCTGTATTTTCTGAGGAGGCTGAGGAAGTTTGGCATGTCACCTAAGATCCTCAGCAACTTCTACCGCTGCACCATTGAGAGTGTCCTGACCAGCTGCATCACTGTGTGGTACGGCAGCACTTCTGTCATGGACTGCAAACGCCTGCAGAGACTTGTGAAGACTGCACAGAAGATCACCAGGACTCCACTGCCCTCTCTGCAGAGCATCTACCACCGCAGAGTCCACCGAAGAGCTGCCTCCATCCTCAAAGACCCCTCCCACCCCCAACATGGTCTGTTCACACTACAGAAGTGCAGAAGTGTGAAATACAGGACTGCCAGAATGAAGAACTCTTTCTTTCCCTCTGCCATAAGACTCCTAAACAGCAGATAGGAGTCTACAATCACAACATCATGAACAATTGTTTACATACTGCACTACCTCACTTTACACTGCCAGAACTGCACTACCTCACTTTACCCCTTTTTATATTTTTATATATTTGCTCTTTTTATTATTTATATATTTATCTTATTTTTTATTTTACTTACTTGTGTGACATTTACTGTGGAAGGCAAAGTAAGAATTTCATTGTACAGTGAAACATGCTTTCTGTCTGTATATATGACAATAAACACTTTGAATCTTGAATCTTTGAATCTTATATTTAATATAATTCATGCACAAGTATATGAGGAGAGTGATACATTTTTTTCTAATCTTCATGCAGCAGCATAATTTCAATGTGAAATCAACAGTTTTGCTGGTGCAATCCATCTGATATGTTTTTTTTTGCATACATATTATACATACATATTATTTCATATTTTATGTATTAATTTAAATGTACTCAACACTTCTGTGCACTATGGGACGGCTCAATCTATGCGCTCTGTGAGTCCGTCGTGAGTGTTATGAGGTAACGAAGCTTCGTTCCCACAGGTCACGTGACAGCCCCATTTCACAGCAAAGCTCCGGAACACTGTTTCCAACCACTAGTGTGTCGAAAACTCGAGACGTGTGTCGACACAGGGTGTTGAGCTACCCATCCCTACATATAGTTAGTTTGCATATTTCTTGTCATAGTTTTGTCAGTTTTGCTCTCGTTTTGTTTCTCTCGTATTGAGTGTCATCTTTTGTTGGTTCATGTCCTGTCTCCAGTTTCTCTTGCTGTTGAGTCTCCTGGTCTGACAGTTTGTCTGGTGTTTCATCATCACATTCACAAGCGTCAAGCCTCTGGTTTCCTGATCCGCTGCCTAATCTACTCCATCGACCGGAGCATCTTCTCAGTCTTAATTCCTGACCAGCCAGCTCTTCTATTGTGTGTCCTGCATAACTGTTTGTTCGTCACTTCACTTTCACTGTCGTGTAAATAAATCATCACTCATTTCTGTATTTGGGTCCTCTCATGTTCAGATGTTGTGACAACTGTATTAAGCAGAATATAAAGCTTTGAATAAAAATGTCTCTGAATCATTTGTGCATTTGACAAATTGTTGCATTTATTTCACTTCAGCTTCTACACATTTATTTTTTTGAGCACCAGCAAAACATGTTTAAATTAGATGCTGTTAGTCTGTACATTATTTTATTTTTATCTTTATAAATAAAAGAATTTGCCATCCATTTTAAAATCATGATCATCTGTTCACTGGGTTTTTGAAACTCTATAATGCCTCACAAACAATATTTAAAGACTATATTTCACAATGTAAACTAATTTTGAACTGATGAGAAAAGCTGCGGCTGGCGTTTCTTGAACTGTTTCTGTTCTGAACGGCAGATCGGCTGTTTATCGTCATCACAAGAATGACGTCACTTTACAGGCCAAAACTAAATGTGACGACAGAATCTGTCAGGAGATTAAACATCGTCACACCGAACAGAGAAACGCTTTTATGGCCTCATTATGATCATAATTTTACTCTTACAAATGATTCTAACTCACATGTTCATGGAAAACTGAGAGAGTTTAGTTTAGTGATGATGATGATGAAGTCGTGGGACTGTGATGTTGTTCATTTTTCGTCTATGTTTAGATTTTTACTTCTGGCGACTGCATTTAACATTCATAACTATTGTTCATCTGAGATAATTATCTTGATGAACACTATCAGCAGTAACTCAAAACTCTCAATGTGCAGAACTTATTTCTGTTTTATACAGTGGATTATGATCTTTCACTGAACTATTTATAACTGCAGGAATGTCTTATATATTGAATATATTGAACAGTCG
This sequence comes from Rhodeus uyekii, assembly GCA_037043235.1. Classification (NCBI taxonomy): domain Eukaryota; kingdom Metazoa; phylum Chordata; class Actinopteri; order Cypriniformes; family Acheilognathidae; genus Rhodeus; species Rhodeus uyekii. The sequence goes on from JAWRVZ010000050.1 coordinate 2,853,683, forward strand.
TGTTTCAGCAGGAACTACAAACAGATGATAATGTGAGAAAATGTGTGACAGCAAAATATGGACATAAACATCAGCAAAGAGACAAATGTGGGATCCTGATCTGATCATGTAGACAAATAAACACTATATCAATAGACATTAGTTTAAAACACTGTGGTTCTGCACAGTACCTTGAGTGAGTCCAGAGTGGATGAGGAACATCAGCACTAAAAGCAGAAGAAACACAGATATGAAGCTTTTCATTCATTCAACACAATGTGAATCACATGCTGAAACATGTCTAGAGTTTATTCTACATGAACTGAAAGTGTTTTTCTGTTCTGATGTTCATTCAGACGAGAACTGACAGTTTATTCTCCAGCATTTAACATCATCACACACAATGACATCACAGGACTCGTGAACTGATACGAGAGTCGATTCACTGATTCATTGATTCACTGATTGATTCATTAATTCACTGATTGATTCATTAATTCACAACAACAGAAAAGCTGTTTGAATCACAGAGCTTCACAGACAGGAACTATAAAGCATATTAACACAGTTCTGTTAAAACTGCATCGGCTCCTAAAATCTGAATACATTTTAAAATCTTGCTAATTACTTACAAAGCATTAAATGGTTTCCCTCAACACAACTTGAGCGATCTCAACACATTATAGTCCTTCACATCTATTGCGATCCCAATATTCTGGTCAGTTGATAATATCTAGAATATCTCAGTCAACTGCAGGCGGTCAAAGCTTTTCCTGTTTGGCTCCTAAACTCTGGAACAGTTGAAGGCCTCATGAATCTGATCTCCAACCATTAAATATTTTGAGTGTCTCGATCTCAATCTGACTTCTGACCTGAAATGTTGTCTATATAATAATCATGAACTGTGTGTTTGTTGGCCAGAGGAGAACTGTCTGTATAAATGAATGTGACTCGAAAACATATGACGTACTCGTCAACAACTAAAATGTTTCTATTTTCTATTCTTCTTTGCTTATTTTCAATTTGTTTCTGATTTTAGTTGTTTTTTTTTTTTTGCTCCCCTTTTTTGCTTTTCTATACGACTATTCATTGTTCCATAACAATTTAGTTCAAACTGTTCCCACGTTTATGTTTGCTTATTTTTGGTAAATAACAAATATAGAAACATTTGTGAATCTATAGGTTTTTCATCTCTTTTGTGTGATTTAAGACTCTCAAACATGCGTTACAATCAAACATTAATGTTTCACACCACTGATTGTTCACTGGAAACACAAGATACAGAAAAGAAAACCAAATTAGGTGAAAGTGTTTGAGACACACATCATCACTTCCTGTTTGGCGTTTCTATCATCAACTTCTTTGTGACTTTATAGTGACTGCAAAAATAATTTGAACCATTAGTGAGTTTGACATATATCCACACTGTAGATTATGTGTGGATAGAGTGAATGGAGACTATCTTGTGTTTTTCATCAGCGGGATCAGCGCCTGTGCTCTGAGATCATTAATGGTGTTTAGATGTGACGTTCAATCAAGACCATTTACAGTTCTCAAATGAACTAGATGTGAAAACACTCTTGAGTCACATTGAAAATATATATTTGCAAAATATAAAAACAAGTGGCATTTAAAGAAATAAATCACAAACATTTTTCATTTAAAACATTTCACAAAATAAGTATTAAACAAAATGTGTCATTAGTCTGTTTGAACTCGAGGAGAACTGACGTCATACAGCCACTGAAAAAATACTTAGATCAACTTGTTAAAAATAACTGAAACGTGTCTCAGGAAAGAGAAGTTAGTTCTGAGAAAAGCTTAAGCGTCATTTCACAGCATTTTTCACTTGGTTTGATAAACTGTGTTAAATGTAATGAAACTTTGACAAATCTATGAGAGATTTAAATGTCCAAATACTTTTTGCAGTTATTTTTCAATAAGACGGTGAGAGAGAAAGAGAAGTGATAGAGAAGCTGATTGTGTGTTCGGTCACCGTTCTCAAGCTCTGAGTCTCTGATGGAGAGTTTATTTAAAGATACAGCATCATTCAACACTAACTCACATCAACACAGAGACATCGCATTTATCTCAACTACTTGAAATAGAAGAAACAATATTACAACAAAAACAAGCTGAAATACACGTGTACAGCCTCCATCTTTCACACGCATCATCACACAGATAAATGCATCATCCACCTCTTTATCTGATCAACACGTAACAATCACATTGCATTAGAAAGAATAAAAGAATATGATCAAATACTCACAGATGAGAGTCAGTGAACTGGAGTCCATCCTGTCACATTAACAGAGCGTTTAACACTTCTGTGTGATAAAACACACTTCCTCTGTTTAAACAGTAATTTCACACTTCAAGAAGAGATGAGGGAGGAGACAAAACTCAATATAGAAATGCATGAAGAAAGAGAAAGGAGAATCAAGATATTTAGCTGCTCTTTTGTTTATGCAAGTTGTTACATCTTTGTTCATCTAGTAAAAGATTTCTCCTGGTAATTGTTGTCACACAGATACAGTCACACGACAGACAGAGAACACAAAGTGAAATCAGCACGTGACTCTAGTTTAGGCCTCAGAGAAGCTGCAGAGCAGATGGGTGGAGTTTATGTCCAGCTCCTCCTCTTTAGACGTCCAGAGAGAAGAGAATGTTATAATGGTCCTGTACGACAGAATCAAGTTGATAAAGGTTTAATTTAATTTTAATTTAATTTAATTTAATTTTAAACTGTGAGAAACAGACTGATGTCCTCTAGTGGGACGTGTGTTCACAGATCAGCACAGTGCAGTTTGATTAACGATTGCCAAAGAACAGCAGAATTCAAGTGCACCATTGGCGTCCTGTTCTCTTCACAGATGAGAGCAGATTCACTCTGAAAACACGTGACAGACATGAAAGAGTCTGGAGAAGCCATGGGGAACATTATGCTGCGTGAACATCATCCAGCATTAGCGGTTTAGCAGTGGGCCAGTGATGGTCTGGGGAGGAAGAGCTTTAGAAAGTCACACAGACGTGCAGTCAATGGTTCCTTCACTGCTGTCAGATACTGGAATAAATCCTCAGAGTCGTTGTCAGATCTTCTGCTGGTGCCGTGACCCTGGGTTCTTCCTGGAGCACGAGTGTGTCGGCAGTCTTTAGATGATGAAGGCATTGATGCCATTGACTGGATCTCACGTTCTCCAGATCGGATTGCAATTGAGAACGTCTGGGACATTATGTATCGGAGCATCCAAAGCCGTCAAGTAGCAGCACAACCTGTCCAGGAGTTCACAGATGCCCTGATCGAGGCCTGAGAGGAGATCAGGAGACCATCCTCCATCTCATCAGGAGCCAGACGTTGTCATGAGTGAATACAGGCATGTGGAGACGAACACACGACTGACTAACATCAATTGCTGTGATGAATTTAATGTGAGTTGGATCAGCCTGCCAGCTTAATGGATCATGAGCGATGTGGAGAGGAAGACAAGGAGAACGGGATCCAAAAAAAATACTTTATTGAAAAAACGAGAACAGAAAACAGCACATAGTAGTGCAAAGACATGGAGACATGAAAGACATCCACACACGAAACAACATCCCACGTAACATTAACAAGAGAAAAAGACATGGGAACACAGGAGGGCATTTAAGGAAGAGGAGGTTCAGCTGACGGGGCTGGGGTAGATATGAACACGACAGGTGTAGGACAGGCAACGGAGACACAGATGAGACAGACGCGACAAGACTGTGACACATCCTGTAACTTCAGTTTCTTACATTGATTTTTGGTTTGATTAGTATGTTGTTCATATTTCATATTTTATTTCATTCATATTTTACAATATTAACAACACATCGTCTCCCTCTACTGTTCACATAGCAATAGTTGAAACCATATAGTGGTTATTTAAAACCGAATAATCAAATACATGGAGAAAAAAAATGTAAATAAAATGGTCATAACTCCTGTGACTAACAAACAGGGTGTCTCATATTTATATATTTATTTTCACTATCAATCATTGTAAAGCTGAACTCCACATGGAAAGCGTCGCTGGTGACGTCACTAGACCCGCCCATGAGTGTGTCTTCAATCAGGTCCGCTAGCGGGACTATAAACGCTCTAATGCTCTGGATTCTGTTGCTGTGAATTGATGAATATCTGCGGGTTTTTGTGTTGATCTGCGAAGAGACGCGGCGCGTTGAAAGTGTCTCTGGAGCGTCACTCGTGTTTCTGGTTTATTGTCACTGAATCCGCGAGAGAAACAGCGTCACCGCTGATGATGTGCACGCGCTGAAGCGACGGGGACGCGCGCTGTCCGGAACCGGAATAGAAACACAAATTATTAATTATAATTAGGTGTTTCTGAGTGTTGCTGGAAACCGATTTTTACAGATATGTTGAACAGAGTCGTGATGATATGAGCTTCATCACATGATCTGCACAGAGCAAGAGTGAGATTTGTTAGTTGCTGTAAAGTGAGGGAGTCTTTGAGCATCAGAAACAGTGTCTGTCAGTTTATCTGCACATTAATACTGTGATGAACCTTCTGTTGATACAGATTCATTTCCAGAAGCTCAATGATGGGAATATGTGCATCAATGCATCCGAACACACTGGTAAATCCTACAGGAAATTGTAATGATCAGGTTAATTCCAGGAGTCACAGCAAGATGATCTGAACTGAACATCATTGATCTGATCAGCCTCACCGATTTCTACAGCAATGACCTGCAATCCTGTGAAACTGCTCTGATGATCTCACGGGTTTGTGTTCAGAAACACAACCATCAGCAGAAAGTGCTTGAGAGACTTTCCTCACCGCTCACATACAGCAGCTTTACTAATGTGATCTGCATCCAATGTTATGCAGAAACTACCATTTACAAAGAAACGTAAAGCAGCACAGAGAATCTGCTGGGATGGAAGTTCACGAACATGATGGATGATGTTACCGATGGACGGATAATGGATGAGATTATGGATGAATGTGATTGACTGTAAAGAAAAACAGTTCCTCTTAAATTAAAATGCACAAGGATTTGACAGAAAATCCACTGGAAACTCAAAATCCTTTCCTGACGTGAATGAAACTCTATGAATGAATGCAGATGATCATCTACAGGATCCTCCATAAAACACATGCCATTTAATTCACTTAGATGATCTCTGTGTGCCGGAAATATGAGCAATGAATGAATGTACGGAAAGAAAACAATACAATAACATGCTGTTCTTCCAGATTCACCTCTGATATTAACAGCAGATTTGGTAATTGATGTTTACATATATAAGCTGGTACTCTTCATACGCTGTCAGTGAGAAATATGCAGACTTTGCTTCACTTACAGTTGATTGAACTGATTCACTTCAGCTTTTCTGAAACCACAAACTCAGAGTTTCTCATCTCAGGGTAAATCAACTCAGAGTTGGTTGAACCTCTTTATTGAAACTGGATCCTGTGGGTTTTCCAGAAAGCAGGTTATGTGATGCATCCAGGTGTGTTTAAGGGTAAGTAACAGGATAACTCAACTTTCAGCTCCAAAACAGAGGAATCAGGGTAAGAAGAAACTTACTCTCTGAACAAAACCTGATCCAGAGCAGCTTCTGTTTGAGGATTAGTTTAATTCAGAGTTCAGCGCATGAGTGACGTGATGATGAGGAGATAGATAGATAGAATAACACTTGACATGAAACTTACTCTCTGAACTGAAACCCCAGAGTTTTTAACTTAACCTTCTTCATGAAAGGCCTCAGATATGTTCATGTTTCTGTTGTACAAACACTTATTTCTAGGTTCATGTTTACATGTTGAAACCAGTGAATTATTAAAAACCGACATGTTTAACTTTTAATCACGCTATTATTATGACTCTTAATCCTACAAGATAGTGGACTTTACTAAAAGTTGTTAAAAAGACAAAATAAATAGATGGTTGTTTTTTTTTTTTTTTCAAAAAAACAGCAACACATTTAAATGAATCTAAGCGTTTAATGTGAGAAATAGTTTAGAGCAGCAGAAGGGGGAGGAGTTTGTGTTTGTGGAAGTTCACTGATTGGCTGGAAATGTTGTCAGACTTCAGTAAATAGGAGACTGACACTCTTTATTGACTCAAATCACATTAGTTTTGACTTTATTCCTGAAAATGTATTCGGTTTTCAATCAGGTCCGCTAGCAGGACTATAAACTCATCTAATGCTATGGATTCTGACTTCAGCTAAACTGATTTAATAATTATTATCTGTGGCTTTAAAGTTCATGTGTCATTGTTTATTAATGTTCAGATGTTAAATAATATGCTGGAAAGGATTAATTTACATGTTTTATATTATTAGCTGTTCTTTTCTGCTGTTAAAATGTCAAAAGCTCCTGCTGTTCCTCATTCAATACATTTCATGATATTTGTTTTGTCTCGGCTTTATTGAAAATGAAGCTGAAATGAAAGATGTTTGTGAGTAGAAACATCTGTTTGCTGAATCTCATCCCTCTGTCAGTGTAAAGAACAGTTTTCATTCTTAGTTCTGCTGTGAAATTGCTGTCAAATGTATTTATTCAGTTTGATCAGTTTTGTGTCTCTGAGCATCTAAAGAACGACTTTCAGATTCTCACAATAAAACCATGAAAATATGACATGAGACATTGATTCAGGTTTAGATGATGGATTACAAATGATGAGACAAATGTGAGACAAAGACATTTTTATTACACACTTTTTGGCAAATACATATTAATTTCAACTGTTATTCACACAGAATATATGATATAAAACTTTGGTCTGTATGTTTATAAATGACTGAAACAAGAGAAACTGAACAGGAAACTGGAGACCAAAACCAACAAATCTGAAGAACAGAAAGACGTCAAGCTTTTACTATTGAAGAACAAACATCACAAAGATGATAAAAAAAATTTCCTTTTACGACAAATGTAAATAATAAAAACAACAATAACATAAAGGACCAATTAAAAGCAAAACAACTCATTTAAATATGTCACCAATAAAATTCTGAATCTCATTAAACTTGTTAATATCAGATTGAAGTTTCTTTCTCCGTTACGGCGAACTGACTTTGATCTTCAACAAATGAAACTGAAATACACAGAAAAACATTTATTAGAGAGAGAGAGACATTAAACACCTTTTATTTTCCATCATAATACAAAAATATTTCATGCTGAATAACAATATTAAATAAATACAATGTTAAGTTCAATATTAATAACATCGAAATGTCAATGTTACCAATAAAATACAATTTTATCATCATTCAGAGAAATAAAGTTTGCATTTATACATCACTTTCTTGCAAATACAATTTTATAACATCATGAAGGAGATTGTGCATCAGGAACAGATAGAAACTCCTTCATTTTGTATCTTATTTTTAAATGTTGTCAAACTCTTGAGATTTCACACATGTAACGCACAGCTGAACTGCTCTCTACAAATGACATGTTGAAGTTCTTGTAAGGAGAGAAGTTTCTCACATCTCCATTTCCTGCCAATTACATGAGTAACAAATACTTCAGGAAAAACACAGACTTGCACCTCTAACTAAAATTGATTTCAAGAAAACTGTTTAATAATGAAGGAAAAGAGGATTTTAACTTAATTAAAACATGTTTCTTTCTGACCTTCTCCCTATTTGTTCAGATATTTCTTCCACAGAAAAACACTTATTTTGTTCTGTATCAATTTAATCAATTAAATCTTCCACTTTTAAAACAGCAGATAAAATGAACAGGTTGATTTCAAACGGAGTAATTTATTCTGAAGACAAAAGCATGAATTATAAAGCAGTGTTTGTTCAGGAAATCTTCTCCTGCTGTTCGTACAGACTGATCACATTATCATGAGGAATGTCACTCAGATCATCCTATAAAACTCCTTCACACCGACATTAGGAGCAAATACATTCATACATGAAAACGACAGATGTTGATTGATATCTATCCGCTGCATTCTTGCAGGAATGATTTGTATCCGTCAGAAGCTTTTCCCTGAACTCTTTCTGACAGGAGAACAGCGACTCCAGCACTTGCACTGGAAGCATGAGGAACGCCTGTCCCTTCCTTCACTCACACAATCTGCTGCTGAAACACATCTGTGTGCGGCTCTCACAAACATCACACACCACTTTATACAAGCATTTCTCTCTTCTTTATTACCACATCCATTTACATTTAAAGATCCCATATTTAAGGATGTCATAAAGTCTTAATGCAGCGAGTAAAATCTACACAAGACTGTCTTTTACAAACCTTCTAATGATTACTTTCATGTCTTGATATTCATCTTCTTTACTTTGCTGATTATTTTTTTGAGACGATACCATTTTTGTTTATTAAACTCTTAAATCTCTAAAGACACTAAAAATCTTCTCAAATCTGGAAAAAACTTCAGATTGTGTATTTTTTTTAAGAATAGAGTTTATCTTGTCATTCACTCAATTCTGTGTTGTTTGATAATCAATGTCTTCTGTTTCAAAAAAACTGCCTCTCTTTCACATTCATGATCTGAATCAGAACGACTGACTGCAATCTTCATTTTCTTCAAATGATTTACTGTCATTTTCTTCATTGGTTTCTTCTCACTCCATCACTGCATCTTCAGCTTCTCTGTCTTTACAGTGAGGATGTGTTTTTTGTGATTGTATTTTCTTCATCTTTTCCACATTAGCACTTGCAGCATAATTTACTGGATGATCAATTACAGTTTACATTATTTACTCTCGTTTCCTGCTGCATTTTTCTCAATCTCTTCATCATTCTCGCGCAGCCCAGTATTATTTTCTCAAACATTGTTTTTGGGAATAGTTTGGGAACATGTCTGTCTTAGATGTTCGTGTTCTCCACATAAAAGCACTGCATATGATCTGAACTGATAAAGATTGTATAATCTTTACCCTCCACTGCTATTTTTAACAGCAGATCAAGCGGCTCGTTTTACGGGAGTTTCTTTCAGTTTCCTCTTTTTTTTTTAACTGAGGGATGTTTGAAAGAGCAACTTTCTCAGAAGAGTTTTCCCTAAATAGAGACGACAGAACAGCAGAATATCGGAGGAAAAGTGAAAGTGTGCAAACTAAGAACAACGACAAGGTACAGACTGAGCAATCACACGCTCACGAGAGAGAGAGAGAGAAAGAGAGAGAGAGAGACATTAGTTTTACCTCTGTCTCTGTAACATTTGTAAATCATCACGACTGTCGCCAGCAGATGCGAAAAAACTGCTGCAAGAAAACTGATGATTTTGGAGACAGAAATCTGAGCTGAAACACAGAAACACAAGCACATTATTGAGAAACATTACTCTTCATTAAAGTCCCAGTGGAGATTAGAGGCAGATTTAGGGGATTTGAGTTAATCATGAACTCTAGAAATACTTGCTGCATTTGTATGAAGATTCACAGATTTCCAGTAAGTTTGAAGATTAAATAAAGTCACAAATAAAAACGTTTATGGAAGAAAAAAGAAAAGTAGCTGCGATTAACACAGAACTATTTCAGCTGTTGTTCAGGTCTGTGTTCACATTTGTCAGACAGACGTCTTTAGTCAAGTCAAGTCAAAGTCAGCTTTATTGTCAATTCTGCAATATATACAGCACATACATACAGAGAATTGAAATTCTGTAACTCTCAGACCCAAGGTGCAACCAGGTTACATTAACAGTAACAACAGCAACAAAATATATATATATCAACAACACCAAAAATATATATATATATATATATAAAAATAAATAAATAATAATAGATAAAATAAAATAGATTAACATCTTTAACATCTTTAACTGCATGAGATCTGAACTGAGCCGCACGACTCGATTGTAATGTGATCATATAGATCAGAGGATTGCAAATTATGGATAATAATGAAAGTGAAATCCTTCCTTTTCCACATCTTTGATATTCTTTCAGATGGAAAAACCCAAATGTTAAAGTGATGAGATTTTTGAAATCTCTGGTGATCATATTCATGTTCACTGCCTGTTACGTCCAGAGACGTATTGTTTCTCTCGTCTGTCTGTGTTGTTTTGCTGTGTTCCCTTGGCTCCTCCCTCTTGCCTGCCCACAGGAACCTGAGTGCACCACCTGAGCGTGATTACCCAGGAGGGAAGCTGGCTATAAAGGGGTGCGTGCGTGCGTGCGTGCGCTGTTGTACAACCAACTGTTTTGACTAGCACTTGTTGAGGTTGTCTAACTGGCTGCTTGTCAAATACGTGTTACTTGTTAAATGTTGGTATTGTACTGTGTTTGGTTTGGTACCAGGCCAGTGCTTTGTCTTTTAGTTTTGTGCTTCTTAAGTTCTACCATTTGGATATTATTTTCTCTTGTACAGGAACTGTAGGAAGGTGGGTGCCATTTTGTTTTATAAACTCTTTTCTTATGTTTTGACCTTAGTTAGGGAGTTAGTGTAAATGCTTGTATTTTGTTTCTTTTTCCTTTGTAGGTTTAGGAAGAGGGTTAACTCCCAGTTAGATCACCTGTTTTGTTTATTGTTTTGGCCTTTACCCCCTTCTGAAGAAATTGTTCCTTCTAAGTTGTATTGTTTTTTTGTGATTAATCTTGAGTTTGTAAATAAATTGCTTCTTTGAGTTGACTTCCTGGTGTTTATATTTGGCAGAGCCAACCTTGAATATGCCAAACGTTGCCATGCTACGTCCCTAAACCCCTAGACCAAGTGTGGGACGTAACACAGTGGGGGCTCGTCTGGGATCTATTGATTGGCACTATTTTACTTTTCCCTTAGGATTTGTGATTTCATTGTTGTGGAGATTAATTCTTCCGAATTCAGTTTTGCTGCTGAGGGCAGAGTGCATTCATTAAGATGGAGTTTGATCTGTTGGCGTTTACACTTGCACCGTCGCTGGAAGTTTTTAATCGGTGTCGGAAAAAAGATTTGTTGTTAATTGCTGACTTTTTCAATGTGGCTGTGTCTAAAGATTCTACTAAGCGTGTAATCAAAGAGACACTGTACAATGAGTTGGTCCAGGCAGGTATACTACCAGATGAGTCGTCCTTGGAAGTAACTGGTGAGATAACTGAGACTCTGATCGCAAGTTTTGCTGGATCTCGAATAGATCCAGAGACCGCAATTAAGCTAAAAGAACTTGATCTGGCACTGAAACAACAAGAGCATGATATCAAGGTCATACAGTTATGTACTTTAGAGGTTGAGGCTCATCGTGATATTCAGCTTAAGACGCTAGAGCTAGAAGCTATGCGACAGAGGCCTGTTCAACTCCCACGCTCGAGAGCGCCCTCTACACCCAGGTTTGATCGAGTACAGTCTCATTCAAGCACTGTCAGTTATGACCCAGGTAGTAATACCCAAGCAACTTTTGATGTGGTGAAATATGTAAAACTGGTATCCCCTTTCAGAGAAGCGGAGGTAGACTCGTACTTCACTGCTTTTGAACGCATTGCTGCAAAGTTAGGATGGCCGAAGGACATGTGGGCTCTTCTCCTCCAATGTAACTTTGTGGGTAAGGCACAGGAAGTTTGCGCTTCACTCCCAATCGAGCAGTCACTTGACTATGACATTGTCAAAACTGCAGTTTTAAGAGCGTATGAATTGGTTCCTGAAGCCTACCGTCAGCTTTTTCTAAACTTGGTGAAAACCTCTAAACAAACACATGTGGAGTTTGCGCGAGAGAAGAAAACCCTCTTTGAGAAGTGGTGTCTCTCAAATAAGGTCACTAGTTTTGAGCAACTGCAGGAGCTTATCTTGTTGGAAGATTTTAAAAATTGTGTGCCCGAAACTGTGGTTGTACATTTGAATGAGCAAAAGGTAAACACTCTTTCCGATGCTGCTGTAGTAGCAGATGAATTCGTACTCACACACAAGATGGTATTTCCTTCACGCCAGCCCAAACGTCCGTTTTTTTTAACCGTGAGCAAGCAGAGAAAGAAATGTCCAATGTTTTAAGAGAAGCGACAGGTAAGGGTCGTAAATCTGAGCTAAAACAGTCTAATGACAAACGTGTCTGCTTTACTGTTTAGATCCAGGTCACCTGATTTCTGACTGTGCAGCATGGAAGCAGACAAATGCTGCTGGGAAATCGAAGGGTGTGGCCTTGGCTCAGACTGTCTCGAACCCTGAAAGCTGTTCCATACCACTTAAGAGTACTGGGTATGAACCTTTCCTTTTTACTGGATCTATTTCCCTTTGCACTGACTCTCTGGGTAAGTCCATCTCGATTTTAAGAGACACGGGGGCGAATCAATCATTTGTTTTGGCCAATGCCTTACCGTTCTCCACCGACACGTACACTGGGGCAGATGTGTTGGTACGAGGAATTGAGTTGGGATGTGTGCGAGTGCCGGTACACCAAGTTTATCTTAAGTCTGATTTGGTGACAGGCTTAGTTCATATTGGTGTGCGAACTGAGTTACCTGTAGAAGGTGTAAGCCTTATATTGGGGAATGACTTAGCAGGTGGTAAAGTTTTTCCCTCCCCAATTGTTGTTGATACACCAGAGATCTCTTCTGAACCTGATGTATCTACGCATTTCCCTACTGTTTTTCCTGCTTGTGCAGTGACACGTGCACAGACACAGAAGTGGAAAGAGACTGTGAATCTGGCTGACTCATTCATGGGTCCTGAAGAAGATTCCTTGGAGTGTACTCTATCAATTGCACCGCAGCCAACTCCTGATGATGCTGTTTTTTTAAAGGATGAAGCTCTGAAGTTTGATAGAGAACACTTAATTGTTGCACAAAGGTCTGACAAATCCCTCACGTCTTGCAAAGAAGCTGCTGTTCAGTTTGATGATACGAGTAGCGCTAGAACTGCTTTTATGTGGAAAGATGATGTCATAATGCGTCGTTGGAGGCCGCATGATGTAGATGATGCTTTTACTGTTTTACAAGTAGTTTTACCCTCTGAGTTTCGTTCTCAGGTATTACAGCTTGCCCATGAGCATCCTCTCTCTGGACATCTGGGAGTAAGTAAGACCTACAAGCGCATTTCTCGGTATTTCTTCTGGCCTAGATTGAAGTCCAGTTTTTCTGAGTTCTGCAAGTCTTGTCATGTTTGCCAACTTGCGGGTAAGCCGAATCAGACCATACCTACTGCTCCCCTCTATCCGATTCCTGTGGTGAGTGAACCATTTGAAAGGTTGATTTTAGATTGTGTTGGACCACTTCCAAAGTCTAAGTCGGGACACCAGTATGTTTTAACTTTGTGTGCTGCAACGAGATTCCCAGAGGCTATTCCACTCCGTACTCTGAAGGCTCAAGCAGTGGTGAAGGAGATAGTTAAGTTCTGCTCAACATTTGGCTTGCCGAAGGTTATCCAAACTGACCAGGGTACTAACTTTACTTCTAAAGTACTTGCTCAGGTACTGAATGAGCTTGGAGTTGAGCATAAGTTCTCTAGTGCGTACCATCCAGAATCTCAAGGTGCATTAGAACGTTTTCATCAAACCTTAAAATCGATGCTACGTGCCTATTGTTTAAGTACTGGCAGAGATTGGGTTGAAGGTTTGCCATTGGTTATGTTTGCGGTCAGAGAGACCGTACAAGAATCGTTGGGGTTCAGTCCTGCTGAACTTGTTTTTGGCCACACTGTGCGTGGACCATTGAAACTGTTAAGTGAGCAGCTTTTATGAGAGAGACCGGTGTCTACTAATGTCTTGGACTATGTTAGTTCTTTTCGTGAACGTCTCCACAAAGCTTGTGATATAGCTAAAGCTCATCTGGTAGGTGCACAAACCAGAATGAAATTGCGGTATGACAAGACCAGCGTAAAACGAATCTTCCAACCTAATGATTTAGTTTTAGTCTTGCTTCCAGTTCCAGGTTCCGCACTACAAGCTAAGTTCACCGGTCCATACACTATTGTAAAAAGACTGACGGACACTGATTATGTCATCTCTACTCCAGATCGTAGGCGAAAGAGTAGAGTATGTCATGTGAACATGTTGAAGGCTTATGTCACTGACAAAGCCACCAAAGAAAGTTCTGTTGTTGATGTTGTGTCCACAGTATTGTCTGCGGCTTATTGTCCACAAGAGGATAGTCTCGTTGGAGCTGAAGAACGAATGTCAGGAACTCGTCTCAAAAACTCAGAAGTTCTGAGTGACTTAGACTCGCATCTTGCTCATTTACCGGAAGGCCAACGTGCAGGGTTAGTTCAGTTGTTAAGTGAGTACTCTGCCTTGTTTTCTGACATTCCACGTCAAACTACAGTCCTCACTCATGACATTGACATAGGTGACTCAAAACCCATTAAACAGCATCCTTATCGTGTCAATCCCCAGAAACGAGAAATAATGAAATCGGAGGTTGATTATTTGTTGCAACATGGTTTTGCTATCCCCAGCCAGAGTCCCTGGAGTTCGCCATGTTTGCTTGTTCCCAAGTCAGATTGTTCTTTTCGTTTCTGCACTGACTACCGTAAGGTGAATAGCATCACAAAGGCCGACTCTTTTCCTCTTCCTCGTATAGAAGATTGTGTCGACAGAATTGGTTCCGCCAAGTATGTCACGAAGCTAGATCTTCTTAAAGGTTACTGGCAGGTACCACTCACACCCAGAGCCTCAGAAGTTTCAGCTTTTGTTACACCTGACAACTTTTTGCAGTACTCCGTTATGGCATTCGGCATGCGAAATGCCCCTGCGACTTTCCAGCGTTTAATGCAACGAGTATTGTCTGGAATAACCAATTGTGAAGCCTATCTGGATGATGTTGTGATCTATTCAGATACTTGAGAGGATCATTTGAGTAGTCTTGTCAAAGTTTTTAGTAGATTGTGTGAAGCATCGTTGACACTGAACTTGAAAAAGTGTGAATTTGCCAAGGCGGTAGTTGTGTATCTTGGTAAGAAGGTGGGCCAAGGAATGGTAAGACCTGTCGAAGGTAAAGTTGCTGCCATTCTAAACTTTCCCACTCCTACCAACAAAAGAAAACTGAGAAGGTTTCTTAGTATGGTTGGATACTATAGAAGTTTTTGTAAGAACTTTGCTTCTGTAGTTACCCCTTTGACTGATCTCCTCAGTACATCTGTAAAATTTGTGTGGAATTGTGATTGTGATTGTGCATTTAATGCTGCAAAAGATCTGCTGTGCAATGCACCTATTCTTTCTGCTCCAGATTTTACTGTACCTTTAAGCTGCAGGTGGATGCAAGTTCTTCAGGGGCAGGCGCTATTCTACTGCAAGAAGACTCGGCTGGCGTAGAGCATCCTGTGTCCTACTACTCCAAAAAGTTCACCAAATGCCAACAAAAGTACAGTACAATTGAGAAAGAGGCTTTATCCCTGCTTTTAGCACTGCAACATTTTGAAGTATACTTAGGTGGTACATGTAATCCGGAGGTGGTTTACACTGACCATAATCCCTTAGTATTTCTTAGTAGAATGTGTAACACAAATCAACGACTGATGCGTTGGTCTTTGATCGTTCAAGAGTACAACCTTGATATCCAACATCGCAAAGGCGTAAAAAATGTGGTAGCTGATGCCCTATCTAGGATGTACAGTGGTGATGTGTAAAATGTGTTTGTGTTATTTATACCCACTTGTTTTTAATTACAATCATTATTTATTGGGATAATGTTTGTAACTTAGGGGTGGGGGTGTTACGTCCAGAGACGTATTGTTTCTCTCGTCTGTCTGTGTTTTGCTGTGTTCCCTTGGCTCCTCCCTCTTGCCTGCCCACAGGAACCTGAGTGCACCACCTGAGCGTGATTACCCAGGAGGGAAGCTGGCTATAAAGACCTGGCAGAATGCTGAGAAGAGGGGAAAAAGAGATAGAAGCTTTTCCCCAGACTTGCTTTGGCTGCGTGTGTGTGTACTGTTGTACAACCAACTGTTTTGACTAGCACTTGTTGAGGTTGTCTAACTGGCTGCTTGTCAAATACGTGTTACTTGTTAAATGTTGGTATTGTACTGTGTTTGGTTTGGTACCAGGCCGGTGCTTTGTCTTTTAGTTTTGTGCTTCTTAAGTTCTACCATTTGGATATTATTTTCTCTTGTACAGGAACTGTAGGAAGGTGGGTGCCATTTTGTTTTATAAACTCTTTTCTCATGTTTTGACCTTAGTTAGGGAGTTAGTGTAAATGCTTGTATTTTGTTTCTTTTTCCTTTGTAGGTTTAGGAAGAGGGTTAACTCCCAGTTAGATCACCTGTTTTGTTTATTGTTTTGGCCTTTACCCCCTTCTGAAGAAATTGTTTCTTCTAAGTTGTATTGTTTTTTTGTGATTAATCTTGAGTTTGTAAATAAATTGCTTCTTTGAGTTGACTTCCTCGTGTTTATATTTGGCAGAGCCAACCTTGAATATGCCAAACGTTGCCATGCTACGTCCCTAAACCCCTAGACCAAGTGTGGGACGTAACACTGCCGCTCTCACACTATAAGAGATATAATATCACTCCGCTGGAACTATTGACATATTCCTGAGATCGAGAGGAATCGCCTCTATGATCATTAAGCTCTTTTTTTAGGGAAGAAGTTAAGTTTTTCTGCTGTTCTGTCATTAGGTTTGTCATGTCAGTTGTTTTGAGGAAGATCTGACTCGCCATAGAAAGCAGAATGAATGTTGTGCTTTTCTATTATCATGATATTCATAAATATCTCATGTAACCATAGTGACAGTGACTCAAGGGAATATCAAAGATGTGACTCACTTCACACTGGAAATCCACAATTTCCATGATTTTATAAATATTTCCTGATAAAATACACACACAAAATGTGCAGAACTTCATCTGAAGACAATAATGGCTGAAAGTGAATTGTTTTGATCCTCTAAGAACAAATGCAGCTGATACAGAAGATTGTAAGTGTTGAGATATTAATATTAAATGATCATTAATCAGATGTGAATATGAAGCTTCACCTGATACAGTCAGTGTAACAGCATCACTGATGTCTGATCTCTCTCCTCTACATCTGTATTCATCACTGTCAGACACATCAGCTCTGAAACTGATCTCTGCTGTTGTTGATGATTTATATGGATAGCTGGTGTTTCCATCTCTAAACCAGCTGTACGTCCACTGAGTGTCTCGTCCTCCCTGAATGTCACATGTGAGAGTGACCGTCTCTCCTCTGAACACACGCTGATCTGGATTCACCTTCACTGCAGCTTTTGGTCTCTCTGAATTAAAACACATGAGTGAATATTATTGAAACATCATCACATGATCACAGTTATGAACTCAAAACCTCCTCATGAAACAAACACTATTAAAAATGTAAGATCTAGTTTGTTTGTAGGTTGTATTGATTACAATAAAATAGTAATAACTGAAAATATATATACTGATAAACTTGTTATAAACTAAAAGACTGTGTATCGTATGGAGTCAGATCAGTGTTGTTAATATTTCATGCAAAAACAGCAATGCACACGTGTGGAAAAATTACAATTATAATGTATATATTCAGAAAAATCATTTCCTGTGCACAAAATAAAATGATAAATTCATAAAATACATTTCACAAATTTAAAACAACTCATAGATATACAACTGTACGCAAGTTTATTCTTGAATCTGAATATGCAAATCATTGTTGCGTGTGAATCTCTGGCAGTTTTTGTGTTTTTGAGACTTTTCTGGCAGCTCTGGGTCTTTTGTTCTCTTTAAACAATCAGATTTAACACTTTCACATGTAAGTTTATAATATTCTCGCTGTCTGAGTTTAAGGCAACTGTTTTTTCAGAACTTATTTCAATGGCGACGCGTCACGTGACACTGCAAACACAAAAGAGCTGATTGATGTTTCACTTTTATTTCCTTTTTCATTTAAAACATTGACAAACGTGTAATCAACTACCTGATATATTTCTCAAATGTGTGGAAATTAATGTTTTTGTTGTTTAAAAATCTTAATAAATGATCATGTTCACTGATCTATAATAATCTGATCTGTCGGATTTGCATCACATGAACTCCAGAAATACATGACAGTACGTGTGAAGTGAGAGAAGAATAAAGTTACATTTTTAGTTTCCAATGAAATCTGAATCCGATATGAATAAATAAATGAATAAAACACATACAACGAGCAGCAGGATGACAGAATATGAAACAACAATAACCTCCATTTAATGTAAAACCATCCAAACACTCGTTCATTTCATCAGAAGATCAGAATCACATGGATTCACTTTACAGTTCAACTACTAGACTTTTATTGACATGTGGAGTAAAAAAGCTTTTGCTTCGGATGAGGAAGCTGCT
This sequence comes from Rhodeus uyekii, assembly GCA_037043235.1. Taxonomy (NCBI): domain Eukaryota; kingdom Metazoa; phylum Chordata; class Actinopteri; order Cypriniformes; family Acheilognathidae; genus Rhodeus; species Rhodeus uyekii. The sequence continues at coordinate 2,871,856 of JAWRVZ010000050.1, forward strand.
GTTTTGAGCATGTGCTCATATTCATGCCGGTGACTGTATGAACTGCAGTAAACACATCTCACAGTGTTAAACTCATCATCCATCCATCATTCATCATTCATTTAAACCACCATCCATCATGGGAATGATCGGGAATTACATCCCTTATTCCAACACAAAGAAAACATTTAATATTCAATGTGAGCAGATGCTGATGTGAGTCAGTGATGATCACTCACCCGACACAGACAGAGTCACTGTATCACTCGCGTGAGAGCAGAAATATCCTGATCCTCTGCAGCCGAAACACCAGCACTTCTGTGTTACACCTGCTGTGATCTTGATCTCTTTCTCTTTAGTGTCATGCCATCCACCACACTCCCATCCGTATGTCCATCCTTCCCCCTGTATGTCACATGTGAGAGTAACAGTCTCTCCTCTGAATATCTGTGATGGATTCGGCTGAACATTCAGAACAGCTTTAGGTTTCTCTGTAAGAAATGAACAAACAGAAGTTATGATTAAACATCTAACAAAGTCAAAGTGAGTGAATTTTCTCCATCTGTTCTAAACCTGCATAAATGTCACTGCAGAAAAGAAGATATTATGAAGAACATTTATATTCTAGATGCATTTGATTGGACAGAAAATCTGATGAAGCTGTCTATATGATATTATAGTCATAGTTTATTGGAGAAAATATATAGTGGTGTGAAAAAGTGTTTGCCTCCTTCCTGCTTTCTTTTTTTCCCATGTTTGTTACAGTTAAATGTTGCAAACCAAAAGAAAAAACGTTGACAAAGACAACAAAAGTAAACACAAAACGCAGTATTTAATTTATAGGAAAAAGTTAATCTGAGAGTTTTGTTAGCTGTCGCTCATAAAACCTGGTTTCCACAGAAACTCTCCTGCTTCTGTTCCTCTTCCAAACCTTCCTGTGAACATGGAAATGTGTGGAACATATTCTGATAATTTATAACTCATATTACTATAGATTGCATTTTGTATGTTACACTTTAACTTTAACTAAGAAAACTGTTACAGAATGTGTGTTTGCTGTGATCTCGCATTTACACGCTTTGACCAGCAGGTGTCGCTAGAGTCACTCTCTGCTGTTCTGTGCATGCGCAGAAGGACGAGAAATTAAGTCAATGTTTGAGAAGCACTGCACTAGTCAAAGTATTGACCTGAAACCTCTTGAGATGCTGCGGCTCGACCTTAAAAAGCAGTTCCTGCTCAAAAACCCTCCAATGTGTCTGAATTACAACAATTCTGCAAACATGAGTGAGTCAAAATTCATCCACAGCTGTAAAACTCGCAAATAACTGATTGCAGTTTTTGCTGTTCAAACAGTTATTTGGTTTACGGGGAAAACACTTTCACACAGGTACATGTGGGTTTGGATTTAGATTTCCTTTAATAATAAAGCACTTTATTTAAAAATGCATTCTGTGTTTAATTGTGTTATCTTTGAGTAATATTAAGTTAGCTTGATGATACGAAACATTTAGGTGTGACAAACATGGAAAGAAATCAGGAAGAGGTAAAACACTTTTCCACACCATATGAATCTTAACGCAACAGTTATGATCCTGTTATCAGTGATGGCTCTCAGATTTTTTCTTTTATCTCACAGATTTGATAGTGAGCAGATACCGGCCCTCATGGGACATATTCTGGATATGCTGAAGCTGAGGAAGCAGGAAAGGTTGTGTTTTTCTCCAGTGCACAGAAACAGGTTGGAAATGGCAGCTATGTGTTTTTTACTCTTATCTTTGAACAGGATTTCACTCCAGGTGAAGCCATCTGATAAATGCATAAATGTAAATGTAAAAACGATCGTTTGATGGGAAGTGTGTTTGTGCGCTGTTGTGATCTTGGAAATGATGGCTGTTTCACTGGTAATTGTGGAGAGTTTTATATAGAGTTTGTGCATTGTATTATTTTAATGAAGTTTAAGTATTGGTAAACCTGCGATATAGCGTTGGTAATTACCTACTACCAGCAGCAGAGGGAAACCTCCGCTTTAGCGTCGGTGATCAGACGCTATAACTGGGGATATATCTGGGGATGTTCATACCCAGAACATCAAAAACATGTGTATGAGAGCAAAGCGGATGTTGAGAAGACAATTTGGAACTAGTAGTGCATTGTTTCCGTCATATCTGCAAGAATTTGCTTAATCACAACCAGTTTCGGCGCACAGACATGTTTCCGAACTTCCTGAGTATGCTTGTGGATAATTATCCGTGATTGGTGAATGGTGCTTCAGTTCAGATCTCATGCAGTTAAAGAAGTTAAAGACGTCTGTCTGTCGCATGTGTCTAATCTCCACTGGGACTTTAATAAAGAGTAATGTTTCTCAATAATGTTCTTGTGTTTCTGTGTTTCAGCTCAGGGGCCTTATGTATCAACACTGCTTACGCACAAAAACGTTGCGTTAGCCAGGTTTCACGCTCACGGTCGGATGTACTAAAAGTGAAACTAACGTGACAATGTGCGTTTCTCCACGGCAAGTTCATGTCAGGCATACGTACATTTCTCATTGTTTTGTCCGTTGGCGACTCCTACAGGCAATGAAGTGAAGCTGCAAACATGACACAACGAATTGTTCTACAAGTCTGTGGGAAACATTGCTATTAATTTGCACTGTATAAAATAATTGATATATATTGTCACACAAGCCTTTTGGGAATATTCTATAAATTATTAAGTAATTATTATTAAGTAAACAATTAAGTAAGAACATATAAAAGCACGTGCAAATGGACACAACCCTTAGTCTATGGCTACGGCAGCTTTGGCTTTATAAGAGGACACTGCTAATGGCAGAATCCGAAGAGAACGAGTTTTTAGGGACCACAATGATTTTCTGGCCCAGGATGATGACTGGCTTATCAGCCGTTTCAGATTTCTAAGGGCTATCCTCCGAATCTAGTTGGGTCCGAATCTAGAGAGAGAGACAGCGAGGAAACACGCAATACCCGTTCCATTACAGGTGCTGACAACGCTTGGTTTCCTGGCAACTGATTATTTTCAAAGGGAACTGGCAGACCGCTCAGGAATAAGCCAGTCATCTTTGAGCTGCGCAACGCCCATATGATGGTTCTCATATGATGCAGAAGACCAGCCAAACATTAAAATGCAATTTGCAGCGATAGCCGGTTTCCCTAATATAAACGGAGCGATCGACTGCACACACATATAAGGCACCATCTGAAGAAGAATTTTCATATGTGAATCGGAAACATTTCCATTCAATAAAATTGAATGATTATATGTATATTAGATTATATGTGATGCGCAAATACGCCTAACAAATATTGTGGCAAGGTGGCCTGGGTCAACCTATGATTCATACATCCTTACAAACAGCATGGTTGGGGTGGCAGCTGGTAGCTGACAGAGTGCACGATGGGTGGCTTCTTGATGAGTGATGCATTTAAAGTTATTGTTCTATCTAATAGTACTTTTTATTTTATTTTTATTTGCATTTAATTAGATTAATTATATAACAATTATATATAATAATTATATTTAATTATACAACAACCCTTCAGAAGACCGCGGTTATCCACTAAAGACAATTATAAGACCTTTTTTTTTAAGATCATTTACAGTGCGACTTTCAGATCCAACTGTATTGACGGCATCAGCTAAACTCCCCCATATTTTCATATTTTTTCCTTTTGTTATTAATTCCGGAGGACAAAGTTCCCAAAAAAAAAAATTTTTCTACCTCTGATAGTAGTACCTTCACTTTCTGTACTTTCACTTTCGTTTTCGTGCCGCTTGCTTTTGCCCAAGTGAACTCATTACCATATTTAAATGAGTTTAATTAAGGGAGGAGACTGGGTGGAGTGTTGTGCTCATGCATGTGCGCTCAATTTTACGTTAATCGGGATGTACAAAGAGAATATGCGCAGGATCCTTCGAACGCAGAGATTGATACATCTGGATTTTTTTTGTGCGTTCGCACATTTGCAGCTTTGTCCGTACGTAATGTGTCAGTATGAATTCAACGCAAGTCTTAGTACATGAGGCCCCAGATTTCTGTCTCCAAAATCATCAGTTTTCTGGCAGCAGTTTTTTTTTGCATCTGCTGGCGACAGTCATGATGATTTACAAATGTTACAGAGACAGAGGTAAAACTAATGTCTCTCTCTCTCTCTCTCTCTCTCTCTCTCTCTCTATCTCTCTCTCTATCTCTCTCTCAGATTTCTCTCTCTCTCTCGTGAGCGTGTGATTCTCACTCTTTCAGTCGTCTCTATTTAGGGGAAACTCTTCCAAGAAAGTTGCACATTCAAACAACCCTCCGTTTAATTAAACATTCCTCCGAAACTTTAGAACAGCAGGAAATGTAACAGTTCTGATAAAGATGATTCCTTTGAGCCATAAAAAGCTTATCATTAAACATGTCCTTCCGACGCTTCACATATGATCAAGAACTGATGCTAAAAATAGCAGTGGAGGGTAAAGATTATACAATCTTTATCAGTTCAGATCATATGCAGTGCTTTTATGTGGAGAACACGGACATCTAAAACAGACGTTTTCCCAAACTATTCCCAAAAACAATGTTTGAGAAAATAATACTGGGCTGCGCGAGAATGATGAAGAGATGGAGAAAAATGCAGCAGGAAACGAGAGTAAATAATGTAAACTGTAATTGATCAGCCAGTAAATGACGCTGCAAGTGCTAATGTGGAAAAGATGAAGAAAATACAATCACAAAAAACACATTCTCACTGTAAAGACAGAGAAGCTGAAGACGCAGTGATGGAGTGAGAAGAAACCAATGAAGAAAATGACAGTAAATCATTTGAAGAAGTGAATGAAGATTGCAGTCAGTCGTTCTGATTCAGATCATGAATGTGAAAGTGAGGCAGTTTTTTTGAGACAGAAGACATTGATTATCAATAATATTAACAATATTTAATGAAGTTGTTTAAAGCCGTAGTAGAATCTAGCGTTAAAATAGAGTATGAATTTTATCAAATATTTATACATTTTCTTTGCAATGAGAGACGCAAGCGGAAGCGGCTGATAATGCGCATGCGCGCACCGCCGAACAGCAGCAGTTCTCGAGACTCCAGTTCACCAACAGAGAACCGATTCTGTCGGACTGTCACGCCATCCGGACCCGAAACACTTCTTTGCTTTTCTTTTCATATAAATACACTTTCTGGTCAAATATATCAATGTTATTATGTGCCATAAATTGAGTTGATTTAAATAAAATCAAATAAATGGAAAAATGTAATTAAATTAAACTGAAAAGTTTACATTTGTTAAAGCCAATTTGGGGAAATACAGATGTGAATATAAGACTGTGTGTTAGTTTACATTTAACACTTCACTTTATAAAGATATATACAGTAATACCTCGGTTTACGAGTTTAATCCGTTCAAAGAGCGAGCTCGTAAACCAAAATGCTTGTACACCAAAACAAATGTCCCCATAGGAATGCACTAAAAATCTATTTATTCGTTCCACACCACCACAAATGCCCATTTTAAATATTTTTGGGGTTTTACCCTATCAATTAGGTTAAAATTATAACCATTAAGATCTCATATAAATACTAATTAATAATTGACAATTAAACTCTAAAAACACTTGACAATTTCCTGTAATGCACTTCAGCTGAGGAGGGAGGAGGGGGGAGCGGGGAAAGCAAGGATTCAAGGGCAAATGTGTGAATTTATTATAATAGTGCAGAACACAAATGAAGTGATAATCCAGAGTGAAAGTCATGAGACAGGAGCCGCGTACAAAATGAAGGAACGAATTCACGGGAGCCTCGAAGGAACGAACGAACGAATTCGCGGGAGCCGCGAAGGAACGAACGAACGAATTCGCGGGAGCCGCGAAGGAACGAACAAATTCGCGGGAGCCACGAAGGAACGAACGAATTCGCGGGAGCCGCAAAGGAACGAACAAATTCACGGGAGCTGCAATGGAATCAACGAACGAATTTGCGGGAGCCGCGAACAAAAGCTGGGGATAGGCAGATGATATGAGAATCAAGTGCTCAGTGACCACACACATACACACACACTCAGGCAGAACTAGGAGACAATGAATTAATGAACCATGATAATTACTGCTTAGAGGCACTGTAAGTGTATATTTCACTACTTGAACAAAAGCGATCACAATTGCATTTCAAACTGCATTTATGAAATACATAGGATTAAGTTATTTATCTATTCATTCATAAGTTATTTAATTGCTTCCATCCTTCTTTCATTCACTTCCTCCCCTTATATTTTCCTTTGAGGATCAAATACATAGACGCCTGTTTCACTAAGTTTTTCACTAAGTTTGAAGGGGGCCTGGGGCAGTCCCTAGAGTACCAGAGACAAGTGCCAGTTCTGTACTGCAGGCCTCAGACATGGATATGCCACCCAGAGGTACGTGCTGAGCAGCTATGGCAGCCACGTAAACCTTCAGGGTGGGAGGGGACAACCCTGCGTTCGGCTACTGCCTCTGGTTCAATGATGCCGCCCTCGTCGAGGTTCCCAAGCAATTCTGCTTGGTAGGCCTGCAGTAGTGCAGTGGTGTGTAAGCTTGCAGACACGAGGCAGAATATGCTTTGCCCACCAAAGACGATGTAACCCTCATCGGTTTAGTGGGCAGCATTGGTGTGTTGAGGGACGATTCCATCTGATGCGCGAGAAAACCCGCTAAAGCCTCGTCCACCATAGCCATAGGGCTGGGCCCCCATGAGAGTCACATACATCAAAGACTGAGGGGTATGGACTCTCTGGGAGGCTGTCCTTCTCCAGGACCTCCACACCGAGGTAAGAAAGGCAACGCCTGAGGCTGGGGAGTGACTCATCCAGTTTGCTCTTCTTAGGACGAGCCTCCCTGGTATCAGCGGCACTCGAAATTAAGCCTTGAGAGCGCACAAGTCACAACCTCGACTAGCTCCTTGTATGCTGGGAGGAGGATGGCGAGTCCTCCTCTCCAGTGCTGACGCTGACGACATCCACCTCCTCAGAGCTGGACAGTCGCAGCATTGACATCTCAGTCAGGTCTGAAGAAACCGCCGCAACGTGTGCTTCTGGGTCCTGACAGAGACCGGATCTGCCAGGTAAGGGTTGAGATAAGGCCGGGCCCGTCTCATACCCCGTTGACAGATCCATCTGCGAACCGCTAGATCGCCGCTGAGCCTCGGTTGCAGCGGGACCAGAGCCTTGGAGAATGCGCTCCTGAGGGGCGTTCGAGAACACCGGCAGTCGGGAGACCACCCTCGAGCGCTGACCATGCATGCGCCGCTCCCAAACATTATACGTAAAGACTGTGTGTATCCCTGCCCATAATGGCAGGGAGAAGCACAGAGTCTAAACCAGGGGTGGGCAAACTATTTGTCTCGCGGGCCACATTGGTTTCTTAAAATTGACAGAGGGGCCGGGGTGAAGGTCGTACTTGTGCATTTACTTATAAGAAATCCTAGAAAACCTATATAAAGTATAGTTTGGTCTTAAATCACTCGACTGGGACACGTGAAACTACAACAAAACATTAATACAATTTAATCGGCAGAAAAACCATAATATGCAATGTGACTGAATTGTATATTTGCCTCAGCTCTAGATTGACAATCACAGGCGTCCAATCACAACTGACTTCTGGAAAAAAAAGGGAACTAACCAATGGCATTTGATTTGACAATTACAAGAGCAAGCCCCGCCTCACGACTGACAAATATAAAATTGCTCAAGCGAGCAAAAACAGCAGTCGAGAGCGGGCGAATGTTCGCGCCTGCGAGTGATTAAAATGAGCTTGTGGGTACCCGTATTTACATGTAGCTCTGTTTTCCGCTCGCGGATGTAATTTACGCGCGCGCAAACATCAGTTTTGCGCTCGTTCCTTTTTAGCACGCCACTATTAACGCCATAAAGGGGGGTGTAGAGGGGTTTGCGACACACGCCTACTCTCCACCACAGATTCAGCGCCACTGCCGCTTGCAGCCGCGACAGAGTGACATGACAGGGAAATGTAAAATGAAGGAGGTTTAATACAGGTTCGGCAAGTTCGGCGGGCCGGATTAAAAAGCCCAACGGGCCGCAGTTTGCCCACCCCTGGTCTAAACTGTTCTTCCAGTGGGAGAGTGGGAGTCCCTGTTCTTTTAATACTAGACTTGGGAAAGCAAACACCTTTGCACACCAGCTCACACACACTTCCGGTTTCCGGCACCTTTTTATACCCTGGTTCATGACGTCACTGTTTGTCGGCTGTGAACACACTCTGATCTCTGTAAATATTGAAAGCATTGGAGTAATAAAACTGTAATGAACTCAAAAACACTAATAAATTCAAAATCTAGTTTGCCTGTAAATTATAATGATCATATAAAAAATGTATCTATATGTTGGTTTAAACTAAATGAAACTGAGAAATGTATCAGCCTGGATGTTCTTTGTATTATTTTGTGTCTGATCAGTAGATGCTGTTTACAGTCACAATGATTTAAAAGGTCTGAAAAGCAATGGGGAATTTACTAACTTATATCTGTCTGTTTTCAATCCTTCCAACCAAACCATGAATATATATATATAGATAATATTTGCAGCAGAAGGAACTCTGATAATTCAATAATTCTGTGAAATGTGAAATATGCAAAACTTCTGCATAAAACACCAGCAGACACTAATGTGGGATCCTGATCTGATCATGTACACAAATAAATACTATATCATTGGCATTATTTTAAAACACTGGTTCTGCACAGTACCTTGAGTGAGTCCAGAGTGGATGAGGAACATCAGCACTAAAAGCAGAAGAAACACAGATATGAAGCTTTTCATTCATTCAACACAATGTGAATCACATGCTGAAACATGTCTAGAGTTTATTCTACATGAACTGAAAGTGTTTTTCTGTTCTGATGTTCATTCAGACGAGAACTGACGCTTTATTCTCCAGCATTTAACATCATCACACACACTGACATCACAGCACTCGTGAACTGACACGAGAGTCGATTCACTGATTCATTGATTCAATTATTGATTCATTAATTCACTGATTGATTCCTTAATTCACAACAACAGAAAAGCTGTTTGAATCACTGAGCTTCACAGCCAGGAACTATAAAACATATTAACACAGTTCTGTCAAAACTGCATCGACTCCTTATTAAAATCTGAATACATTTTAAAATCTTGCTAATTACTTACAAAGCATTAAATGGTTTCCCTCAACACAACTTGAGTGATCTCTCTACACATTATAGTTCTTCACATCTATTGCGATCCCAATATTCTGGTCAGTTGATAATATCTAGAATATCTCAGTCAACTGCAGGCGGTCAAAGCTTTTCCTGTTTGGCTCCTAAACTCTGGAACAGTTGAAGGCCTCATGAATCTGATCTCCAACCATTAAATATTTTGAGTGTCTCGATCTCAATCTGACTTCTGACCTGAAATGTTGTCTATATAATAATCATGAACTGTATGTTTGTTGGTCAGAGGAGAACTGTCTATAAATGAATGTGACTCGACAACATATGACGTACTCGTCAACAACTAAAATGTTTCTATTTTCTATTCTTCTTTGCTTATTTTCAATTTGTTTCTGATTTTAGTTTTTTTGTTTTGCTCCCTTTTTTTGCTTTTCTATACGAATATTCATTGTTCCATAACAATTTAGTTCAAACTGTTCCCATGTTTATGTTTGCTTATTTTTTGGTAAATGAAGGTCTATAAATGAGAAATATAGAAACATTTGTGAATCTATAGGTTTTTCATCTCTTTTGTGTGTTTTAAGACTCTCAAACACACTTTACAATCAAACATTAATGTTTCACACCACTGATTGTTCACTGGAAACACAAGATACAGAAAACAAAACCAAATTAGGTGAAAGTGTTTGAGACACACATCACTTCCTGTTTGGCGTTTGTATCATCAACTTCAGAATCAGAATCAGAAAGAGCTTTATTGCCAAGTGTGCTTGCACACACAAGGAATTTGTCTTAGTGCTGGAGCTTCCAGTGCACATTTACAACACAACATGAACAAACAAACAAAAACAATCACTGAAGAGCTCAAACACCGAGGCAGCCATGTGTGGGGCCAACTCTCCAGAAATGAGTGCAGTTTAGCAAGCATACATAGCAGCAGACACAACAAAAACAAATATAATATACGTCACACATTACACGTAAGACTTGTGTGGGGATTTTTTTCAATGGAGTTGGGGGGAGGGGGAAATAGATAAGGAGAACAGAGAGAACAACAGGCAGACGGATGTTGACAGAGAATATAGGGTTGTTTTTCAGTTCAGTTCTTTGGCTTTGTCCTTGAAGGGAGATAAGGAGACCAGGCTGTTCATCATGCTGAGTTCCCGAGAGATAGGGACAAGTGAAGTTTCGGGTGAATTTTTATTCCATTTGGTGATCTTCGGTAATTTGTCCGGATCATAATCAATCAATCAGCTCCGGTTGCGTTCGGTCCGTACAGTTCCATAGACATCACGTCTAGCCTCATGGCCAGACCGGTTACAGTCTGTAAAAAGTTCACCAGTCTGACTCTCGATGGAGCCCACATAAGTAGTCCGGACTGGGTTGTTGCGATTCAGTTCCTCAATCTGTATCACTCTCTGATCTAATTCCTTCAAACGGCCACACGCAACCACAAAGCATTTCTTACAGTGGCTGGGTGAATTTAAGCCAAAGAATAGGAACCCTGCCATCAATAATCCAATCATATAGAAAATCCTTTCCATCTCAGTATTCTCAGGAGTCCAGCAAGCAGCAGGTCAGTGAAAAAGAAAGACAACAAAATACAAAAGCGCGAGGAAGCGAGAGCGAGAGAGGAACGCGTCTGCACTGTAGGAGAAGCAGGAGGAACTTCATTGTGACTTTATAGTGACTGCAAAAATAATTTGAACCATTAGTGAGTTTGACATATCCACACTGTAGATTATGTGTGACTATCTTGTGTTTTTCATCAGCGGGATCAGCGCCTGTGCTCTGAGATCATTAATGGTGTTTAGATGTGATGCTCAATCAAGACCATTTACAGTTCTCAAATGAACTAGATGTCAAAACACTCTTGAGTCACATTGAAAATATATATTTGCAAAATATAAAAACAAATGACATTTAAAGAAATAAATCACAAACATTTTTCATTTAAAACATTTCACAAAATAAGTATTAAACAAAATGTGTCAGTCTGTTTGAACTCGAGGAGAACTGATACAGCCACTGAAATGACACTTAGATCAGCATTTAAAAAAAATAACTGAAACGTGTCTCAGGAAAGAGAAGTTAGTTCTGAGAAAAGCTCAAGCGTCATTTCACGGCATATTCCACTTGGTTTGATAAACTGTGTTAAATGTAATGAAACTTTGACAAATCTATAAGAGATTTAACTGTCCAAATTCTTTTTGCAGTTATTTTTCAATAAGACGGTCAGAGAGAAAGAGAAGTGATAGAGAAGCTGATTGTGTGTTCGGTCACCGTTCTCAAGCTCTGAGTCTCTGATGGAGAGTTTATTTAAAGATACAGCATCATTCAACACTAACTCACATCAACACAGAGACATCGCATTTATCTCAACTACTTGAAATAGAAGAAACAATATTACAACAAAAACAAGCTGAAATACACGTGTACAGCCTCCATCTTTCACACACATCATCACACAGATAAATGCATCATCCACCTCTTTATCTGATCAACACGTAACAATCACATTGCATTAGAAAGAATGAAAGAAGATATTATAGAATATGATCAAATACTCACAGATGAGAGTCAGTGAACTGGAGCCCATCCTATCACATTAACAGAGCGTTTAACACTTCCTTTCACACTTCAAGAAGAGATGAGGGAGGAGACAAAACTCTATACAGAAATGCATGAAGAAAGAGAAAGGAGAAGAGAGAACCATTAAGATATTTAGCTGCTCTTTTGGTTTATGCAAGTTGTTACATCTTTGATCATCTGGTAAAAGATTTCTCCTGGTAATTGTTGTCGCACTGATACAGTCACACATGACAGACAGTGAATACAAAGTGAAATCAGCACGTGACTCTATGTTATAATGGTCCTTGTTACGTCCCTTGTTTAGTTGTTATGTGTGTCTAGGATTAAGACGCAACAAAAAGAAGGATTTATGTATGCGTGTATGTGTGTCTGAACAGTGTGGAAAAAGGGAACGGAAAAAACGGATCACAAAGCAAAATAATTCACCGTTAAATGTTTTAATGTCCATCCGTGCAATTAAATAAATAGTGAATAAATGAATATAATATTTACAATCAACAAGAAATAGAATAAATTCATATTGGTGGAAAGGAAGAGAAATAAAGAGAAGGTGCTTAAATCATAAACAAAATAAAACAAAACACCAATAACTAAGTTTAATCAGAATAAACTAACTAACAACAAAAGATGTGAAAATAAACATCTTCAGCGTCCAAAAGACGCCATAAATAAACTACACTAACTAATAAGCAAAAACATACAAAATAAGCACCCCTCCTAAACCTAGTGTGTCTAATACAGAAATGAAACTACGTGATGTAGTGTAGGTCGCGACCTGCTTGCCTGGCTCCGCCTCTCCCACCAGTAAACAGGGTTGTTAACGTCGGACCATACAACAAACAAAAGACACAACCAAAGTACTTAACAAAAATAAGGGTAAACGAAACAAGCACGAACGAACAAACAAACAGCAGTTGTTACAACTCAAACCATAAGCAACTCTCAGATTGGTCTCTCGAACGAGAGAACCATCCTCATCAAGCATCAAGCATCAAGCATCAAGCATCAAGCATCAAGCATCAAGCATCAAGCATCAAGCATCAAGCATCAAGCATCAAGCATCAAGCATCAAGCATCAAGCATCAAGCATCAAGCATCAAGCATCAAGCATCAAGCATCAAGCATCAAGCATCAAGCATCAAGCATCAAGCATCAAGCATCAAGCATCAAGCATCAAGCATCAAGCATCAAGCATCAAGCATCAAGCATCAAGCGTGCTCGCTCTTTCCTCTCTCTCTCTGCTTGAAGTTGGGGCGGCCTTTAAACTGTCGCGGTGGAAGACGATTGGCTCCTATGTCAGAGTTGAATCATCCAATCACGTTCCCACCTGCAACAAATAAGTTTCACACAAACGACACCGCATACCCATACAGATGTCCAAAAGGAAAAGAAGCATATGTAGCTCAGCGTACGTAACAGTCCTATACGACAGAATCAAGTTGATAAGGGTTTAAATTAATGGTCAGGAACAGGGGCGATTCTAGGATTTTGATTTTAGGGGGGCTCAGCCCCCAATAAGGGTATGATTAAAAAAATATTATTTGACTATTAGGGTAGGGTGGTTTGCTACTAACCTTACTGCAATCCACTATTCCATTGTATTCCCTGTATTTCATATATGGGAGTAGGAGTACTGACTGAGCCATATACAACACTGTAATAAAAAAAAATAATGGAAATTATAAAATAATTATATTGGATGTGACCACTAGAAAATAGGGAATATTGATTTTTATTTTTTATTTTTTACAATGAAGACCTCCTGATTCATTCACTGTACAAACACACGCACACGTTTCCAGTACAAACACAACATTTTACTGTTTGCATTTCTATGCTCACATGCAAACCTCAGATAGGAATTTTTCTGACAAAATTAAATAACATTTTAACCAGAAAATAGCATAAAAGCCATAAACTTTGATCATCCATATCAGCAATATAAACAACACAGGTATGAGGCTGGACAATGGATTAAGTGGGGGGTTATCTGAATCTGTTGGATCAGTAAAAGACCAAACACAACGCACAATAAATGGATATATTTAAAATAGCCTGTATAAAACATCACATACAGTAATACCTCGAGATACGAGCATAATCGGTTCCAGGGTAGGGATCATAACTCGAATTGCTCGTATCTAGAATCATGTTTTCCCATAAGAAATAATAGAAAACAAATTAATCCGTTCCAGATTCGTAACAATGGGAAAAAAATTTTTTTATGGGTATAGACACACACTTACAGACACACAATTATAGTGTATGTATACAATGTGATACATGTGTGATATCAAATAAAATGTGGTTTTAATTATACGTTTTTACAGACAGCAGCGGCAGGTGCGGAGGAGGGAGGGGGGGGGGGTTGGTACTGAGACACTTGATTCAGTTACAGGAACACTACATAACTTAAATTAACATAACTTAGCTTTTACTCTTTACTTTTCTATTTTATATTATTGTTGTGATTTTTTTTTTTTCGTTTTGTATTCTTTATTTTTGATCACTTTTCATACTTTTTTCGTTTAGTAAAAACTGTAATTTTCTTGAATAGCAGGAACTAAGCATAACTGAACTTAGCTTTCATATTTTTCTTTAACTTTTCTATTTTATATCTTGTTTTGATTTTTTTTCGATTTGTACTCGTTACTTTTGATCACTTTTCTTACCTTTTTTCGCCTGATTAGCCTTACTTTCACTTTCACTTGGTGCAGACCTTTTAACGAAATATCTATGGAGGGAGATCTGCTTCTCCTTTATCCACAACAACAGAAGCCTCTCCATCTTATCATTTATATTCAAACATAACTTCTATATAATCCTCACGCCCTTGGAAGGATTTACATTCTTGATAACATCGTTCTGCTTTAGGACGGTACATATCGCGATCATAAGTGCGTGCTAGATCACTCACGCGCACCGCGCTCATGTATCTACAATTTCATACTTCATTTCCATGGTCATCATGCGTTTCTTCTTCTCACTACCATCCTTATTACTCACTTTCTTAGAATTCGACGCTATTATGAAGAATAATGCACAAAAGAGAGAAAATCATCTATTCGCGGGTGACGCGTACAGAAGTCAGCGAACGCATGAAGTGAAAGTGCGTCGGCGTGAGTACGAGTGCTCGTATCTCGAATATTTACTCGTATCTAGAAGCACAAATCTGCCCGAAGGCTTGCTCGTATCTTGAAATACTGGTATGTAGAGACGCTCGTATCTTGAGGTATTACTGTATATAGTTGAGCCTCTTACATTTTATGAAGGCACTTGAATCTTGAGTTGATATTAAATGAGAAAGAAAAAAATAAAGTAAGAAGAAACTTGCTCTCTGAACAAAACCTGATCTAGAGCAGCTTCTGTTTGAGGATTAGTTTAATTCAGAGTTCAGCGCATGAGTGACGTGATGAGCAGCAGAAGGGGGAGGAGTTTGTGTTTGAGGAAGTTCACTGATTGGCTGGGAATGTTGTCAGACTTCAGCCAATAGGAGACTGACAGTCTTTAATGACTCAAATCACATCAGCTTTGACTTTATTAAGGCAAATGTATTCGGTTTCAATCAGGTCCGTTAGCAGGACTATAAACGCATCTAATGCTCTGGATTCTGACTTTGGCTAAACTAATGTAATAATAATGAATATCTGCGGCTTTAAAGCTGCGGTTTTCCTCGCAATGAAACCATGAAAATATGACATGAGCCATTGATTCAGGTTTAGATGATGGATTACAAATGATGAGACAAATGTGAGACAAAGACATTTTATTACACACTTTTTGGCAAATACATATTAATTTCAACTGTTATTCACACAGACTATATGATAGAGAATAAAACTTTGGTCTGTATGTTTATAAATGACTGAAACAAGAGAAACTGAACAGGAAACTGGAGACCAAAACCAACAAAACTGAAGAACAGAAAGACATCAAGCTTTTACTATTGAAGAACAAACATCACAAAGATTATAAAGACATTTTACTTTAAGATTATGACAAATCTAAATAATGACAATAATCAGATTAATAAACAAATATCAGATTGAAGTTTCTTCCTCCGTTACGGCGAACTGACTTTGATCTTCAACAAATGAAACTGAAATACACAGAAAAACATTTATGAGAGAGAGACAGACAAACACTTTTTTTATTTTTATTTTATTATTGCAAAGAAAATGTATAAACTTCATACTCTATTTTAACTCTAGATTCTACTACGGCTTTAAACAATTTTATTAAATATTGTTAATAATATTATTGATAATCAATGTCTTCTGTCTCAAAAAAACTGCCTCACTTTCACATTCATGATCTGAATCAGAACGACTGACTGCAATCTTCATTCACTTCTTCAAATGATTTACTGTCATTTTCTTCATTGGTTTCTTCTCACTCCATCACTGCGTCTTCAGCTTCTCTGTCTTTACAGTGAGAATATGGTTTTTGTGATTGTATTTCCTTCATCTTTTCCACATTAGCACTTGGAGCATCATTTACTGGCTGATCAATTACAGTTTACATTATTTACTCTCGTTTCCTGCTGCATTTTTCTCAATCTCTTCATCATTTTCGCGCAGCCCAGTATTATTTTCTCAAACATTGTTTTTGGGAATAGTCTGGGAACACGTCTGTCTTAGATGTCCGTGTTCTTCACATAAAAAGCACTGCATATGATCTGAACTGATGAAGATTGTATAATCTTTACCCTCCACTGCTGTTTTTAGCAGCAGAAAGCATCGGAAGGACATGTTTAATGTTTGGATTTTTATGGCTCAAAGGAATCATCTTAAGCAGAACTGTTAAATTTCCTACTCTTCTAAAGTTTATTTCAGTTTCCTGTTTTTTTTTTTAATGAAGGGATGTTTGAAAGTCTTCCGAGAAAGTTGAAGTTTTCCCTAAATAGAGACGACCGAACAGCAGAATATGGGAGGAAAAGTGAAAGAGTGAAAACTAAGAAGAACAACAAGGTACAGACTGAGCAATCACACGCTTAGAGAGACATTAATTTTACCTCTGTCTCTGTAACATTTGTAAATCATCACGACTGTCGCCAGCAGATGCGAAAAAACTGCTGCAAGAAAACTGTTGATTTTGAAGACAGAAATCTGAGCTGAAACACAGAAACACAAGCACATTATTGTGAAACATTACTCTTCATTAAAGTCCCAGTGGAGATTAGAGGCAGATTTAGGGGATTTGAGTTCAAAGTCAAAGTCAAAGTCAGCTTTAATGTCAATTCTGCAATATATACAGCACATACATACAGAGAATTGAAATTCTGTAACTCTCAGACCCAAGGTGCAACCAGGTTACATTAACAGTAACAACAGCAACAAAATATATATATATCAACAACACCAAAAATATATATATATATATATAAAAATAAATAAATAATAATAGATAAAATAAAATAGATTAAGGAAATAAAGAGATAAAGTCGCGATGGTAAAGACAGTGCAAACAATAGTAGGGGGGGGGGGGTCAGGTGCATGGGGCAAAAGAGAGGAAAAGGGGCAGAGACGGGAGGGAGTTCAATGCCCTGACAGCTTGGGGAATGAAGCTGTTCTTCAGTCGGCTGGTCCTTGCCTGGAGACTGCGTAGTCTCCTCCCTGATGGCAGCAGATTGAAGAGGCTCTGGGATGGGTGGGAGGGGTCTCTCGCAATGATGAGGGCTTTGCGGGAGAGGCGGGTGTTATAGATGTCCTGGAGGGGTGGGAGAGAGACACCAACGATCTTCTCAGCAGCTCTCACTATGCGCTGCAGTGCCTTGCGGCAGGATGTGTTGCAGGCGCCGTACCACACAGTGATGCAGCTGGTCAGAATGCTCTCGATGGTGCCTCTGTAGAAGGTGCACATGATGGGGGCTGGGACTCCGGCTCTTCTCAGCTTGCGGAGAAAGTAGAGTCGCTGCTGTGCTTTCTTGGTCAGTGCTGTGGTGTTGGTGGTCCAGGAGAGGTCTTCTGTGATATGCACACCCAGAAATTTGGTGCTCCTCACTCTTTCCACTGTCGCACCGTTGATGGTCAGAGGAGGGTGCTGGGTGTGCATTCTTCTGAAGTCAACAACAATCTCTTTCGTCTTCTCCACGTTCAGAGAGAGATTGTTGTCGCCGCACCACCTGACCAGGTGGCTCACCTCACTCCTGAAGTTTGTCTCATCGCCGTTGGTGATGAGACCAACTACAGTCGTGTCATCCGCAAACTTGATGAAGAGATTGCTGTTGTGTATGGATGGGTCAGCAGAGTGAAGAGGAGGGGGCTCAACACACAACCCTGAGGGGCTCCAGTGTTCATAATGATGGAGCTGGATGTGTTACTGCCGACCCGTACTGCCTGAGGTCTTCCTGTCAGGAAGTCCAGCAGCCAGTTGCACAGCGAAGTGCTGAGTCCCAGCTGAGACAGTTTTTGGGTGAGCTGTTGAGGGATGATTGTATTGAAAGCTGAACTAAAATCAATGAACAGCATTCTGACATACGTGTCTTTTTTGTCCAGATGTGTGAGTGCTGAATCGACAGCAGTGGCAATGGCGTCATCGGTCGAGCGTTTTGACCGGTATGCAAATTGGTGGGGGTCCAGGGAGGGGGGGAGGACAGATTTGATGTGGTGCATGACTAGCCGCTCAAAGCACTTCATAAGGATGGGGGTAAGTGCGACTGGGCGGTAGTCATTGAAGCAGGATGGAGATGATTTTTTAGGGACAGGAATGATGGTGGTTGCTTTGAAGCATGTGGGGACAACAGCTTGACTCAGAGAGATGTTGAAGATGTCTGTGAAGACATCAGCGAGTTCCTCTGCACAGTCTCTCAATACTAGAGTTAGAGTTAATCATGAACTCTAGAAATACTTGCTGCATTTGTATGAAGATTCACAGATTTCCAGTAAGTTTGAAGATTAATAGAGTCACAAATAAAAACATTTATGGAAGAAAAAATAGAGAGAGAGTTTATGAGGATAATGATGTTGAACTCACCGTTCACAGAGAGAGAAACAGAGCTTGATTGTGATGAGTTTGGTCTTCCATCTCTCTGTCCTCTACACCAGTACTGACCCTGATCAGACTCAGCAGCTCCTCTGATAGTGAGAGTGTCTCTGTTTACAGTGTAACGCTCAGACGTCTGTAACTTTACACTGTTTGTGTCTTTATTCCACTCATATCTCCAGTCACTGTGGTCAGAGATTATCTCACACGTCAGATTGACTGTTTCTCCAGTGAATACAAGGAGGAAATAGTAGCAGTGTCGCGCAGAGAAAGTGGGAGGGAATTCCAGAGTTTCGGGGCCACAGCACTGAATGATCTGCCACCCATAGTAGAAAGACGGAAACGAGGTATAGCGAGTAGTCTAGAGTCAGATGACCGGAGAGTACGTGGAGGAAAATAACAGTGCAGAAGTTCAGATAAATAATGAGGAGCAAGTCCATGCAGATATTTAAATGTTAACAGAAGAATTTTGTACTGAATGCGGACAGAGACAGGTAGCCAGTGAAGGTTATAGAGCAAAGGGGTAATGTGGTCCGATTTTTTGACTTGATGGATGACTCTGGCAGCAGAGTTTTGTACATATTGTAGTCTAGTGATAGTTTTAGCGGGAAGCCCAATAAGCAGTGAATTACAGTAGTCAAGACGTGAGGTTATTAAGGCATTGATAAGAGTTTCGGTGTCTTTAGTGCTGAGAGCTGGTCGGAGTCTGGCGATGTTACGAAGGTGGTAGAATGCAGTCTTGGTAACTGAACCAATATGAACTTGAAATGTAAGAGCAGAGTCAAATGTTACACCCAGATTTTTAACAGAGTGAGATGGAATTAATGAGGACCCATCAATAAGTATACTCAGTTCAGACTTTTTCAGAATGGATGGTGGACCAAATACAGTGACCTCAGTTTTATTGTTATTGAATTTCAGGAAGTTTCTATGTAGCCAGGTTTTAATATCAGTAATACAGGTATTTAATGAGTCCAGGGGGAGAGTGGAGACGGAGCGGGCTGAAATGTAGATTTGCAAGTCATCAGCATAACAATGATAGCTTAGACCATGACTACGGATAATGTGACCTAATGGTAGCAGATAAATGTTAAACAGAAGCGGTCCAAGAACAGAGCCTTGAGGAACACCCTGAGAGAGAGAACATGGAGAAGATTTGAAGTTCTGAATAATAACGAAGAATTGTCTATCGGTGAGATACGATAAGAACCAGGATAACGCATTACCCGTGATGCCGATAGCAGATAGACGAGAGATGAGTATATGATGGGATATTGTATCAAATGCAGCAGTTAAGTCGAGCATGATAAGGATGGTAAGACAACCAGAATCAGCAGACAAAAGCAAGTCATTAGTAATTTTTACCAACGCTGTTTCAGTGCTGTGGCCCGACCGAAAGCCAGATTGAAAGGGATCAGGTAGGTTGTTTACAGAGAGATGAGCTTGTAGTTGAGAGGCAACAACTTTTTCAAGCAGCTTCGCAACAAAAGGAAGATTAGAAATGGGTCTGAAATTATTCATGACTGAAGAATCCAGCCCAGGTTTCTTTAAAATTGGTATGACAGCAGCTGTTTTTAGTGATAGTGGGACAGAACCAGAAGAAAAAGAACAATTGATTAGATGAGCAATAGGAGAGGAGATAGAAGATAGGCAGTTTTTGAGAAGTGAAGTAGGTGCTGGATCCAACCGAGAAGTGGATGAGCTGGTATGAGCAATTAAGTTTCTAACAGCTGTCATATTGGTGGGTGTAAAGCTAGAGAGAGTGTGTTTTATGGGCTGTGATGAGGACCAGTTAGAGAAGACTTCCGATGAATTAGGTGAGAATGTTTCATAGATGGATTTTATCTTATTTACAAAGAAGTGGAGAAATGAGTTGCAGAGGTCAAATGAGCCAGTGATGAGATGCGATGATGGGTTGAGAAGTTTGTTAACAGTTGAAAATAATGTCTTTGGTCGACTTTTAGCAGTGTTGATCATAGAGGCGTAGTATTCTGTACGTGTGTTATTGAGAGCTAATTTGTAATTTAACTGGTGGGCACAGAAATCTTGGTAATGCACCTCCAGGCCACTTTTCCTATATCGGCGCTCAAGGCGTCTGCCAGTTTGTTTAAGGAGTCGGAGCTCAGTTGTATACCAGGGTGATGTATGAGAAGTAGGTACCAGCTTAGTTAACATAGGAGCATGATTATCTAAGGCTTCAGAAATAGCAGAGTTGTAAGTTGAAAGAACAGCAGAAGGACAAGATAAATCAGAGTAAGAAGACAGAGAAGATGCATTAATAGAGTCTGAGAATGACAGTGGATCGACAGATTTAACATTGCGATAATTAATAGTAGTTTTGAGATGAGGTTCAGGAAGAGGAAAGTCAAATCTAACAGTAATACGTTTATGATCAGAAATACCAGTTTGTGTTCCAGAGACAGAGACGTTATTAATTCCTGACGTGCAAACAAGATCAAGCATGTGACCACGGCTGTGAGTAGGAAAATCAACATGTTGTCTGAGACTGAAATTATCCAAAGTTAATGTAAGGTCACTGGTATTAGAACAGACAGTGTCAAAATGGATATTAAAATCACCAAGCAGCATAACATGGGAGGATACAGCAAAGGCCAGAGTGAGTAGCTCATTGAGCTCAGAGAAGAAATTTGACAGAGACTTAGGAGGACGATATATTAATATGACCAACAGAGTTGTACGAGCAAGCACTTTAAAAGCCATGTATTCAAAAGATTTAGCATCATGAAATTCAGTCATGATAATTTTCATAGTATCACGATATACCACTGCCAGGCCACCACCCCTACCACAGAGACGTGGCTTAGACAAATACTTATAACCAGATGGAGTAAGAATGTTCAGGTGAAAGTAGTCATTCGGTGACTGCCAGGTTTCTGTGAGAAGCAATATGTCCAGTTCAGCATCAGTGATTATATCATTGAGTAGGGAAGCTTTTTCAGTCAATGAACGGCAATTTAGTGGTGAAACATTCTGAGATAAACATACACCAGATTTAACCTCATGATGGTGACAATTTTCCCTGGCAAGGGACCTTAGTAAAGCTGTATCTCTTGAACGACACGAAGTCCTATGAACGACCGATCTACTGGTCCAGATCGAGGCAATGCAGTCCGCAGTAGTGCGATATTCATTGCGCAAGTGCCTGGCAGAGCGATGGACGTAGCGTGGTCGGCGAAGAATCCCCAGCGAGCGACAAAGTTCATAGATCCCAGAGTCAAGACGCGGATGGCAGTTAATGGTCCGCAAAACAGAAGTAGAGTATGTTAATGACATGCTGTAGATGCCACTAACAACGAGAAAAAGAAAAACAAACTTTTTGTCCAGCATTATCCGACGCATTGTCACAAAAAAAGCAAAACAGCTGAGCAGTGCGACGAAATACACAACTCCAGCCAGGGGAGCAACGACGCCGTCCGCAAACAGCAACACTACCAGCAGAGAGGGTGGAGACCGACTCAGCCAGATGTTTGTGAAACATTTACAAAAATAACATTTTTGTAAATTTTTCACAAAACTATTGAAAGAAGAAAAGATGAGGTTAGTAAGGCGGACAAGATCGCTGGAGACTGACCACAGCCAGCCGTTCTCGAAGTGCTGATCATTAACTCTTCATCCTCATAATTAAATTTCCACAGACACACTGAGCATAAAACACCTCACCCTCACTTTTCACTTTCTCTCTGTTCCTCCTTTTCTCCCCCTCACCCAAAATCCATGCTTCATTAAGAGTGTATCATACAATGAAACATGTTTGGCATCATCTGAAATGTCTCAGTGTAACTGGAACAAAGCTCTTATTCCCATGAGAAGCAAACCAAAAGTGTTAAAGGTTGAAGAGTTTAGAAAAGTTTGTGTCACGGTGCAAACCAGTGACTATGTTTGTGACTGACGCACGCACACACAAACACAACACCAGCACGCATACACCCATGACCTGTTAACACGACTGACACTGGCATTGACAATCTTAACTGTATTGTGTATTGTCTGTATAAATTACCAGGTCTACTTGATCTACCAGCATTTATTGATAAGTGTATTGATAAGTATCAAAGAGACTAATTTCAGACAGTAGCAAAGAGGCATTTACCAAACCTTTTATAAAGTTTGGTTTATTGGTAGATCTGAATTGTTGCCTTCTTAGTGGTGCATCACACTTGCGTGTGATGTCACAGGGGATTCCATTAGTTGTGTTTGTAAAATGTATATATTTATTTTTGATTTATATTGGTTTTGTATGTCTGTATTATGTATTGCTTATGATATGCATGTTGTTGTTGATATTGTTTATTATTATTTATGTGGTTATGTCAAGTATGTTTGTCTTTAATATGTTTAACTGTAGGATGGTACAATCCAGGGGGAGGAGTCAGGCCTATAAAATGGCTCCAGTAACACAGTGTGGGAAGGGTAATGGTAGTTTGTCTTGGCTGTGTGAGCTGCTGAGAAAATAAAAATCTCTTAAAGTGGAAACAACAGTTTTTCCTGATGTCATTTTTGATTTACATCTGCCGGTCATCCTAACAATTGGTGTCAGAAGTGGGATTTACACCGGCAAAAGTGACATTGTGGATTAAAATGCCGCCAAAGACTAGGAATCAACTGGCTACTGATATGGAAGAAGAGGAGGATCAAGGTGCAGCGAGTGCAGTTCTAGGAGGAAATGCACTGCCTACGGAGATTCCTACTGCCACAGGTGATACAGCCATTTCAGCTCTGGCGGGAATGTTTCAAGCCTTCCTACAGTACCAGAAGGAGAGGGACGAAAGGCAAGAGAGAGAGTCAGCTCGACGGGAGCAACAATATAAAGTCATCAACCATCAGGTCACACAGATACAGATGGACTTGGAGCATAAAAGGTTTGGAGCTAGCTCTGTAGATCGGCCAGTTACACGAGTGCTTGATCACGTTTCTCCGCTGTCCAAGCTACAAGACAATGATGATATTGAACATTACCTGACTACGTTTGAGAGACTGGCAGAGGTGTACAGAAGACCAAAGGAGGATTGGGCAGTTCATCTGATTCCTTTGCTCACTGGGAAAGCAAGAAGTGCTTTTGTTGCTATGGCGCCTTCATTTACCTCTGATTATGAGCAAGTTAAAGAAGTGATTCTCAAGAAGTATGAGATTAGCCCAGAGACTTATAGACTGAGATTTCGTTCAGTGAACACACCTTCTGATGAGTCCCCAACTGAGTTATACATCCGTTTACAAGATTCATTTTCAAAATGGGTCCAGTTTGAAGTGAGCAGCAAGACTGAAATGATGGAGACCCTGGTTTTGGAGCAGTACATGCGCGTGCTGTATCCAGACGTGAGGACTTGGGTAAAGGAGAGAAATCCTAGCACTGCTGGAGAAGCAGCCAACCTGGTAGAAGCCTACATTGCAGCACGGAAGGGATTTTCCGGGACCTTCCGTTATGCTGGCTGCCTTCCGACTACAAAAGGTATGTCTGTGGGGTCAGGGGGGAGTATGTTCTCTCAGAATCAAGCCCAAATTTTGAAACCATCACAGTCTAAGCTAACACCACCTGCAGTCACACGTCAGACAGTAGCTACAGGCGATATTGTATGTTATAATTGTTGTGAACCTGGTCATATTAGCCCACACTGACCCATGAGGAAACCCAAATCTGCTAGATTGTGTTATGTGCCTCAATTGAATTCTGTCGTTGTACTTAAGCAATATAAGGAACCCACCATTTCAGTGTTGTTGAATGGTAAACCACTGACAGCCCTAGTAGACACAGGTTGTGCTCGTACATTAGTACAGTCACAGTATATATCCAGAGAGTCATGGACTGAGGAGACTGTAACTGTATGTTGTGTACAGTCTAAATGGTGTAAAGCAGGAAGTAGAAGTCTAAAAGTTCAGTCGTTCATCAGTGGACCACTCCCAGCAAGAGGAACAAATAGATTTACACGTTTGCTTGGGCTTAATACATGGCTGCAAAAAACCTGCAACTTAAAGGGACTGAATTTCATCGACAACTTCAATCTGTTTTGGAGTCAGAGACAGTTGTTCACACATGATGGCCTACACCCAAACAAACTGGGCTCAAGAGTGCTAAAGGACAATATCTACTTCTCCCTCCATCATCCTTCAGCAGTGTGTGCAAATCCACCTAATCTGAATGGCACAAACACACCTGGACAGAGTACAGCTGACCACAGGACTTCATTTCAGCACCTGAATGGACATGCGGCTGACACATCCCACAAGGACAGCGATAACACCACGCAGCCACAACAACCACTGTTCACGGACACAATCCTGACTGAGCCCTGCCCAGAGAGCTCACCGATAGACAGTGACGTGTTAGAACTGCTCCAAGTTTCAGCAGCCAAGGACGACTTTCGGGAAAACAGCCAGGGCCAGGACAACATATTACAGCCACCAGTAACACCAGAGCAACAGCGAGACAGAAAGTAAGACTGTTAAGTTAGCACTTTTAAACATCCGTTCACTTAAAAATAAATCACTTCTAGTCAATGATTTAATAACCACAAACAATCTAGATTTTATGCTTCTAAATGAAACATGGCTTGAAGACAGTTGCAGTTCAACAATCCTGAATGAAACAGCCCCTCCCAACTTTACTTTTATGAGTGTCTGCAGAGCTGTTAGGAGAGGTGGAGGTGAAGCTGCTCTATTTAAAGATGTCTATCAATGCAAGCAAGTGTCATTTGGTGATTACTTGTCTTTTGAATATTTGGGTATTGTGATAAAAGGTGCTCCTCGCATTCTACTTTTAGTCATTTACAGGCCTCCAAAATACTCTCCAGCCTTTGTGGAGGACTTTACAGAACTGTTATCAGCAACTTCCTCAGAGTTTGACTGTCTTGCTATTACTGGGGACTTTAACATCCACATAGAAAATGCAGAATCCAAAATGGCAAAAGAAATTCTAACAGTTTTGAATACTTTTGATCTGACTCAGCATGTACATAGACCCACACACAATCGAGGACATACGCTAGATTTAATTATCAGTAAGGGTCTAAACATCTCATCCATTGTCATTAAGGATGTAGCTCTATCAGATCATTTCTGTATTTTCTTTGATATATTGATCTCTCCGACTGTTGAAGCTAGATCTATCTCGGTCAAAAAGCGATGCTTAAATGAGAATACTAGTGCTCTGTTTATGAAGGCTATATCTTTAACACCAAGCATATCTGCAGACTCTGTTGATTTTCTTCTTGATTCTTTTAACTCAAAAGTTCAGAATGTTATTGATAACATTGCTCCTGTGAAAGTCAGGAAGAAGAGTGGCAGACAAAAATCACCCTGGAGGAACTCAACAGCAGTGCAAAATATGAAAAGACAATGCAGAAAAGCTGAGCGCATGTGGCGAAAGACAAATCTTGAAATCCACTATAACATCTATAAAGATAACCTTCATGCTTTCAATGTGGAACTAGGCAAAGCTAGACAGACCTTCTTCTCAAATATTATAAACAGAAACTTAAACAACACCCGCACTCTTTTTGCTACTGTAGAGAGACTAACAAATCCCCCAAGTCAGATTCCCAGTGAAATGCTCTCAGACAGCAAATGCTGTGAGTTTGCTTCCTTCTTCTCTGAGAAAATAAATAATATCAGAAAGGCGATCAGCACATCCTTGAGCTGCACTGGGGTAAAACAGATCAGACCACAATCTCAGAAAGTAGCTATTATGTCTGTTTTCGAAGCAATTGATGGTAAAATTTTGGAAGAAACAGTACAGCACCTTAAAACATCAACTTGCGCCCTTGACATACTTCCCACATCTTTTTTCAAAAGCGTGTTTAACTGTTTAGAAGCAGATATCCTAGAAGTGGTAAATGCCTCACTTCTTTCTGGGACTTTTCCAAATTCCCTAAAAACTGCAGTTGTTAAGCCCCTTCTGAAAAAGAGCAATCTGGATAACATCATATTGAGCAATTACAGACCAATCTCAAATCTACCTTTCATTGGCAAGATCATTGAAAAAGTTGTTTTCAATCAGCTGAACAAGTTCTTAAGCTTGAATGGATACTTTGACAACTTTCAGTCTGGTTTCCGACCACATCACAGCACAGAGACAGCACTCATAAAGATAATAAATGATATTCGACTTAACACAGATTCAGGTAAATTATCAGTGCTGGTTTTACTCGACCTCAGTGCTGCGTTTGACACCATAGATCACAACATTCTCCTTGACAGGCTGGAAAACTGGGTTGGGCTTTCTGAGATGGTTCTGAAATGGTTCAGGTCATACTTAGAAGGGAGAGGTTATTATGTGAGTATCGGTGACCATAAGTCCCTCAAGGTTCAATACTTGCACCCCTCCTGTTCAACTTATATATGCTGCCACTGAGCCAAATAATGAGAAAGAACCAAATTGCATATCACAGCTATGCAGATGACACCCAGATTTACCTCGCGTTATCACCTAATGATTACAGCCCCATTGACTCCCTGTGTCAATGCATTGATGAAATTAAAAACTGGATGTGCCTAAACTTCCTTCAGTTAAACAAAGACAAAACTGAAGTCATTGCATTTGGAAACAAAGATGAAGTTCTCAAAGTGAACGCATACCTTCACTCTAGGGGTCAAACAACTAAAAATCAGGTCAGGAATCTTGGTGTGATTTTGGAGTCAGACCTGAGTTTCAGTAGCCATGTAAAAACAATAACTAAATCAGCATATTATCATCTCAAAAATATTGCAAGAATTAGATGCTTTGTCTCCAATCAAGACTTAGAGAAACTTGTTCATGCTTTCATCACCAGCAGGGTGGATTATTGTAATGGGCTCCTCACCGGCCTTCCCAAAAAGACCATAAGACAGCTGCAGCTCGTACAGAACGCTGCTGCCAGGATTCTGAGCAGAACCAGAAAATATGAACACATCACACCAGTCCTCAGGTCCTTGCACTGGCTTCCAGTTAAATTTAGAATTAATTTTAAAGTACTGTTACTTGTTTATAAATCACTCAATGGCCTAGGACCTCAATACATTGCAGATATGCTCATAGAATATAAACCTAACAGATCACTAAGATCATCAGGATCAAGTCACTTAGTAATACCCAGGGTTCACTCAAAGCAAGGAGAGTCTGCTTTTAGCTGTTACGCCAGCCGCAGCTGGAACCAGCTTCCAGAAGAGATCAGGTGTGCTCCAACAGTAGCCACATTCAAATCAAGACTCAAAACACATCTTTTTACCTATGCATTTGCAGATTGAGCACTGTGCTATGTCCGAACTGTTTGCATTTTATTTTATACGTATTATCTTTTTATTCTTTTAATCATTCTTAATGTTTTACTTTTATCATTCTTCTTTATGTAAAGCACTTTGAATTACCATTGTGTATGAAATGTGCTATACAAATAAACTTGCCTTGCCTGCCTTGCCTTACATGGAAACAAGTCAGAGTTGCCTACTGCTGAAGTATATATTGAAGTTAACAACCAGCCATATCTGATGAATGTAGGTGTTGCTGCAAATTTGCCCTATCCAGTTTTACTAGGTACCGACATGCCTGTATTAGCAGACTTGGTTCAGGGGACCGCTTGGTGTGGGGTAGTTACTCGAGCTCAGGCCCAAAAGTTAACTTTGGCGTCCCAACCCCAAGATTTGGTTGATAGTGTAGTTCAGGAGATGCCATTTTTCACAGAAACAATTATCAGTGAGGCAGGATCTTCCAAGGTAGATCGACTGGAGAGACGCAGAAATAAGGTTGCAGACTTGATTGATAGCTCAGTACAGTCAGAGTATGAGTTGGAGGAACCTGAGATGGATGGATCAGATTTGGTCATTCCAAGTGAGTTAAAGCAGCTTCAGAAAGATGATGTCACCTTGTCTGAATGTTTTGAGAAAGTTAACAGCGACGCAACTGTTGCTTCATTGTATGGTGAGATGTTTCTTGTGAAACAGGGCCTTCTTTATAGGCAGAGTGAAGAAGGTATGCAGTTAGTGGTACCTAAAGCTCAGCGTAAGAGGGTTTTAGAACTTGGTCACTCTATTCCCTGGGCAGGTCATATGGGATTCATGAAAACATTAATGAGAATTTCCAAAAGGTTTTATTGGCCTGGTATGTATAGTGAAGTGAAGGAATTTTGCAAGACTTTTCCCGAGTGTCAGTTGACAGTTGGTCGTACTCCTGCTAGCGCACCTCTTATTCCGATACCTGCAGTTGAAACGCCTTTTGAGAGAATAGGAGTTGATATTATTGGACCTGTTGAGAGAAGTCAAAAAGGGAACCGGTTTATTTTGGTAATTTGTGATTATGCTACCAGATACCCCGAGGCATACCACCTGAGAGAGGTTACAGCAAAACAGATCACTTCTGCATTCCTTCATTTTTTTTTCACACGTAGGCATCCCCAAAGTGGTGTTAACTGACCAAGGTCCCAATTTCATGAGTCACACTTTACATCAGGTTTATCAGTTACTGGGCATTAAGAGAGTTCGAACTACTCCCTACCACCCCCAGACTGACGGTCTGGTAGAAAGGTTTAATCAGACCTTAAAAGGCATGTTGAAGAAGTTTGTGTCTGAGACTGGAAAAGACTGGGACAAGTGGCTTCCTTACCTCTTGTTTGCTTACCGTGAAGTTCCTCAAGCATCCACCGGGTTTTCGCCTTTTGAACTGCTTTTTGCTCACCAGGTTAGAGGTCCATTGGACGTCCTGAGAGACAGTTGGGAAACCACGGGTAACCTTCCAGCCAGGAGAGCAAGTTCTGTTACTACTTCCTACATCGGATAACAAACTGTTGGCCAAATGGCAAGGTCCTTATCAGGTGATGCGGAAACTTGGTCCAGTAACGTATGAAATTGAAATCTCTTCCAGAAACCAGACCAACTGTTCCTGGATACACCTGGAAGGACAGACCTTGTGCAGCATCACATATACTTGAAGGACTTAAAACCAATTCGACAACCAGTTTACAGAGTTCCAGAACGGCCTGTGCACACCATGAGACAAGAGCTGGAGATGATGCAAGAACTGCAGGTCATAGAGCCATCATCTAGTGAGTAGAATAACCCCATCGTGCTTGTGCCCAAGAAGGATGGTTCACTCAGGTTCTGCTTGGATTTTCAGAAACTTAACTCTGTGAGTAAGTTTGATCCTTATCCTATGCCCAGAGTCGATGATGTGATTGAGAAACTTGGTAGTGCAAAGTTACTGCCATGCTAACTGCCATGCTAATTAAGTTGGCTTGAGAAAGCCAACTTAGTGATATTGTATCTAAACTTATTATTATTATTATTATTAAGTTGGCTTGAGAAAGCCAACTTAGTGATATTGTATCTAAACTTATTATTATTTTTATTATTATTTTTCTTCTTACCTAAAATTCTAAAAGAATCTCCTCCTACAGCTTTAAAGCTACAACCACTAAACTCTGCTCAGACTTCAGACCTGTTCTGACTTGAGTTGCTATATCGTTTCTAAGGGATCGGGGGTACGATGTTCGCCCCAGGGGCGAAAAAGCAGCCGAAAAATCCCATTGATTTAACATTGCGACGAACTTTGACGATTAATAACTCGGAGCGAGGAATTTGTAAAAAGATGAAACTCGCCACATTTTAAAAGGGTGACAGCCTCTGTAAGAACATACCACACAATGGGGTAAAAGTTGCACCCCTGGGGTGCTAGAGCTGCCCAAATTTGCCCCATAGAGATGAATGGGGAAGGCTGTCCCATGAAACACCTACTATGGCAAAATGCATAGGGATTTTGAATTGAACATAGCTCTGCAGCACAGCGTCACAGAGACAAGGGGGAGGGCTCATTTTACTCAGGCAACCAATGAGTGTCTCAGGATCACAGTGAAGCTATTAAGCCACGCCCTAGCAACCATTTAGAGCACCTTAGCAACCCATCCCAAACTGGCAAACTGCCAATCACCAATGTTTTCAACACTTCCTAGCCACGCCCTAGCAACCATTATCGAGCACCTTAGCAACCAAATGCAAAGCTAGATATCTTCAGTTCTGAATGTCGTAGAGGCGTTGTGGTTGGTTTATATCGTTCATACTGACAAGCAGCCTTTGAAGTGACATCAATGGCAGAGGCTTAGCCACTCCTTAGCAACCAAACAAAGTACCCTAGCAACCGTTTAGCCAGACCTATATCTCTGCATCAGAAAGTCGTAGAGACATGGGGATTGGGTCTATTGGCGCCATTCACTGACCAACTGAATCATCAGTAATCTCCAAATAAATCTTGTTAGCGACTTGTTTTAAAGTTTAAACTCTTAAAACTTTTCAAGCTTGAAGCTTTTACAACTAATTTAAACTTTCAGGCTAGGCTTTCTCAAGCCAACTGAAGTTTATTAAATAAACTTCCTCTATCTAGTTATTATTATTAAGTTGGCTTGAGAAAGCCAACTTAGTGATATTGTATCTAAACTTATTATTATTATTATTATTATTATTATTATTATTATTATTATTATTATTATTATTATTATTATTATTATTATTATTATTCTTACCTAAAATTCTCAATGCATCTCCTCCTAGAGCTTTAAAGCTACAACCACTAAACTCTGCTCAGACTTCAGACCTGTTCTGACTTGAGTTGCTATCCCTTTTCAGACTGATCAGACTTATGATTTTTGATAAAACTGAAGATTAAAGTCATAAAATCTCCATAGACTTTCACTAATGAAGTGAAAACTGAATTTTAGATAGAGCGTCCACTCCATCTGTTGGTAACATCACAACATTACACCTGATATATAATACATTTCAATACAGTATGTGTGAACATGTCCATTCCAATGGGCATGCATTTTATTTTTTTAAATCCTGAAAAAAAACTTGCAGGTCTACAATCGATTTTTTACTTTAATTAGTAAGTTAAATCTCTCTATTTTACATTCATAATATCACAAAATTACACCCCTGTCAGTGAGAGCACTGAAGTTTGAACGAATCAGAGCGCTGCAATTCAAAGCCTCAAAGCTTTTCAAAGCCGCCATTACTGCTGGAGAGAGAGATCATAATCTCCTAAAATAGATTTATGTGAGAGAGTTTATGATCAAACGGAAATTGTTTCCGATTATCAAGTAACCGCTGCAGCGTGTTTCCTTGAAGATTTATGCACTTATATGGCCAAATTCTGACTCTCATTCGTCTTTACTCGGCAACGGAGTACATTACTATGGGGAAGGTAAGTGAAGTTTAAACGCGCGTCCTCCTGGACTCGCGCCAAAGCATAACCGTCTAAGCACCTACGTTTATTTATAGCGCTCATTTATGTACTTTATTGCCGAATTCTGACTCTCGCTCGTGAGTCAATATACATTGGAAAAGGCTTCCCTGAGCAGCGCGCGCGCTGACTCTCTTCAAATGCAGCGTCTAACAGTCAAAGTTATTTATAACTAATTCTTGAGTATATAGTTACATTGTGTTAATTCTTTTATCTGCTTTTAACTAAAGTCTGACTCCTGTTCTCGAGTTCAAACGCGCTTCCTGAGCAGATTCGCTGATAGATCGATGTTTTGTGAACACTTAAACAGTAAATGAAATAAGATTTTTAAAGGATGCAAAAAACATGGCAGATCGATTCAAACTGTAAACTGCTTGAGATTAAAAAAAACTGCATTACTCTGCTGCATTACATGAGCAGGAATTATTTAAAAAATACTAATATTTAAGTTATTTTGTTTCCCATGGAGGAAGGCTTTATACAAATATTACATTGCGTTGATTCCTTTATCTGCTATAATTGCGTGTTGAACTGAAGTCTGACATGGCAGATCGAGTCAATCTGAAAACTGCTTGAGATTAGAAAAAACTGCATTACTCTCCTCATTGTACTTTAGCAGGAATTATTTTAAAAATACTAATATTTAAGTTTGTTTCCCATGAAGGAAGGATTTACATATACATCTAAAAAGTATGTATTAGAGGCTCCATATACGCGCGTCCTCCCGCATTCGCGCGTCCACGCCTAAGCGCCTACGTTTATTTATAGCGCCTAAATCTATTCACACACATACATGCATATCTATCTACATTTATATTGTAAATATAAAGGGCTCCATTTACATTCAGTGTAACTGCTGTCTGTTTTGAAAGTGGTAAGACTACATAAATAATGCTTAATTACATCTTTAAAATAGAAATAAAACAAAGTATTATTCACAGTATCACAGTACCATTTATTTATATATATATATATATATATATATACACACATACACACACATCTATTTCGTATATATAAAAGGCTACATATAGTGTAACTGTGGTGTAACTGCAGTCTCTTTTGAAAGTGATTAGCCTATATTAATAATGCTTAATTACAGCTTTAAAATAGAAATAAAACAAAGTATTATTCACAGTATCATATATATATATATATATATATATATATATACACACACACACACACACACACCTCTATACATATATATATATATATATATATATATATATACACATACACATCTATTTAGTATATATAAAAGGCTACATATACATGCAGTGTAACTGCAGTCTCTTTTGAAAGTGATTAGCCTATACTAATAATGCTTAATTACAGCTTTAAAATAGAAATTAAACAAAGTATTTTTTGCATTAGTGAAAACTGACCGTTAAAAGCCAAGGATGTAATTAAACCGTAAACATTTTTATAAACTAATTACAATTTTCCAACACTTTGAGGATCAAAAAGCATAATTATAACTTATTTTTAAGTTTAAACTCTCAAAACTTTTCAAGCTAATTAACGATAAATCTTGCTAACAATATGCTAATTCAGCAAATTCTTGCCAGCAACATGCTTATTTATGTTAAATGTTGCTAATGACTTCGGAATTCATACTAAATCTTGCTAGCAACAAGATAATTAACATTAAATCTTGCTAGCAAAATTGATCATCAATTGATTAAAGATTAAATTATGATCAAAGAACATAACGACACCTTAGTAACTGCCTAGAAACAACGCAAGGCAATAACTAACAAGAGTATATATGCTCAAGATCTAATTCTTTCCATCTATCCATCTGTAAACTTTCAAAACTTTTTAAGCTTTTACAAATAAATTTAACTTTCAGGCTAGGCTTTCTCAAGCCAACTGAAGTTTATATCATAAACTTCCTCTATCTAGTTATTCTTCTTACCTAAAATTCTCAAAGCATCTCCTCCTAGAGCTTTAAAGCTACAACCACTAAACTCTGCTCAGACTTCAGACCTGTTCTGACTTGAGTTGCTATCCCTTTTCAGACTGATCAGACTTATGATTTTTGATAAAACTGAAGATTAAAGTCATAAAATCTCCATAGACTTTCACTAATGAAGTGAAAACTGAATTTTAGATAGAGCGTCCACTCCATCTGTTGGTAACATCACAACATTACACCTGATATATAATACATTTCAATACAGTATGTGTGAACATGTCCATTCCAATGGGCATGCATTTTATTTTTTTAAATCCTGAAAAAAAACTTGCAATCGATTTTTTACTTTAATTAGTAAGTTAAATCTCTCTATTTTACATACATGATATCACAAAATTACACCCCTGTCAGTGAGAGCACTGAAGTTTGAACGAATCAGAGCGCTGCAATTCAAAGCCTCAAAGCTTTTCAAAGACGCCATTACTGCTGGAGAGAGAGATCATAATCTCCTAAAATAGATTTATGTG
This sequence comes from Rhodeus uyekii, assembly GCA_037043235.1. Lineage (NCBI taxonomy): Eukaryota > Metazoa > Chordata > Actinopteri > Cypriniformes > Acheilognathidae > Rhodeus > Rhodeus uyekii. Next base: position 2,906,269 of record JAWRVZ010000050.1, read on the forward strand.
AGAGAGTTTATGATCAAACGGAAATTGTTTCCGATTATCAAGTAACCGCTGCAGCGTGTTTGCTTGAAGATTTATGCACTTATATGGCCGAATTCTGACTCTCATTCGTCTTTACTCGGCAACGGATTTTCGCTGTTGAGCACTATGATACTATAGGAAAGGTAAGTGAAGTTTAAACGCGCGTCCTCCTGGACTCGCGGCAACGCATCTAAGCGCCTAAGTTTATTTATAGCGCTCATTTATGTACTTTATTGACGAATTCTGACTCTCGCTCGTGTTTGCACGGGGAAGACGCATGTAAACGGCTTCCCTGAGCAGCGCGCGCTGACTCTCTTCAAATGCAGCGTCTAACAGTCAAAGTTATTTATAACTAATTCTTGAGTATATAGTTACATTGTGTTAATTCTTTTATCTGCTTTTAACTAAAGTCTGACTCCTGTTCTCGAGTTCAAACGCGCTTCCTGAGCAGATTCGCTGATAGATCGATGTTTTGTGAACACTTAAACAGTAAATGAAATACGATTTTTAAAGGATGCAAAAAACATGGCAGATCGATTCAAACTGTAAACTGCTTGAGATTCAAAAAAAACTGCATTACTCTGCTGCATTACTTGAGCAGGAATTATTTTAAAAATACTAATATTTAAGTTATTTTGTTTCCATTGGAGGAAGGCTTTATACAAATATTACATTGCGTTGATTCCTTTATCTGCTATAATTGCCGTGTTGAACTGAAGTCTGACATGGCAGATCAATTCAATCTGAAAACTGCTTGAGATTAGAAAAAACTGCATTACTTTCCCCATTGTACTTGGCAGGAATGATTTAAAAAATACTAATATTTAAGTTATTTTATTTCACAGGAAGAAACAATTTATATATACATATATCTCCTTCAGACCAAAATTAGGTTCCAGGTTTCTGAAAAAAAATAAAATAATAATAATATCCCATTAAATTAGGCATCTATTAATGAGTAAGAAAAAAAATCATAACTCCTTCATAGCAATTTTTGTTGTCAATTGCAGTGGACATTTGGTCTTAACAGCTGTGAATATCAAACTAATATAAACCAATATAAAACAAAATTAAACATAAAAAAATCCCAAGGTCAAGAACTTGAACAATATAACATTTCAACTTTAATTTTGAGGTTTTTGTTTTACAAATTGCACATTTAATAAAATAAACCTCTAATAGAAAATGCATTAGAGTCAGTGCAGTCACTTTACACACACACACATTTCCTGTGTGTATCTTTCAAGGTATTCCCCAGTGGCACAGAGCAGTAGTGCACTTTGCACTAATCACATTAAATAAATAATTGTATATTCTGCATATGACATTTTCTCAAATTTTCTTCTTAAAATTTGACATATTTTAGAATGAGATTTGAATTTTGACTAATTATTACCCTACTGGCCATAACAGCAAATAGCATTATGATACCACATGAAGACATCTGTACAATACCTGTACACATTTTTTTGGGGGGTATTGTATTTATTAGGTCCTACATATCTCAAATAGCAAGACAAATTACAAAATTCACATCAGGCAAACTTGTGGGACTCAAGAGGATATATAATAAATTTCAATCAGCATGTGCATTGAGTAGCAGTCATTGGAACCCAATGTCCATTGCAATGGATATGCATTTTTTTTTAAATCCTGAAAAAAGACTTTTTTAACTTTAATTAGTAAGTTAAATCTCTCTATTTTACATACTAACTATGAAATACTGGCAAACATATCAAAGATTGCAAATATAACTGTAGAAAATGCTGCTTCTGTGTGTGGGAAACAGCGCCACTCACTGACCAACTGAATCATCAGTAATCTCCAAATAAATCTTGTTAGCGACAAACTCTCAAAACTTTTCAAGCTTGAAGCTTTTACAACTAATTTAAACTTTCAGGCTAGGCTTTCTCAAGCCAACTGAAGTTTATATCATAAACTTCCTCTATCTAGTTACCATCTGTTCTCAATAACCAGAAGGTCATAAAAAGTACATAAGAGTGCTTACGATACAAAGTTTCAAACATTCTATACACAAATAGCCAGGAGAATAGAGAGAGATATTTTTGTAATTAAGTTGGCTTGAGAAAGCCAACTTAGTGATATTGTATCTAAACTTATTATTATTTTTCTTCTTACCTAAAATTCTCAAAGAATCTCCTCCTAGAGCTTTAAAGCTAAAACCACTAAACTCTGCTCAGACTTCAGACCTGTTCTGACTTGAGTTGCTATATCTTTTCAGACTGATCAGACTTATGATTTTTGATCAAATTGAAGATTAAAATCATAAGTTCCATAGACTTTACATTGAACTAAAATTCACCAATCAGAGGGCTTAGATTACTGAGCCCACCTTAAGGCTTCAAAGTAATCAGAGCTCTAGAAGGAGCGTCCATCACTGAGTCTTCCATGCTAATTACCGTCTGTTCTCAATAACCAGAAGGTCCATTAACTCATGTGTACATTTGAAAGAGTTTTTGAGTATTTAAGGAAATGTTTCAGGATGCTCATGGCTCTCTCTTGGTGTTCAGATCCATTCCCAATGAGTTTCCCAACAGACTCTCTGCATTATGAATTCATCTAGGCGATCGACAACCAAGATCAGCTCGTAATGTGAAATGTCTCACACTCAACATTATGTATTTTTTCTAAATTCAGGTGTGCATCTTTTACTCCATTTCTGAGCATCCCCCTCACCCAAAATCCATTCTACATTAAGAGTGTACATTTAAAAAGAAAACATTTAATATTCAATCACTCACCCGACACAGACAGAGTCACTGTATCACTCGTATGAGAGCAGAAATATCCTGATCCTCTGCAGCCGAAACACCTGCACTCCTGTGTTATACCTGCTGTGATCTTGATATCTTTCTCTTCAGATGTGTGCTCTCTACCATCATCACACTGCCATTTGTATCTCCATCCTTCCCTCTGTAAGTAACATGTGAGAGTAACAGTCTCTCCTCTGAATATCTGTGATGGATTCGGCTGAACATTCAGAACAGCTTTAGGTTCCTCTGTAAGAAATTAACAAACAGTGCTTACAACTGAGGAATACAGAAAGCGATTTGCCATGAAGATGTATGAGATGTTTTTGTTGATTTGTTTACCAGGAGTGTTTTCTATGACGATCCCATGATAGTTATTTTAAATATGAAAAGATGATTCTTCTGTTATTTAAATCAATATTATTTTGGTGTTGGATTAATATTTTATACTCAAGGGTAAAGTTCAAGTCTTTAAGCAAAAACAAACAACTATTTTGAGTAATTTTGGGCTGGTGAAATCTCCTATCTTTCAAAGTATATTATTTAAAAAACCAAAGCAGAACAAACGAATGAGATTATTGTCACGAAAAAAAAGGCAAAACACAGGTGTGGGAAGCAACAGTTTAATGAGAGAATGCAAATCTCGGTAAACAGGCAATGCAGGCTTAACTGGGTGAATCAGGTGAAAGCAGACGACGAAGACACGGATTACACTGGGAAGAACACACAGAAGGAGTAAACTCAGGTAGGCGTAGAGCAAAGTAGCAAGGAGCAGTCTTGGTTCAAACGACGAGACCAGACACTGGATGCTGAGTGAGTGCTGGTGAAATAGAGCCGGTGATGAGTGACAAGTGTTCAGTATTCAGGGGATTTTGATCGTGTGAATGAGACGGTGCAGAGGGCGTGGCTGAGTCTGTGACAATTTTATTATATTATTATATTATATGAGACTACCGGTATATTCTGGGTTAATTTGGAGCATGTGGAGGGATGTGTGACCTCAAAATGACTTCTTGTTTTCAATGACTTATTAAATTAAATATTCTTTTGAATATGAATGATATTATTTTGATGAGATTTGTGATGTGAATCATGCAGTTCCCACTATTAAATAAAAATGAAACCAACTATCAAAGAAACTTACAGCAGAGTTAATGTTCTCAACCTTGAAAAAGCTTGTGGTAAAATTAGAAATATTTTAAATGAACAATAAAAAAAAATAAAGAAGTAAATTGAGAGGACTGGAATGACTGGAAGTCATATTAGATACACATTGTTCTTCTGTTCTTCTCTCACTTCACCAGACACTTACTGTCATTTATTTCTGGAGAAATGGAAGAATTGACAAGTTATAAATCTGTGTTATAGATCAACTAACATGATCATTATAAAGGGATTAAATGACAAAATCACATTCACTGACACATATTTGAGAATCTGAATATCAGGTAGTTGATGACATCACCAACAAGTTGATGAATAATAATAAATGAATAAAATTGTTATTCAGAGCCATTGTGTGTCATGTGACAAGCATAATGCGTCGCCATGGAAATAATGCGTTCATTTCTAAAATAGCAACGATAATAGCCTAATGTACGTTTATGTGTGAAAGTGTTATTAATATGTTGTTTATATGAAGTAAATGGTTTCATGTAATTTCTGCTGATCTTGTGGATCTGAATAATCTCACTTTATTTCCAGTAATAAAGGTAATGATTAACCTGCTTGTATTAAAGGCTCATTTATCGGGACTTTTACTATGAAACCAGAGTCACTGTAATATTCTGGTAGTTAGTTTATCTGTCGTGATCGGTGCAAGCTGTTGGCCGGGAAGCGGTTTAATTCCGATTGTCCTGTTTCTACAGATTTATCATCAGTATGTTTTATGGTGATTCCTGTCAATGTGAACCACGATCTGAACAGTGTTACACGTATCCTCGCCGGACACTCATGTGCAGACATGACAAATCTTGGTCCAGTAATGATCGTTCTGTATTAGTCAAATCTATAATATTGATTCACCTGTGATTTATTCTGTTCATGTGAAAATGTAGATAAAAGTTACAAACTGTTAATGATGCTTTATGATGCTAGGTTGATCTGTAAATTTGTTATAATGCCAAATGTGGGATTAGTGTCATGTTTTGCCGCTGTTCATATTTTACATGAGGGTATCATTATATATGTGCACTGTGTGAATGCCATTAATGACTGAACTCTTATGTCTTTTAGTTTCCTTTGGAATACCTTGTTTCGGTTATTTAACTCTGTTTAATAGAGAATTGTGAAATAGAAATCCTTTTCTGTTATGTTACAGTGATTGATTATTGCTGTTCATATATTTAGTTTATTCATAATCTTTATTTTACTTATTTTTCACACTATGAACATCCCTGAATCTATCTGTGGTTCATCCATCTAACAACAATATATCAAAATGGGCTGGATAATGCTTGTGTACAGCAGTAACTGAAGGTGAGGGCAATGTAAAGAGAACAGAGTTTTCGTAGAACATGCAGACGTTGTTGTGAGCGTTTATGGATGTCTGTTATGTGATGGTCAAAAGTGAGCTTGTTATCCAAGGTAAGTCCAAGATATTTGATATTTGAATTGTTCTTGCTCTTATTTCTGCATTACATTAGTGATCAGAAACTGTAAACAGAAGCTGCATGTTTGTTTCTGGACAGTGAAGTTTGGGTTTGTGGTCAGAACTAGTTACTCGTGACCAACAGGTGCATGCTGTTAGAAACACTTGCTGTAATATCAGAATAAACACTCTTCTTACTCATATGAAGTAATATGACTCTTTATATCAGGGGTGGGCAAACTACGACCCATTGGGCTTTTTAATCCGGCCTGCCGAACTTGTAGAAGTTTTTTTTTTTTTTTTAAATACAATTTTATTATAATTAAACCTCATTTCCTTCATTTGACCTTTTCCTGTAATGTCAGTGTTTCCCCAATAGATGGCGTACTCCAAAGACATTGAGCTTTGTTTGGGTGTGATTCTCTACTTCACTTTGTCGCTTTGCACTTTGAGCTCCTCAGTAAAAATGAGCGGACCGAAGAAAAGAAAAGTAGACAGTGAGTACCGAGTGTTTAATAAAGAGTGGACAGCAAAAATATTTTTTAGCTGAAATCCGATTAAGGGCTGTATATCTGATTTGCCAAGAAAATGTAGCAGTTTTTAAAGAATACAACAGACGTCATGCTACTATGCTAGCAAACGGCTACGGCTCTGACGGCAAACAGACTCGGCACAGAAGATGCTGACGTTATTTGGCTCAATCTATGTGTGTGAACAGACATTCAGCGTCATGAACATCAGAATCAGAATCAGAAAGAGCTTTATTGCCAAGTGTGCTTGCACACACAAGGAATTTGTCTTGGTATTGAAGCTTCCAGTGCACATATACAACACAACATGAGTTTACATGTCAAATAACAATAACAATACTTAACATACACAGTACATGTGGTCACATGCTGGGATTTTTTGTATGGAGTGGGAGAGGGGATAGATTGTCAGCCATAACATCCGTCTGCATTGTTTTTCTTTCCCTGCGCTCTGCCCAGCATTTTATCTCTTATTAATTCAACTGTTCAAGAGGGAAATGGCCTGTGGAAAGAAACTGTTCTTGTGCCTAGATGTTCTAGTGGCCAGTGATCGTAGTCGCCGTCCTGACGGTAACAGTTCAAACAGGGTTTCCAGGGTGAGCAGAGTCAGTGATGATTTTACCTGCTCATTTCTCACCTGGATCTCTCTTTCAGGAGATCATTTCTCACCTGCTTTTTCACTCTAGAAGAGTACAGGTCCTGGAGGACTGGCAAGGAAGCACCAATAATCCTCTCTGCAGTTCGGATTGTGCGATGTAGTCTCCCAATGTCAGATTTGGTAGCTGAACCAAACCAGACAGTGATGGAGGTGCACAAAACAGACTCAATGACGGGTGAGTAGAACTGTATCAGCAGCTCCTGTGGGAGCTTCCTCAGCTGACGAAGGAAGTACAGTCTCTGCTGGGCCTTTTTTACAATGGAGTCAATGTGATTGTTCCACTTCAGGTCCTGAGAGATGGTGGTGCCCAGGAACCTGAATGACTCCACTGCTGCCACTGTGCTGTTCATGATGTTGATTGAAGTAGAGCAGGGCTGTTCCTCCTGAAGTCCACTATCATCTCCACCGTTTTGAGCATGTTGAGCTCAAGGTTGTTAGAACTGCACCAGACAGCCAGTTGTTCAACCTCCAGTCTGTAAGCAGACTCGTCACCGTTTTGGATGAGGCCGATGGCGGTGGTGTCGTCTGCAAATTTCAAAAGCTTCATAGAAGGGTCTTTAGAAGTGCAGTCATTGGTGTACAGGGAGAAGAGCAGTGGGGAGAGAACACACCCCTGGGGGGCGCCAATGCTGGTAGTGAGAGTCCTGGATGTGAGTTTCCCCAGTCTCACTCGCTGTTGCCGGTCTGTCAGGAAGCTGGTGATCCACTGACAGATTGAGGATGGCAAGGAGTGCTGGGTCAGTTTAGCTGTAAGAAGATCAGGCATGATGGTGTTGAACTGAAGTCCACAAATAAGATCCTTGCATAAGTCCCAGGTCTGTCGAGATGTTGCAGGATATAATGCAGTCCCATGTTGACTGCGTCGTCCACAGACCTGTTTGCTCTGTAGGCAAATTGAAGAGGATCCAGAAGGGTCCAGTGATGTCCTTCAGGTGGGCCAGAACTAGTCTTTCAAATGACTTCATGACCACAGATGTGAGAGCGACAGGTCTGTAGTCATTAAGTCCAGTGATTTTGGCTTTTTTTGGGACAGAAATGATGGTGGAGCGTTTGAAGCAACAGGGAACTTCACACTGCTCCAATGATCTATTGAAGATCTGCGTGAAGACTGGGGCCAGTTGGTCAGCGCAGGCTTTCAAACAAGCAGATGAGATGTTGTCTGGGCCTGAAGCTTTCCTTATCTTCTGTCTTTTGAAGATGTTGGTTACCTGCTCCACACAGACCTTAAGCTCTGGTTGGATGGCGGAGGGGGGGAGAGGGGGTGCAGGAGGTGTTGGAGGACGTGTGAAGTGTAGTTCAGAGTGGTTTTGAGGTGTGAGATTGGGTTTCTCAAACCTGCAGTAAAAAGTATTCAGCTCATCCGCCAGATGTTGATTCTCTGCAGGTCGGTGGGATGGTGGCTTGTAATTGGTGATATTCTTCAGGCCTGACCAGACAGCAGCAGGGTTGTTGGAAGAAAACTGGTTTCTCAGCTTTTCAGCGTAACTTCTTTGTGCTGCCCTTATCTCCTTTGTCAGTCTGTTCCTGGTCTGTTTGTACAAAACACCATCCCCCCTTCTGTAAGCGTCCTCTTTGTTATGACGAAGCTGTTTGAGTTTCCCAGTAAACCATGGTTTATCATTAGGAAATGATAAGAATGTCCTGGTAGGAATGTGTGTGTCCTCACAGAAACTGATGTATGATGTTACAGTGTCTGTTAGCTCGTCCAGATTAGCTTCAAAAACATTCCAGTCCATGCAATCAAAACATGCTTTTAAATTCTGCTCTGCTTCATTAGTCCATCTCTTTACAGTCTTTTTTGCAGGTTTAGCTGATTTCAGTTTCTGCCTGTAGGATGGTATAAGATGAACCACACAGTGATCAGAAAGTCCCAAAGCTGCCCGTGGGACGGATTGATATGCATTCTTTATTGTGGTGTAGCAGTTGTCAAGAATATTACTGTCTCTGGTGGGACACGTAATGTGCTGTCTGTATTTTGGCAGCTCACGGGAGAGATTTGCTTTGTTAAAATCCCCAAGAATGATTAAAAGAGAGTCTGGATACTTTTGTTCAGTCTCAGCTATTTGTTCAGCCAGCTGTTGTAATGCCGTGCTGACACACGCATCTGGAGGAATGTAAACATTGACCAGAATAAACGAGGCAATCTCACGCTGTGAATAGAAAGGTTCACAGTTTATAAAGTGAGTCTCTAGGTTAGGAGAGCATATCTTCTTCAGCGTTGTTATATCTGAACACTAACTTTCGTTGATGTAGAAACACAAACCTCCACCTCTCGTTTTCCCGGTTAGCTCCGTGATGCGATCTGCTCGGAACAGCTGGAAACCCGGCAGATATAGTGCGTTGTCCGGTGTGTTTACATTTAGCCAGGTCTCAGTGAAGCACAGAGCAGCAGAATAGAAAAAATCCTTATTAATCCGGGTGAGGAGAAGCAGTTCATCCATTTTATTAGGAAGAGAACGGAGATTAGCAAGATGAATACTGGGGAGAGGAGTGCGGAAGCCCCGCGAGCGGAGTTTGACCAGAGCCCCAGATCGCCTCCCTCGCATGCGTCTGGCTCGGTTTAAAGAGACAGTCACGACTCCAACGAGGATATCAAATAAAACGTCTGAATAATCAAAAACCACAGAAATATTGTCTGGTGTGTGTTCCCTTATGTCCAGTAGTTCGTTTTTGGTGAAAACAATTGGAAAATAATGACTAAAAGCAGAACAAACAAACAAAGACAGGACAATCACTGAAGAGCAAAAAACCGAGGCTGCCATCCGTGGCGCCATCTTCCAGCTGTTCGACATCGCCTCCCCCCCCCCCCCCCCCCCATTTTGGAACTTTCGCCTTATTGTTTCCATGGCAATGCGTCATGCTTGTCACGGGACACACCACAGTCACAAAAAGCGCTGTATAATAGATAATTCAAAATAGTCACCAACTAGTTGGTTCAACTTGTTGAAACCTAAAATAAATCTTATGTGGTTGAAAACACTGAATTGTTGTGATAAATGACAAGCTCTGAGCGCGTCTTTTTTTTGGATCAGTGCCAGATATCGGGTGAAAACACGTGTGAATTTAGTGGTTGATCACGTGACCATATTGTTCAGTGTTGCCATATTGGACGGGTTCCCGCCCAATTGTGCTCCTTTTGGTCGCGTCCGACCAGACTATTGGGCTGGTTGATAAAAATTGGGCTTGTTTTTGATGACAAACCCTCCCAAATTTCCAATATAAATGCATTTAAATTCCATTAAAACAAGCCTACAAATGCATATAAATTCCACTAAAACAACGCCCCCCCCCCCTGTCAACAATCGTGTGGAGGTCTTCCCCCTCCCCCTCCCCCCATCAACAATTTTGGTCTTGGGCGGGAATTTTTGTAGATGGACGGGTTTTTTGCTCTAGTTGGGCTGGAAATCGTCAGTCCAATCTGGCAACACTGGATGTGATCTTACACGTCAAAGGATGAGGAGACGGTTATCTGAACTTCATATCTGCTGCTCTTGTTCAGTGCAAGAAAACCTACTCCCTGGCAAAAAAAGCATGTACCCCAGGGTAACGTGCGCCCCCCCCTGGCATCGCTCCGCGCCCCACTATTTGAGAACCACTGCCTTATTCCAACACAAAGAAAACATTTAATATTCAATGTGAGCAGATGCTGATGCGAGTCAGTGATGATCACTCACCCGATACATTCAGAGTCACTTTATCACTCCATTCAGAGCAGAAATATGATCCTGATCCTGTTTCTCTGCAGCCTCTACACCTGCACTTCTGTGTGAAACGTGCTATTAACCTGATCCTTTTCTTTTTAGATCTGTGATATCCACCATCACACCAATATCCATATCTCCATCCTTCCCCCTGTACGTCACATGTGAGAGTAACAGTCTCTCCTCTGAATATCTGTGATGGATTCGGCTGAACATTCAGAACAGCTTTAGGTTTCTCTGTAAGAAATGAACAAACAGAAGTTATGATTAAACATCTAACAAAGTCAAAGTAACTGAATTTTCTCTATCTGTCCTAAACCTGCATAAATGTCACTGCAGAAAAGAAGATATTATGAAGAACATTTATATTCTAGATGCATTTGATTGGACAGAAAATCTGAGTGACGTCAGAGAACTGCTCCAAAGGAATGTATGAAAATATAGTCATGGTTTTTTGAAAGGTTTTTTTTTTTACAGTGGTGTGAAAAAGTGTTTGCCTCCTTCTTGATTTCAAATTGTTTTTTCTCCTGATTTCCTGCTTCTGTTTCACTTCCAAATCTTGCAGTGATTATGGAAAATATACTGGTAATGTTACTATAGATTGCATTTTGTATATTTCACTTTAACTAAGAAAACTGTTACAGAATGTGTCGTGTTTGCTGTGATCTCGCATTTACACACTTTGACCAGCAGGTCCCGCTAGATTCACTCTCAGCTGCTCTGTCATTATTACAGGAAAGTTTCTATGCATATTCTGAAATAAGTCAATGTGATTTGAACAACTTGTGTTTGAGTTTTGTATAAATTAAAGCAAGTGAAAATAATTGACAAGATGTTATTTCACCTGACAAATGTTATTCAAAAAAGGTTAGGAATGATAATCATTTGGAGACTCTGATTTTGTAATCTGCGTGCGTGAACAGGGCGGGATATGAGGCTGCTTCACACGCACATCTGCGGGTGATCTGTGATTTATAAAGGGAACATTGCTTACGGATGTGCGTACGCACGGTTTTATAAATCTAAAATTTTTTGGCGTACGCCATTTTTGGCTTTTGGGCGCACGTAAACTTTTAGTGGGAAACTACAGTTTTATAAATGAGACCCCAGAGCTCTGGAGAATGCGCTACTGAGGGACGTCCGAGAACACAGCCAGACGGGAGCAGAGAACTGCCCACAATCCTCGTAGCCAGCACCCGGTCTAAACTGTTTCGCTATAATAATAGTAGAGTGGGAGTCCCTGTTCTTTTAAAACTACACTTGGAAAGAAAACATTCTTGCACACCAGTTCACACACAGCGACACAGCTTCCATGAAGACACGCAAAGCTGCCGCTTCCGGTTTCCGGCGCCTTTTTAAATCCTGGTTCATGACGTACATTCACACATTGTTCGTTTGTCGATTACACAGTGCGTCACAAAACAACATACCAAGGCATTCCCCTCGCATTTCGAAGCAGCTTAAATTACCATGAAGGGGAACACTGTTCCACTAACACTAAGAAAATATTTTAATGTTTCTATAACCAAAGCAATGTTTGAGAAGTAACATTGTGTCAGCTGTGAACATATTCTGATCTCTGTAAATAATGAAAGCATTGCAGCAGGAAAACTGTATTGAACTCAAAACAACGGATAAATTAAAAATCTAGTTTGCCTGTATTTTGCAATGATCATATCAAAAATGTGTCTAATTATTGTTATAAACTAAATTAAACATATATTTTTAATCTTGTCTGGATGTTCTTTGTATTATTTTGCTTCTAAACAGTACCAGTAGATTTTATTTACAGTCAGAATGATTTAAAGGATCTGAAAAGAAATGAGGAACTTACTAACTTCTATCTTTATGTTCTCAATCCCTTCCAAACAAACCATGAATAAAGTATGTACATATATAACTCTGATAATTCTGTGAAATGTGCAAAACTTCGGCATAAAACACCAGCAGACACAAATGTGGGATCCTGATCTAATCATGTAGACAAATAAACACTATATCAATTGCCATTAGTTTAAAACACTGTGGTTCTGCACAGTACCTTGAGTGAGTCCAGAGTGGATGAGGAACATCAGCACTAAAAGCAGAAGAAACACAGATATGAAGCTTTTCATTCATTCAACACAATGTGAATCACATGCTGAAACATGTCTAGAGTTTATTCTACATGAACTGAAAGTGTTTTTCTGTTCTGATGTTCATTCAGACGAGAACTGATGGTTTATTCTCCAGCATTTAACATCATCACACACAATGACATCACAGGACTCGTGAACTGATACGAGAGTCGATTCACTGATTCACCAATTCACTGATTTACTGATTCACTGGTTGATTCACTGATTCACTACAACAGAAAAGCTGTTTGAATCACTGAGCTTCACACACAGGAAGTATGAGCATATTTGCCCAGTTCTGTCACTGCATTGGCTTCCTATTAAACACTTTATACATTTTAACATCTTCAACAGTGGAAGGCCTCATGAATCTGATCTTCAACCAGACGGATCTGGATTAAATATTTTGAGTGTCTCGATCTCAATCTGACTTCTGACCTGAAATAAACATAAAAAGGATCAACGGCCACTTACAAACTGCAGAACTTCAGGAAAGACGGTTAATATTTAAAATCTAATTTCTTATCATGTGAAAAAAAGAGAAAGCACAAGCTTTTGTGTCAGGCTGTTATTTGGAATGCTAAATATAACTATAGAAGTGTGTGTTATGATGCGCCGGGACTCAATGTGAAATCCACCAATCAGAGACATTCCTGAATCTCAGTTGATTTCTATCTTGTGTTTTTCATCAGTGGGATCAGCGCCTGTGCTCTGAGATCATTTAGGGTGTTTATATGTGATGTTGATTTAAGACCATTTAAAGTCCTTAAATGAACAACTTTGAACCCCATTAAAAAATATATATATATTTGCAAAATATCAAAACAATTGACAGTTAAGGAATATAAACATTTTTCACTCAAAACGTTTCACAAAGTAAAGTATTAAATATAATGTGGTTATTCTGCAGAACGTCTGTTTGAACTCGAGGAGAACTGACGTCATACAGCCACTGATAATAACACTTAGATCAACTTGTTAAAAATAATGTTAACTTGTCTCAGAAAAGAGAAGGTAGTTCTGAGAAAAGCTCAAACGTCATTTCACGCCATATTCCGAGATTTAAGAGTCCAAATACTTGCAATTATTTTTCAATAAGACGGTGAGAGAGAAAGAGAAGTGATAGAGAAGCTGATTGTGTGTTCGGTCACCGTTCTCAAGCTCTGAGTCTCTGATGGAGAGTTTATTTAAAGATACAGCATCATTCAACACTAACTCACATCAACACAGAGACATCGCATTTATCTCAACTACTTGAAATAGAAGAAACAATATTACAACAAAAACAAGCTGAAATACACGTGTAAAGCCTCCATCTTTCACACACATCATCACACAGATAAATGCATCATCCACCTCTTTATCTGATCAACACGTAACAATCACATTGCATTAGAAAGAATAAAAGAAGATATTATAGAATATGATCAAATACTCACAGATGAGAGTCAGTGAACTGGAGCCCATCCTGCCACATTAACAGAGCGTTTAACACTGCTGTGTGCGAAAACACACTTCCTCTGTTTAAACAGTCATTTCACACTTCAAGAAGAGATGAGGGAGTGCAAACTCAATACATACATGAGCATTGAACTCTAAACTCTAAAATTACATAAAGAAAGAAAAAAGAGTAGAGAGAATGATTCTAAGATATTTAGCTACTCTTTTGTTACAGATCTGTTTATCTATTTAAAACGTTCTCCTGGTAATTGTTGTCGCACAGCCACAGTCACACACGACATAAGGTGTCATAGGGGAATTACAGTTAAGACTCGAGGACAGATATGTTGAATGAAGAGCAGGAGTCAGAAGTGCATCAATAGAAGACATTTAGTGAAGAATATTTTGCAGTTTCATCAGCAGAAGCTTCAGGTCTCACAAGGAGTTCGTAGTTCGTCTCACTTACAATAACATTGTTACAGCAATTATACTCTAACAGAGGGTGCTAACTACGTCATTGATGACAGTTAAATGATTCTGATTGGCTAAGAAAGAATTGAAGAAATGTTAACAAAACTAATAATTTTCCACACAAGGACAGATAGTCAGAAGCAGATCTTTGTTGATCACATGGTTGAGTTTTTTGGTGTCAGATTGTGGAGAACAACAAGTCATTCCGTCTCCTTATGATTCCAGTTAATCACCTCACCAATACAGACCATATTAACACACACACACACAGATATACACACACACACACACAGACACACAGGACTCAGAGACTGAACTCGGCTCAGGCTCCAACTATCAAAAGAAAGACTCTCAAAACGTTCTGATAACATGTTCTATATGGTGAGAAACACAAACAATATTCATCCTTTTTCTATGGAAAAATACATAAAGCAAAGAAAAAGACGTAACCAATTCTCACACACAACTCACAAATGGATGGGTCTGTTTCTTAATGGTCTTTATTTATATAAAATAAATATTATGTTGCTGGCAGTGCAGGTGACTGTAGTTTTCTCTGATGGATGGAGGGTTCTGGTCAGGTTTGGTCCAGTCGTGAACGGATCGCTCCAGCTGAAGGAGGGATTGGGATCGCCGGACGCACGACACTGAAGATGAAACACACAGATGTTTTTCGACCCCTGCCAGGAACGACTGGACTCGATCTGTACATCTCTGATGAGATCTGTGGGAGAATCATTTCCAAAGTTCATTTCTAGATCATGTTTCCTTCAGGAAGAAACTATTGAGCTTGAGGAAAATCATGCACTTATTGAACTGCACTTCTGGAATCTATATGAGCTTTTTACATCTTAACAGCATTTACAGGATTAATATCAAGTAATTAAACTCACTTTCAAAGTCAAAAGTCAAAGACTTTTGTTTTATATTGTGTATGTTTTCCTTCTTCTTTTCCGTTTGCAACAATAGAAAAGATTCCAGAATCCTGGAGTTTCAGATCTTCTATTGTTACACTAACATTATCCTCATTCGTCTTTATCCTTCCGTTAAACACTGGAGGATTCACCAGTTTGATCATATTATTTTCACACTCTGCAAATTCAGTCCCCTCATATTTCCACTGCACAAAAATATCTTTTTTTGGATAATCAGCAATTAATTCTGGTGATTCTCCGACAGCTTTGTGCAGATGCACATCTGGATCAGTGTGTGACCCTACAACACACACACACACACACACACAACTCTGTTACATATCACAAAACCGTCTGATATTTTTCACATTCAGCATAAGATTCATATTTCTGATTCTAGTGTTTTTCAACCTTTTTTGAGAACTGGAACCTCACAACTTCTCAGATCATATTCACACACCCCTGTTTTCCATCCAACTTTTTTCAAGATTACAAATTCATGTCTCCAAAAACTGTGTGGTTGTTAACTTCTTTTTTTTTTTTTATAACATTTCCCTGCTAAAATAACATTGATCATTAATTTTCAATTATTATTTTATTCAATTATTCAATTATTATTATTTTCATTGATCAATTATTTTCATCACAGAAAACACCTTTAAGATCCTTATAGTTCAGGGAAGTTTTCACAGAAGTGGACAGAGGAAAGGGAAAAACTCAATGTCGTGTTTCTGTGATCTCACATTTACACGCTTTGACCCACAGGTGTCGCTAGAGTCACTCTCTGCAGCTCTGCACATGCGCAGAAAGACGGGGCAATAAGTTACAGTCACATTCATGCATTTATCAGATGCTTTTATCCAAAGTGACTTGCATCGCATTCAAGAAACACATTGACATTCTAATCAGTTCTTATTATAAGAAGGCATCTTGAGAAACTAAATCATTATTATGAGAAGGTTTCTCAATATTGTGACTTAAAGAATCATAATTCTTACTCAATTGTAGTGGAAACGGGTTGTATAATAACATAATAAGAGAATGATTAAAAATGGAGACGATATGAAAACATGTACAGTAATTTTATATTTTATTGATTTGTAATTTTAGTATTTTTAATTATATTGCTGTGAATATATGATTAAATAAATAAATTAAATTAAATGTGTCAATTTTATTTTATTTTTTTATTTTTTTTTATTTTGGGGGTGGGGGGGGGGGGAGGGGTAATGGGACCTCCTGTAATTATGCCTGAACTCTTTTCTGACTGATGAATCATGGATAAAACTTAAAGACCACATGCATGATCATTTGCATCAAACATAAAAAGCAAAAATAAAATATTTAAAAAAAAAATATTACATTTAGTTCACAGGCTTATTCCACTGTGAATTTAGTTCCACTTATTTTAATTTACTGTTGAGAGTCAGTGACAAATTACACTTTTTATCTTATCAAAACTGATGTCACGCTTGCATGGAAAGTGT
Organism: Rhodeus uyekii; assembly: GCA_037043235.1. NCBI lineage: Eukaryota > Metazoa > Chordata > Actinopteri > Cypriniformes > Acheilognathidae > Rhodeus > Rhodeus uyekii. Next base: position 2,922,966 of record JAWRVZ010000050.1, read on the forward strand.
GAAGTTCTTGACATTAGCAGTTATTAGCAGTATTTGAGAGAGATCTGCAATCCTCCCTCTTCAATTCATAATAAAAGCTCCATGTTTGCAGATGTCTGACATCTGAGACAAACATCTTTTCATCTCAACGGCTTTGAAACTGCTGATATTTATCACATTTGTTCACATGACAGATTTAAACCTAAAATTATGTCATGGTGTTTAGTTATTAATTTTGTATCAAGACGCCACTTTAAATAGTTTCTTATTCTGTTAATTTCTTTAGACAAGTTTTGAGGTTTGAGATGTCAAAACAAAAAATCTATCGTTTAAATGTGCTAAAAGATTACATTACATTCAAACTAAATCATATGTTTTATAGAATAAAGTGGTATACAGTATGTCATGAATTTATCAATTATTTTAAAAGGAAGTAATGCACTTATACAAATATGCATGTCCCGTGTGTGTACGTGTGTGTGTGCGAGTGTGAGTAAGTGTGAGTGCAGCTGCATTTCTCCAGCTCTTTTACACTGAGACACTGTGAACTGCGTTTCTTCATGTTCTCTGAATGAACTGACAGTAATAGCAAAACGCTGCATCTTTATCTATTGAGAACTCAAACCAGACAAAACTGACACACTAATTTGAATTAAATCCTTGTCTTTTCTGTCTCTCCCTCCATCATTTCATGCTCTTCCCTTTTCCTCATAATCTGATCTAGAAAAGTGGAAACATATAAAAACAAATGGTGTATTCACGAGTTCACACTTACAAATGATTCAGGAGCAATAAATGGTAAGCGTATTTGGCGTGCTGTCCGAGGAGAGGGCTCAGAGCTCGGTATTTAGCCCGAACCTGGAGCACTCCCCCCGTATCCTGACTTTGATAGGAACAATTAAGTGTGAGGAGTTGGGGTGGTGGAGGGATGCCAAAAAATGTCAAAGAGCTGTAGGTGAGTCAAACATGTCTCTATATACGTGCTTCCTCTCCTGCTGATAGGATGAGGTGTAAATGCTGATGACGTGTTGATTGCGTTAATCATATGAACGTGCTCCTCCTGAACTTTGTTAATAAAACATAATTTCACGAGTTCACACTTACAAATGATTCAGGAGCAATAATTGGTAAGCGTATTTGGCGTGCTGTCCGAGGAGAGGGCTCCGAGCTCGGTATTTAGCCCGAACCTGGAGCACTCCCCCAAAAATTGCAACCTAATCGGACTGCCGCTAAAGATTTTGATGACCCCCCAAAGAATTGTGAGGTTCCAGCTGAGGGGGGGGGGGGGGGGGGGGGGGGGCGTTAATTGTGAGTTCGGGAGGGCAGATGAGTGTTACTGTAGAGGGCTTGAGGTGCGGAGGGGATGATATGGCTTTAGCATTGGATATGTGTTTGTTGTTCAATTTGGTTGCAGGAAAGATAATTGGGTTTAATTTGGTTTCTGGGAGTATGAGGGGTACCTCTGAAACTCCTCCCCTGGCTGCCATAGGAGTAGGGAGGTATGTAGCCACCGCGGTAGGGGAAACCCCCGTGGTCGCTGCAGAAGCAGGAGGCATGTCGCTGCCTTGACGGTGGAAACCCCTCGGGGCCGCTGCGGGAGGCAGGAGGTACGTCGCCGCCGTGACGGTGGAAACCCCTCGGGGCCGCTGCGGGAGCAGGAGGCACTTCACTACCGTAGCAGTGGAAACCCCTCGGGGCCCCCACAGCAGCAGGAGGCACGTCAACGTCGTAGCAGGGGAAACCCCTCTGGGCCCCTGCATCGGCAGGAGGCACGTCACCGTCGCAGCAGGGGAAAACCTCTCTGGGCCCCCACTTTGGCAGGAGGCACGTCGCTACCATTGCATTGAAAAAAAACCTCGGGGCCGCTGCAGGACCAAAGGGGTACGTTGCCGCCGCGGTGGTGGAACTAATTTTGGAGAGATTGGCTCCCTTGGGAGTATGAAAGCACATCAACCCTGTAACTGAGCTCCTGCGGGAGCGTCACTGCTGCGGCAGTGGAAGTTAGAGAGAGTTTGCTCCTGCGGGAGCGTCACTGCTGCGGCAGTGGAAGTTAGAGAGAGCTTGCTCCTGCGGGAGCGTCACTGCTGCGGCAGTGGATAGTTTGAGAAGGGGTGAAGGAAAATTTTGTTTGGGAAAGGAAATTAGGAGAAAAAGAAGCCGGGGCCGCATGCGGAGCAGCCTCACGCTTAGGTCGGCCCCTGGGGCTTGGGGAGGAACGGAAGGATTAGAAAGAGGGAGAGTTTTGGAAAGGACATTAGGAAGAAAGAAGCCGGGGCCGCATGCGGAGGCAGCCTCGCGCTTAGGTCGGCCCCTGGGGCTTGGGAAGGAACGGAAAGATTAGAAAGAAGGATAGTTTGGGATAGGAAGAAGGAAAAGAAGCCGGGGCCGCATGCGGAGGCAGCCTCACGCTTAGGTCGGCCCCTAGGGCTTGGGGAGGAACGGAAAGATTAGAAAGAGGGATAGTTTGGTGAAGGTGGGGAGTCTGGGCCTGCACCACTAACGGAGGCAGCCTCACGCTAGGATTGGATGGGGGGGCTGCAGGCCAGACGTAAGGGAGAGGGTTAGGAATGGGTATGTATTGATGGGGCTGATGTCGGATTTGGGTTAGAGCTGGAAGTAATGGTGAGTTATGAGCATCTGAGTAAACCGAAAATTTCCCCTTGGCTGACTCCTGCGGGAGTGTCACTTCTGCGGCAGTGGATAATTAGAGAGAACTGGCTGAGCATTGCTGCTGTGGCAGTGGAGGATTGAGAGACCTGGCTCCTGCGGGAGTGTCAGTGCTGCGGCAATGGAAAGCAGTGGCCATGAAGTTGTAAGTGGGGAGGAGCTGATGCTTAACAGAAGACCTTGTTTGATGTGCGATCTGTTTGATCTGATGTGGCTCTTGAGAGCTTCTGAAGACCAGCAGGGCAATGCTTGTATTTGCTGTTGGGAAAGGCCTTTGCGCAGCCGTGGTTGCTGCACCTATGCGAAATGAATGGCTGGATAAATGGTCTGTTGGGAATCCGGTTTGGGGTAGCGTAGCTTTAAGAAGTTTGTAACCGAAACGTGTAATGGGGTTGGAATCGTCTATGGAGAGTGGGTCGGATGGGAGTTTAGCCTGCGAGTTTCTGAAATGAAAGTAGGCTGAGTGGATGTGAGGGTGAGTTACGAGGGTCTGAGGAAACCAAAAGCCAGTATGAACATGGCTTCACTGCTGCGGCAGTGGGAAAATTCCCCCTTGGCTGACTCCTGCGGGAGTGTGGGGGAACATCATTGCTGCGGCAATGGAGGCGGCAGTGGAATAATTTCCATTTGAACTGAGCTCATGCGGGAGTGTGGATGTGCATCACTACTGCGGAAATGGAGAACTTCCTCTGAACTTATCGCATGTTGGATAATGGAGATTGTCTATTTCCTCAACTTCTGTTGTCTCTTGTGGCAGTGAAAGCCATTTCTGGAGAGACTGATTTGGTCAAATGTAACTCCTGAAAGCTTCCGATGACCTGCGGCCCAGTGCTTGGATCTGCTGGTTTTGGAACAAAACATGTGGTGGGGTGATTTAAATCTTCTGTGAAGACTGGGTCGGATGGGAGTTTGGCCTGATCTCTTAAATGAAGGTTAGCTATGAAGGATTGTTGCTGTTGGAGTAAGATAAAAGCTTTATGGTTTGGTCTCCCTTACTTTCATTGTGTAGCGCTGATGAGTCAGAATATGGATGGATTTGGATTAAGGTTGAATGTGATGGAATCTGAGGAACTGAAACCTTTATGGCTCAACATGGCGTTGAGTAGTCGGACGACATTTGGGTGGAATCCTTGGCGGAGAGTAGGGATACGGATTTCCAACATACAGTGGTACCTCGAGATACGAAAGTCTCAACTTACGAAAAATCCAAGTTACGAAAGCAAAGACGATGAATTTTACTGCTCTACATACGAAAAGTTTTCAAGATACTACAGGTTTCTGAAAGTCCAAGATTCGCCCCATAACAATTTTGAAACTCGCGCCGCACGCCGGCATCTTAGTTATAGTAGACTCGCCACCATCCTCCTGCTCTCCCATTGGTTCCTGATGCTAGCCAAGCCATGAGATCCTTCTCTCTAATTGGACAGCATCCCTCCCATCATGCATCTTCTATACGTACGTGCTGGCGTGATTTAGCTCAGCCACTCCGCACCCGAAACTTTACATTTTTTATGTTTTTGTAAAGTTAAGTGCATGTATGTACCAGTGGCTTAGCCACGGGGGGGCCTGGGCCCCCTCATTTACATGTCCGGCCCCCTCAGATTTTCAATTGTTTAAAATCGCGACTGTGAAAACTAAAGTGAAAGCACCACCTATTACTTTGAAATAGGAAGTGCATATGATTTCTTTCCAGTGAGTCCACTTAATAGCCGATTAAGTTGAAACATCAAGGCAGCGTTGGCAATAAGTACTTGATTCTTGTGTGGGCGGCTGAGCGCGCGATCGACTGTAATGAGCGCGATCTGAAGCGGCGCGTGCGATCGGACTGTACTGCACGCTATCTGACTTCGGTGCGCGCTACTGCTTGAGCTGCGAGGAAGCAGCGCGTTACTTTAAAAACAATCACATTTCAGACGTGGGTTCCCCGGAACAGAAGCATTGAGATGGCACAAACTGCTCGTGATTTAGCGATGCTGAAATAAAAAGCGCCGGGAAGGATTACAGCTGCTCTTGTTTGTGTGAGCTGACGGACAGAGATAGTGTGAGCTGAAACTGCAGCGCGGTCTGCTGAGGCTCGCGGCGCCCTGGCTAGCAGGAAGAAAGCGGCATTGCCTGAGAGTCGAGCTTGCTGCTCGACCAGCTTTATTATCCTTTCTCAATGGCAGGAGCGATTAAAAAGGGCCGATGTAGAGCTGCTGGATACGGATGTTTGCTTGGTGGCGAGAACAGCCTCAAGTCTTACTGTGCGTTTGCTTGTTGTTGCTTGGGACCCGTTTGTTTGGTCTGGCACCCGTGATGTATTGCTGAGGGTGATATAATATAGTTAGCATGGTGTTAGGCGGATGAGGATCGCTACTGGGTCCGGAGGTTTTCGTAGAGAATCCATCTAACGAGTGGAGCTCGATTTCGGGTGTATCGCGACCAGAAGGCGGAGCCACAATGCCGTAAACTGTCGAGCTGCCAAAAAATGTCAAAGAGCTGTAGGTGAGTCAAACATGTCTCTATATACGTGCTTCCTCTCCTGCTGATAGGATGAGGTGTAAATGCTGATGACGTGTTGATTGCGTTAATCATATGAACGTGCTCCTCCCGAACTTTAATAAAACATCATTAAATGTGATATTCTTAGCATGTTTAATTAATATATTTTTAACATTAAAAATATAAGATTTATAACATATAACATTTAACATGAATATATTTTTAACATTCCCCTGACGGGGAAGCAGAAAACACCTCCTCACCTCCAACAGCGCCACAACTCCGCTGCGTAATTTGGAAATAATATAATTTCCTTTGGCGGGCCGCAGGGGCGTCACTAGGCCCTTTTTAGGGGGGCTTCACCGCTAAACTTCTGCCCAGCCCCCCTAAAAAATATATTTGATTAATACATTTTTGATCGCTTCAGTCCCCTTTTAAAAAAACTCATTTGAAACGGCGGCAAGCTGCGTCAAGTTTCGGCTCCTCCCCTTATCTGAGTCTGCTTGGTTTTAGCGCATTTTTCAATCTGCAGGGGCGCCGAGCAGAGTGAACATCAAGGTGTGTGTCGTGTGTGCGTGCATTTATTGATAGATTGCTAATGCTATGATATTACACCTGCATCGGTGCAGTTCTTTGTCATAAATGCATTGCAGTTTACATAATGTAATCATGGTATAGTGGATTGCAGTAAGGTTAGTAGCATACCACCCTACCCTAATAGTCAAATAATATTTTTTTAATCATACCCTTATTGGGGGCTGAGCCCCCCTAAAATCAAAATCCTAGAATCGCCCCTGGCGGGCCGACAACATTTGATCCGCGGACCGGGGGTTGGTGACCACTGGTTTAATGTGACAAGAGTTTAGAGCAGTAGAAGGGGGAGGAGTTTGTGTTTGAGGAAGTTCACTGATTGGCTGGATGTGTTGTCAGACTCCACCCAATAGGAGACTGACACTCTTTAACGACTCAAATCAGTTCATGTGTCATTGTTTATGAATGTTCAGATTTTAAATAATATGCTGGAAAGGATTCGTTTACATGTTTTATATCATTAGTTGTTTTTTTCTAAAATGTCAAAAGCTCCTGCTGTTCCTCATTCAATACATTTCAAGATATTTGTTTTGTCTCGGCTTTATTGAAAATGAAGCTGAAATGAAAGATGTTTGTGAGTAGAAACATCTGTTTGCTGAATCTCATCCCTCTGTCAGTGAAAAGAACAGTTTTCATTCTTAGTTCTGCTGTGAAATTGCTGTCAAATGTATTTATTCAGTTTGATCAGTTTTGTGTCTCTGAGCATCTAAAGAACGACTTTCAGTTTCTCACAATGAAACCATGAAAATATGACATGAGCCATTGATTCAGGTTTAGATGATGGATTACAAATGATGAGACAAATGTGAGACAAAGACATTTTTATTACACTTTTTGGCAAATACATATTAATTTCAACTGTTATTCACACAGAATGTATGATAGAGAATAAAACTTTGGTCTGTATGTTTATAAATGACTGAAACAAGAGAAACTGAACAGGAAACTGGAGAACAAAACCAACAAAACAGAAGAACAGAAAGACGTCAAGCTTTTACTATTGAAGAACAAACATCACAAAGATGAAAGACATTTTCCTTTAAGATTATGACAAATCTAAATAATAGCAATAATCATAAACCACAAAAATAATAAAAAGGAACAAATAAATGCAGAACAACTCACTAAAATGGTAATTAATAAAATTCTGAATCTCATTAAACTTGTTAACATCAGATTGAAGTTTCTTCCTCCGTTACGGCGAACTGACTTTGATCTTCAACAAATGAAACTGAAATAGACAGAAAAACGTTTATTAGAGAGAGAGAGAACAAACATTAAACACCTTTTATTTTCCATCATATAAAAAAAAAACATTTTACTTAATAACAATAATAAATAAATACAATGTTTAGTTCAATATTAATTGCATCAAAATGTCAATGTTACCAATAAAATACTATTTGATCATCATCGTTCAGAGAAATAAAGTTTGCATTTATACATCACTTTCTTCCAAAGAACATTTTATAAACATTTTATAAAATTCATACTCTATTTTAACTCTAGATTCTACTTTAAACAAGTTTAATTATTATTTCTTCATTTTCAGTTTAATATTGTTTCCAAATAGTTCACTTTGCTTGACCACTTAAAAAAAGTTGGAGCTCAAAAGTAAAAACTGTTTTAACCAAAGCCTTTAAAAATATTCTCTAAAAGATCCAAAAGAGGTAATTATAAATCTCCTGATTATTTTGGCAATGGAAATTTAATAAATTGAATGCCATAATGGAACAGAAGAACAGGAACAGATAGAAACTCCTCCATTTTGTATCTTATTTTTAAAATGTTGTCAAACTCTTGAGATTTCACACATGTAACGCACAGCTGAACTGCACTCTAAAAATGACACATGTTGAAGTTCTTGTAAGGAGAGAAGTTTCTCACATCTCCATTTTTACAAAACTATTTAATAACGAAGGAAAAGAGGATTTTAACTTAAAACATTTTTTACCATTCTTTCTGACCTTCTCCCTATTTGTTCAGTTATTTCTTCCACAGAAAAACATTTATTTCGTTCTGTATCAATTTAATAAATTAAATCTTCCACTTTTAGAACAGCAGATAAAATGAACAGGTTGATTTCAAACGTAGTAATTTATTCTGAAGACAAAAGCATGAATTATAAAGCAGTGTTTGTTCAGGAAATCTTCTCCTGCTGTTCGTACAGACTGATCACATTATCATGAGGAATGTCACTCAGATCATCCTATAAAACTCCTTCACACCGACATTAGGAGCAAATACATTCATACATGAAAACGACAGATGTTGATTGATATCTATCCGCTGCATTCTTGCAGGAATGATTTGTATCCGTCAGAAGCTTTTCCCTGAACTCTTTCTGACAGGAGAACAGCGACTCCAGCACTTGCACTGGAAGCATGAGGAACGCCTGTCCCTTCCTTCACTCACACAATCTGCTGCTGAAACACATCTGTGTGCGGCTCTCACAAACATCACACACCACTTTATACAAGCATTTCTCTCTTCTTTATTACCACATCCATTTACATTTAAAGATCCCATATTTAAGGATGTCATAAAGTCTTAATGCAGCGAGTAAAATCTACACAAGACTGTCTTTTACAAACCTTCTAATGATTACTTGTCTTGATAGATCACCTTCTTTACTTTGGTGATTATTTTTTTGAGACGATACTGTTTTTGTTTATTAAACTCCTAAATTTCTACAAGACACTAAAAATCTTCTCAAATCTGGAACAGATTGTGGATTTTTTTTAAAGCATTAAACTCTCATGAGAGAGAGAGAGACATTAGTTTTACCTCTGTCTCTGTAACATTTGTAAATCATCACGACTGTCGCCAGCAGATGCGAAAAAACAGCTGCAAAAAAACTGATGATTTTGAAGACAGAAATCTGAGCTGAACGTGACGCTGAAACACAGAAACACAAACACATTATTGAGAAACATTACTCTTCATTAAAGTCCCAGTGGAGATTAGAGGCAGGTTTAGGGATTTGAGAAATACTCTAGAAATACTTGCTGCATTTGTATGAAGATTCACAGATTTCCAGTAAGTTTGAGGATTAATAAAGTCACAAATAAAAACGTTTATGGAAGAAAAAAGAAAAGTAAATTAAAGTGTAACAGCGGCGATTAACACCAGAACTATTTAATAATAATAATAATAATAATAATCCATTTTATTTTAGGCGCCTTTCATAACACCCAAGGTCACCATACATTAACAAGAAACAACAACAATATTAAAGAATAACAGTAAACAACAACGACAGTAAACCAATTAATAAGTAGAAAGAAAAGCAAACACAAACATGACCACTGTAAGAATAACAAAAAACAAAGTGCTAGACTTGAGGAAAAACAGTAATCATGACAGATAAGCTATTCTAAATAAATGCGTCTTAAGTTTGACTTTAAATTGTGATAGTGAGTCTGAATCACGGATGTTATCTGGGAGAGAATTACAGAGGCGTGGAGAAGCACGGCTAAAGGCCCTATGGCCCATGGTGGTTAGACAAGCAGAGGGTGTGTGGAGGAGACCCAAGGAAGAAGAGCGGAGGGTGCGAGAAGGAATATAGGGCTGTAAGAGATCTGAAAGGTAAGGTGGAGAGAGGTTATGAAGAGATTTGTAAGTGAGGAGAAGAATTTTGAAATCAATCCAAAATTTGATAGGAAGCCAATGTAGCTGTTGAAGCGATGGGGTAATGTGTTGTATAGATGGAGTCCGGGTTATGATACGAGCAGCAGAATTCTGAATCAATTGGAGTTTATGAAGAGATTTGTGTGATAAGCCAATTAAGAGAGAGTTACAGTAGTCAATGCGAGAGGAGACAAGCGAGTGAACGAGAATAGCAGAACTGCGTGGAGTGAGAAATGGACGTAGACGAGCAATATTGCGGAGATGAAAATAGCAAGACTTGGTTATATTATTAATGTGAGCTTTGAAAGAAAGGGTGCTGTCAAAGATGACACCCAAGTTCCTGACCTGGCGGGAAGGGAAAACGGAGGAACCATCAATGGGTAAGGAAAAACTGCAAGACCTTGAGAGAACTGAATTTGTGCCAATAAGGAGTACTTCAGTCTTACTGCCATTAAGTTTGAGAAAATTTTTAGAAAACCAGACTTTTAATTCGTGAAGGCAGTTGGTAAGACAGGCAGGTGGGAAAGTGGACTCAGGCTTTGTGGCTTTTGATTTAAGCTGTTGTTCAGGTCTGTGTTCACATGTGTCAGACAGACGTCTTTAACATCTTCAGAATCAGAAGGAGCTTTATTGCCAAGTATATATGGTAAACGCGTGTTAATTTTGCCGCGGACCGGTTGCGCAAGATGGATGATGAGTCTGCGCGAGATTGAACACACCTCAGTGCCAAAGCAGCAGCGTCAAAGCCGCTTGCAGCCGCTCACGGACCAGTCCGCGAATTCGATCCGCGGCCAGTACCAGTTCGTCTGCGGACCTGTACCGGGCCGCGGACCGGGGGTTGGGGACCACTGGGTCAGAGGAACTGCGATGGAGGCAAAATTTGGTATCAATCTTCGGCACCAACCCACCAGTCCTAAAAACGACCTCACCTCCTTAGTGTTTGGCTGAGGGCTCCTTCGGATGACCTCCACTTTGTCCACCTGCGGTCTCAGCTGTCCGTTACCCAGACGATATCCCAGGTAGTCTGTCTCTTGCCTGGGCCACTCGCATTTGTCTACATTTAATGTAAATCCTGCATCCTCCATCCTCTGCAGGGTTTGTTTAAGGTGTTGACAATGCTCCGTCCATTACTGTGTATAACCACGTCATTCAAGTACGCCGCTGACCAGTCTTCACCACCTTGGAGTACTTGGTCCATTAGTCGCTGGAATGTGGCTGGTGCCCCGTGCAGGCCAAAAGGAAGGACTGTGAATTGATATAGTCCTAGTGGGGTTCGGAATGCGGTGTGGGGTCTGGACTCTGGTTTGAGGGGAACCTGCCAGTAACCCTTGATTCGTATGGAACGAATCAAGTAATTTTTAGTGCATTCTTATGGTGAAAATTGTTTTGGTGTACGAGTATTTTGGTGTACGAGCTCGCTCTTGGAACAAATTAAATTCATAAACTGAGGTATTACTATATATTCATATATTTGAATATTTGAATATTCATCTGGTGTGACAGTTATTCTACTTTTCATGAACACAATGATCATTAAACACTTTGAGATTGTGTTTTAAATGCAATAACACAACGAGCAGCAGGATGACAGAATATGAAAGAACAACAATAACCTCCATTTAAAGTAAAACCATCCAAACACTCCTTCATTTCATCAAAAGATCAGAATCACATGGATTCACTTCACTGTTCAACTACTAGCCTTTTATTGACATGTGGAGTAAAAAAGCTTTTGCTTCGGATGAGGAAGCTGCTGTTTTGAGCATGTGCTCATATTCATGCCGGTGACTGTATGAACTGCAGTAAACACATCTCACAGTGTTAAACTCATCATCCATCCATCATTCATCATTCATTTAAACCACCATCCATCATGGGAATGATCGGGAATTACATCCCTTATTCCAACACAAAGAAAACATTTAATATTCAATGTGAGCAGATGCTGATGTGAATCAGTGATGATCACTCACCCGACACAGACAGAGCCACTCCATCACTCCATTCAGAGCAGAAATATCCTGATCCTGATCCTGATCCTCTGCAGCCGAAACACTCGCACATCTGTGTTTTCTCTGCTGTGATCTTGATCTCTTTCTCTTTAGTTGTATAATATCTACCATCACACTTCCATGTGTATCTCCATCCTTCCCCCTGTATGTAACATGTGAGAGTAACAGTCTCTCCTCTGAATATCTGTGATGAATTCGGCTGAACATTCAGAACAGCTTTAGGTTTCTCTGTAAGAAATTAACAAACAGAAGCTATGATTAAACATCTAACAAAGTCAAAGTAAGTGAATTTTCTCCATCTGTCCTAAACCTGCATAAATGTCACTGCAGAAAAGAAGATATTATGAAGAACATTTATATTCTAGATGCATTTGATTGAACTGAAAATCTGATGAAGCTGAAGTTCAGAGTGACGTCATCAAAATCATTGATATCAGCAGAAGTGAGAGACTGAACGTTTTCAACACTTTTATCGTCTAAATGTGAATTTTGTCATTGTTTTAGAGCACAAGTTTATAGATTACAGTAACACTCACATATTCATTATACAATACAAATCTTCCATTTTAAGTTCATGAGGAGTTTAAACTTAGACAGATTAATGCTTAAAGAGAACAATAATGAATATATATTCATTTTGTGGAATAAATGGTTCAAAATATAAAATATTATTTAATAAAATAAAAATATAGTTCATTTAATAGAAAAATGCGAACGACAAAAACTAACCTCACACCAAAAAAATTAACATCGTCTTCAAATAAACTGCATTCTTTGTTGACAGTTCCCTAATTTGCGGTTTCGCTGACTGTGTTTTATGAATGCACTGCCAGAGTTTTCGTGTTCGCTTTCTAAGTTTTCTTTTACGATTCTCAAATTTACGTTCGTCTTTCTGACTCAAACCTACCGTGTGGGCGGGGCTTAACAACAGTTTGCTCTCATTGGCTAGTGACATTTGGATTCACGGCTCCTTGAACCGGAAGTAGTTGATGCTTCAATGACGCGAATTCTACAGCACATGCGGCTGTATACAAACACACATGTGCAAATAAATGATGTTTGGTTAACAAATTTCGGGAGGATTACGTTCAAGGATGAAAGCAATCAACTCATCATCAGCAATTACACCTCATCCTATCAGCATGAGAGGAAGCGTGTATATATAGCCATGTTCGACTCACCTACATCCCTCGACAGTTTACGGCAGCTCGACAGTTTATGGCATTTTGGCTCCGCCTTCTGGTCCCGATACAGCCGGAATCGAGCTCTACACATTAGGTGGATTTTTTATGAAAACCTCTGGACTCAGGAATGATTCTCATCCGCCTAACACCATGCTGGCTATATTAAATCACCCTCACCCACGCAAGCGAAACATCGGTATCCAGCATCTCTACTTCTGCCCATTTCAATCGTTCCTGAAATTGAGAAAGGATAATAAAGGTTGTTGAGCAGCAAGCTCGAGTCTCAGACAATGCCGCCCTCTTCCTGCAAGGAACGGGCTTTCCACCAGCGCCAGTTCACCATCACGGGCCCTCAGCAAACCGCGCTGCAGTTTCAGCTCACACTCTCTCTGTCCGTCAGCTCACACAAGCAAGAGCAGCTCTAATCTTTGCGCCGATTTCATTTCAGCAACGCTAAATCACGAGCAGTTTATGCCATCTCGATACTACTGTTTCGGGGAATCCACATCTGAAATGTGATTGTTCTATACTAACGCGCTGCTACCTCGCAGCTCAAGCAGTATCGCGCACTGAAGTCAGATCGCACGCACTGCTTTCAGATCGCATTACAGTCTGATCGCGCGCTCAGCCGTCCACACAAGTATCAAGAACTTATTGCCAACACTGCCTGGATGATTCAGCTTAATCACCTATGAAGTGGACTCATTACCAAATGCACTTCTTATTTCAAAGTAATTCACTGCCTTCACTGTCTTCAATCCTTTTAAGTCTATGATAAGTCTTGATATTTGAATGATCTACTGTATTTAAAGCTATGATCTATGTTTATTTAAAGCCAATAAGTTTGTGTACTTTGATATTCCGAATTCCAAAAGGTAAGTAAGTGTGTTTTGTCATTAAATATGCAACATGCATCTGACATAAATTCAACTCCCCGTCATTTTATAATTGAATTTACTTTATGGATATCAGTGTATTTTACAAACCATAGTGGTGTTTTATTATTACTTGCGTATTTAAATGTCTTTAACCTAAACTAATCTTCAAGAGATTGAAAACACTGAATAGCAACAAGTGTTGAGCGCTTTCTCCGGCTCAGCGCCAGCCAACGTGTTCGAATTCAGCAGGCAATCATGTGATGCCCCGCCTTTCCGCCACAATGTCCAAGTTTGAGCTTTACAAGTCTGATGATGAACACTTACTCTCTCAAGTTCCTTTGCCGTATATCACAGATGAAAGGAGCTCTTGCACTCAACAAAACACAGTGTGGTCGTCGGCCCAGTCGCACCACTCCTCGTACCCCATGACTCCAATGCTTGCCCTTACCTCCACCATCAAGACATCCACCATTTTCTTCTTATTCAACTTCCTCCGACACCTTAGCACATCCATCAATAGAGAAATGGACAGTACCAGAATTTGGACTAGCTCTAATCAGCAACGACGTACATTTCTCCAGGAGGTTGAAAAAAATAGGAATCTTACAAGCTATATGTCTTTCTTCAGCCAGCTTCTTATCTTCATTCAAAACCACAAACAAACAAGGAAAACACGGATTACCTCAAAACCACACTCTAAAATCTCCTTCTCTCTCCCACGGAAGACCCTCTGCAAGTCTGGGCAGCTGCTAGGGCTAGCTCTCCTCTCCACACAGCAGAGTGACTCCCCAGACCCCACGAGCCAGCCCCCATCGACATACACCATCCTTCAAGCACAAGCTTGCTTCCGCCAACCGTGCAGGCTAAGCCTCGCCAGCATATACCTATTTCTAAACCTCTTCCTTACGTCTGGCCTGCAGCCCCTCCATCCAGTTCTAACATGAGGCTGCCTCCGCTAGTGGTGCAGGCTCAGACACCCTGCTTTTTCCCTAACCTCTCCCTCTTTCTAATCTGTACAATCCTCTCCAGGCTCCAGGGGCCGACCCAATCGTGAGGTTGCCTCCGCATGCGGCCCTGGTCTCTATTCCTCCTAATTCTCTTCCCCAAACTGAATCTCCTTTCACCCTGCTTCTGCATTACCACTTGCCATTCCACCAAATGCTCCAGCTTTGGAACCGCCCCCAGTAGCCAACAACATCATAGCACAAATCCTCACTGGTACAGACATCGACTTACCGTCCCAGTGGACAACCTAATCAAAAGAGATCGTTTCAGCCTTCACGATCGGTCCTTTTAACACTTCATCTTTCGCGAGTTTCCATATCAGCCCTATTGGAGTGGCTACCATAAATTGATCTCTCAGCCCCGCACAATTCTCCGTACCAAAGCGTAAACGGCTATTCCTCTCGAAGAATACTCTCTCCACTACCAAAATATCGAAACTCTGGTCGCGATACTTGGCTCGCAAAATCAACATCACTTCAGCTTTCAAAGCGATGCCCATCCACCCAGACCTTGGCATTTTTTCAGAGTGCGCTGGCGCAAAGTGTTCTATTTCCATCCGCCTAACTTTTGTGTGCAAAAGCAACCCAAAGACATTTTACATGTTATCAGAAGCAATTTGTTGGATCCTGTCAAACAAGCATCAAATTCCGTGCAACATCCACCTGCTTGACAACTTTCTAATTATCTCGCCTCCCGGCTCCATCCCAGCCGCCCATCTTCTACAGTTCAAAGTTTTTGCCGAGCTCGAAATTCCAACCGCCCAGGATAAAACAATTGGTCCAGTCACATCCATAGACTTTTCTGGGCATCTACCCAAATTCAGCAAAAAACTCAACCCACCAACCCAGACACCTGACAACCAATAATCCGAAAATACTCTCCAAATGCAACTTCACCCAACACAGAAGTTTCCACCCCATAAATACTGCCCGCACACTGGACGCTTCGGTCATACTGGCTTTTCGGATCCCTTTTAGATGCTCAGAACTCACCAGCACATCCAGCTTTAACCCAATTTTACATCCTACAATTTACGACTCGTCAGTACCAGACAATGAAACTATTTCTTCATCAAACAAAGCAAGACTGATCGATCCAAAAGGCCACTTCATCTTCATCTTTAATCTTCCATCACCAATCCCACCAAATCAAACACTCTTATCCTACCTTCATTTCAGAAAATCACAGGCTAAACTCGCATCCGACCCAATATACATAAATGATTCCAACCGCCACATTATAGGTTTTTGGTTCCAAACTAGCAGATCCAAGCACTGGGCTGTAGGTCATCGGAAGCTTTCAGGAGTTGCATTCGATCAAACCAGTCCCTCATCAAAGAGGCCCAACAAACACTCACCAACTAAAGTGTCAGCTTGTTTTCACAAACTCAAACCTACAATCTCACCTCATCAGTAGGAACCTTTCAACTATTCTACCACCCCAGCTCCCACAGGGCTTATTTCTCCATCCAGATGGCTCCATTACTTAAGGAACATAATTCTTCCTCCAGTTTCCTCCACTGCCGCAGCAGAGGGGCACCCACAGGACCTCAGTCTCTCCAGAAATGGCTTTCACTGCCACAGCAGTGGAAATTATTCCACTGCCGCAGCAGTGAGGCTCCCGCAGGAGCTCAGTTCTGAACCTGCTTCCATTAACGCAGCAACGATGTTCCCCCACACTCACAGGACTCAGCCTATGGAGAAATTATTCCACTGCCGCAGCAGTGAGGCTCCCGCAGGAGCTCAGTCCATTGCCACAGAAATGATGTTCCCCCACACTCCCGCAGGAGTTAGCCAAAGGGGAAATTACTCCACTGCCGCAGCAGCGAGGCTCCCGCAGGAGCTCAGTTCTCTCAAATTCTCCACCAACGCAGCAGCGACACTCCTCCAAAGAAGCCAGAACTAAGACACTCCCACAATAGCCGACTCTCTCAAATTCTCCACATTCTCCACTGCTGCAACAGAGACGCTCCTGCAGGAGACAATTCTCTTGAATTCCCACGACTGGGGAGTCTAGCCGGAGAGGCTCCAAAGACCTGGCGACATCAGCTAGTATCCCGATAAGCGCCCCCCGCTTCCACAGAGGAAGCCCAATACTCCCAGGAACCAGGTCTCCAACCAACTCAACTTGTTGCTACAAATCGAACAACAAGTACATCTCCAATGCAAAGCAAACCATCTCCTCCTCAGAATCATCAGCAATTACACCTCATCCTATCAGCATGAGAGGAAGCGTGTATATATACATCCCTACATCCCTCGACAGTTTACGTCATCCCTCCACCACCCCGACTCCTCACACTTAATTGTTCCTATCAAAGTCAGGAATACGGTGGGAGTGCTCCAGGTTCGGGCCAAATACCGAGCTCCGAGCCACTGTTTTACTGTATTTATCATCTAATAAATTCAGCTTTAATCACAGGAATAAATGACACTTTACTATATAGTCACATAGAAAACAGCTGTTTTACACTGAAATAATATCACACTGTTTTACTGTATTTATCATCTAATAAATTCAAATGATTATGGCCTGCCGTGGCAGAGTCTGTGACACGTGTTCCTGTGAGAAGTGTTTTCCCCTCTAAACCTGTTTGCCTTTAGCAGCAACAACTGCAGTCAAGCTTCTGAAATAACTTCCAGTGCACTGATTTACCATCGCGACTTTATCTCTTTATTTCCTTAATCTATTTTATCTATTATTGTTATTTATTTATTTTTATATATATATTTGTTGTTGTTACTGTTAATGTAACCTGGTTGCACCTTGGGTCTGAGAGTTACAGAATTTCAACTCTCTGTATATATGTGCTGTATATATTGCAGTATTGACAATAAAGCTGACTTTGACTTTTGACTTTGACAGTGAGTTTGTTTTACAGCTGTGGGGGATTTTTTGCATTAACTTTTTCACGTTTGGATTTCGTTTTCCCTTAACAACAACCTTCATTTAAAAACTGCATTTTGTGTTTACATGTGCTATCTGAAAACATTTGTTATGAACATGCAACTAAATAAGAAATCAGGAAAGGGGTAAACGCTTTTTCACACCACTGTAGATCAATGTCACTTTAACGATTGTGAGCATGAAAAAAAAACGTTCTGATGAATCAATAGACGATCGATACTGATTTATTGATTATCATATTAAACTAAATCAATTTAGTTTAACTCATACAAATATTTATGATAACGATTTGTGATCAATTATTCATATTTCCCTTCTTGGAAACAACAAGAACAGCAACAACATCAGATATTAGATCAAATCAGCCCAGAATCATCATTTCTCTGCTGGCTGTGATCCCGTGAAGGATCAACCAAATATCCACGTGCATCTGGAAAAGCAGATGTTTTGGAAAGTGATGTGGCAAGTTTTTGTGACATGTGGTGATTTAGAGAAAAATGAAATCAAAAGCACTTTTACTCCTGTTGTCACAAATGCTGATGAGGTTCCCACCAACGGCCACCAGAGGTCGCACTCACCAGAGTACTAGCTCTGTAGGACTACATTTCCCATGTACCCATTTCCATGGACTGATCACCCCACACCTGTTCCTCATTCCCACAGACTATTTAACCCTGGCCATCCAACAAATCAACGCGAAGTCTTGTTTGCCCTGGCTACATTTCTGAGCGTTATCTGCCCCTGTGTTATTCCTGCCTGTGTTCTGACTCTGCTTTGTTCTCCGTGTTTGATCCTTGCTGCCTGCCCATTGTTTACTGTTTACCTGGATTCTGGACTCTGATTGTTTGCTGCCTATCCTGACCTACTGCCTGTTATGACCATTCTCTCTGCCTCGCCCTTGACATTGCTGTTCTGCCTGGTGATTCGACCTAAGCCTGTTTGTACCCTGATACTGTCTGATCTTAATAAACTGCAGGTGGATCTTAGCCTGCCTGAGTCGTCGTTACAGAAGACTTCGCCAACAACAGATCCAGCGGTTTATCAACACTTCTCCAATGAACTGTCAGTCCAGGCCAATCAACTGGTGAGTCATCAACAACAGCTTGAGCGATTAACTACCATGACAGAGGAACTGATAAAGGTAGTGCGCTACCTCCATCAGCCCTCATCGGAGGCTAATGCAACAGAAAATTCTGTGAGTCAATTTACCATGCCACTGAATGCTCAACCCATGACCAGTAATCCCAGTTTAGCATTTCCAGAAAAGTTTGATGGAACTCCGAACAAATGTAAAGGCTTCCTCATGCAATGCTGTCTTTTCTTGGCCCAACAACACACTCGTTACCCATCTGAGCAAGGCAAGATCTCACTAGTATGCTCACTACTCACAGGAAATGCTCTAGATTGGGCAACAGCGGTCTGGGACGGTCAAGCGCCAGATCAAATGACCTATGCCAACTTCGTTCAACGACTGCGCACAGTCTTCGACCACCCTGAAGGAGGAAAGAACCCTGGGGAACAGCTGTTAGCCTCACGACAAGGCAATCACACCGCTGCTGAATTCGCCCTGACTTTTAGAACGCTCGCTGCACAGACTACCTGGGTAGAGGACACACTGAAATTACTGTTTCGCCAAGGTCTAAATAGTGAGTTACAATCCGAGCTGGCCTGCCGTGACGAAGACAAAACTCTGGACCAATTCATTGAGTTGGCTATTCGCGTTGACGGCCTTATTCGCTCACGGAGATCCCACTGCGTCGCACACGCTGCTAAGATCCCTCCACACCATGACTACGAACCACCCGTGCAAGTATATAAAACTCATCTTTCTGCGGACGAAAGAGAACGCCGTTTCAAGAATCACCTCTGCCTCTATTGTGGTCTGGCCGGACATCTGAGAAACGAGTGTCCCACCCGGCCATCACAGCAGTCTCATAGGGTGAGTTTACGGATTTCTGCGACCTCCCATAATGACTGCTTTGATCTCCCAGTTACTCTCATGTATAAAGCACAAACTATTAGAACCAAGGCACTAATAGACTCTGGGGCTGCGGGAAACTTCATTGATGAAGAATTAGCACTACAACACCGCATCCCACTAATCCCGTGCGAATCCCCCCTGGCAGTGGCAGCGCTAGACGGGCGCCCTCTGGGTACTGGGCATGTGCGACACACCACCACCGACGTAGAACTCCAAGTAGGCGTCTTACACACTGAGACCATCCGTTTCTTTGTCATTCATTCTCCAAGAAATCCAATTATTCTGGGCTTTCCATGGCTACAAGATCACAACCCACAAATCTCCTGGCGAGAGAAACAAATCATCCGGTGGAGTTCTAACTGCCAAACCAACTGCCTGAGTAACACCCACCTCACACCCATCAGAACTACGGTCATTCCGAACCCCCCCACCACCCTACCTGGGGTACCTGCAGAATACTCTGATCTCCAAGAGGCCTTCAGCAAGATCAAAGCATCACAACTGCCACCCCACAGAACCAACGACTGCGCCATTGACCTACAGCCTGGCACGTCACCTCCCAGAGGCCGCATCTTCCCACTCTCCGAACCCGAGGATCAAGCCATGAAAACCTACATCAAGGAGGAACTGGAGAAGGGATTTATCTGAGCTTCTACTTCACCCGCAGCAGCAGGCTTCTTCTTTGTCAGTGAAGAATGGGGGGGCTTCGTCCTTGCATTGACTATCGTGGGCTTAATGCAATAACAGTAAAATTCAGATATCCCTTACCTCTGGTCCCTGCAGCATTAGAACAGCTAAGAACTGCCAAGGTCTTCACCAAGCTGGATCTCCGCTCTGCATACAACTTAATCCGTATCCGAGAAGGGGACGAATGGAAAACCGCCTTCTCCACAAGCAATGGGCACTACGAATACCTTGTGATGCCCTTTGGACTCTCCAATAGTCCTTCAGTATTCCAATCCTACGTCAATGATATATTCAGAGACATGCTAAATCAGGGCCTCATTGTATACATTGACGATATTTTGATCTACTCAGATTCTATGGAGGAACACATCCGGCAGGTCCGCACTGTTCTACAACGTCTCATTAAGCACCAACTTTATGCCAAAGCTGAGAAATGTGAATTTCATCAGTCATCAATAGCCTTCCTTGGTTACATCATCAGCCCGGAGGGAGTCGCTATGGATGAAAAGAAGGTACAAGCTGTCTTGAACTGGCCACAGCCCACCACCATAAAGGAATTACAGAGATTTCTGGGCTTTGCCAAATTCTACAGACGATTCATCAGGAACTTCAGTTCAGTCGCAGCACCCCTCACAGCCATGACCAAGGGAGGTACCCCCAAACTTCACTGGTGCAATGAGGCTTTACAAGCATTCAAGGAATTGAAAGGACGGTTTACATCTGCTCCCATATTACATCATCCTGACCCCAGCTTACCATTCGTAGTAGAAGTCGACGCATCCAATACCGGTATCGGAGCCATCCTGTCCCAACGACAAGGCTCTCCACCCAAACTCTTTCCCTGCGCTTTTTACTCTAGAAAACTCTCACCCGCCGAACAGAACTATGATGTGGGCAATCGTGAACTACTAGCCATGAAAGCAGCATTGGAACAATGGCGACACTGGTTGGAAGGGGCAAGACACCCGTTTTTAGTGTTAACTGATCACCGCAACTTAGAATACTTACAATCAGCCAAAAGACTTAACCCGCGGCAGGCCAGGTGGGCTCTATTCTTCACCCGGTTTGAGTTCACCATCACATACATCCCAGGCTCAAAAAACACCAAGGCAGATGCACTCTCACGGCAATACGACCTCACCTCTCCGAATCCTAACCAAGACCCCATTATCCCAACCTCTCTCGTTCTGGCACCAGTCCAGTGGGACATAATGACCAAAATCACCCAGGCACACGCACAAGATCCACCACCGGCAGAATGTCCAACTGATCGAACATTTGTTCCTCTACAACTCAGGGAAAAGGTTATCCAATGGGTACACTCGACTACCAGCTCTGGTCACCCAGGGATTGCGACCACAACACGTCTAATCCAGAACCGATTCTGGTGGGACACTCTGCAAGTAGACACCAAAAATTTTGTGAATTCTTGTCATACATGCGCAGCTGCAAAAACACCCCGGCAACTACCAGCAGGATTACTTCAACCATTACCCATCCCACAACGACCATGGTCCCACATAGCCATCGACTTCATCACAGACCTACCAGTATCTCAAGGTAACACTACCATAATCACAGTGGTCGACCGATTTTCCAAAGCCTGCCGTCTAATTAATCTAACTGAAACCGGCCGGTGGTCCGAGGGGGGAACCAGAAAGCAGTGATCCAAGGCCCCCACCCCTGATCGTGGAAGGCGAGGAGGCATTTCAAGTGCGAGATTTGCTGGATTCCAGACGTCGGGGGCGCCAGATACAATACCTGGTAGACTGGGAGGGGTACGGTCCGGAGGAGAGGTCCTGGGTCAACACAGATGATATCCTTGATCCAAACCTCATCAATGACTTTCACAGGATCCACCCGGAAAAACCGGCCCCACGACCACGAGGAAGACCCCGACGTCGGATGTGCTCTTGCGTCAGGAGCCGCTCGCAGGGGGGGGGGCTCTGTCACAAATGCTGATGAGGTTCCCACCAACGGCCACCAGAGGTCGCACTCACCAGAGTACTAGCTCTGTAGGACTACATTTCCCATGTACCCATTTCCATGGACTGATCACCCCACACCTGTTCCTCATTCCCACAGACTATTTAACCCTGGCCATCCAACAAATCAACGCGAAGTCTTGTTTGCCCCGGCTACATTTCTGAGCGTTATCTGCCCCTGTGTTATTCCTGCCTGTGTTCTGACTCTGCTTTGTTCTCCGTGTTTGATCCTTGCTGCCTGCCCATTGTTTACTGTTTACCTGGATTCTGGACTCTGATTGTTTGCTGCCTATCCTGACCTACTGCCTGTTATGACCATTCTCTCTGCCTCGCCCTTGACATTGCTGTTCTGCCTGGTGATTCGACCTAAGCCTGTTTGTACCCTGATACTGTCTGATCTTAATAAACTGCAGGTGGATCTTAGCCTGCCTGAGTCGTCGTTACACCTGTGCTCCTTTATCCTTGTTTTACCCCTAAACAGTTGCAGTTTAATTGTACGTCAAGAAATATTTATTTTTAATGGACTCGGATGAAATAAGTTCACATTACTAACACAGTCTCAAGGGGCAACTGCCAGAATTATCTTACATTTAAATTAAAACAATAAGATCACGGAAATGTACAGCAGATAATACTCTCATCACTGATACCAGACCAACTCTGAATCAAGGTTGATAATTAACACCGATTTTTCATCAAGTTCGCACCCTGAAATAATGTTATTTAAATTATGAAATGGATCAAGTTAGTCATAAAATCAAATCAACATTGAAACAATATGAAACATTTTGTACAGCAGTTTCTTAAATAAATCTTGCTTGCTTTCTATGACAGTGAATCACATCCGTTTTGTCTTTTTTCAGAGACTGAGACGTGCAGGACTGAAATTACACGGTTTTTAACCAAAAAGTCACTAAATAAAACAATCATGGATTAAATAACTGCAGAACAAACAGCTTTAACCTCTTCAATTATTATTAACCAGGGCTGTGTTTCCCAAAAGTTGATCTGAGAGTCATCGGCACCAATGCTTTAGAGAAACACAGACCAGACTGACTTTATTTCTGTAAGACGACTATAAAAGAACGACTGGTTACTATAAATCCACTGGATCTCATGCTGGAGAATCAGAGCGATTATAATCAGCAACACATTATTATATATCCACAAAATTACTGAATCAGATCAGAGAATCAGCAACTAGATCAACACTTACACAAAATCACAATCATATTTTTTTTATGTTTTATTTTTTATATGTTATGACTTTCCAGGAAATCTCTTTTATTAGAAGAGATTTAGCTTTTCTCTGTAGCAGCAGGTGAATATAAGTTGAAGCTTATGACAATAAGACAAAATGCGAGTAATCACACGACTGTGACATTAAATGGTTTATATGTGTGTTTCAAGCCATCTAAAAGGTATTTGTTAACAATGTATATGAAAAATGCAGTGCTCATTGACAGCCTTTTGTTAATGTTCGAGTCTATTCTGCATTTATTTAATCAAAGCTTTTTTTCTATGTGAAAATATATATTTTTGAAATTAATTAATATTACAAATTTAATTTATTGAATCAAAAATGTATTAATCTTTTTTATCATTTGAATGTTTTTCAATTTCACTTCAGATTAATTTAATGGATGCTTGATAAAATAATAAAAATATAAATTTCTCTCTTTTTAATATTACCACAAATGTTTGAATGATAATATTTCCACTTAAATATGAAGCATCACAACTGTTTTCAAGATTGATAGTAATCATAAATGTTTCTTGAGCAGTAAATAAACAGGAGCAAAATATATTCACATAGAAAACATCTATTTTAAATTTTATTTCACAAAATTACTGTTTTCACTGCATATGGGATTAAATAAACGCAGCCTTGATGAACAGAAGAGATTTCTATCAAAACCATTAAACAGCTGTAATTGTGTTTCCAAACTTTGACAGATTTTCTTATCCTCTCTTTTTTACATTATATATCATCAAGGGTTTGTATTGCATAAACAATCATAAAATTTTTAAATGATTGGCTCTCGTTCAGCATGAATGCAAATGTTTCCAAGGTCATGAGTATGTTCCTGGCAACAATTATTTCACTTGTAAGCAAATCTTTGTTGTTCGGTGTCTGAATATTCATTATTATTCTCCTACTTTACATGATCATAATGTTCATTAAACACTTAGAGATTGTGTTTTAAATGCAATAACACAACGAGCAGCAGGATGAACAGAATATGAAACAACAACAATAACCTCCATTTAAAATAAAACCATCCAAACACTCCTTTTTTCATCATTCGAATGAATGATCGGGAATTACATCCCTTATTCCAACACAAAGAAAACATTTAATATTCAATGTGAGCAGATGCTGATGTGAGTCAGTGATGATCACTCACCCGATACATTCAGAGTCACTGTATCACTCCATTCAGAGTAAAAATTATCTGATCCTGATCCTCTGCTGCCGAAACACTCGCACTCCTGTGTTTTCTCTGCTGTGATCTTGATCTCTTTCTCTTTAGTTGTATAATATCTACCATCACACCTCCTTGTGTATTCCCATCCTTCCCCCTGTAATTCACATGTGAGAGTAACATTCTCTCCTCTGAATATCTGTGATGGATTCGGCTGAACATTCAGAACAGCTTTAGGTTTCTCTGTAAGAAATGAACAAACAGAAGTTATGATTAAACATCTAACAAAGTCAAAGTAAGTGAATTTTCTCCATCTGTTCTAAACCTGCATAAATGTCACTGCAGAAAAGAAGTTATTATGAAGAACATTTATATTCTAGATGCATTTGATTGGACAGAAAATCTGATGAAGCTGAAGTTCAGAGTGACGTCATCAAAATCATTGATATCAGCAGAAGTGAGAGACTGGAAGTTTTCAACACTTTTATCTTCTAAATGTGAATTTTGTCATTGTTTTAGAGCACAAGCTTAACAGACAGAGTGATAGAGAAAGAGAGAAGGTGTGTGAGAGAAAGTAATAGAGGCCGATTGTGTGTGTGTGTGTGTGTGTGTGTGTGTGTGTGTGTGTGTGTGTGCGTGCGTGCGTGCGTGCGTGCGTGCGTGCGTGCGTGCGTGCGTGCGTGCGTGTGTGGGAGAAAGAGAGTTTGCAAGATATCAGAATATAATGTTTCTAAAACAAGCACAGTGTTACAAACTCTGAGCTCAGAAACAATGGAGAGAAAATCACGATGGATCAAATTTTTTTTTTTCTCCCACCCTTTATTTAAAGAGTTGAGGATTTTTTAGACAAGGTCAAGTATAAGAGAAACCTTTTGAACACTGTCCATCTCTGTTGTATCAAATATAATATCTCTTTATTCTTACAGATCTATTTCCCTGTGTTAAATGAACACTGATCAGTGTTGAAGATGATGAGATAATTAAGTCATAATTGAGCATTAATGATGTCACAGAATCACTGAAGGAAAGAGAAACACAAGAACTTTAAGTGACTTTAGCCTTAGATAAAATCAACTGAAGATAAAAGAGAGTAAATCTGTGAAGATCAGCAGATGATTTAACATCTCCACAAACAGCATTACCAGTGTGACACTCCTGCAGAGAAAAATCATTCAGAAGATCCCCCTTTATTTGAGATGTATGTTGTTTGCAGCTACACTAATTATCCGCTAGAGGAAGATTTTGCCAAAGTCAGAGAAAGAGTGCAACAGTTAACACAGAAACGAGCAGATTTTTGTTATCTGTTATACAAAAATATAACATACTGTTATTTCTTTCCTTGCAGATTTACTGGAAAACAACCCCATCCCCATTAATGTGTTGCACCAAAAGAGACGTTGACTCCTTTCTCTGTGTGTGACACCAGCTTCACACATTACTAACCAGAGACACTTTATTTCTGTTGCACGTCATAAATCATGTGTATCGGTATTAAATCACTTATCAATGGACCAGATAAAAGCATCAGATGACGCATTACACAGCTTTTTGCACTCAATAATCCAAAAATGTAAAAAAAAAAACTGTTTTGTCCATTCACCTCTTTCACCTCTTTTTTTGCTCTCTTTTCTTTTCCACAGGCACGTGTAGCAGAGAAATTTTGTTACACCGGATTATAAGTTATACAATCACACTGGATCAGGTTACTCGGATTTGTTCAGTTTACATTGATTTTGAACAGCTTGAGAATTAAGATTTTAACACAATGCTTTACTCAAGCAAGGGCTTTGCTTGATACTCATTTCTTTAGTCAACTCAATTATACATATTTATTTTATTATTTTATGTAGAGCATATTATTTAAGCAAACAAAAACATATATGAAACAATTAACCAGGGTTACACATGTATGTCATTAAAAATCTCAGTTTCATTATTTTGTCTACAGATTCTGACCACTGATATTTGTTTCCAAGGCACATTTATAAAAGCCCCTCAAATGTCTTAATCCTAATCCTGGCTTAATCTGTGTTATGATGAGCGGATCGTGTGCGATGCGGAGACAGATGACGATTCAAGGAGATGCAAACAAAAACACTCTTTTTTTGAAAACTAGAAACATAAATGGCACACGAGGGTGCACACATGAACGCATAAACAACGTCAACAAGAGACAAAGACATGTGAACACAGGACAGCATTTACAGGAAACATTAAATGACACACAGCTGATGCAACTTGGGAAGTGATTAACGAGAAAGGTGTGGAACAATCTAGAAGACATAGAAGGACCCGGATGTGACAGACGCAACAAGACTGTGACAATCTGATCCCTGTCTGTGAAACTGTCCGTAAAGTCAAGTTGGTCAAACAAATTAATGCAGTTCAAAATACTCAAAATCCTTATGCAAATTCTTGCCATAAATCTCTCAATCATGTTTTACTCAACATGGTAATTTGATAATAAAGAGACATTCAAAAGCAAGTTGGGACAACGATAGAGCATTTAGTTTGACGTCACTATAATGAGATTAGAGTTTGATTTAGTTGACTGTCACGCGAACGCTGGTGTGCGACGCGAAGAAGCACAGAGCAGACTCGGAGATCAACTGAAACACTTTAATAATAAACCAAAACCAAAACGGAACTTAACAGTGCAAACACTGGAGCAGGGAACATCCACATACTAGGCACTAGAGTTGAGCCGGATACTCAGCTGAAACGAGTATCCAGTACGGATAAAGCACTTTTGCCGAGTACGATTATATCATACGAGTAATAGGAGTCATTATCTGTGCTCGGATTGAATAAAAATCCTCATTGGTTAGCTGACTGTGTCTGCGTTCTGTGATAGGCTAGTCACAGCGCCCCTCCCCCACACATGCAGATTTGCTGTGTCCCACGGCTCCGCCCTGCTCAATCATGCACAGAACGCTGAGAAGAGAACACCTCTCTCTCTCTCTCTCTCTCTCTCTCTCTCTCTCTTTCCATTAACGTTTAGGGTTTCTTCAGCTTCAGGTTGTTTTTTTTACTTCGGTTTGTTTGTAGTACTTATTAACCAGTATAGTTCAGGTAAATGTGTGGTTTGTTCAGACGTGGTGCATTGCAGAATGCGACTATCGTTGCATCTCTGCCTGTCTGAGTTTTTTTTTTTACTGTCTGCTGTCTCTCCAGTTTTTTGACTTTGCGCAAAAAATAATGATTAAAAATTATGATTTCTTCATAATTGCAAACGCATGTGTTGTATTCATTGTTGCAAAATTTGTTCTGTATATAGTTTGTTTGTTATCGTGATCAAAGCCTGTAATGACCTTTCCTTTAAATTTGCTTTGCTTTGTGTCACCAGTAGAGGGAGAAAAGTATGTAAGTAAAATGGAAATAGAACAAAGGTCATTCACATTTGCTCTTGAGCTAACACCAAGCTCAGGAAAATTGTTCAAGCTTAGTAACCCTTTGG
Source organism: Rhodeus uyekii (assembly GCA_037043235.1). Lineage (NCBI taxonomy): Eukaryota > Metazoa > Chordata > Actinopteri > Cypriniformes > Acheilognathidae > Rhodeus > Rhodeus uyekii. The sequence goes on from JAWRVZ010000050.1 coordinate 2,950,836, forward strand.
GAAGCAGAGCGAGGTATGTTTAGTTTGTTTTCTTGTATTTCTTTGGTAAGATTTAATTTGGGTAAATAAAAATAAATAGTTTTTAATCAGCAATGAATATAACAATTTCTGATCAACCCATTTCAATTGCATGATTAAAAATGACATACCGGTTAAAGCCCTGCCCATTTCTGGGTTAAATCCAGCCCACTTCCTGGTTAGGCCCTGGTTCCCTCCCTCCGCTGTTGGTCCGTTTAGGCGCGAAGTCGTGCCTTCCGGGAGGGGGACAGGACAGAACATGAAACATGAGTCCATGAATATATTACAAAGTCCAGGGTGGAGCAGGTCGGAAAAAGGGCCAGGCAGAGGGATGTGTCCAGGGAGGTGCAGATGGGACAAGCAGGCCATGCAACCGAGTTAGACCATGGTGGAGCCAACGGGCCAAGGAACTTGAAGGATGCCACTGGCTCCAGAGACCGAGAAGGAGCTGGAGCGACGAGCCTCCGAAGGACCAGCGGTAGGCCCGAGGACTGACTCAGAGGCAGAGAGACGGGGGACAAAGAAGGAACCGGGGGGAAGGAGGAGCCAGTCGGAGCCAAAGGTGGAGTCCAGGAGACGACCGACCAAGCAGATGCCAGAGGGATGAGGGAGCCTGCAGGAGAGGAGTGGAGGAGTGGAGGTGACGCCGATGCATTGACGGGCCGAGGTGGAATGAGGGGCACCAAGGTCAGAGGTGGAACCTCAGTGCCCCACGATGCCGGTGTGCCGCCAACACATGGTGGCTCCCAGGTGTTGAGGGAAGCAAGAGTAGGGGCGCGGGACACAGGCGGAGACGGGGCAGGGTACAGACTGGGTAGAGGTGGTGGGAGAGGGAGGCTGGTTGGGACATCTGGTGGCTCTGGCCAAGGGAGATCCAGGAGGGGAAACAATTCATCACTGGCCTGGGGACACGGGAGCGCGGACTCAGTCGCGGAGCTCGGGTGGCTGGTTGGACTGGCTGTCTGGACCGGGGGTACACTCTCTCCAGACATCGCACAACGGCTTCCCACCAACTCGGTTCAGGGGTGTCCTGGAGAGCTCTAGAATGGTGAAAGTTCGCCCCGATCCAGATCAGCGTGTTCAGCGAATCATCATCAAGGGGGGCGATGGTAATGCGTGGTAATCCATCGCGGGAAAGTTGTTATTGGGTGACTAGCCCAGAGACATGGGAACACAGGAGGGCATTTATAGGCAAGAATAACAAGTAACACCTGGCAACAAACAAGGGGGACATGACAACTACGGCAACACAGGAGAGACACACAGGAGGAGCGTGACTGGGACATTGACATGATTTTTACCTGTTGGTAATTTACTGATGATGAGATTTATCACTGATCAAGAGTGTGTGAGGTAATTAAATACTTTATTAAAGTGTTCTTATATTAACACAGAACTATTTATCTATTGTTCAGGTCTGTGTTCACACACGTCTTTACCGGTTATATTGTGTTTTTCTGATTTATCAAAACTCTTGCCATGAGTGTTTAAGATCACACTTCAAGTTCAAATACTTCAGATTTAAAATGCATTTGCAAACATTTGCATCCAGTTTTATTCTGTTTTGATCATTTGAATTGTTTTGAAGACAAAAAAAGAGAATTAAATAGAACCAGTCCCTGAGGAGTGACAACCATATTGTCACAATGGCTGACAAGGTTCCCACCAACGGCCACCGGAGGTCGCACTCACCGGAGTACTAGCTCTGTAGGACTACAATTCCCATGCATCCAATTCCATGGACTAATTACCACACACCTGCTTTACATCATCACTACAATTTAAACACCGGATACTCAACGCCTCACTGCGAAGTCTTGTTTTCCTCAACTACATTTCTGAGCATCATTTCCCCTGTGTTATCCTTGCCTGTGTTCTGACTCTGCCTCGTTCATCGTGTTTGATTCTGTGCTGCCTGCCCCTTGATTATTGTTTATCTGGATTCTGGACTCTCATCGTTTGCTGCTTATCCTGACCTATTGCCTGTTATGATCACTCTCTCTGCTTTGCCCTTGACATTGTTGTTCAGCCTGGTGATTCGACCTAAGCCTGTATGTACCTTGAAACTCTGATCTTAATAAACTGCAGATGGATCTCAACCGTGTGAACAAAACATCTGAGAGAGAATGACTCTTAATTGTAATGTGATGATAGTCAAGTAAAGTCATCTTTATTTATTTGCCGCTTTTTAGAATACAGATTGTTTCAAAGCAGCTTTACAGTGGTCACAGGAAAACATTATAAACAAATTTTGTTGCATTAAAAGAGAAGGCGAATTAATACAATTGATGAATATTAAGTGTTACGTTTCCACTAGTAGAGAGAGTTTAGGAGCACAATAATGTTGAATTCACCATTCACAGAGAGAGAAACTCTCAGCCTCTCCTCATCCTGTGAGGATGATGGTCTTCCAACTCTGTCCTCCACACCAGTACTGACCCTACCCAGTAATATTTGTCCTGTTATACACTCAGTTCTCTATAAATCATGAGAGTGATTCCCAAATCTGATCATCACTGTTGTCTTTTGCCAACAGAATAAAAAACATCCATCATAAAATGCAAATTGGTTTCAATTTTGAGTTATTTTCCTTTGGATGAGGAAGCTGCTGTTTTGAGCATGTGCTCATATTCATGCCGGTGACTGTATGAACTGCAGTAAACACATCTCACAGTGTTAAACTCATCATCCATCCATCATTCATCATTCATTTAAACCACCATCCATCATGGGAATGATCAGGAATTACATCCCTTATTCCAACACAAGAAAACATTTAATATTCAATCTGAGCAGATGCTGATGTGAGTCAGTGATGATCACTCACCCGACACAGACAGAGTCACATAATCACTCGTGTGAGAGCAGAAATCTGATCCTGTTCCTCTGCAGCCGAAACACCTGCACTCCTGTGTTACAAATGCTGTGATCTTCAAATCTCTCTCCATAGATGTTTGATCTCCATCATCACACTCCCATCTGTATCTCCATCCTTCCCCCTGTACGTCACATGTGAGAGTAACATTCTCTCCTCTGAATATCTGTGATGGATTCGGCTGAACATTCAGAACAGCTTTAGGTTTCTCTGTAAGAAATGAACAAACAGAAGTTATGATTAAACATCTAACAAAGTCAAAGTAAGTGAATTTTCTCCATCTGTTCTAAACCTGCATAAATGTCACTGCAGAAAAGAAGATATTATGAAGAACATTTATTTTCTAGATGCATTTGATTGGACAGAAAATCTGATGAAGCTGAAGTTCAGAGTGACGTCATCAAAATCATTGATATCAGCAGAAGTGAGAGACTGGAAGTTTTCAACACTTTTATCTTCTAAATGTGAGTTTTGTCATTGTTTTAGAGCACAACTTTATAGATTACAGTAAAATTCACATATTCATAATAAAATACAAAAAACGTCCATTTTGAGTTTGAGGAGTTTAAACGTATTCAGTGTATTAATGCTTAAAAAGAGAATGATGTGGAAAAAAATCTAAATACAGAATATTAATATGGAAGATTAATGTAGTTCATTCATTTAAAATAACAACATTACTGTGATTCTGTTATCACTGGGAGACGGTGTTCAGAGATGTGTTGCTTGCAAACAGGAATTTTGATCCTCTAATACTAATGTGAAATAACGCTCTCAGCTCAATGTGTGTGTGAACAGATGCATCAGCTTATCTGAATATCTCAGGAATGTACAGCATTAATTATATACAGCAGAACAAAAGCAGTCAGACAGTAACGTGTGTGTGGTGTGTGATGGTTTTCAGAGCTTCACACTTTAACTGTATTTATAACTCCTATCTTAATAAAACACGCTGTTACTATGACGAGCGATTTCCTCAAACTGTGGATCTGAATGAAGAAGGAGGTTCTTTATCTGAATGAAACACATTCATCTCTCTCACTTTTACTCTCAATCCAGTGAACTCTGTGTGTCGAACGTCACCAACCGCTGCTCTATAAACTAACTTCAGTTTCACTCTCAACATTTCTGACAACAGTATCTGTAATCAAACACCTTCTGCTGTTCTTCATCTGAGAGATTCATGACTAACGGTGAATAACTTCAGTCCTCTAAAGAACAGATCATACAGACGAGAAGAAATACTGATTTTAAATGATCGTTAATCAGATGTGAATATGAAGACTCACCTGATACAGTCAGTGTAACAGCATCACTGATGTCTGATCTCTTTGCTTCACAGCTGTATTTCTCTCCATCAGACACTGATGTGATGTTGTAGACTCTGTCTGTGTGTGAGACATTTTTACCATCTTTAAACCAGCTGTACGTCCACTGTCCTTGTCCTCCCTGAATATCACATGTGAGAGTGACCGTCTCTTCACTGAACACAGGATGATCTGGATTCACCTTCACTGCAGCTTTCACTGAGAAACAGAAGTGAATATTGAAATGAATCACTGAATCATGATCTGCATTATTAACTCAAAATGTCCTTGTGTGAAAAACAGGATGATATTAAAGATCTGTTGTGGTTTCACACACTTACACACTTAATGATGAGGAACTGAACACAACAGTCATTAATAACAAACAGATGAACAAGGTAACGAATTAGACGACAAATGAATGTAATCATTAATTAAGGAGACAAATTAGGAAACAATCAAGACTAAACTAAATTAAAGCACAATAAACAAACACATAAGAATGAAAAATCAACTAAACAAACAATCCTGACAGGAGCTGCTTTGAGTTGTTGATTCTGTAACACATTTGTGTAATTATTTGTAAGAGCTTTACTACACTTTCTGTGTGTGAAAAACACAAAGGAAAAGGAGGTTTTTAGTAAATCGCTGTTGAGTAACAAACCCTAAAGAGTCCAAGAAAACAAACTGAAACCGGAACCAAACGTGACATTAATGACATACAGTGGAGTTCACTTATCTTGAATCACGGTTAACTCACCAGTCCTATTATTTTCTCTTTTTTTTGAAGTGGAACCGCCAAACTGCCTATTTTTCTTAGTATTTTCGATTCTTTAATGTCGATTAGTTAATGTCGCTGAAATCTAATATCTCGAGCATGAAAAAGGGACAAAATCGTCCCTTCACATGGTTATCTCGTGACTAATGATCGCACCTAGTTCACTGCACATGCGCTGAGTTTGCGTTGCACGTGGATGGCGGTCCGCTCACGGTTCACTCCCTGTCGTTGATCTCGTCTGAGGGATAACATGCTGAAGCATCCCGCACGTTTTTTGTGATTTTGTGAGCAATCTTTGTGTTTGGATTGTTGGAGATTATAATTAAAGGTTTGTATCAAGAATCGAAGGTGGTTTTTATTGTGGTGGTTTTACATATGCCTTTTGTTGTTAGCAAACATATACACAGTACAGTGTATGTACTTTTTTTTTAGATGAATGCCGATCGCTTCATCAAACAAATCGCAACAACACTGTTGTGTAAAAAGACACAAAAACTCGAGCATGTACATTCTCATTTAATAACTCACATCATGTACATCAATACATCAATACATTTTCATTTTTCTTTCTTGCAAGGGTTGTTATCTTTAGCGCTCTGACAGCTGCGCTGATAGGCTGTCTGACCAGTCAATCATGCAAGAAGACGTGATTGGCTGTGCTGCCCTGAGGGCTCTTCTCATCTCATCCGATGATAAACACAACAGGGACGAGTGCAGCGGGAGAGACTGCTTTTCTGTTCTAATTCTGACTTTTATTGTGTGAATTTTGCGCACAAGCACTGTGTACTGAGGCTGAACAATTATGGATAATTGAAGTCATGTGAGTAACATTTGAAATTCGAAATCTTACACATCAGTCTGTGCGGGTTATGTTAGACTTTTTACACAAAACACAAAACCCGCTGGCTATAAGAACGTGCGGATTATCTGCTTCTGCGGGTTATATGTGGGAAAATATATGTTAATATATGTAACATATGTTATATGGGTTATCTCGATGTTTTTTTGCAACCCCCGAGACCGTCGACATAACCAAACTCCACTATATATATTAATATTAATGTTTATGTATTCATGTTTTTTAATATATATTTATGTATATTAATGTTTGAATCATGTGTGTGTGTGTGTGTGTGTGTGTGTGTGTGTGTGTGTGTGTGTGTGTGTGTGTGTGTGTGTGTGTGTGTGTGTGTGTGTGTGTGTGTGTGTGTGTGTGTGTGTGTGTGTGTGTGTGTGTGTGTGTGTGTGTGTGTGTGTCCTGTTTCTCATTAAATGCTATTTTAGACAAACTGCTGTCTAAGATTTCAGCATCAGCCATTAAAGAACAATATTGGGAATACACTGGGAAAATGTTTGAAATCTAAGGAACAATGTAGACAAAATAACATGAAACACATGAAACTGTGACTAATGTAACTCAGGTTACTATAAATCCTGTTGAAGCTAGAAGATAATTATTTTAAAACTTTACATATGTAAAGTTATTTTATTTAATGTGTATGATGATTAATTATGACAGAATCATGTACACACTCATTATACACATGCTAATCTGCTAATGTGTACAAATACCAGAAAATAGTTTTTCAAAACGTTTTCATTATTATGAGTTTTATTATATTACAAGAAAGGTTTCTCGTTATTGTAAGTTAATAAATCATAGTAATGATTATGTGGCAGGAAAAGTGAAGCGAAGGCAAATCTGCAGTTTTGTCATGAAATTTGGTGAAATTTACTTTTACATTTTTGCATATTTTCTAAACTTGTCTTTATCATGTGGTTTCTAGCGTTTGTAACTTTGTTGCCGTTAAGCTACTGTAAAAAAATTGTTTTTTATATATATATATATATATATTTTTTTTTAATATATTTTAAAGTTTTTTTTAACTTTAATGTTATTTTAAGTATTATACCATTGACAGATTACAGTAATTCTTATTTTTATAAAGATAAATTACTTTATTGTTTGTACCATATGTGTCTATTTCTTTAAATCACATACAAATGTAAAAATACAAAAACAATGTTGATAATAGTTGGTATTGTCACCAGCAGATGGTGCAAAGAGACAGTTAACATCATTATCATACTGTAAACAAACAACAAACAAACCTTCAAAAAGACTATCAGCTGCCAAATGTCAGGTTGTGTGGAAAGGGAGGAAGATAAACTGAATAGGCTTGAATAAGGACAGTCAAAGAAAACACTTTAAATATAAACGAAAATGGCAAATCTAGTGCAACATGTCTCTAAACTTGAGAACAGGGAGCGTCCAGTTGAAGAACTGGAGCTTTTGGAGGAATGAGTTCAGGTAAATCGTTCAGAGTCAGTGGTTGTTCTTTAGACAAACATCAGTGCTTGATTTTAATGTGAGCAGAAACTGTCAAACACTACAGTTTCATGAGGAGAAGTGTATTGTGCGCTCTCTTTATTCATGACTCTTCAGTTTGATGTCAAAATTAAGGACATCAGTGATTGCTTTAATTGGCCTCTTGACCCTTTACTTTTTAACTATTCATTTTCCTCTGACTGCTTTAACTGTGTTTCTAAAAACATTTGTTATGGTAGAAAATCTGGACAGATAAATAATCATTCTGATCTAATCACTGATCTCATCTAGAGTCTAATCTCTGATTAAATTATTTATTGATTGTATGTAAATTTCTAAACCTCGGTTTCTTCGATGATCTTTTATATGAAAGAAACAGTCAAACTGGACTGCAGTAAGTGAAACTGCTGAGATCTTGAGAGATCTGATAGTGTTTCATGTGTGTTGGGATTGAAAGGGTTTCTGTCTGAGTTTTGTGGATCACCGCTGTGATGAAGAGAGCGAGAGATTCAGTCCAGGAGGAAAGACAGAAACTGTGTAGTTTCATCACATGTATTACAGAGTGTTTCTGCGTGACAGTAAATGTGTTTATTGTTGGATGATTTCAGAGATGATTATTAATCTGCAATGATCAGTGGCAGCATTCCTGGCCAAAACTGCCCGTTGGCCTTGGTCCATCATGGCCTCCTAATCACCCCCTTACACTAATTGGCTTCATTGCTCTGTCTCCTCTCCTTAGCTGGTGTGTGGTGAGCGTTCTGGCACAGGTTGCCGTCGCATCATCCAGGTGGATGCTGCACACCGGTGGTTGAGGTGATTCCCCCCCCCCCCCCCCCCCCCCTAAGCGCTTTGAGCTCTGGAAAAGCGCTATATAAATGTAACTGATTATTATTATTATTATTATTAATTAAACTTTTAGAGTAATAAATCCACCTGTGTCTTACCTGATTTAAGCAGCTCTTTAGCTTGTTTGTGGAAATAATTATTACACAATAATTATAACATTATTTATCTCCACATTATCCTTAAAACAGTAGGGATACAGAACAGAACAGAACAGAAAAAGTGCATGAAAGATAATATTAGAAGAAGCATAATGAGGCATTTTAAAGAAACAAGCAGGAAACAGAATAAACTGAGCTGGATTCAGTAAGCAGTTCTTCATCTGAGAGAATCATGATTAACGGTGAATAACTTCATTCCTCTAAAGAACAGATCATACAGAAGAGAAGAAGAAAAGTGCTGAACCACAAGTACTGACTGTAAATGATTATTAATCAGATGTGAATATGAAGACTCACCTGATACAGTCAGTGTAACACCATCACTGATGTTTGATCTCTCTGCTTCACATCTGTATTCACCACTGGAATACCAATAATCAGCTGTGAATCTGAACTCTGCTGCTGTTTTTGTTGTATAAATATGGGTTCCATCTTTAAACCAGCTGTAAACCAGCTGTCCTTCCTGAATGTCACATGTGAGTTTCACTAAGAATCAGAAGTAAATATTGAAAACATATCACTGTTATGAACTTGAAATTTCATGAGAAAGAAATATTGTATTACATGAAAGATTTAACTTGCTTGTGTTGATTACATTTTTTTTTACATTTATTGTTAAAACTGGAAAAACTAGAGATATTTATATTTTGTCCATGTTTTCTCTTTTGAATGAATCAGATGCTACGTCGAATAACAGCTTGTTCAACATTCACTGTATAAAAATTAAATAAACTTCCAATAAGACTAATCAAGCTGCTTTAAGATAATATGAAATTTCCTGTTATTGTTATTCACACACTCTTAGAAAAGATGTTAAAATGAAACTTGTGTCGTATTAATGTTTGAATCGTGTGTGTGATCTCCAAAAAATCGTGTTTGTAAACTCCAGAACAAACAGCTTTATCCTCTTCAAATTATTACTAACCAGGGCTGTATTTCCCAAAAGTTGATCTGAGAGTCATCGGCACCAATGCTTTAGAAAAACACAGGCCAGACTGACTGTATTTCTGTAAGATGACTATAAAAGAACAACTGGTCACAATAAATCCACTGGATCTCATGCTGGGAAATCAGAGTGATTATAATCAGCAACACATCATTATATAATAAAGTGTATTTTCTTTCTAAATATTTCAGTTATTTCTGAAAAGGTATTTGTTTATTGCAAATGCGTAATGTATTATGAATTATGTATTATGTTCATTTGGAAATTGTATTTTAATTGCCTCAACAAGTTAGTAAAAGCGAACAAGCACTGCATTACTCTCAGTCTGAATACTCTTGAGATGCAGCGGTTCGACCTTAAAAAGGCAGTTCCCTTTCAAGGGAACTCGCGATTCATCGAACGCTTTGGTGAATACCTGTACGATATCCCGTGAAGCACAATATGTAAACGATTGAATGATCCATCGACCGAGTGTGAGTGACGGTCGCAAGTCGGTGACGTCACGAACCAGGGTGATAAAAGATGCGCCGGAAGCCGGTGCTGGCAGCTTAGGTGTCTTCGCAAGCACTGTGTGAGAGTGTGTTGTGTTGTCGCGCTGGTTGTTTGAGTTTCCTTCGACTGAACTATTCCCTAGACTAGTTTAAAAGAAAAGGGCTCTCCAATTTTCAAAATGGCGAATCAAACATTTGTGCAGTGCACGTCTCCCTGCCCTCACTACTTTCGGGTGGGGACGCGCACTCACTGTGTGTGTTTGTTGGGAGCAGAGCATGTTCGGACAGCGCTTGAGCGCGCTGACTGTAATCACTTCAGCCATCCACCACTGCAGGTGCTCTGCTCCCGCCTGGTGGTCTTCGATACTGAGTCCACCGAGGCTCACGCTCCTCAGGATCCCGTTGGATCACTCAGGATCCCGATCCCGTTGTAGTTGAGGATCTACGGTGATCTAGGTCCTGGGGTTCACAAATGGATCAGACGGCGGGATGTGAGACGGGCGCTGCCTTATATCAGCCCTTTTCTGGCAGATCCAGTGCCCGTGCATGCCCGAGGGCTGTTAGATCTGATCAAACAGAGGCACAGATGCTGCAACGATCTATCTCTGAGAAGATTCGCCACTTTTCTCTCCAGCATATAGGAGTTATTCGAGGAAGTGTTTCGCGCCATGTTGACTATTTATTTCCGGCAAAGGAGTGTTCGTCCTAATAAAATAATTAGACGAACGCATCCTGTCAGCGCGAGTCATCCCCCCGTGATATATAAAAGGCTCGATCCTGAGACTGAGGAGGCTCTTGCAAGCTAGCTAGCTCAGAATTGACACAAAAAAAACTAAAACAAACCCTACACTGCTCTATAAACCCGTGAGGATTATTTCCACTCTCGTGGGCAGTCAGGCATATAAAGCAGGGTTATTGGGGGACCTCGATGAAAGCATAAATATATTTAAATATTATATACATCTATCTATATCTATCTATATATATACATAATGTGTCTGAGCAAGCCCAGAAGGGGTTATATACATATACACAATATTGTTCCAGGACCCAATGAGAAACATCACCTCTCCTTCAGAAAACCTGACCTGTGGAGTGCCACAAGGCTCTGTTTTATCACCAGCTCTTTTTTCACTATATATATGTTATGAATATGAGCTCTGCGCTCCCCTCCCTGGCCACCAGAGGGAGCTCACACATATACTGACACTACACACTACATTTCCCAGCAACCATCACACTGGACTGATTACACACACACCAGCTGAACACCCTTATGTCTGTTTGTTTCACCACCTGTTAACCATCACCTTGACTATAAAGACTGCTTCACCCATACACTCACCGCGAAGTCTTGATTAGTCCTGGTTTTCAAAGACGCTCTATTAACATTTATGAAACTGAACATTTTAATGATCTTGGAATGCTATAAATCAACATTCCTATAATGTTGAGTCTTTAATGAAAAATAAATTAAAATAACATATTAAGACCTTTAACACTAACCTTAAAAAACTGGGGGAAAACATTTGCACTAGCTAGCATTAAGAAAGCATTTGAACGTTTCCATAATATATATATATATATATAATGTATTATTTGAAGGAGAGGGAACTTTGATAATTCTGTGAAATGTGAAATATGCAAAACTTTGACATAAAACACCATCAAATGTGGGATCCTGATCTGATCATGTAGACAAATAAACACAATATTACTTGACATTAGTTTAAAACACTGTGGTTCTGCACAGTACCTTGAGTGAGTCCAGAGTGGATGAGGAACATCAGCACTAAAAGCAGAAGAAACACAGATATGAAGCTTTTCATTCATTCAACACAATGTGAATCACATGCTGAAACATGTCTAGAGTTTATTCTACATGAACTGAAAGTGTTTTTCTGTTCTGATGTTCATTCAGACGAGAACTGACGCTTTATTCTCCAGCATTTAACATCGTCACACACAATGACATCACAGGACTCGTGAACTGATACGAGAGTCGATTCACTAACTGATTCATTGATTCACTGGTTGATTCACTGTTAAAACTGCATTGGCTCTTTATTTAACCCTGCATAAATTTTAAAATCTTGCCAATCATTTACAAAGCATTAAATGGTTTCGCTCAACAGAACTTGAGCGATCTCTACACATTATAGTTCTTGACATCTATTGCGATCCCAATATTCTGGTTAGTTATCTCAGTCAACTGCAAGTGGTCGAAGCTTTTCCTGTTTAGCTCCTAAACTCTGGAAAAGTTGAAGGCATCATGAATCTGATTTCCAACCAGACGAAACTGAATTAAATATTTTGTGTGTTTTAAGACTCTCAAACACACATTACAATCAAACATTAATGTTTCACACCACTGATTGTTCACTGGAACAACACAAGATACAGAAAACAAATCCAAACTAGGTGAAAGTGTTTGAGACACACATCATCACTTCCCATCTGGCTTTTGTATCATCAACTTTATTGTGACTTTATAGTGACTGCAAAAATAATTTCGACATTTAGTGAGTTTCACATATACTTCACTTTAAATAAACCAAACCCAGTTCAGTTCAGGTCAATCCACACTGACAGCGGTCGAACAACTGCAACAGAGACTCAGTTTCTGTCGGATCAGTGTGTCTCTGTCTGTTGGCATCGATCAACGCTTGTTTTTGCATTTGTTGAATGGAGTGACGAACTGTAATGTGGTATTTGTCTGAAATGTTTAGTGAAATGTGAACTGGAATTTTAAAAAAAACAGAAAGAGAAGCAGGTGCATGACCTCAGTGCGTAAAACATAAAACATGAATGGACAGTAAATGAGATGATCTGATTATGAGACAAAGGCATCAGTTTATGTTTCTGCCACTGGTTGCATCGACTCCATAATTGTTCATGTTGATAAGACGACCAACAGCATTTTAATGAGGTTCAGGTTCGGGTCACCGTCTTTAAGTCAATCATGTTTGGTCAGGAACTGTTGAAATAACAGGTCTGGTGTTTTGTTAAGTTATACTGTGTTTGATTGCAGGTTTAGTGAACAGGATCTGCTCAGGCAGCAAAACTCATGAAGAGAAACACACAGACTCCAAATACTTTACCAACCAAAAATGCACAAACTTTTGCGCTATGATATTACGCTATGATTTTGCGGTTAAAACTTAAGATGCAATTTAATCACCATATTCAAAAACAGAAGTACAAGCTTTTGTGTCAGATTATTATGTTGTAAAACTAAATATACTGTAACTATAGAAGTGTGTGAATTTCTGATGTCGGAACTCAATATGAAATCCCCCAATCAGAAAGGTTTAATAATACAAGTAGATTTCTTGATTGGATAGAATGAATGGAGACGATCTTGTGTTTTTCATCAGCGGGATCAGCACCTGTGCTCTGAGATCATTTAATGTTTATATGTGATGTTGATTCAAGACCATTTAAAGTTCTCAAATGAACTAGATGTGAATACACTCTTGAGACACATTGAAAAATATACATTTGCAAAATATCAAAATAAGTGACGTTTAAAGGACTACAGCACAAACATTTTTCACTCAAAACATTTCACAAAATAAAGTATTTAACAAAATGTGGTTATTCTGCAGGATGTCTTATTGAACTTAATTTTAGTTTGCTAAATGACACTTAGATCAAAACGTGGAAATAGAAAAGAAAATAGAAACGTGTCTCAGGAAAGAGAAGTTAGTTCTGAGAAAAGCTCAAGCATCATTTTATGGCATTTTCTACTTGGTTTGATAAACTGTGTTAAATGTAATGAAACTCTGACAAATCTATGAGAGATTTAAGAGTCCAAATATTGTCAACAATTTTTCAGTAAGACGGTCAGAGAGAAAGAGAAGTGATAGAGGAGCTGATTGTGTGTTCGGTCACCGTTCTCAAGCTCTGAGTCTCTGATGGAGAGTTTATTTAAAGATACAGCATCATTCAACACTAACTCACATCAACACAGAGACATCGCATTTATCTCAACTACTTGAAATAGAAGAAACAATATTACAACAAAAACAAGCTGAAATACACGTGTACAGCCTCCATCTTTCACACGCATCATCACACAGATAAATGCATCATCCACCTCTTTATCTGATCAACACGTAACAATCACATTGCATTAGAAAGAATAAAAGAAGATATTATAGAATATGATCAAATACTCACAGATGAGAGTCAGTGAACTGGAGCCCATCCTGCCACATTAACAGAGAGTGTAACACTGATGTGTGTTAATACACACTTCCTCTGTTTAAACAGTATTTTCTCACTTCAACACAGCAAATTTTCCAGTGTTGCACGCATAGTGTGAAATATTTGGTGTTGCTCAGTGTTAAAACCCGAGTACATTTTCCTCCACAAATGCAAAATAGCGTAAATATAACGACAGTTATTTTTCAGTGACAAAGTTTTAACTCAAAATGCGGTGAATTTCCCACAATGCTCTATGGCTCTTTTATATGTAGCCAATTTCTGAGCCGTTCTTTTGAGCATGTATAATATAAGCGAATGTGTTTAAATATTAAATTATAAGCAATAATTTGTAATAAACCTTAAAAAAATAAGGTATTATTGGTATATTAAAGATGTATTAGAGAAACTTTTACACATGGGCTGCGAACATATGAGAAAGATCGTCAGATTAGTTCATTTAATCAAAGTTTGTAATTAATGACCATGTATTTGCGAACCAGTATTTCTAATTAATAAAGTGTTAATCGTCTAGCCATGGATGTTTTATAAAATGTATTTTTAAGAATATGATGCTTGTTTCTCACTTCTCCTGCACGTGGTTTCCCGCCTTCTCGACTCGCCTTCTTCAGAGCCGCGCAAATCTTGAGTCCGGCCATCGTTGACATTGAAATACATTTTTTTAATATGTATTATTATAGTTTGTCAATGGCATTTTGGAGGAAAAGGACCTGGAATTTTGGCGAATATAAATAGCATGGGAAACACACAAACTCAACATGGCGACACTTAGTCAATATTGTAGTTTTATACATAACTGACAAATAATAAGTCACAATTTAATCTTCATAATTGATTACAAGTACTTCATTATGGATTTTTGTGATCACCCCACTTTTAGTAGGTAAATCATATTTTAACCTATATATGCTCTTTTTAAAGCCGTGTTCTTGCCAAAAAAACAAACAAACTAAAACTCGTTGTGCCTTGGGAATTGTAACAGTATTTCCATCACTGAAGGATCTTTACTCAAGAACTGGATTTGTAAGTTTTGAAACATTTTCTCATTGAACTAAAGTACCTAATAAAAGCTTTAAAAATGGGCATATTTCAGGTTTCCAGCACGGTTCCTGTTGCTTTAAGTCTGTTATATTATGTGCAGTTATATTTCATGTCAATGAGTATTTGCTCATTTATGCCTGGAATAGTGAGAAGTTCAGACTTTTAAAATGTTTGCATTATTCTCATCCGAAATCACTTTCTATCACACAATCATTTCTATGACCCCAAGAGCAATCAAGAATACATTTCCTGGCGACTGAAAATGGTTTCAGCACAGCTGAAGGATTGCCAGGTCAAGTGCAGCATCTGATGATGAGGGCAGTGGAGGGCCAGCAGCTCATGGATACAACTGGAACCACTTGGAAAAGCAGCTGGAGGGTGAAGCCATATCTTTTATGAATCATTGTGCTGAAAAGGACCAGATTCTTGAGAAGATGAAATTAACGTTCAAGCACCAGCAGCAACTTATTCATGATGCCGTCAAGTCCAACACAGTGCTTTCAGTTTTTTAAAGTTTTTTCAACATTAAAGGATTGGTAAGATGCAGATGACAGTATGATCTGAAAAGACAGATGTTCTAGGAATTTAATTGTTTTGTCATGTTTATCAATACTTTTTACAGGTACTTCAAGACTGTGACATCAAATCTGGAACTGAAATAGCTTCCAGACTACTAGAACAATGGGACAATCTAAAGACCAAGGTGACATTGCAGAGGTGAAAACGTTTTCTTCCAACTTGCATCTCAACAGCCTGATTGCAGCTGCTCAGGCCAATGGATAAAATCAGGAATGTGAATGGCAAGGCAAGGGATTCTGTTGAATGAATGAGGCATTTAAATGGTGCTTTTCTATGTACTGCTGTTCACCCAAAGTGCTTTAAAATCATTTCAGGGGTTTCTCCTCAACCAGCACCAGTGTTCAGCATCCACTGGGATGATGTGACGGAAGCTACAGAACAACAGAACCAGTGCTCATCACACTCCAGCCACTGGTGGAGAGGACAGAGCCAGAAAGCATGGGGATTTTGATTTGAAGGCTATGATTGTTTGGGACAATTGAGGGAATTTGGGCAGGACATCAAGGTGAGACCCCTACTCTTCATGAGAAGTGCCATGGGATTTCTAATGACCTCAGTTTAACGTCTCATCCAAAGGATGTTGTTTGTTACATTATAGTGTCCCCATCTGCTTTCATCTTGAGTTGCGTGCAGTTTGTTTCACTTGCTCTCACTAGTCTTGTCTTTCTTGTGGACACGTGACTTATGCGTGTTCGCATTGGCTGTGTGTTAATGTCTTGTTATTGTGTAACCACGCCCATCTTGTTCCCTTGTTATAGTTTGATTTTCCCCAGCTGTTTTCCCTCATTATCCCTTCCTTTTGATAGTTATTTATTCCCTTTGTGTTTGCTGTCCTCTGCCGCTTCATTGTCTAATGTCCTTGGCGTCTGCGGTTGCTTTTTTGTCGGTTGAGTCCTTTCGGTCATGTCTAGCCAGTCAAGTCAGCTGTGTCTAGTTTAGTTGTGTTTTCCCCCTCGGGGCAGTTTTTGTTTGTTTTGTTTTTATTTTTATGATAATAAAAAAGAACCTTCCCACCTGCATATTGAGTCCTCACTCACCTTTCCTGACGTCTAAAATCAGAATACAAATGGAAAAATAGATTTAAAAGAGAAATGGGCAGTTTTTGACCCTTTGGAGATCATGTTAGGGGTATTTAACAGTAGACTGAATCAAATCATGCAGACATATGATCAAATTATGACATTATGAGTTGCTGTAATGAACTTCATGAGTTGGATCAGCCTGTAACTTCAGTTTGTATGTTGATTTTGTCATGATTTTGAGTCCAGCCCTCAGTGTGTTGTTCATTTTGGTTTTATTGACTGTTGGTACATTGTTCCAAGATCATACATGTTCATACATGTTCATTTTGATCTTAACAAATGATAGAATGTCTGTGAATATTTTAAAATTGAAAATGTAATTATTTCAGATATGATGTGTGATTTAAGTTTTCTCTTGATTTTCTTATATATTAAATAAATAATATTATATTTTATTTTTATATATTTCACATGATGTTTATAAATTTCGATAAGGAGCAAGCTTACATATGTAGAGGCACAAACGTACTGGAGAAAGTTTTCAAACATCCAAACAGGAAGTGGATGAACAGAGGAGCCACAACTCTCAAATTCACTTCCTGGAAACCAAACAAACAGCAACGTCTCAACAAGCCTCGGACGTGTAAAACCACATGTGATGATACTGCAACAGCTAAAAGAGCTGAAATCAGCAGAAAATAACAAAGAGACTTACACAAGCAACTCAAACTCACATTTTATTTTTTGTTTAGGCACAGAAAACGTTACTTTAACTCTAATTTACTTATTTATATATACATTTTCTAGTTTTTGCTTCTGCCCAGTTTTTGTGCATATTTCAACACTTTGATTAGTTGAGATTGGGTTTTTGTTCTGGCGTTTGGTTAGATATTTGTTAAGTTGTGATTCCAGCTGGTTGAGCGGCTTCTCTCTGGGGTCAGACAGGGACATTATATGAAACTTTTCATTGTTCTCAGTATATTTTTGTGGGATTCTGCCAATGGAAGTTGTTAGAGTCAGAAAATAAACCGTCTATCCTTAATTTTTAATTCTTATTCCAGAACTCCCGTTACTGTTTGAATGATAAAATAATTTTATAGATAGTTATTTTATAGATAAACTAACAAGTGAGAACGATTTACAATATTGTTCTGAATAACATTCATGTATTTACATAATTATGATGCACATTTTATCAGTTCAAGTATTTTACTTCTCCAACACTACATCCTGTGAAGAATTAGTTGAGTTTTATGATTATTATCTCACCAGCTACATTTGATTATTCTATCGAACTCGTTACTCTTATTACACTCGTTCATTCGGGTCTCAGTGTCGCTCAGAGTCTCACGCCGGCTAATTCGCACGGATCTCACGGTCACAAATCCGTCAGTCTTGGTCACTAGACAGAAGTAATTGAATAATCCTGTTTACAGGGCCACTTCCTAAAAGTACTGTATTTAGTCCCCATAGATCCATATAACCTTAGTTACAATAACACTATTTCTAGTCAGAGGTCACGACCAATACTATAGATATAAGCCGACTGTCACAGAGAGACTGTGATTGTGACTATTTTTATAAAGAGACTCTTACAGGTATGGGACTTAACTCTTAACTCTTATAAACCTGGTCATTGTTAAGTGTCACCATTCTGAAGGGCTTATTTCCCGCCAAGAGAAGGCACAATTCATTTGTTCTCAGGAATGAGGGGGACCTTCTTGGTGACCTGTTTGACTCTTATTTAAAACTGTTAAATGTTAATTATTGTAGTTTGTTTTTCGTTTCAAATGTTTAGATAGTTTGTAATATTATGATGACTTGTATATTGGTTATTTGGTGAATGTCTGTCTTGAGTTTTATTTATTTTTTGTTACCTTATTTCTAAATGGTTTAGTCCAAGGGGGAGGGGCTTGGCCTTTTTAAGATGGCCTCTCAGAGTTACTGAGCGTGACTGTTGTAGTTTGGGTCAATTTATTGGCATATCCACGTTTGTTTGCTTATTCCTTTTTGGAACAGTGTAATTCATTTGGATGTTCTCTGTAGATTTCGGATGTTCTCTAATTTTTGATTGTGAGATCACATCGCTTCATTTTTACGCCTCCATCTGTGGGTACATTCAGAGAAAGGGGTGCTGCTGTGGATTAAAACCAATCTGAGCCCCTTGTCTCGGTTACACCGACCAATATTACTTTCTCTACAGTAGCTTTGGTTTAGTCATGTCGTGGTTTCCCACGTACACTTAGCTTGAATTATATTTCACGAGTTCACACTTACAAATGATTCAGGAGCAATGAATGGTAAGCGTATTTGGCGTGCTGTCCGAGGAGAGGGCTCAGAGCTCGGTATTTAGCCCGAACCTGGAGCACTCCCCCCGTATCCTGACTTTGATAGGAACAATTAAGTGTGAGGAGTTGGGGTGGTGGAGGGATGCCGAAAAATGTCAAAGAGCTGAAGGTGAGTCAAACGTGTCTATATATACGTACTTCCTCTCCTGCTGATAGGATGAGGAGTAATTGCTGATGACGTGTTGATTGTATTAATCATTTGAACGTGCTCCTCCCGAACTTTGTTAATAAAACATCATTATGAGAGGGAATGGCCACCCTGTTTAGGTCGGTCGATCAACGTTTTGTTGCCCTAAAAGGAAATTCCATTTATTGGCCTTTACGGTCTAAGTACACTTAACCAGTGCCGAAGTATTAGCCGGATCTCTGAAGCCTCAGTCGGTGGTTTCCTAAATTCCAACTCGAACTGGACTTTAGTCCGTTGCTAACCTGACGCGTCTTTGCAGTAACAAGAATACACACGATCTACTAAAGTGAATAATTTCAGAGTAAGACGAATCAAATCAAATGTAACAATTTATTAACATTCAGGTTAATGTATCGTGCCAATTACATGATCGAATTAAAAGATAATCAATACACACATCGAATGCTCAGAAAGAGTAAAAGACGCATAGCTGAACTTAGGAAATGTTGATACTAGCGGATACTAGCGAACGCAAAGCATCATAAGCAACGTCCTGGTTAATAGGAAGTGTTCGGCGAGTCAGCTTGAGCGCGGGCCATTAATAAAATGATCTCACGGGCCGGACATAATTACACGCCGGGCCGGATGTGGCCCGCGGGCCGTGAGTTTGACACATATGGTCCAGAAGAATTCACCGTGCAGAGTGCACATTAAACCATATATTCTGTTGTGCGAGTTTTAGGCCCTTTGGAGAGAAGAGGTGGGGGGGGGGGAAAGGGGGTGAACATAAATGCAACAGTGAGATTGGGGTGTTGTGCCCAGCACTTTGTGTCTCTGGGGATGTGGATTAAGATGGTATGTCACAGCGTGATGCGTCTCGGGAACAGTTTGTTGTGAATAGTCTCGGCCAATCTTTTCCACCTTACAACTCGTAAACCGAGGTATTACTGTATATATATATATATATACATTTATAAATATTACTGAATATATATATATATAAGCTGGTACTCTTCATACGCTGTCAGTGAGAAATATGCTGACTTTTCTTCACTTACAGTTGATTACACTGATTCACTTCAGCTTGAAACCACAAACTCAGAGTTTCTCATCTCAGAGTAAATCAACTCAGAGTTGGTTGAACCTTTTTATTTTTTTTCTCCCAGAAAACAGGTTATGTGACGCATTCAGGTGTGTTTAAGGGTGAGTAACAGGATTACTCAACTTTCAGCTCCAAAACAGAGGAATCAGGGTAAGAAGAAACTTACTCTCTGAACAAAACCTGATCCAGAGCAGCTTCTGTTTGAGGATTATATTAATTCAGAGTTCAACGCATGAGTGACGTGATGATGAGAGGATGGATAGATAGATAGATAGATAGATAGATAGATAGATAGATAGATAGATAGATAGATAGATAGATAGATAGATAGATAGATAGATAGATAGAAAGATAGAAAGATCGACAAACACTATTATTATAAAGTGAATTATCTCTATGTTCATGTTTGCATGTTGAAACCAGTGAACTATTAAATACCGATATGTTTAACTTTTAATCGCTCTATTATTATGACTCTCAAAACTGCAAGGTAGTGGACTTTACTAAAAGTTGTAAAAAGACAATAAATAGGTGTGTTTTTTTCTTCAACAAAACAGCAAAACATTTAAATGAATCTAATCGTTTAATGTGAGAAGAGTTTAGAGCAGCAGAAGGGGGAGGAGTTTGTGTTTGAAGAAGTTCACTGATTGGTTGGAAATGTTGTCAGACTTCAGCCAATAGGAGACTGACACTCTTTAAAGACTCAGATCACATCAGCTTTGACTTTATTACGGGAAATGTATTCGGTCTTCAATCAGATCCGCTAGCAGGACTATAAACGCATCTAATGCTCTGGATTCTGACTTAAATTAAACTAATGTAATAATAATTAATATTTGCGGCTTTAAAGTTCATGTGTCATTGTTTATGAATGTTCAGATGTTAAATAATATGCTGGAAAGGATTCATTTCCATGTTTTATATCATTAGTTGTTCTTTTCTGCTGTTCCTCATTCAATACATTTCATGATATTTGTTTTGTCTCGGCTTTATTGAAAATGAAGCTGAAATGAAAGATGTTTGTGAGTAGAAACATCTGTTTGCTGAATCTCATCCCTCTGTCAGTGTAAAGAACAGTTTTCATTCTTAGTTCTGCTGTGAAATTGCTGTCAAATGTATTTATTCAGTTTGATCAGTTTTGTGTCTCTGAGCATCTAAAGAACGACTTTCAGTTTCTCACAATGAAACCATGAAAATATGACATGAGACATTGATTCAGGTTTAGATGATGGATTACAAATGATGAGACAAATGTGAGACAAAGACATTTTTATTACACACTTTTTGACAAATACATAATTGATTTCAACTGTTATTCAAACAGAATATATGATAGAGAATAAAACTTTGGTCTGTATGTGTAACGAGGAAAAGAGCCCTTAAAATATAATATGCAAGTTAAACCCTGCATTAATGGGACATGCACTGTTCATTGGTTGCACTGGTGGCGCTGTTTCCCCCACCGAGTTTAAGCAATCTGCAGCAGAGTTATAGAGCAATATAACTCTGTGGGTGAGTGATTGGTTATGTGTTAGATCCAGGGTAAAAGTATAAAATATAAATTTTGTCACACGTGTTAGATGTTACATGGAAAGAATTATTTATAATAGATATTGATTGTGTTTTAGGGAGTGTTTTCTATTCAAATTTGTGAGTGTTTTGTGTTTTTATTTCGATTTTCGTGTGCTCCCAAATCTTTCCACGTGCTAATTAAGTGTACTATATTTTCAATAGATGGAGCTACATCTGTGTCTGTCACCTCACTGTTTTCAATGCTCTGTGTGCAGACAAATAAATAACTAAATCATCCACATCCTGAGCGTGTGTCCTGTAGAGGAGTGTGGCGACTTGGGCCAGAGAAAAGCTAAGGTCACACATATTTATAAATGACTGAAACAAGAGAAACTGAACAGGAAACTGGAGACCAAAACCAACAAAACTGAAGAACAGAAAGACGTCAAGCTTTTAGTATTGAAGAACAAACATCACAA
Source organism: Rhodeus uyekii (assembly GCA_037043235.1). Taxonomy (NCBI): domain Eukaryota; kingdom Metazoa; phylum Chordata; class Actinopteri; order Cypriniformes; family Acheilognathidae; genus Rhodeus; species Rhodeus uyekii. Next base: position 2,973,021 of record JAWRVZ010000050.1, read on the forward strand.
AGATGAAAAAGACATTTTCCTTTAAGATTATGACAAATCTAAATAAAAACAATAATCATAAACAATAATAATAAAAAGGACCACGTAAACGTTGTGGTCAAACAAACAGAAGCTCCAATATTCCAATTTATACAAGCTGGCACAACTCACTAAAATTGTCACCAATAAAATTCTGAATCTCATTAAACTTGTTAATATCAGATTGAAGTTTCATCCTCCGTTACGGCGAACTGACTTTGATCTTCAACAAATGAAACTGAAATACACAGAAAAACATTTATGAGAGAGAGACATTAAACACCTTTTATTTTCCATCATATTACAAAAAAAAAATTTATGCTTAATAACAATAATAAATAAATACAATGTTTAGTTCAATATTAATTACATCAAAATGTCAATGATACCAATAAAATACTATTTTATCATCATCATTCAGAGAAATAAAGTTTGCATTTATACATCACTTTCTTACAAACACTGACAAAATAAAATTCAATACTATTAATAATATCAATAAAATGCATACTCTATTTTAACTCTAGATTCTACCAAGGCTTTAAACAACTTTATTAATTTTTGTTCCTTTATTTTCAGTTTACTATGCTTCCAAATAGTTCACTTTGCTTGACCAATTAAAAACCGAAAGCCTTCAACCAAAGCCTTTAAAAATATTCTCTAAAAGAGGTAAAAATCAATCAGAGAAAAATATATTGAAACTGAAAACATTCATTAGTTACATTTAACTACAAAGTTTAAGTTATTTTTTAAATGTTGTAAAACTCTTGCGATTTCACACATGTAACGCACAGCTGAACTGCTCTCTACAAATGACATGTTGAAGTTCTTGTGAGGAGAGAAGTTTCTCACAACTCCATTTTTAGAAAACGATTTAATAACCAAGGAAAATATCATTTTAACTTGCATAAAACATGTTTACCATTGTTTCTGACCTTCTCTCTATTTTTAGGAGACTTGGAAATCACTGCTGAGACTTTATTAACAGAAAGGGAAACCCAAACGGCACACGGGGGTGCAAAAACTCTAAACTCGAGTAGACAAGGGAGGAAACATCCACACACGCTACACGTCCACATAACACTGACAATCACTGACAAGGACAAGGGAAACACAGAGGGATTTATACAGGAGGAAATGGGGACCAGCTGACATGACTCACAGGGTAATTAACTAACAAGACAGGTGTAAGAAGGGCAACGGAGACACACAGAAGGGACCCGCATGTGACAGACGCGACAGGACTGTGACAGCAGTGAGTAAAATCTACACAAGACTGTCTTTATTTTACAAACCCTCTAATGATTACTTTTCATGTCATCTTCTTTACTTTGGTGATTATATATTTGAGATATATCATGCATTTATCATCACATCTCTACAGGAAACTAAATATCTTCTAAAATACTGAAAATACTATTTTATTTTTAAAGCATTAAACTCTCATGAGAGAGAGAGATCAAAGAGAGAAAGAGAGATGGACAGAGAGAGAGAGAGAGACATTAGTTTTACCTCTGGCTCTGTAACATTTGTAAATCATCACGACTGTCGCCAGCAGATGCGAAAAAACTGCTGCAAGAAAACTGATGATTTTGGAGACAGAAATCTGAGCTGAAACACAGAAACACAAGCACATTATTGAGAAACATTACTCTTCATTAAAGTCCCAGTGGAGATTAGAGGCAGGTTTAGGGGATTTGAGTTAAACATGAACTCTAGAAATACTTGCTGCATTTGTATGAAGATTCACAGATTTCCAGTAAGTTTGAAGATTAATAAAGTCACAAATAAAGATGTTTATGGAAGAAAAAAAGAAAAGTAAATTAAAGTGTAATAGCGGCGAAAAAAGATGAGGTTAGTAAGCGTGACAAGATCGCTCGAACCACAGCCAGCCGTTCTGGAAGTGCTGATCATTAACTCTTCATCCTCATAATTAAATGATCAGAGGATTTCCACAGACACACTGAGCATTTAACACCTCACCCTCACTTTTCACTTTCTCTCTGTTCCTCCTTTTCTCCCCCTCACCCAAAATCCATGCTTCATTAAGAGTGTATCATACAATGAAACATGTTTGGCATCATCTGAAATGTCTCAGGGTAACTGGAACAAAGCTCTTATTCCCAGAAGAAGCAAACCAAAAAGTGTTAAAGGTTGATTACTAATACTAATTACATGCTAATGTAATGACAGCGAGACAGTTTGGTGATCTTTCACGGATGGTATCTGGTCTGGCTATAAGGTTGGACACGGTGCTGAGGACCAGAACTGAACTTGACTGAACTGATTATGATCCGGACAAATTACAGAAGATCGTAAATGGATTATTAAAAAAAAAGGGACTTTAAGACTTTTCTGCCTCTATTTCTCTGTTGGGAATCCAGCATGTTGACGTCAGCCTGGTCGCCCTTATCTTCCTTCAGGGACAAAGCCACAGAGCTGTTCTCATAACATCTGATGCTGTGACTAACTCTCTCCCTCTCAACCGTCTGAGTGTCCTGCCTATCTGTTCTTATCTATTCCGCCCCCAAAACTCCACTGGACAAAAAATTCCTACACGTGACCTCGTGGACTGTGTGTGTAAAATTGCATTATTATGTTTCCTAGGTGTAATGTATGTAACGCTTGCTAATCTGCATTCTGTAATTTCTGGAAAAAGTATGGCGGCGCGTGCACACGCAGCGGCTAGGAGACTTGACTCCAAGTTTAATTTCGTTACACTGTACTTGTACATGTGAAATGACAATAAATTATCTATCTATCTTACCGTCTGTTCTCAATAACCAGAAGGTCCATTAACTCATGTTTACATTTGAAAGAGGTTTTGAGTATTTAAGGAAATGTTTCAGGATGCTCATGGCTCTCTCTTGGTGTTCAGATCCATTCAAGATGAGTTTCCCAACAGACACTCTGCATATGAATTCATCTAGGCGATTGATAACCAAGATCAGCTCGTAATGTTGAATTCAGATGTGCACCTGTGATAAAGTAGATAATCCAGCACACTCATACACATACATCACACCACACACACTTACCACACTCTTCCTAACCCCCCTAACTAGTAGTGATGGGCAGAGCGAGGCTTCATGAAACACTGAAACAGTTGAATCAAATGTGCCGTATTGTGTCGAGGCTTCGAAACTCTATACCGACACCCGTCTCCACGGTGACACCTAGTGGTCAATTGCACATGTTACCTGAAACAACTTTGACAACATGCCATTTAAAAAATAAAGATGTGTTTTTGTTAATGTGGCGAGTTTTTAACATCCTCGCTACATAGCTATACTATATAATAATAACAACTAGGTTATTTTGGTCATGAAAAATTAAACAAATCAATCCACAATGATCTCATTTTTGTTGGTTTTTTTAAAGATTTTTATTCAAAACTAATAATTGCTCTGCTGTGTAAGGAATCTATTTATCCATTTATTTCATTTCTTTTATTTCTAATTGGATGTTAATGACCAAGGAAATAGTACGGCCATAGAGGGGCGGAGTCTGACATATAAAAGAGGATGCCAGACTCAATATGGCACTTGTTAACCAAGTCAAAAAGGAGCGTGCAGCACACACACACACACACACACACACACGCACAGATATACACACACACAGATGCACACACACACACACACACACACAGACACACAGGACTCCGAGACTGAACTCGGCTCAGGCTCCAACTATCAAAAGAAAGACTCAAAACGTTCTGATAACATCTATCTGGTGAAACGTGCTGACAATATTCATCCTTACTCTGTGGAAAACTACAGAAAGTAAAGAAAAGGTTTTAACTAATAGTGGGTTACACAGGCGACAGACTGAAGTGTACATGCATTTGAAGAAGTTATTTAAAAACATGAATTGTAAATCAATATGTTAATTATAAATCTCTCATTACAACTCATTAGAAGAAACAAATATAGAAATATATATAAAAGAGAGACATAATTTTGATAATCTCTCTTTAATTTAGATTTGAATCTGACTGTTTTTTTTTGTCATCAATGCGGTTTGTGTGTTGTGTTGATGTTTAAGTGTCTCATGTTTTACTCGCACAGATCTCTGCTTTTGTCATTATTTTGTCATTATTCATTAAGTCTGCTTCATTATAATAAATTCTTTACTCATTAATAATTTCATCAATTTATGATGATATTAAAATAGTTTATGAACACAAAATGATGAATAATGGGTTAATAAAAAAAATTTAGGCCAATGTAACCAATTTACACACAAATCTCAGATTGTTTCTTAATAGTCTTAATTTATATAAATAATCATTTATAGTTGAATATAATTTTGTTTTATATGATATAATCCCTGGAGAATTTAAGGATTTATGAGTTTCACACAGACCTGTATCAGGTGTCTCTGAGCACACTAGAGTTGTGTTGGCATGTTTGTTGCTGACGGTGTTGCTGGCGGTGCAGGTGACTGTAGTTTTCTCTGA